>CAMQGK010000318.1:4660000-5260000 GCA_947000775.1 Pterois miles
GTATATCAAGGTAGGGTGGGGTGACTGACCTCTGGCCCCAAACAGAGGCTAGAGGTCAAAGACAAAAAGATAGACTGCAGCTGTGTTGCAACATGCAACCCCACCGCCATGCCAATCACTGTAATTTGCCGAGACAGATGTGTCCCCACCCAGCCTACCAAGCATGCCTTAACAGGAGCTGACGGAGAGAAAGAGAAGAGTGGAAAGGAAGGAAGGAAACGAGGATAGAAGGGAGGTTGGACGGAAGAAAGAAAATTAAAGAAGACAGTGGGAAGAAGGTAACCAGGGCTCCTATCTGCACACACAAGGCCTCATTCCTGGGAGCTAACTGGGAGTCTCAATCCACCGCAGCAGTTTATCGACGGCAACGCGTCTCCAATTAAAGGGTTCTTCCCACAAGATTTACTCACCACCCCACCAGTAATACCCTCCTCCCACCCCACTCTTCCTTCACCCTCTTTCAGATCTATTTGTTCTTCTGCATGGGAGGTACGACCTAATCATGCCAGGATCTTGTAATACCAGGTCTTTTAACTGCTAGATCAAAGAGTGTGAGTTTGCCTAATGCGGGATTGCGCTGAGATACGGGACCTGGCAGCCCTCACCTCACTCCACCCCTCCACACCCACCACCACCACCACCAGTGGGTAGCTCCATTAGGCTCAACGCATTGCTCATTTTTCCGCAAGAGCTCCCTTGGGCTAAGAGGCAATTATGCAGTAGTATGGCATAATATTTCATTCTCTTCACATTGCATTACTCTATGGTGCTGCTGGCCACTAACAGCTTCATGTGGCCCAGGAGGAAGGGCACAGGCTGCTAACAACTTCATATGAGTAGAGGGAGATTGGAGAGGGGAGGCGGAGGAGGAAAAGGGAGAGAAGAGGAGAGTTCTCAAGGGCATGATGCTTCATTAGGAGTCCAGGTCTGTTTCACCTCCTTTACATGGAGAATAAAAGGGTGTGCATGCATGCATCCTAGTTTAGGTCAGGTGATGTTGAATAGATTCATAGCCTGAATGCGAAAACAAAAACATGAATTTATGCACTGAATTCATGATTCTGAATGGACAGATATATATGGAGAAAGTCATATTCAGGCGACAGTTTGAAATGTTTTTTTTTTTTTCTTTTTAAACTGCTTCTTTGCTTTCTCAGAAATGTGATTTTCACAGCCTCTTTGAAATGTCTGAGATAAGCCTGGCCGCCGTATGAGATTAAATATCTCAAACGGCGGCCAGGCATACTTCAAGGTGGTGTCTGTCTTATTCATGATTTTATGTAGTATGTATACAGTTGAAAGTGTGGGACACTTCAAAAATCCAACTGCAGTCAAACCAGAGACGTGGGAATGTTTCAGGAGGTGTTCACCGGTGCATGTGCCGAGGAGCCTTTCCGCATTGTGTGAAGATTGCACAAGGTGAAAATGCCATTATGTCCTGATTTGTTTTTATCCAACCACTATGATAAAACTACTTTGAGAGACTTGCAACAAATAGCTAACTATTTCTTTTCTGGCACTGTGAGTCCATCTTTGGTTGCAAAGTAGCTGCTTTTTCCTGTAGAAGAAATCTCCTACCTCCATCTAGGGTTCATCTGAAAATCTTTAGGAATTATACCTTCAATAGGCAGAATGTTTTTGGTATCATTGGGCAAAAACTCCATAATAACCTTTCAGCATATTGTAATTCATGTGTTCTGAGAGAAAACTAGACTTCTGCACCTCCTCATGGCTCTGTTTTCAGGCTTTAAAATATCTAGCCTGTGACAGGAGACTCTGGCCAGTAACAGGTCATTTCAGAGAGACAGCGTTCCTATTGGCTGTTTATTGAAGCAGCTGGTCAAACGGTCAAACTGGGGGGGGCTGATCAAATATGAATCAATATTCTGTTACTGTAATGACATCATGATATCAGCACTGCCTAGTTTCACCATTTGATCGGAGTTCACATGCTCTAGCTCAGCTCTGATTGGTTGTTTTCCTCCAGTCTGTGAAAGTTTGCAGATGCCATTAGGAGCACCGAAGGACACAGCAGCATGATTTTTTTTTTTTCAGATTACCTGTCTCATGCACTACTGTTCTGTCTGTCTGATATAGCGACCGATTTATAAAAATTACCAGTTCTACCCACTGCAGCTTTAAGCATGCTGATGCTTGTTGGTGATCAGTCAGCTCGTCTGTCTGTCAGCCCATTTAACACTTAAGTCCAGAACATGACAACTTGACAACAATTGTAAAGATTGCTGGGAGGAAGGCCCTTTTTCTAACAGCACCCTCAGGGCAAACATTTTTAGCCCCACTGTTGCTAAGGCTCTAAAGTCACCACTATAGTGTTCGTAAATCCTAACATTTAAGTATTATGTTTGGTTTTAATGAATATTGTAGCCTTTAGGCACTGCTAGAGGGGTTTTAGTAAGTTACTTTGCATGGATTCTTTGGGAGAAAATAACACTGATATAGAATATAAAATAAAAATAAATATTTTGCATAATGATACTCAGTGTTCACTTGATGTTCACTGATGTTTTCACAGTGTCTCAATACTGACACTGAGTTAAGAGGAAATTTGGGGATTTTTGGCACTATTTGTTACAATATAATATCTTGATTTTATGAAATCAATAATTGTAGTACTTAAAATGACATGTGTAAATATATTCACCAACTAGGTTAAAAAGACATTAAATGTTGAGCACGGTGTTCATGAGGGAATGAGGTGAGAAAGGAAATTGGTGCTTTCTCTTCATCTCTGTCCTAACAGAGCAGGTATGTGCAGCCCGGGGCAACGCTGCTCAGTGTGATTTTGCTGCTGTACTCATGGAGGTTCCACTATGTGCTTTTGCAGGTGCTCAGTTCCCCCTCCTCCTCTTCTCCCCTTACAGTATTTCAACACTCTCTCCTGCTTCCCACTTCTGTCATCAGTTCAGCAACACCAAACTGTCACCATCATTCACTACGTGTTAGAGGCCGCTTCTAAACCACGCACACAGCCAATCAGCATGCAGATTTTTAGATTTGTAGCCATTTTATGTCACCATTAAGTTTTGCAGTAGAGTGCTACAGGAATGAGTCCTAAAACCTGGAAATGAGTTAGCACTTTAGCACTTCCGGTTCCCTTGTCTGGAAGTCAATGGGCTTTTATTTGATGCCTGAAATAAGGTCTGTGGGTGGCCCAAGAGAAAGAGATTTTAGTGTTTTATTCGACGGTTGCTACCAGGTAGCTAAATGAGACTAATAAAAACGTCATCACGCCAACTTGTCCACCTTTACAGCCTCGTTTTGTAATGCGTTCATGCGACTGTGGGGTAGTTTGTTTAAAGCCTAATGTTAGCTTTTTACTTCTGGCGCTTGCATGTACACAAAACTAAAATAACACTGGTGTTCATTAGTGAAGATTGATTGCTGAACAAAAAGTATTATAGAGCTTATTTTCTGCAATAATCCAAAATCCAATGGAAAAATCATATTGCTTTTTGTTGAAAAGATACAAACTTCCTGGTTGGCCTACAAAAATGCATCATCCCTGCAGCACTCTATGCCTTGCTATCTGTTAGTATGCATTTAGGCTACAGTTGGACTGCGATGCATCCAGCTACCTTATAAGAAAACAAAATTGAGGTTCCCAGGTCAGGTTTTGTCCCAGGTCATGTTTTTATTGAGGTGGTGCAACACTGGGCAACTTTTGGACTTCATTAGATGATTTTTTTTCCTCAGCACCAGAACTTACCAACATAATTCAGCAATTTAGTTGTTATTCTACAATGCCCAGAAATTGTTAATTACCAGCTGTAACAACTGACAGTGTTGCCAGGCGTCCAGCTGCTTTCTCATTTTAAGATAGCACAAAGTAAGTAAACTCTTTAGCCTGATAGGAAATGTTATTAGTGCCCTTTAGCCTGCAGACTGTCATTGGCTGTGAATTCAGCCATATAACAACAAGAATGTGAGAGTAGCTGAAGCTGTTAATGTGAGGCTATTTCATCTCCCACTCAAATCGGTTGAAATATCACAACATCATATGCTATACAAGAAATGAGCAAGTCAGGCTTATCCAAAATGTGTTGCTTTATTGTTTTATAAGTGCATCCACTGTCATGAATCCTCGTTTATCGTCTGCCAACGGTGTTCTGCCCCACGGAGCTGTTTTCATCTATAAAGTTTTATGACAGCAAGCCAGCATTAATGACTAGTCTTTCTCCTTGTTTGTAGAAATACGATCCGGTGGGCGAGGACCTAAGGATGGACCAGCGAGGCAGCTGCCCCTGTACGACACGCCGTACGAGCCGGCCGAGAACGGCGGCGACTCGGACCCTGAGCGCTCGCGCTGCCCCAGAGAAAGCCGGCTGCCCCAGGATGACGAACGACCCCCTGAGGAGTACGACCAGCCCTGGGAGTGGAAGAAAGAGAGGATTTCCAAAGCCTTTGCAGGTATGAGAGAAATCACCAACATTACATGACACAAGGAGAAGTAGCTAAAACAAATCAGTTAACATACTACATAGAATAAAAGGAGTTTTGTGGAAAAATTACACAGCCTCTACACCTTGCTCTTTCCTGCAGAATCATCATAGAAGTACTTCCTGAAACAGACAGAAAACAGGCTTACTTTATACTAATTCAATGACATTTTAACTTAAACGTACTGTTAGTCCTAATGTCAAAAGCTCAGTGAATCTGAACATGTCAACTAATCCTGCTTAGAGATGACTACAGTTCTGTAAGGGTTGCCTTATTTAAATTTCAAGCTTTTAACATCATAAAATCTGAAACTGTTTCTCTTCTGCTATACTAACCCAGATGTCTGCTTTTCCAGCTTGTGAGGGTCCTGCTGCTGCTTTAAAGTCTGTTAACGCTTCTCTTTTTCCCTCCTCTGTCAAAGCACCCGCTAAGTTCACTTGCAGGTGTCCAGTTTACTATTTGCTGTTATGATTCAACTGCTGCCTGTCTAAGCTTATGATTATACCTATGCTGCTCAGGGGGTGGGGGCATGATTGGTTGTGCAGGTGCATGTAGGTGCAGGTAGTCGCTGTGGTTTGAGAGCTTCAGCATAGCTAACACAACCATAACATCAAACAGGGCTGTTCCTGGAAAGAATATGGCTTTGGAATATAAATAATGCACCCCAAATTTAAAAATACAAGACCAAGCCTTTTAACTGATGTAATAAAAGAAAATCAGCAACCCATGACTCTATTTTTCATCGCCCCTTTTCTCTTTATATTTTTTCTTTTTTATCCTTGAACAGCTCTGCTTTGTTATGACTGCATTAGCTACGAGGGTTCTGTAAGTGGCACTGGATCAGGTCCCCACGGAGGAAAGGACTGCACCTCTAAATCCCTCACAGGTACCATTGGAGACGGGGCTGGGGAGGGTCTCTTGTCTGTCTGTGTATTCATCTTAGATGTTGATGCCTGAAACTTATAGGTTGCACTGAATCTTGTGTTTGGAAATTCATTTCTTACTTAAATACTCAGCACACAGGCTAGAAATGTCCTCAATAATTAATATTATAAGCATGTTTTGTAGGTTATCAGTGAGTGTAAGATTTGGTGAAAGCGGCAGTGAGTAGAAATGGAGCAAATGTCATTAAAAATCTTTACTGGCTGCTGTAAACGTCACTGTATCCTGACAGTAGTGCATGAGACAGATAATCTGAAAAAAATCATGTGCCTCTGTGTCCTTCGGTGCGCCTAATGGCATCTGCAAGATTTCATAGATCGGAGGAAAACAACCAATCAGAGCAGAGCTAGATTCTGCCGTCTCTGAGCAGCTGTCAATTGCTCACAAACTCTGATCAAACGGTCAAACTAGGCAGCGCTGATCAATTATGAATCAATATTTTGTTACTGTAATGACTATTTTTCTCTTCAAATGTTTCAGAAACATCTTGTAGTTACTGTTTAGCTGTAAAATGAGAAAGTTTGTGACCCAGCAGCCATGTTGAGATCAGATGAGGAAATACCAAGCACCGCCCACCAGCTGGAGCACAGCCAGTAGGAACGCTCTCTCTGAAATGATCTGTGATTGGCCAAAGTCTGACATCTCAGCCTAGACGTCTGCCTGAAAACAGAGCCATGAGGAGGTGCAGGAGTCTAGTTTTCTCTCAGAACACCTTAATTACAATATCCTGAAAGGTTATTATGGAGGTTTTAGCCAATGATGCCAAACACATTCTGCCTACTGCTGCTTTAACGCTCCAAAAATAGTCATGTGAGCCCTAAAGATCAAGTGTACTGGTATGGTGAGAAAAGGTCACCCACTTCAAATGCAAATCACCTTGATTAGAATGACATTATCAAGATGCCACTAGTGTGATTGCCTAGTACTTGAAGTGGACAAGAAACAGCCACAGCCAATACTCTTCAGATCAACCTTTCAGTGCTTATGCAAGTGTAATAAGTGCGGTAACACTTCTTGGTGTTCAGAAGTAGGGACGATGGCGTGATGGGTGTGGACTCCTCCACCTAAGTGTGCTGTGGAATGAGAAAAATTAACACTGCAGTTAGATAAACACTGCAGTACTATAATTTAATAACAATACTGCTATAATTTACATGTTCTGTACTCAAACCTGACACAGCTCAGTCAGGTTTGTCAGCTCATCTGGATGACTAAACCATCACTGAATTAACCTTTTTTTAATTACAGCTGCATGAAAGAAGCCATTATAAATATGCATGGCCCGAAAGCCCACTGAGGAATACTTTTGGGAAAATAAGTTGCCAAGTTTGTGATTAGTTTTTTTGCGCTTGGAAGAGTAATTAGGCTTTACCGAAGTGTAATCTCGCAGAGCAAGACGCAATATGAAAATAATGGACATTTTCTTCGTGATAACTTGATTTTATTTTTCATACGTTTATTTTCATTTCCATGTATTCCTCTTTTAATTCCCCATCTGTTTGCTGTGGGAACACTGCATCGCATTTATGCCATTTCAATAAAGCAAAATTGATTAGAAGCAGAGAGGGTGGATGTGAGAGAGATTAATCCCTGTTGATATTTTGCTGTTGATGGGTGGTTAAAGATGGACTGGGGACTCAGTGAGAGATCTGGAGGCAGATCACAAGATTTAGCATGATAAATAGGACAATGCACATATAGTTACAGTCAAAAGTAAGAGAGGTTATGTCAAAGCAGTTATGGGATCTAAATTATTTCTACAACTGTTCTTCCTCTGTGACAGAATGGTGGGAAATATTTGTGTATTATTGAAAATATATTGTACAACTGAGCTTTAATGTACAAAATCCTCCAGCCACTTTCATAGACCGTGAATAATAGACCAAATCAAAGGACCCTGACAGCAGCCACAGTGAATTTATTAGTATGTAACGACATTGTGTGATTCTCAACTCTTAGACAGTCTCCTGTCTCCTCTGATAGCATACATTTTGACTAATTTGCAGCTGGCCTATGCTTGTATGGGTTGCACACAATAATAATGCATCAACGCTAATTTGTTTTAATGCCGCTAGTTTCATAAATGTAGTAACATAATTTACAGTTTGAGACCTAAGGAATTCATTGGTACGGACTGTGTCATGCTAGCTTTTCGCAAATGAGGCTGAATAACGCTCCAAACTTAAGATAAAGTGGTCCTTAGACCTCTGACCTCCAGATATGTGAATGAAAATGGGTTCTATGGGTACCCACGAGTCTCTCCTTTACAGACATGACCACGTCACGATAATCACATGCAGTTTGGGGCAAGTCATAGTGAAGTCAGCACACTGACACACTGACAGCTGTTGTTGCCTGTTGGGCTGCAGTTTGCCATGTTCTATATTTTTTATGCAAAATTCAGTACCTGTGAAGGTTTCTGGACAATGTTTGTCATTGTTTTGTGTCATTAATTGATTCCCAATAGTAAAAATTTACATATATTTGCATAAAGCACACCTCCACCCCCATGTTAATAAGAGTGTTAAATTCTTGGCAAATCTCCGTTTACGATACATTTTGAACAGATAAAAAATGTGTGATTAATTTGTGTTTAATCGTGATTAACTTTGGACAATCGTGATTAAATATTCCAATCGATTTATAGCCTTCGCTTTTAGATATCACCATTCCAAAACTAGTTCTGTTTTGGGGTATTTTTCTCTGTTTAACATTCCTTAATAGCTCGCTGACGAGATTAGCCGTAGTGACACCAGTAGCAGTCGTAGAGTGTAGAAAGACAGATGTAGTGCTGAACTGGACTTCACTGTAGTATGTAATATGTTAAAGTGCGTGTAAAGTCTCCTATGTGGTATTACACGGTAGCAAGCTCATCAATCTCATTTGTGGAAGAAGAAAAAGAGGCTTGAGGGAGTATTTAGTGCGTACCTAGAGGTGATGAGCATACCACTCTGCACCAACCTACTCTACCTCCTTACTTAAAGATAGTATCGCTACTCCAAACAGATGGACAGACGTTTTGAAGACTTTAAAACTCAGTAATATGGTAAATTATATGTTCAGATGGACACAGTTCTGACTGGCTCAAATTTTATGCATGCACATACAAATCATATGTCTGTTCTTTCATCGTCTTTCTATGTTTTCCTAATGTTTTTGTCATTTCAGTTTCCTGTTTACTTCTGTGCATTCTAGGCACCGAGGTCTTCATAGGAGTCACGCTGTTCTGCCTCTGTCAGTGATTAGTTAAATAAGGGATGCTGAATTCTTAATCACTTTCCTCGGCTCCCTCATTATTTTTCTGTCAAGCAGCACTCAGCAGAGTTTGTGTAGGGTGCTATTTACCAACACATCCCCCTTTCAACTCCCCCTTTCACAGACAGCGTCCGTCTTTTGATGATGATTAATTTAATTTCCACTGGATGTCAGAGTGTTGGCTGGCAATCGGAGAGATAAGTCTTTATGTCGTCTTTCAAAGACAAAAGCTGAAGTCCAAAAGTCCTTTGATTTATAGCACACATTCATTCTGTTATGTTTTATTCAGGCAGAAATAATTCCCTACTATTTGGAAGACAGAAAGAGGAAGAATGATGAGAAATACGTCTTTGGGACAAGCCCTGTCAACACAGGCTTGTTTGTCTTGCAGGTGTCAGTTTAGACCGGCTTTGGATCCAGACATCAAGGGGCTTAGAGGGAAAGTTTCCCACCTTTCAAGGCTTGAGCATATGTGCCTGCACTGGAGGCTCTGATCTTTGTAACCAGCTTACCTCCAAAGTCAAGAAATTATACACTGCTTCAGTGTATAAGTCCACTTTTGAGCCAGTTCTTTAGGACTGTCGATAATCCCACGTTAGCAGTCATCCCTGTCTCATACCTCCTCAAGTCAGTTTAGAGCCTGAGCCTCCAGTTCCCCATCTTAAACATCTGTATGAACCACTGGATGCAAGCTGAACAGCTGTTTCACAACACTGATGTTGATGCATTTTGATGCAATCAATTATTTAATGCCATAAAAACTTGAAAATCTTTGGTATCACATTTCTCAGAGTGGGATTATTGAGTTGTCTTGCATCCACTCTCAAAGCAGGGTTACTTGGAGTTTATGAAATTTTAGACTGGAGTCATGAGGTCATGGGCCTTACTGTAACTTACAGCTGGAGACGTCTGGACATGTTTGCTAAAGTAGGTGTAGAATCCAGGTTGAGATTGGATTTCATGGTTGAGTTTTATATTTTACTTTCTTTACTTTAAATTGTAATAAGATATTTTGGTCTCTCAAACCCACGACATATGGGTCCTGTGCTATCAGCATTATCAGAGGTACATTTCCTTTTAGTTATTTGAGCTTTTTTAGGAAAGGTAGTCACTATAGAGCATGTGGAAAAAAAGCTTGATGTGAATTTGCTTTGGTCTGAAAAGTGAAGTCAATGCTGAAGCACCTCAAACCTGCATTCTTTCTTTTATAACATTTTGTTGTCCTTTATTTCAGTCTAAAAAGTGTAAAAAGTGTTGTAAATAACATGGTTGAAATAGAGATTTGTTAACAAGCTCCATTGTGGCGATGCTGCTGTGTCCCCAGAGGTCAGCAATTAAGTTGGTTTTCAGGTCACTCTTTCAGTCCTGATTTAAGCTCTTCCATGGCCACACGACCCGTTTCAAAGGCAGCCTAACTATAGCTGCATGTGGTGCTGTTGGATATCAAGAGAGCAGTTTTCCTTGGTTATGTTTCTATAGTTGCTGAAGCACTTTATGGCTGCTGTGTAATATCAGTGACTAATGATACTGCTCACCATTTGGATATTGGAGGCACTTTTCTGCGCTCATCAAACCTTCACAGTTTATCTTCCAACAATTATGTGGGAAATGAAACTGTCTGCAAACAAAGTATTAACACATAATGAAAAAAAAAAGATACACAGCTTCACCAAACCATGGAGTGGGTGTAAGAAAAGAAAGAGGAGGGAGGGATTAAATAAGTCGCAAGTCCTGCCCACACCCTCCCACCATGGTGTTACACTGTAATGCTATCTGCATAAAAGACTATTTGTCTTCATTAATGATAGGGGAAGGAGAGCAGACTAATGCTCCCTGCTGTAGCCCTTTTTCCTCCGCTGTCCCTCTTGCTGGCTGCACGCTCGCTCGCCTCTTCACAACACTTGGTCCGGTGTTATTATTCACTGTTGGGTTATCTCCTGACAGGTATGCAATGGAATGTAAATTCCCTGCCTTGTTAGAGTTTTGGGGGGGCTGTGTGCTCACGGTTTGGTTAATCACTCATCCTTGCTAGAACCCCCCCCCCCCCCCCCCCCCGCCCACATACACACACACACACACTTTCTAGCTTGAACCCACTTTCGCCGCAGCCTCTCTCCTTCCTCCCTCATGGCTGCTGAGTCGGTGATGGATGAGCCTGGAGGTGAAGAGTGAGGAAGACACATTAGAATTTGACCACATGACGAAGCCTGCATGTGAGGGCAAGAGAAAGTGTGCTCGCATGTCTGTCAGTGTAAGCCGCCCGCATGCTTTTGACTCTGCATATGGCACGCTCACTCACACACCCAGACACGGACACGCCGGCATCGGAAATCCAAGCCTCGTCACAGCAGGAGCGGGATCAAGAGCCATTGTCACATAATCTCCTTGCCCTCTGTTACCTGCTACTAACTCCTTTCACTTGGCTCCTGGCCAGCGGGGTACCACACATTTAACACGGGAGATAAGAGAAGGCGCTGTCGCTTGTTCCCTCAGGTCTTGGGGAGCTTTATGGTTTTTTAATGAATCTTCATGGACTTAACGACCCAGAAACCCGAGGCTCAAGTCTAATGTCCTAAAATAAATAATTGATTCGGTTACAGTCCCTCGCTGGGTATTTGCTCCTGAGTTAAAGCCAGCTGTTTTGTGGGTGCCACGGCTCTGTTTCTTTCTGCTTGGTTGATCTGGTTTCCCCCACGCTGTCCATCACTCCTCAGCTCTGTCTCGTCCTCCTCCCCTGTGCAGCAACACCCTGCTGATAACCTTCCTGACAGCCCTCTTTCAAGAGCCTCGGATGTGTCCTGCCTTTTTTTTTTTTTTCACTGAGCGCCGCCACAGGTCTTATCTTCACTCACACACATTGGCCACACACAACAGCACTGTAAACCTCCCTCACAAAGTATAGAAACTCCTCTAGTGAGCCCCCTCCTAGAAGCTCCTGGTGGCCGGCTGTCACCAACGCTCCTCTCCCTTCTCTCTCCTGATAGGAGAGCAGGGAAAAGGCCTAGCCACTTTTTAATGCCAAAACAGATCTGCGCTTTGAAATAGAGCCGGGCCGTATAATGTGACGGATACAGTATGCATAGAATTATTAGGTGGCATTTCAGTTCCCCCGAAGCATTACACAGTTATTATCTGTAATGATTTGGGTGCCTATGGAACAAACACGTCTTCCAAGGAGGCTGGTTTTGTATCCTGAGCTCTTCTGCTCATAATGTGCAGCGTAAACATCGCAATCTTCCAGCTTGTTGTGAATATGCATACAATTAGCCAACCAAATTAAGCAGAACAAAATTAAATGGCGTTGGTGGAAACAAGCATAGCTGGTTGATTTATGGTGCTGCACTGTTTACAGTGATGAAGTGCCATGGCCTAATGAAAAGCCTGAGTAAACAAATACCTGGCCTTAGAAATAGATCCACTCCTGGAAGAACAAAGGCAAGGTAAACAGATAAAAGAGGGACCCTTGTCCATTGTTCAAGTATTCATTGGTTCTTTATGAACTGTAGTCAACATGCAGGCTCTGAAACAAATAATTAATCAGCTGCAGGGTTTACAGCACTCGAGCTTACCGAATGCCCACCATCAGACTGGTGCTCAACCTCGCCTGGAGACATCCTGCCATCATCACCGTTTCCAAAGCAAGCAGGACATGCAACACACAGACACGCGGTTTTGAAATGTTGACGTAACGTGTCCTTTGTCGATTTCAAATCATTAGCCTCCATTCCTGTCACTTTGTACTAATATGGATTGAGGATTATGCAGATAATCAGGCGGCATATTGATCCCAATGCAGTCAGATGAGATGACAAAGATGTAATAATCTTTTTCTGTATTTACATATTTCCTCAGACATACTCCATTCATTAGGCTCTGCGTGATTTCTGTCTTTGCTTTCAAGAAAATGAAATGCAAACACTTGTGAATAATGACAATAATCCGAATCTAATCGTATTTAATGTTCATATATTTGGACAGAGACTTTCTGGGTTATGCTACACAGGCTTTGCTTAAAAAGTGATTTACAGTGAGCAGACTTACCAACTTAAATAATAACCAATTAACAAAATAAAAACACATAACTTAAACATAGTGAGTGTAATTTACATTTGCCTTGCCTTTAGCATAACATATATTAGATACCTGAAAGAATGACCCAACTAAAAAAATAAGTTTAATTGTACGCTATATTTAAAATATTTTCTGACAGGGAACTGAACTGAAAGTGAGACTTAACTATACTGAAAATATATTTCAGTTCACTTGCCCATCAGAAAGGGCTGGCTGACATAAGATAAAGCAGTGAAAATATTCTGAATATAACATACACTTGATCTGATTTGACACTGATTTTGATTTTTTTTTTTTAGGTGAGCCTTTCTTTTAGGTGACTAAAATAATTAAAAATAAAATAGGTTTTGCTGCTGGACCTGTCTACAACAGTACATTGCTCTTTCCGGTGCCGGTGCTCCTGGAAAATATGGATAAGTACCTCATACAGCCCACTTCAAAACACCCAAACTATCCCTTTAACCTGTTGTTCTCACATGTACCATCTACAGAGCTGCTAATCAGTGGAAATCTGCGTCAGCCACTGCAGCTGTAAACAGGTTAATGTGGTGAGCCTTCAGGGTTGATGTGTAAATCAGCTCTAGTGTGCTGCTGTTGTCACCTCAGTGCTGAATTTGTATTTGTCACTGGAGAATGCTACAAGTTGTTAAGATGCAATCATCCATGCTGCAACTTGGTGTCTAGAGTCAATGATTATTCAAGGCCTTGGGGCTGGCAGTATTTTTAAATGTGTTACAAGGTGAAGGAGATTCCAGTCACTCAGAGTTAAAAAACAAAACAAAACACCTGACTATTGAATCAGCCTGCCTTCATTTTCACAGTGCTAAATGCTATTATTCAGCTGTGCAGCCAAGTGAATCTGAGCCACGCACGGCCAAATCGTCCAACAGCGAGGCTGCAGAGAGGAGGCAGCCTTCTGCTCCCCAAACAATTACACGCTAATCTGCAATGTGAAATGAGTATTAGGCATTTAATCTCATAGGAAGAGAGTCCCCTACTTCACCCCAAAGTGGTGGAAGTTATATTATCTCCCAGAGTTTCTGACCTTCTGTCTCCATTCCCCACCGCCCCGCCACCCCACATCTTTCCCATCAGGGTAGGCAGCAAGCAGCTCCTCCTTCAAGCCACCTTTCTCCAGATTAGCCCCCTGACACCACGGGCATAGCTATTTAATTGCTTGTCGGATTGAATATTCTCCAGTTTCCCCCTTCATTCAGCCTGCAGATATTGCTTCTCATTAGCATGGCTCGTACCGCCACCATTGCAATTCCTTGCAGGGTGGAAGGCAGACAAGTCCATAACATTATGCTCATCATCCTACTGAAAACCAGCCGATACAACACAGTGACACACTAGTGGTTATGAATACAACTGCATTCTTCTACTCTTAGCTGAAGTAGCACTTACTCTAAATCTCTTTAGAGGAGGGGGTGTTACTCTCAAACAAAATGTGCCTCGAACGCTGACAAAATAATTGCTGTCACAATACTCAGTAAATATACAAACTCATTAGGAATCTTTAATTGCCTTTAATTTGAAGTTATTAACAATTATTGTTCAGTAAATGTTACTATAACCAATGCAATGATGACAAAAAACATCTTTAGTAACTTATTGACGTGTCCCAAAATGGTCTTGTATTCAGTATCTGATGGCTGATGTACTTTACACGCTGATGACGAATAAATTAAAAAGACACCTTCTGAGCAAGTGCGGATGAGTAGTTTCTTCTGAATTACTTTGCTGCCAGTCTGTTGCTATTCTCCTCCTATTCGCCCACATCCTCCTGTGTCAAACGAGGCTACTGTCGCCCTTACACAACTGATGTGACCGAATATGTGCAGTACGAGCTGTCACATTAATGATGAGCACTGTGATAGACAGAAGTATAGCCTACCACTGAAAGGTTTTTTTTTGCCAATGTTACCCATACTGTCATTTCAATCTTATTCACCAACAAGCGTAATTTAATAAAGAATGAAAGTTTTGCGCCTTTACTTCTTCCTCTAAGCGTTTTGGACATTAAAAGATGTAAACAGTAGAAACCCAAAATACAAATATGCACCTGAAAATAAGCATAATAGGTCCTCGTTCATGTGAGTTTTAATTGATTTTCCAATTTTCTTCTTGTGTTTATATGTAGTTTTGTTTCTGTTAGTTTTTGCATCTTTTGGGAGCTCATTTAAGGAGCAGCACCTGCATCATTTGGTCTTTCTGCACATTTAGGAAGCTCAAAAGAACTTTCACTTATTGTGTTTTAGAGCATTGTCTACCATAAGTAGCAACCAGATTGATGAAATCAAATTTTAGTTCCTTGTCCTTACTTTTATCTACTGCAGTAACATCTGTAGCACCACGGACAGTGCCATTAAAATGTTGTTGATAGCTCTGCAAGTTGCTTTATTGGAAGATCTGTGATTGAAGATTTATGTAAAAAGTATAGTCGTAGAATTATACGCAACACTTCTAACTTCCAGAGGATCACACACACACAGCTGTACTATGTTTCTTTATTGGCCAGTGTCTAACGCTATAGCCTATTTTTAGATGTCGAAGAAACCTTACCCTCTCCATCTTGTATGTTGAGTATCCTCAGCTATTTAACAAGTGGCTCTTGCTCAGTGACAAATATGCATTTGCAAGGGCCCTCGATTTACCCTGGTATTACTCCGGCTGGACAGAGGCATACATTATTTAAGGGGCGAAGCCTGGGGAGTGTCCACCACCAGGATGGATTGCTCTTCGGTACGTTCCACTGAGGGATATTGTCTACATTGTTGTTTATCTTAATATCGAGGCCTAAGGTCTTTTTTTATTTTTTCAAACTCAGCACTGAGAGTAACAGTCACCGATTCATCAGCATACACTCTACTATCTGTAGCTGAGCTCAAGGCAGTTTTATATATTACAGTCTGCGCTTTCACTGTGCAGCATTGTATTATTTAGTAAAGCCTGTCACACGGCACGTCATGCATTCATCCTTGTAAAAGTAGGAATTGAGAACATTGCATTGCCATCTTCTACTGTATCTCTGGTGATATTTAAGATAGTGTGGCCTCAAGTCTGGATGGTGAGGATTGTTGAGGGCCCAGCTTTTCAGGTAGGGTTGGGGTTTAATAGCATTTTATAGAATCTGAATCACCTATGCAATTTGATTATTGAGTCATTTAAACATTTAGAAGTAACCTTTGATCATTAGTTCTTTAGATATTCGGGTATTTTAACCAACTTGGAACCAAACCGCTATCAGAACCCAACCCTACCCACTGGTACACTAACTTCACTTCTTTTTCAGTCCTGTTGTATTCTTTCAGCTACTGCTGATTCTTGGATCACAATATAAACCAGCTCTCGTCCACAATGCTGGCAACTTAATCTATTTTCACTTACCCCTTCTTCCTTTTCTCCCTTTTCCTCCCTGTTTCCTGTCATTACCTCCCTTTCCTCACTCCCTTTGTCGTTGTCCATCTCTGCCTCTCGTTGCTGTCCTCTCTTTCCCTCCATCTCTCCTCTGGTGACTTGGGCGACACTTGCAGTAGAGATTAAAGTGATCAAGGACCTACCGTGGCCCCCTCCTGTCGGGCAGCTCAACACCAGCCCACCACTGGTGGAGGAGCTGGAGTCTCCCGGCTCCCAGACAGCTCAGCCCTCGCCAGGACAGACGAGCTGTGACCAGCACCACCATGGTGGGTGTTGGTGTTCACATTGTCCGGCGTCTTTTCCATCAATTAACCCCTCCCCTTTCCATCCGTCAGTCCATTAATCCATCATCCATCCATTCATTCATCCAGTCCCTTCAATGTGGTAATAGATCTATCTGTCTATCTGATTTTATTAAGTCTGATGTGTTGCATATCTGTACTTCACATTCACATTTTTGTGGATGTCCTGAAATTTGTAATTTTTGAAAAATAAGTTAAAAAGCATACTGAACATTATAGCAAAGACATTATATTTGGTTTGAAAAGAATATCACCAATAATCTTCCTGCTTAAAATGGTTTCCTATGTGAACTGAAAATTGCACCGTGTTGTGCATCATCCTTAATAAACATAGCAGCAGTTCAGAAAAGCTAATGTATGGCTATGTGTAAGTGTTCGCTCACTCTTAACCAGTCAGTGATGACTTGCTGAGAGAGCTCACATCTTTTAGAAGCACTGTATAATATGACTTTAGGTAGAAGCTTGGTAATTACTGCACTTTTCCATCTGGATTACATGTGGCAGAAAATCACTAATTCTTGTGCAGGTTTTAGGGCTGAAGGCTCATTAGTTTTAATTGTACCAAACTGCCTTCTGCATGCGTAATTGCCATTCTCTGTGACCCCCATTTCCTCTAGTCAACACACTCATAACCGTCCCAGATGTCCCTCTGGCCCACTGTTCTCTACACTTCTACATGAATTAAAGAATCAAACTCATGTCAGGCAATCTCACTTCCTGGCAAGAGTCTCTTCACCTCAGCCATATTTGCCATCTTATCAAACACAATGGACAAGTAATCATCTGTTTTCAATCGATAGAGCCATTTGTTGATTTCCGAAGCCCTTCCACAGACTCACGCTCTTGACTGCTGTAATTACCCGGGGAAAAGAGGGACGTGTAGCAGAACTAATGCCAGGAATGGGATTTCCCCTGGCAGAGTGGGAAGACTTAGAGTGAGACCATGTAAGAGGACACCGCTGTGTGCTATAAGCGAGGACAGGGCAAGGAGTTGATTTATATCCATAAATCCATGGGAAAGGTTCTGGTTCCCTCTGTGGTGTCAGCGGGTTTAAGATTGGCGTCCAGCTGTAAAGTGATCCTCTCTCTGTCTGAGCCAGTATGGCCCCACTCTACATCTTTGGGGTCAAAGGCCACTGTGGCAGACAGAGGGGGGGCTGATGGCCTCCGTGACCCCTGTGAATACAGTTACAATGCACCCTCCTGACCTCAGCGTACAGGCAGACAGCGAGACATTAGGCATCCGTTATACACAGGACTGCTCACCAGATCAGCCACGGTAAAGAAGTAAGAGCCTGTACATAAAGGTTATTGTAGCTTGCTCTAATGTAGACCAACAATAAACAATATCCATTTCAGTTCAGGCAAATCTTACTGATCCTCCCAGCATCATTATCAAAATGTAAATCCAGCTTGACAGGGCAGATATTACTACATCTACATATAAATGGAGGGCGCTTCTCTGTGAGCATAATGAAGAGCTTTTTGCTTTTTTTTTTTTTTTTTTTTTTTACAAAAACTAATTATCCCACACTTTGAAGCATTTCACTTTCCTTCTCTTTCCTCTTATCTAAGAAGACTAAAAATAAACAAAGTAATTAAAATATATCCAGATTTCATTTTAAGCAGATCCACTATCTGACACTTTAGAGGGTCATTTCCTTTGTCTCGGAAAAACCTAATTAGAGTTTCATTTTTGGATTTATGTAAAAGAAGAAATTCCTCGATGGCAGAATCATCAGAGATTAACGTCTGGATTCAGCAGCAGTGAGGCTCAAAAATAATATATTATTAAAAGCCATCCAACAAATCATTATTTGAGTTCCCGATGCTCATAATTAATACCAACATAAAAGTGAGTGATTTTTTTTTTTTTTTAAAGCTGCCGGTTTCTGGAGTATCATACCATGCTGAGTATATTTTCAGTGTGCAATGCATTCTAATGAGATGCAGACCTGTTAATCATTTCACACGTCCTGGCTGGAAAACTTAATTTTCACCTCACAATATGGCGGTCGATGGCACACTTGTCCCTTCAGACCAGTCATCCTTTTTGATAGGAGTACCATTAGTAAATGAGAATTAATTAGTCAGCTTAATGAGATAAAAATTGCTCAGGAACATGTGCAGAGGGAGGAGGAGTAGTCAGGCTGTTCATGTACTTTATTGTAACTACATTTTTGGTGTTTCTCCTGCTTGAAGTTTTTAATGTGAAAAGTTTTCTATATTATAGTGTTTCCTTATTTAAGATGCTTTTTGGGGTGTTTGATGGCCGCTATAAGTCTTTCTCTTCTTCTATGCTGAATCACATTGCAGCACTTTGCGTTCTGGCTCGGTCGCAGTGTAATCATAGAGACGTCATTTTGACCTCAGTGTTTATCTGCGTTCCGGCCAATCAGCTTTGTCTCTCACACACTCTCCCCGCAGAGCTCTCTAAAGGAAGCCGTGTGTTTGAAGGGGGCAGGTCTTTGAGCCATCAGTTACCATCTGACTGACAGTTCAATCTGATACGCAGATTCCATTTGCTGTGCCTTACAAGCAGTAATACTGATAACACGCACAGATGCCCCTTGCACATTTACGTACATGTCTTGTGCGTGTGTGCGAAGGCACGTGTGCGGGTGTGTTTTCACCTTCTCGTCTCTCTTAAGCTGCCTCTCAGGGGTTTTGTTCTCCTCGGAGCGAATCCTCTCGTCAATCTCCTGTCCGCCATGTCTCAGACTTTTGCGCTCCGGCGAATAAAAGGGGAATGAGTCTGGCTCGCTCCCATTGATAGTCAGCCTTAAAACACAACAATTTGAAGCTGTAGCGTTGGTGAGATGGCTGGCAATCAAAGCAGACATGGATTCACTCACCGTAGAGCAAATAAAACGATAGCTTTTGTTTAGTTTGGAGGCTCTCCCCTCAGGGTAATACTCCTCTTGTAGAACGATGCACTCTGCCTGTGGAAAATACTGGGCTCTGACAGGAAAGGTTGATGGGGTGAGCTCCTCTGAGAATAGCCACTCAAGCCTTTTCTAAAGAGGTGGAGGGAAGAAAAGGGTTTAATCAAGGTCATATAAAGCACTGATTGTGTTGAATGTGGGGAAGAGGAGGAATTAGTGGGGGTGCTGGGAGAAAATGTGAAGAGCTGAGGTCAGGCGGCTGGCAGGGTGGGCTGCAGAAACACTGAAAGATGGACTGTGTGGGAAAAGCAAGATAACAACATTCATTCTTTAGCCACAGCAGCAGATGGTTTCTCCAGCCTCATATGTTTAGATCATTAATCATATGTTCACTTTGTATATGGACATATAATGTACAAGTAAAGGTAAAGTTTTCCAGTGTTTGTTGCAGGATCAGACACAGTCAGTGACTGATAGCCCAGTATTAGGACCATCAGAAACAGTGACGATAACAGATCAAAGCTGTCTCCCCTTTTTTTTCTGTATTCGACGAGCAGACATTCCTCCACAGTCCATTTCCTTCTATCTTTTTTTCTGTCCTTGACAAAGAAAAACACAGAGAAAAAGGCAGAGAGAGACAGAACTGGAGTGTGTGAAATGGAAAGATGAAAAGGTGAGGTGAGGCGGGAGAAAAAGAGGAAGGGCCGGACACATGCAAACAGGAAGGGAGTAATTGAAAGCGAAGGAGGGTAGAGAGAGCAATTGGCCGCGTCTTCATGTTGTGATCTGTCAGCGTTGACAGGGATGAGCGGAGCAAACATGCATCTCCCTTGTCCCCTCGGTCAGTTTCCATGGAAACGCTATTTCTCACCCTTACACATATGCAGTACGTTCATCCTGCTCGCACTGTGTTCCCAGCAGTCCGCATGTGGTTCAAATGGACTGTATGAAAAAGTAGAGAGCTAATGATGTCTTTCATGTGGACTTACATGCAACACAGGAACACTGTTTGGCTGCCTAGAGTCGAAGCATCGGACCCCGAGGCAGAGCAGCTAAAGCTTCCACAGGTCTGAGGTTAGAGCCACAATTTACCCAGCCGTCATGCAACACTACAATTTGGCTGTCATTGTAAGAGTCGGCCATAGCCCTCTAACGGACAAAAATGCAGAGGCCAAGATAACAACGGTAGGAGGAGTCACTCAGAATAATCATTTCCATGAGTTTATGTTTGGAGCGATGCATCAGTGAGCTCAAGGCCAGCGAGTTCAACCTGGAGTTGAGTGGAGATGAAGGGGAGCCCCTGGTGGTCGGAGCTGAAACAGCAGCACCGCCTCAGTATTCTTACCTGCTGTTGGATCATATTCCAACACAGGCAGTGGTGGAAGAACT
The DNA here is from genome assembly GCA_947000775.1 of Pterois miles. NCBI lineage: Eukaryota > Metazoa > Chordata > Actinopteri > Perciformes > Scorpaenidae > Pterois > Pterois miles. The sequence continues at coordinate 4,680,723 of CAMQGK010000318.1, forward strand.
GCTCAGATCCTTTACTCAAGCAAAAGTACTACAACAATTTTAAAGTCAGCGATTTCTTGCATCTCCTCTTACATGCAAAATTTAAGTTAATAAATGTACAGTATTAACAGTGAAACATACTTAAAGTATCAAAAGTACTTGATTTGACAAAAAAACAGCATCCAATCCATCAATGTGTTAGCAGTATTTTACTGTTGTAACTGGCTGTTATGGAGTTTACGTAGTTCAATCCCGTGGTGCCCAACCTTGGGTTCAGAGGCTCATAATATAAATCTAAGGGGTTGTGAGATGATTAATGGGGAAGGAAAGTTCTGCTACACAAACTTGAATTCATTTTGATACTTTTCTCATGAAATATTGCATAATTTTACATGTAACAAGGGCCCCTGACCAGACACTGCTTTTTTGTAAAGCTGGGAATAAACTGATCATATGTTTTAATGTGAAATCTAGTTTGTAACCATAGCAGTGACGTTTTGTGGAGTAAAAAGTACAACATTTTGTACTTCAAAATTTGAGTAAATACACCTGTGATTAAAAGATCTTATCATGCAGCTTTAGTACAGGTTGAGGTAACTCTATCTGTCTTTTAATTCTTTTAATCTCTCTCAGCTCTACAGAATTAATGTTTTTTTATCCACTTACAGTGTGTTGGCACTGGAGACATGTCACCTAAAAACATTTCCAATATCTGCAGACGGTCCTCTGTTTTCCTGTTTAGCCCCACTTAGGGGTGTCCAGGAGCTCAGTGAAATTTGTTGACACGGCATTGTCTCGTGTAGCCTACATTGACTGATTGATGCTGTCAGCCCTCTCGCTCAGCCTGGTCCAGGAACACTTGATCCTCTGACTGGAATATGGTCTAGACGGACCCACCTCCATCGACGTGTTGTTAAGATCACAGTGCCTATGTGTCTGTACAGCACCTGCCATGTTCAGCCCAGGTAATTAAACACAAGATGCAAGCGAGAGCTGCAGAGACAGAGGCAATGGCCGGAGCTGCAGAGTACAGATTAACTCCTTCCGGCAATAGCCGTGAGCTCTGTATGTGTTGCATCTTAAAAGAAAGAAAGAAAGAAAAGAAAGATATTCTTTTTGTCCCGTGGGATTGTTTTCACTTGTTGTTCACACAGTACAGTTCACACAGTACATATACATGTCAATGGAGAGATTCCGTCAAAGTCCTGCAGCTCCTGACACAGCAACCAAGAGGAGTTGGGGGTTTGGGCCTGCTCAGGGGACCGGGCAGGGGAAAGCCCACGTCTATGGGGGATTTGAACCCGGGTCCTCCACATCCTAACCCAAGTCCTTACGGACTGAGCTACTGGCACCAATCGCCAGCTAACGCTTGTCATATAGCTGCTGTTATTGCTTGAGAAGTGCATCAGTGGCTCTAAATGGGTCTTTCCAAAGCCAAGGTATTTTGGCTTCCATAACCCTTGACAGAAGTGAGACTTCACTTTCATTTGGCCTTGTGGACATTATCTCCTCTTTTGTTCCCACGTTAGCTTTTGTAAATAACTGTAAAAGTTTTTCCGCCTCCTGATTGGCTGTGAAGCAGCTCAGTGACCTCCAGCAGTCATGTCATGAGCGCACAGGTCACCTCCAGCCCCCACACGCCATCAAACACTCTTCTGTGAAGTTGCCAAGGGAGCTTATCTTGCACACAGTTGACCGTGAGAGTTTTGAAAACCCAGTTTAATGTTTAACTCGCAGTACCTGTGCGTGGGATGTGTGCGTATTTTGTGCGTATGACCTTTCCAAGTGGGCTTCTGTGCATGACTGTGCACATTTGTTTGTGTGTAGTTAAAAGAGCGTACATGCTCACACATACTGTTGCATATGTGGGTGTATTTACAGATACATGTGGTTGTTTGATTGGTTTAGAGGTAGTTTGTGTGTTTTGTCTCACTGGGATGTGTGCACAGTGTTGAAGGATTGATTTATGCCTCCTCCACCGTGTGTACACGTCCTTCAGTTGGATGAGTTACACAGAGTGACACTTTGTGTGGGTGGGTGTGTTAAAGTACAACTTGAATTTCTGTTCCCACACACATCTCATCGCTCTGGTCTCGTTCAGGAGATATATGTCTACTTCCTGTTAAGCACGTTAGCTTTTCCAGGTGACCTCAACCTTAAGTCTAGCTCAGGGTCTCACTGTTAAAATAACCATCACATTCTTCCAGACTAAAATGTTTCAACTGTTGCGTTTTCCTTTATTACAGTCCAGTTTGACGGCGTTGAGAAGTCTCGAATGTCGCCCACCAAGGACGGGAAAACCCGCCCGCTGCAGCGACACTCCAGCGGCTGTCTGGTCAACACCAAAATGTCTTCGCTGGACCACTGCGGCTCCTCTCTCGGGGAGCGTATTGACCCCACTATGCCCCTGGAAAGCCAGTTGTGAGTCAGATCTCGGTGCTGCTTTGTTATGAATGCATTTTATTTCAAATACATCACTTGGGACCCTCATGAGCAGATTTGACCTTCATTTGCTTTCATTTTGTTTGTCCTATTTTCTGCCATTACTTTGTTGCTTCTCCTTCTCATCCATATTTCCCGTTGTTCACTGTAGCTGGTACCATGGAGCGATCAGCCGAACAGATGCAGAGTCTCTGCTCAGGCTGTGTAAGGAGGCCAGCTACCTGGTGAGAAACAGCGAGACCAGCAAGAACGACTACTCCCTCTCCCTTAAGTAAGCAACACACTTTTTTATATATATACAGGCCTCAGACAGTATTATCAGATGCACACACACATGTACACACACCAGAGACAAGTAGAGCCAAAAAAGTGAAGCTGCTACGCATGCATACCAGTGGAGTACATATTGTGGATGAATCATGCTCACAAAGGTCCTTGTATACCTGTGCTCCAAAAGTGTGCTGACTCTGTCTTTTCAATATGGTAATGATTTTCACCTCTCAGACCTCTATCTCCCACCTACATCCTGCCCGTCCCTTGTCCTCCACCTGCCCCCTGTAACCCCTCTGACACTGTTGGTTCCTTGATTTGCTGATGTGCCCACAACACAGTTTATGTTGCCCTTCATCAGCGACCCCCGATCCCTGCCGCATCCAGCAGAGGGTTCAAAGGAGCCGCTCTGATTGCTTTAGTCTGGTCTGACATTTGTTAGGGGTTACTTTAGCTTGAAGGCCCGCAGTGAAGTCACGTCCCATTTTTTTTTATGGGAATGTGCACGCCTTTGGCAGGTTTTAGTTGAATGATTTTCCCTGCCAGCTGCAAGTACCAGGTGTCAGAATCATAACAGTGAATTTTTAGCCCTCTGAAAACTTGCTAAAGTCAACTTCGGTAAATTTGCTTTAGCCATCAGTTTTAAAGTCTTGGTGTCTTTGCTGACAAATGGGCTCAACCACATGACATTTAGAGAAATCTGCACAGCTCCATGGTGACCTTCAGATGAGATGAAACTATAATATGCAAAGAGACGTTGATTAGCTTCCTTATTACAGCAGAGCTCATCTTGCTGAAGGCTTAGACTGTATTTCTTGTTTTCCACTGCTCCCATTCTCTTCGTGCTACTGTAGATGACTGTTTAACTTCCTGTCTCACTGACTGATCACCCGCTTATGATGCTTCTTTTCCTGCCTCACTCAAAGCCTAACTTACTAACTGCATGCTGAGCTACAGACTGACTACAAACCAAAGACTAAACACCCTGAGCGGTTGAGTACAAAACACTGTATATTTTATCAGTTTTTCTGTCTGTTTTTTGTCTGGACTGTAAAGTTACTGAGAAGGTTTTTCAGGACAAAGGAATGATTTTTTTTCTTGGAGATCATAATAATATCACTTTAAAAGCTTGTTTATTTATCTTCACAATAATGTCCAACTTGTAAGGATCATGCATTTGTGGGATGAGCAGCACAGCTGTAGCACCCAAGTGAAATTTGCCAAAATATGCTAAACAGTGTATTCTCCTGTTGGATGTGACTCTTGTTTTGAGCTCCAGCTGCTGCCAATCAGGCACCACAAGACAAGACCACAGGATCACAAGGTGTTGTTTTTCAAAACCAAAAAAAAATCAAAATTTAGTAAAAAAAAAAAAAACTCCTCATCTCTTCTCTGACATGATTTTGACATCAGATGATTTGCTACCAATCAGGCCACTGAAATCAGAGAAGAGATGAGGAAAATTATGATCTGAGCCATGTTGGTTTTGACAAAGCTGATTTTTCAGAATGACACGGATCACTTTATGATCCTGTGGTTTTGCCTTGTGGTGACTGATTGGCAGCACCTGGAGCTCAAAACAAGCGTCAACACCAACAGAATACACTGTTTAGCATTGGCAGAGAATTTTGGCAAATTTCACTTGGGCTCTACCCACATAATCAGCTGTGCTGCTCGTCCCACAAATACATGATCCTTACAAATTGGACATCATTGTGAAGGTAAATAAACAGGCTTTCCATTGATGTAAAATACAATACCAATTAGCATTGTAACAACAGAGAAATAACTAAACACAAATTATTTTTTTTCCAAGCTTATCATTATTAAACCTTTATTTAACCAGCTAAGTCCCATTAGGAGTATAAAAAGGAGCCCTAGCCAAGACAGCAGCAGTACAGTGTTTCAAACAATATCCACGCATACAAAATCGTATGTCCAGGAAGACAAACAGGAGGATACTGATCTATCTGGGGATTGCAATTACTAATCCAATTGAATTAGCCCCCAAACCCTTCACTGCATTTCTGAATGCTGTAATTGGGATCAGCCTATCTAGCTGCAAATCTGTCAGCGGATGGCTTCAGGCTGCAGGGGCAGAGAACATAAAAGAGACGTTTGTCCATCTCAGTGTGAGCCACAGGGACAGACAGTAAGAGGGTGTCATTTGAGCGCAAACAATAATTACTAGTTTTAGGGGAGAAATATATCCCCAAAGATAAGAGGGGAGCAGACCAAAGATGGACTTGTAAATAAATATCTACCAGTGAGAGAGTCAGTGCAAGGCCAACAAACGCCACTGAACTAATACATGAGCAATGGCTGTAAAGCACAAAGGAAGACCAGGATATATGGTTCAGAACTGCACACATAAAATAGCCTTATATTCACCACCGATATTACCCTCATTGTAGCTAGGACAAATAGGGGTGTTGACATAAAGAGTAACAATGCAAGGAGCGAATTCGATGAATGCACTTCTAATAAGCACCATAATTTTGGAGCAAAACCTATAATGATATATTTATTTTGTAAAGCTGGAGAGAATTAATCCACCCCATCTCTCTATTACATTGAAAAGGAGATTACCTAATGCTGGGGGCTTTACTTCCCCAAATGAAATAGCTGATTGAGAGATTCATTGAAATGAATGAAAGGTTTTTTGGGGAGGAAGACCAGAAGGCACCGGAAAAGTGCCAAAAGCTACAGTATATGGCTGAGTCAACCATGCAATAATAAAATAGGTATTTCATCTATGATAAAAGTTTCATTTAATTTAGATGGTGATGAGAAAATGTTTTATCCTTCTGGTTCAGTAATGGCCTCACTAACATGCATGTAGTACTGTAACATCCTCAATAGTGAGCTGCGTGATTAAAGCAGATGATCGAGGAGTAGAGGTGGTAAAGTGTTTAATTAATGGGCTTCAACTTAACTTTTAGTTTAGTCATGATGATTAATTCAGATCATCTTGCCACTTGCCTGCTTCTCTGACCTAAAGGCTGCTGTTTTCAAAACCCAAAAGCAAATCATTGGTTGACACTGTAAAGACACCTGTAACGGCTGTTTGTTACACTGAGAAGTAGAGGAAGAGAAGTAATGCAGTGTGACTCAGTGAGACCTGCAGCGTAGTGTGGCCTCGACTAGCAGAGATGCTCTTCCCCACTTTGTCAAGTGGATGACCTCAGGGCTGACCTAAAGCTGTTTGGAGCCCTAATCAGAATGGGATTCAGGGGTGCCCTGGCGGCCCTAAGCAGACACTTAATGAGCTTTTCCACCTAACTTATTTGGTTTGATTAAAACAAACCCGGGTACAGTTAGTACGGTTCATTTGGGCTTGTGTGAAAGCTGTCAATCAAACTCTGGTGCAGTTTGTTTGTGGTGTGAAAGCGAACCAACCAACCACAGGATTTTATGATAGCAGATATGGGATTTTAACATGATTTCAAAAGCTAAACTACTAATAAAACCATCTGCTGATTGTGAAATCTGATACTTAAAGCCACGTACAGTATATGTGCACGTCAGTGTGTTTTTTTTCCCTTATTAATAGGTCTAAAACTGCTGCGCTTATATCCGACTCCATGTATTTTGTCAGTTCATCAATTCTATCACAAATTGTGTGACAGCGATCTCACAGTATGCCGATCATGCACGTGTTTGCAGCAGTCACCTGAGAGCGTTTAACTTGATTTCCCCACATGGGTCCTGATGATCACCAAATTGTCTGATCAAGGAGGTACCTATCAGTCTGTGTAACTTCATGTTTAGTCCTTGGGTTCGTTTATAATAAAAATCACTGTGTACTGGAACCGGACCAGAACTAAAATGCACAAATTAACCAAACTGCAGGTGTGAAAGCACTCTCAGTTTGCAAATTGTGATGGAAATTTTCTTCTTAATAGAATATAAAACATGAATTCACAGAGAGCCTCAGTTTTTCAGAAGGTTATTGCAATGAATAAGGTTCACATTCGCAAATGTGGATCTCCAACCTCGCTGGCCGTGAAGAGCGAGACACACTGAATGAAGATAGAGACAAATAAAGATACTTATACATATTTTCAGCCTTGGCAGCATCCTTAAACACACCGTGTTTGTCTGTAGATTCATGACCTCATGTTTTTGAATGTCTTTCTGCCTCTGTCTGTTGAGAATTCATTTTTAAAGGCTTAACTCCACGACTTTGCTTCTGACAGCATTGGCTGAGAAGCTGAAGGCTGGATTGGAAAGATAGGCCTAATATAAGACAGTGAGACTTAGTCATAAGTGAATAAGGTTTAAACCTGCCAATACACTCCTCCGTTTTAGCATTCCATGCTAATTTTGTGACCTTCCCTTATGTGAACCTTATTTATTGCAATAAAATGCCAACAGACAGATGTTCTCATGTTTTATATTCTATTAGGAGGAACATCTCCTCCACAGTAATGCCTTAGGCAACCCTCAGAGTTGATAGGGTTGGCATTGATGAGGGCAAAAGTCAAAATGATAGAGAAGGGAGCCAATAAGGTGAGTGGTCTAACCTTTCATGCCAGAGACCACATGGGGGGAAAAGTATATAATCCTGGGCCACGAAGTTTTTTGTTTTAAGAGATCTTAATGAGTGAGTTTGAAGCACTTTGTCCTGCACACTTGAATCTGTAACATGACGATTTTATCACTTTTAAATTTCACTCATCAGTAAGTATCACTGCTAATAAGAGCAGTGTTGATAAGCTTCAGACTGAAGAACTGCTGTCAGGTCAAGTGCAAGTCTTATAGTGGAGATTTAAAGTACATCACAGAGGTGACTTTCATGTTGGACCGTCTGCGTCAGAAGAGAAAAATTATTTGATTTTTTTTTTTGAGTGGTATGGTGTGTTATATATTGTAATAACTTAGCAAACTGTCCACAGTTTACTATGCAGAAACATTAACATAAAGTATTTTTGAAGCTCTGTGCTCCTGTGTGTAGACATCCTCGTGTATATTTGTGTTAGTCGGCTCCAGGCTGTCACGTATCTTTTGCCTTTGGCATCAATCAGATCAAGCCTAGAAAACAGCAAGCGCATTGGTAGGAATGACAGGTGCCACCGTACTGCAGGCAGAGGTTACTCTGAGTTCAGCCTGCGTTCACACGAGCCCGTCTCCCCCGCTGCCACTGAAAATGAGTAGAAACCCGAGGTGGTGATCCTCCATGTCTGAGGTTGCTGAAAAATGTATAAGGCCACGAAGTGGCACGCATGTGTATTGCATTATTGATAAAAGACAGACGTCTCTGAGACCTCCAACCTCAAGAGCCCTCTGGCCTTTTTCTCTCTCCCTGTGGAGAGAAACACTTTTAGGTGTTTGAAACATATTAAACCCCTCACAAGTGTGTCAGAGCACAGTATCATCCTGTTTCTCACCTCGCGAGAGAGCTCTGCACAGCGTGTTTCCACCGGCTGAGAGGAGAAAATCTATCCAGCAGAATCTGTTTGATGCTAGACAGGGAAACTAAGTAGCCAATTGAAAGAACAACCAAAAAGTCTTTGCATCTGCTCTTTCACTCCTTTCCTATAGCTGCCTCGTTCTTATATGGTGAGTTTTTGACTTTGTTTGACAGAAAAGATCAGATTTCCCAGAAGCAATATTGACTTTTTGCAGCTTATTTAGCCAATCAAAGCTAAGTTTTTTAGTCTCCTATGTTCAATCAACTATACTGGATATAGATGGCAGATTTTGTTTCTTAAACTTTGCTTCACACCACTAAATATATCCTTCTTTACATTGATTGTTTATTACAGAATGGTTGGGCTCACCCCAGGCAGACTCACTCAGTTTGTGTCCATATGAAATAATGGCCGAACAGGACATTCACTAATGCTTAAAAAGGTCATCGCTTCTGCTAAGGGTCATTGTCTTTTGGGTGGATGACTTTGCCTTTTCTGGTGGTGCCACAGATTCACAACACTGAGAGCACCATTCGGGGAGTAATCCAATATGTTGAAGGTGGAGAGATAAGCTGTGATTGCTGTCATGCTGTCCCTGCTCTGAGGGCTACAGGGACGGCAGTAGCTCAGTTTGTAGGGGGTTGGGTTGGGAAACGGGGGGGTCACGGGTTAAATTCCGAAAAGGAAAAAAAAAAAAGGGGAAAAGGGGGTGGGGGGGGGGCCAGTTTACCTTTTGGGGGCTGCGGGGGGGCCCCTAAGAAAAAAAAAAAAAACCCAAAATCTCGGGGGGGTTGTAGGAGAAACCCCCCCACCCTAAAAATTTTCCATAAAAAAAGAGGTGTGTGTTTTTGGGTTAATAAAAGTTCAAATCAAAGTCATAAATTGAATTCCTCAAGGGGTAAACAGGACGATCTTTTCTTCTTCTTCTTCAAATCAAAAAAGCGGACCTCCCCGGTGAGATTAATCCTGATTAGACAATAGAAACCCACAAGCACATGGGGATATGATAACACCACAATGGCTTGTCCTCTCGAAAACAGCCCCATATTCATTTTATCTACAGCCCTGCTGTATTTGCTCTGTTGTCATCCTGGTTTCTGGCTCTGCAGGACTGTAACGTGATGCAGCCCTGAGCACCGACTGGAAAATCAGTTGGGGAATCTAAAAATTCTGCTATTGATGTGTTTGCCTTTCTAAGTGTGGCTCTGTGTAACCTAACGCCCATCTCCCAGCGCTCCACATGAAGACTCATCAAATGCACTTTTCAGAGAGGGTTTTTTTTTTTTTTTTAAATGCGCTCTCCCGGCACCACTTGCAGAATGGTTGAACTGTTGAAACCTGTGGCGAAGGAAATTTGTCCCGCTCTCCTCAAATAGTGATAAACTTGTTAATAACACGAATAAATATCGAGGCCAGAGGAAATGGAGAAGTCTGATAGCTGTGTTTACTCCAGTTTTATAGCCCGGCAAGCCTGCAGCTTTCTGCCTCAGCTCACCTATAAAAAATGATGTTAGCATTAAATATTCTCCATCATCTGCCACCGATTCCAAAACATAGATTGCTTCATCTTTTCCTGTAATAATCACACTAAAGTTAGAAAAAAAAAGGATTGGTTTCATCATGCATAACCTCACAGGAAGAAATCTCCATTTATTGGTTTACATGTGTACTTATTCTTGATGGATGGATGTCCCTGTATTGAACCCTGCACATTCTTAGCTGTCTTCCTCTTCAGTGTTATCTCTGTGCTGGTTTCTTTCCTTGTGCATCAGGGAGACAACACATCCGTGGGCTTTACGCATGCAATTACGAGATAAGTAAAGAATGGACTCGCCTCACGTTTAAGGTGCCAAAAGCACAGTTCCTGCCCCTGTTCATCACAGATAATGGGCTCATGTACAAATATGTGCATATATTTAAAATTGGAATATATTCAATGACCTCAAAAATATGCTTTGTTCATTTCACTTGCTTTGTTTGCCGGCCTGACTATTCATGAACCCATATAATGATCAGGAACAGAAACATGTAACAGAGGAGGATAGCATGTGATAAAGGTATAAATAAATACTAAATACTAAAATAAATACTATGATAAACACCTCACCAACGCTCTTGACCATCCAGTTTGGCTGCACCAGTTGGGAGTGTTGGAGTTTCCTCATTGGCTGTTGCTCTCTCAAAATGAAAAGGTGGGAACAGTCCTTTGCTTAGGTTTTCTAGGAGCGTGTCAACGTTTCCACTCACTGGCACAAGTGCTCCCCTATCTGCGCATTTCCTCCGGATCCAGTGACGGAGGGCATCTCAACACTTTCTGTTCATTTCCTATGGAAAGCAGGAGAAGCAATCGCCCAGTGCATGGTGTTGCAGCAAGTTGGAGAGGGTCTGTATTTGCATAAAGTTGAAAAATCTCAACTTTATACCAATGAGCCGGTCCAGCGTGGCGTGTCCGGCTCACAGAGCTTGGACCAAGCAGCCAAACTAGATGATCTAGTTGTAAAACGATGAAAGATTCAGCAGTGGCACAGCCTATTTCTCGCTTAAAATGTTTTCAGAAGTAGATTTTGGTGGATTGTTTAGAAAAACAGAAAGTTTAAGCAGCAGAAAATCAGGGACCAATCAGGTGCATTCAAAGATGGGGTACGTCACCACTTGAACTGCCAGTTGAGTGGAGCAGCGTGTCCCCTAGTGTCCTCGCTGTACCTGATGGACATGTACCATGAAGTCTTGTTTCACTATATCCTGTCAAAACAGAGATGATGATGATTAATGATATTGCCACATTCTCGTTTTGATAGAATAAATAATATTTCTTCTACGTAACATCTTGCACCCACTTATCCTGCTTAGGCACAATCCTGACGAGCATCCTATTCCACGCCATCTTTGACCCGAGCAAAATGCATCATGCAGATAACGCTAACAGGCCCCATGAGTCAATGGGTCTGCAGCTTTCTTGCTTACCTGATGTGTTTGGCTGCTTGGCACAGCAAGGGTTGATGAGAATTGGTAAATTTTAGCATTCCAGCAACAGGAGCTACGTTTCAGATTAGGGAAGTAACAGACATGAAGTAGAATAGGTGGGAGTTTAGTGAGCTGGAAAGAGCTGGTTCACATTATGGTGATGACAGGCCATAATACCCACTTGTAGCAAGTGAGCGCATAGTATTTGAGCTTGCAGCATTCATAACTTGCTCGCAGCATTAGCTGCTGATTGAAAAAGCTATTATGCTAATGCGTTTTGTAAAGACAAATGTTCAAAACAGTATATTTACAGCAGGCTATAGGGACCATTAGTTTCATACCAGTTTCTTGCAAAAGCTTACCCTTGCATCACTTAATTCCAAAAAAAGTAATTTTCTATTTTAAAGCAGAAGATTACTGGCAAGCTGTAAACTGTATTGATCGAAGGCCCCTAGAAACACACGGGAGCTTTTAATTTGCTGTGCATTTATTGCTGAAGCTTAAGTGATTTATCCTGGGGGTTCATTAGCCTCATCCTTATGCTCTGCATGTGAAACCCAGCACCTTAAGCAACCTGCCTTTTAGTCTCCTCTTCCCCAGACAGCTCTAAAGTTATCAGAGGTAATCCAGCTTTCAGAACATTGTCACGTACTGTAGGGAGCAGCTACTGTGGGAGTAAATGAGAAAGGAGCTGTCAAGGAGGGGCGGTCTGTCAACTTCCCCACATAGCAGGCTTCTGACATACTTTTCTTACTTTTTTCTCTTTAAATTGGGTTTTAGCCATACTAGTGTCATGGTTCTAGGTTCGACAGTGACGGTCGGTTGGTCCACTTCTTTGGTCTAGACTGAAATATCTCAACAACTACTAGATGGATTGCAATAGCACAGATATCCCTGGTTCCCGCAGGATGAATCCTAATGGCTTTGTGATCCCTCACTTGTCAAGTTGCAATACATTTTCATTTCTGCAAATACAAGGATTAATAATTGATCTTCTTTGCTGCTCAAGGTGTCTTGTAGAAAGTTTTACAGAAGTCCCTTTTATAATAGTTTATGGGGGAAATTGCTTTTTGGGTCACAGGATTTTCCAGTTGCAGAACCATTAGTTGAGACAGCAAGGGTGTGCGGCAGCCATAGACTGTAGAACATACTCACCATGACGACACCCAATGGTTGGTGGACTGCTGTTTCGAAGCCTTGAGTTTGGCATTTTGGCCGTCACCATCTGGGTTTTTGGCCATCGCCATCATGGATTTTTGCAACCAGAAGTGACACAAGAGGGTGAAGAGCGAAGTACAACCGAACGCTGAATAAGATATTTTTAGGCAACCAAAAATGTTATAGCTGACGTTCATGAACTAAACACACTGTGAAAGGAAAAAAAAAAAAAAGAGAAAAATTGGGGAATGGGGGGGGGGGGTTAAAGTTATAAGATGAAAATACGGACAACTCCTTGACCAGACAACACAGTGGTAGCGACCTGTTAATCACAAGACAGCCACACCCTAAAGCATCCCCTGCGTTATGGTCTATTTGACTCTAAATGGGACCATAATTTACTAAATTAACATCATGTTAAATTGAAGAAGACTTGAAATTAGCAATAATTAATGCCAATGTTTACTGAGGTAATAATAATTAATCAAGAGATATGTAGGCTCATTTTCTCATAATCTTCTTTACAATTTGACTTCTTTTTGCAACCAGAGTTGCAACCACAGTTTGAAGCACTTTGACTTCACTTTTCAGACCCGGAGGCTCTCGTAAAACTAGGGTTCGTGTGTGTTCTTCCAAAAACATTTTTTTTTGTATTTGTTGAAATTCTCATTACATCCCGACAGCAATCAATGAATCAAATGCTCTGACAAAAAAATTTAAAAATCCAAAATCTGTTGCTGTCACAGGACTATAATAAACCCGTCATTTCATTAGAATGAAATGATTGGACGGGCTACCTGCCCGTCTGCCTGCCTGTGTTGTGCATCACCAGAGTCTTCCACTAGCTGCTAGCTTGACAGCTGTGAGTACTAACAATAGCCATGTTCATTGTTTACGTTCATTATGATAATTTTGGGGGAATGGCTTTGGAAAGAGCGGACGGACTGTCAGTGTTGTCGACTTGGCAGACTCCTGGTCTTGTTTTTATGGAACTAATGACAAGTTTCCTGTTTCTCTCTCTCTCGTCTTCTTCTGTCCTCAGGAGCAGCCAGGGCTTCATGCACATGAAGCTGTCACGGACGAAGGAGAACAAGTACATCCTGGGCCAGAACAGCTGCCCTTTTGACAGCGTGCCTGAGATCATCCATTTCTACTCCAGCCGCAAGCTGCCCATCAAGGGCGCCGAACACATGTCCCTGCTCTACCCTGTAGCCATCAGGACACTATAGTGCTCTGGGTCACCTGCAGGTGTCAGCCCCTGCGGTACCCACTGGGCCACCCTGTGGCTCCACGCTTCCTGTCCCTCTGGACGGATCCCAGTGGGCTCACGGGAAGATGAACAGTGACACCCCAAAAACTGCTGATCCCGACTCACCTCACTGGCCGACGGATTCCAGACCTGTTTTGAAGGCCTACTGCATACCATCTTACACATACAGACTCAGTGTTGCAGAAGTCTTTATTATTTTATTTTATTTATGACAGACACCCTCTTCTTTGCATCACAGACTGACTATCTGATGAACATCATTTCATTGATTCTTGAGCTGACTTCCCTTAGCACTTAACACTCAAAGAAAAAAAGAAAGGTACAATGTGTCACTGGGGTGTACCTTTTATCATAACATGTTGTACCTTTTTCCTAAGAGTGCACATCATGAACATTGTGTGTGAACAAGTTTGTTTGCTCATTTGGTTCGGCTCTGTTGATGCTGTAATTGTTTGAAAGGGGACTTGAAGATTGTAGGAGCCGTGCAAGGGAAGCGACATTTATGAGGCGTGTTGGGGGATAGTGTCCACATGGGCCCCATACAGTGGTCAGGATATTGAATAAACAGGCTTTGTATGAATGATGTGTCCCCAGCTGCGCAGAAATAACAGGCCTGTGAGCAGTGCAGACTGATCTCTCTATCTTGTCATAGCGCATGCTGTCTGCTATCCATCACCGAGTGGGTGTATCACACCAATGACAGTGTAAGTACCATAGTGGTGAGACAGGCAGGAGATCATGATGGATGGGTCAACCCGTCCGACACAGTACAATTGGCTAAGGCTGGAGACCAGAGCCTGTCCAAATGGACTAAATTAGCCCCGCTAGCCCTCCTTAGAATGGCTTTGCATCGGGAGAATGAAATATGCCTGCATTGTCTACCTCAGAAAATCAATTTCATTCGCCCATCTGCAGATCAATAGGTACAATGGGATTGCAGACATTGATCTGCCCTCCCTTCAACATTCCCAATTCCCTTAAAATTGCATCATCGGTTTTAGGAACATGCTTTTTGAATACACTCAATCCAAGATTTTTTTTTTTTTTTTTTTTATGAAAACACAAGCAGATTTTCCAGATCAGCAACTGTATGTATAGTCACTAATATGATACTGTGTGATGTCAGTAACAAATATTTGGTTAATGCCTTATAATGCATGGGTCAAATCAGTCCGCTAGATCAGCTGATTTCCAGTTCTGCTTTTAACGATTGTTCTGTGACTGTAATTTATTCTGCAGTAATTATTACTGATGTGTTACTCCTTTTGTGATGGCCCGTCACCCCCCCACCCCTCCGCCCTCATTGTCCTGTGCCGATGTGATCGTGTTTTTTGGGAGTACTCCAGCCTCTTCTTACTGTGGTGCTTTGCTTTTTTTTTGTTGTTGTTGTTTCAAGTTCTGCTAAATGCACGTTTGCCTCGGTGGCCTGACGACTGCGACACAAGTCACAGCGTCTCCTGACCAACTGGGTCGTCGAGCCTGGCGTGAGAGACGATCGCATATTCTCCCCCACCCCGGACCAATCACAGCGCAGCCTGTTAAAACCGGATAAAACACCCACCGTCATTCTGTCATGCTTCCACTTTGCATTAAAATCTCTCTATCACCTACCCTTTGCTACCAGACGTGCATACGTGTGTGAATGTGAGTGAGTATTCATGTGTCCGGTATTTGCGAATGTGTGCACAGACTCTCTGAGTTCCAGTGTGTGCTGGTACAAACTGGTGACAGCCCTCGCTTGAACCTCTTTGGTTGTCAGCACCTTTTTTTTTACCCTTAAACTCAAGAAACTAAAACTTAGCCACATTATTCCTTATTTTAAATTTCTCCTTTTGTTTTCTCATTATCCACATTTTATTTCAGCAACTCCTAGGAATGACATGCCTGTCGTGTGGCCTGCTCTCTGCAGTTTATTGTATTATTTCGGCATATAAAACTGCTGACCAATTAGAGCTAGAACAAGTCTAAAGAGTGCTTAATGCTTTTAACAAACTGCTTCTTCAGAGGAAACCTTTGTCCTTCTTATGAGTTGCAAAATGCTGTGGTTTAATGAGCAAATCCCAGAAAAGAAAAAGAAATTGTAGGGGGGCTTCGGTCCAAGCTGAAAATGACTGACACTAGGAATTAGAAAGCAATTAAGCGAGCATGACCACTCTATATACAAAGTCAAATACATTTTGGCTTTCTCCGCTGTGTGCTATGCAACTATAAACTGCAGTCATTCAAGGGAAAAATGATTGGAGTGTGTGCCTCCACCAAATGTTTATGACAAATGTGATGGTACAAAATGTCCACCAGGAAGAGATGTAATCCGCAGGAGTTAAAGGGAATAGTGTGCAGAAAGTTGGATGTATACAAATGTTTATCTTGCTGGTGTGGTAAGTGAGCAGACAGATGTTGCCGTCATTAGATAAGTATGTCATATGAGGGCGTCTGTCCATGTGACGAGGCATCCTCTGCAGCTTTATTAAGGAATAGTATGTTGAAGTGGACCTATGTATTTCCTTGAGAGTAGATATGCTAAGAAGAAATAAACTATAAGTGTGATGTATCCTTTATGTTCTGAATGTTCCCTGTTTGAGAGATCAGATGTTGACAGTAGAGGCTCTTTATTTAGTTACTGCTGCTGCTGATGAGTGTTGATCTACTATAGGAAAGAGCCTGCGTGTGACGGCCACATTGCCTAGACAGAGGCCTTAGCTTTGGAGGAAAGGAAAATGGGAATAAGGGGGAGACAGAGGGGAGGGCGTTCTGACGGGGGGGAGGGATATGCTGCAATCAGCAGTCACACTCTTCGCATTCATATATTTCTATTATGAGAACCTGAAAGAGCCCTTCTCCTCCCTCAGAAGTGTCTTAAAGTGTGTGTGCGCGCAATTGTGCATGCATGAAACAGTGTTTGTGTGTGTGTGTACTGGTGTAAGCAGCCATCAGCCATTGACTTGCCCCGTGTGTGTCCTCACTTTACTGTGGTAAAGTGGCATGTATGAGTTTCCTCTGTGTACATTTCCGTGCCACGTATGTATGCACTACTATAACATATCTCTGTACAGTCCCTCATGGCCAAATGTATATACTGAATGTATTGTATGGGGACATGGAGGCATCAAGGTTCAAAATAAATAAAATCGGGTTTATGAGTTCATGTGTGATATAATGTTTCGCTGATCTTTTTTGTTTCCAAACAAAAAAAAAAAAAAAAAAAAACTAGCAAAGGAAAAAAGCCCCTCTCCTGTGCCTTCACCATCACCGGTTACCATGGTGAAGCCCCTTTGACAAATAGTGGAGAGCGACCATTGTTTGAGTCAAGGACAGAAAGCTGCAGCTATTATCAAGCCAGTACTCCAGCACTTGTTGTCCTGTATTGATCCACTTTGTAGCTCAGTGCTATAATATGTTTTTTCATGCCAGAAGCATTTGCTTGATGTGTCCAAAGCTTGCTAGTCCATCTTTCCTTCAGTACAGCCAGATTCCCTGCTTCCTGCAATCACACCTCTGCCTTTTTTTCAGTAAAGAAGTTTATAGCAGTATTTTATGAATGCAAGTTTACTGTAGATTTCACAAAGTGTAAATCATATGTGATTCTTGGCATTCAAAGGAAGTCTTTGCCTCAAGTAACAGATTTAGAGGACATTTCAACCAAAAGAGACACCGGCAAGATTTCCTGCTTTCTCAATGCCCACCTCAGAGAGATCAGGAGGATATTCTGGCCTGGGAAGATTACAAACCGTGAACCACACAAAATAACGGGGTGCTTGGACATGGAAACAATGTTGATAAGAAGAAGATGGAGATGGCAAGGACATGTACTAAGGAAACCATCTGGTGACATGACAAAAGTGGCATTGCATTAGACATCAGAGGGAAAACGCAAAAGAGGGAGGCCCAAAACAACCATCGAAGGAGAAGATGAAGGGGAGAGGACACAGCTGGAACAGCACTGAGAAGAAAGCAAACAACAGAGATGGGTGGAGATCTGTAGTCCTTGTCCAATGTCCCACCCAGCGCAACAAGGACTAAGTAAGTCAACCAAGAGGAGACAGAAAAGTACTGTTGATTTCTAGTAGTAACACTCTATTTTATGGTACTGTAAAATAATTTCCTGTTAGCTTTCAACCATGTTTCCTGGAAGAACCCAGTTCTTAGTTATTAATTATAGGAAGAAATGGTAAAATCCTTTAAAAAATCAATAAGAAACTAATACAACCGCAGAGAATTTAGAAAGGTGCAGAATAAAAAGTATAGCAAGCTTAATCATTTTGAAAATGCTGGCGTGTATCTCTGTGAAAGATATCTAACGTCCAATTCCCACTTCTCCAAGACTTGTGAGCCGATAGTAAAATGATGTCGGTATCACGGGTGTCTGTGAGTCGTAAGTTAGCGTGAAAAAAAAATACAACGGATTAATGACTGAGATTGACAGTAAGTGCCTGGCAACGACTTGTTGTGAAGTAAACGCAGTGGAACGAGTGGAGGGATGAGAATATGACACCTAGTGGCTGAATGCTATTACTGTTATCAATCGCACCTTTAAACCCAAATACCGTTGGAAACTTCTGTCTCTATATTTGTTGAATTGTGTGCTTGCCTGTCGACAAATTTAACATTTTTGCAAACAACCTTCCGACAAAAAGGCTGTCTAGCTAACAATTATTTTACAATAATTAACTGGAAGTTGGGCTGCACGGTGGTGTAGTGGTTAGCACTGTCGCCTCACAGCAAGAGGGTCGCAGGTTCGATTCCGGCTTGGGGCTCTTCTGTGTGAGTTTGTAAGTACTCCGGCTTCCTCCCACAGTCCAAAGACATGCTGTTTAGGTTAATTGATGACTCTAAATTGCCCGTAGGTGTGGATGTGAGCGTGAATGGTTGTCTGTCTATATGTTGTCTGTCTCTATGTGCCCTGTGATGGACCGGCGACCTGTCCAGGGTGTACCCCGCCTTCGCCCAATGCCAGCTGGGATCGGCTCCAGCCCCCTGCGACCCCTATCGGGATAAGCGGTTGACGATGGATGGATGGATGAATCACAGTGCTCCATGGACGTAGAAGAATACCAGCAAATCCATGTTTTATTTTGTTTGTTTTGTTTGATGTTTTTTGTTTTATTTGCTCCTATAGTATTTCCTGTGCATAGGCTGTGTTGTTTTTGGACTGCATTCTTTTCTGTGATTGTGGATACTGTTTCAACCAGATACATCATCAGTGCAATAAGTGATCCCACCCTCTGGGGTGTTACTACTACATGTAAATGAAACTGAGACTGTGAAACAGTCCAGTTCTGTTGAAAGCAGCTTTACCAGTGAGATCCCTAATCCCGTACCCTAAAACCCCTTTCAGAGCTGTTGCATTGTGACACCAGAAGCATTTTTTTTTTTTTTTTTTAGAGAGCACATTTTGGCAGCAGAAACATCAGGCGGGCATTCAGGAAGGACACAGACATTCACAGAAAATACATTCACAGCCTCTCGAGTTATTGGATAGTCGGCTCAATCTGTAATGCACACATCTCAAGTTTGGCCTCTGAGAGCCAGACACTGCCGACTTTGTCTTTGTGACTCTGACAGTGAAGCTGAGTTTATCTGTGTGCAATAGTGAACATTTTTATAGTGATGAGATAAACAATGCACGACTGTGGCAATTTATTTGTTTTCTTTGCAAATGGCTGTTAATTTCTACATTAATTATAGAAAAAGAGATTTAGCACATTATTCAACAACAGCACAATCTACACACATGCTTATGCACTGCATTATTTCTGAAAATGCTCAGTTTCAAACGTCATTTTAGATTCAATAGTTGGTTTTCTTCATCTCATCCTTGAAGTTGCTATTTTAAGTTTCTCCCAGTGGATTGTTCATGATCTTTGCCTCTCCCTCTGCTGCAGCTCTGTTCTCCTCCAGAGAAGCTCCATCAAGGGTTAAAAGCACCTGGGATGAAATGCATCAAAGACGCTTTTGTGGACAAAAAGAAGAGGGAAGAATAAAAGCAAGGTTTGAAAGCGATGAATGGCCCACAAGGGGATAAAATGGCCTTGTGTCCATCAGGAGCTCATTTCATATTCCGCTCAGTCACGCTGGGCAGAAAGCAATCTCAGGTAACAGACCTTATGTTAATAACACATGAGTTACCTCCTTTCAGAAAAACAAAAGCCGATGGAGGGCATTATACCAGCCCCATACTTTCCTCCTCCTCCGGCACGTCGGAGGATTTCATCTGGGGAGAAGAGTGTTGGCATTGTTCTGCTTGTCTGTGAAGGCTTGATTAGAGGAGCTTTTACACCATTTCAAAAGGTCTGCCATTGATGATTTCTATTGGCTTAACATATTGCCTATAATGAGACAGTGCAGAACCTTGCTCATTACCTGAATCTCAGGTCACTGTGGGAGTAATTGGGCAGATCTGTGCCAGCTTCAAAGCTCCAGGCGTGATTCATTAGGAAGGCACCTTTCCAGTTGTTAAAGCCATTTCCTGTTCCAGCTCAGACGTGGGGTTTCACTGATATTCATCTACCACGGTGTTGGTGTGATAGCATTTGAAAATGGAAATAATGCACAGAGAAAGCCTCACAAACTTGAGGAATAACGCAACTATTCTTTGCTATTCAAAACCACTTCACCCTGTGATAACTGTGGCAAAGCCCAGTAAAGAGGGACTATATTATTTAGGTGGGAATAGTCCAAGAAAGAGAAATAACAGCATGTTTTTCATTATTTGTGCTCCCTCTGAGATCTTCAAAGTTGTGGTTCACTTGTGTGACGGTGAGTGCCAAAATCAGGTGCAATATATCCCCCATTAAAGGGGACCTACTGTGCTTTTGTGCTTTTCCCCTTTGTGTGTTATATGGATTTTTGTGCATGTAAAAGGTCTGTATTTCCCCCAACAGAAAACTGCTTCTCAACTCCCTGAAACGCTTTGGCTGAAGTCCCGCCTTTTCTTCCGTAACATGGTGATGTCACCAAGTAACACATTTTGCATAACACCAGCCTTGTGGCTAGTTTGGCGCTGCAAACTCTTCTCCACTATAACACAATTTAAGAGCGGAGCTGGAACTAGCGAGTTTGGTTTGGTTGACCAATCACAGCAGAGTGAGCCAGCTGACCAATCAGAGCACACTGGGCGTTTTGGTGGGGGTGCAGGAGCTCAAACAGAGCATTTCAGAGCGAGGGTTAAAAGAGGTGCTGCAGTACAACTGGTATGAGAAAAGTAAAGTGTTTTTTTTTTTAACATTAAAGTATGTAAACATGCTCTAGTAGAGTCCCAAAATCCAACTATGCACCTGAAAATAATCATAACAGGTCCTCTTTAAAAATAAAAAAATAAAAAAAAAAATCACCTCTCACTCCTGGAACATATTTTGCTGCCATGTCGTCTTCATTCCTCTCATTTTAATGGAATAAATACACTCCAGATGTTTTTGGTCTTACACTGATGAGGAGGTTTTGAAAGAGTTGGAAGGTGTAAACAATACTTGCCACTTCATAATGTCAGTTGTCTCTTCACATAAAGGTGGATATGGAGGATTTAATATCAGGCAAGGCCCTGAGAGATTACATGGAGTCAATACTACTCAGTTGACAACAAAAGGGACATTTTCTATACCATATGTGTGACAGCATTTTGCAGTGTTTCCATGACAACTTCACATGATTTTCCACAGTAAGTCGTTCAGACCATCCTGAAAGCTGCAGTTATGACGCTTGCGATGGCAGCCTATGCATCAAAAACAGTAAACAGACACTAGTGTTAAAATGTGTGTGTGCTGCAACGCAGGCCACATCTGACTTCAGCTTACTAGCAGCAGAGCTTAAATGGAAATCAATGCAAAAGTATTCTACATTACTCCTGCTTGGTTTGAAATCCCACTGCTTTATCTGGGCTCCTTTTAAATGCGCTAGAAAGTCAATGACGCTTTTATCCACTGTTTTGTTGAAACTGTGACACTGTTTCTTTCAACACAGTGGAAATGCTTTATTGTTAAAATACCCTCGGAGGCAGTTGGAGGTGGAAATTGCCCGCAGGTGTGCATGCATATAAAGCGGTAATGGGGACAGACGGACACATAGCTCTGTTTGGGTGCTACGCTCATGAAAGGGCAATTCGCTGATTGAGCTGTCACATTCACAGATGCAGTAATAAAACTAAGCAGGGCAATTACTGTAGATGGAGAACGGTAGGTGGGGGTGGGGGGGTAGCAATATGTCCTCCCCTAAAATACCCTGATGGGAGACAACGAGACAAAGCAAATGTAGTTTTCTGTAATAAGGCTTGGGGGGGAGAAGAGAGGGGGCTCAGCTAATGTTAACAATCCTCTGACAAGCACAACAGCTCACTGGATGTTAATGAAGCTATCACCTTATCTGTGCAGCTTCCTTTTTTATGTTACTGGCTGTCTCAGCATATTGCCGCCTTTGAAAAATGAAAGCCACAACTACAAATAAAACAAGCATTTATCAAAGACTGTTAAACAGAGGGCAGATCAAGGGCATGAATTTAAGAAGGGTAGAAAGAGAAGCAGCGTGTCTGCTAGGATGACTTCTGATCACCAGGCAGGTCTGGATAGAAATAAACTACTGCATTGCCATCTAGTGTACAAATATATGAATTACATAGGTTTGGTAAATAAAGCATGGCTTTTAAAGTACTATGCTATGATTGTTACTGGCAAAATAATTCACTGTATCTATATTATCTATAGAAAATTTGAAAATAATTATATGCTATCAGCCAGATTTATCCTGAACTTTGGCTACTGTGCGTTTTGTCTCTTTTTAGGCACATGAATGACACTCAAAATTGGGGAGGTGGAGAGTCTGTAACCATAAACGTACAAGAGCATGCTGTAAGAGGCGCTGGATTATTTACATGATATAATCATATGTGTCTTATTTACATAATGTCAATATTTCACTTTACAAAGTCAAAAAGTTATTGTCAGTAGCACTATATTGTGGCACCCTTGACAGCAACTCCAAAATGTTGATTATGTATGTTTGTACAATTAAGAAGCTCAAGTTCAATCGATAATTTTGACTGACTTGACCTATGCAATATGTTTACAGTGAGTGCCTCCTATTAAATAACAGGAAGACAGGCTCAGGAGTTGATGAGGTAAGCAAGATTATATTTATTACAAGTCAATAAGAAAAAGCTGTCATGCTCTTTGTGGAGTTCAGATGTGATGCTGTATGTAAATGAGGTAAACAGGATCATGCTTTTTCCTGCCCTCTGTTTTCTGTAGAAGCTGTTGTCTGTGGAGTACGGGCTTAGAGTCCTGGGCCTCCAGCAAATATGAGCTCCAGGGCAGCCTGGATGTCACCATCTGTGGCCTGAAGCGCCCTCAGCATCAGCTCCTCATCCTGGATCCCCATGTCCCTGAGCTGCTGCATCTGAGACTGCCAGCGGCCCTAGCAAGACAAAAATACATTTGCTGAACATGCATTTTATCTAAAAGACCAACTAAAGCACCAATCATTTTGAGTCCTGCCTCAGTTTAGCTCTGTATAAATGACATTACAGCTGCAGTACAGCATACCTTACGCTTTGATATTTTTAAGTAATTTTCCTCCATGAATTGAATATGTGAGTTTCCAGCCTCACCTGTAGAGCAGACATGTTGGAGGCTTGCAGAGCTTGCTGTAGAGCTTGGCTGAACAGATCGTTACTGACTGGGGTCCCTGCTGGCATGGGGGCTACGCCACTGGATGGGTCCGCCTAGAACAAAGACAGAAAAGAAAAACTAAAGATATATGTATTCATCTGCAATAGTGTGCCAGAGATCACGTTTTCAATCCAAATGAAATGTCTTTAAAACGGTGTTGCATTTGATATCCAGAGCATTAATATAGCAGCAAACAACTATTTGCTATATAAAGATATAGAGGAGTAATGTCAACCTGAGCAGAGAATGAAGTCACTTTCCCTCTATGTGTTGTAACGTGGGCTTCCCTGTGCTTTGCTGACATAGCCGGGCTGGCTATGTGCTTTTAGTGCATGTTAGTGCATGTGCGCGTGCCCCACTGGCTAGCTCACGGCCGCTGCTCTACACTGCTCTCATACGCACTGGCTCTAAATGTAAATACATCTCACTTGGCTTGAAGTCGTTGGAGTGACCGCACTGCTGTCAGGAGTGCTGGCAAGGGCCAAAGCCGTCGCCAGCTCGCTCTGCGTTATTGGTCGAGGGCCCGTCGCTCCGCTGTGGCTCAGAGACACTGGCCGTATTCCTGTTGAGCCTCCTGCTCTGTTGGACGGACCTGCTGGGCTCCCCTGTTAACACACATTTAGACAAACACAGACAGCATCAACAGTTGTCCTGTATGTGATATCTGATGGTGAGTATCGATGTTGAGTGACTCACGGACTGGAAATCTTCCTCATCGTCAGACATGCCCTCAAACATGAAGCCCCCTG
This sequence comes from Pterois miles, assembly GCA_947000775.1. Taxonomy (NCBI): domain Eukaryota; kingdom Metazoa; phylum Chordata; class Actinopteri; order Perciformes; family Scorpaenidae; genus Pterois; species Pterois miles. The sequence goes on from CAMQGK010000318.1 coordinate 4,704,625, forward strand.
CCAGATAAAAACAATTATTCATACATTTGTAGTGAAAACATGACAAAAACTGATTGAAAACTGTTTTTATGTTCAAAATTGCTATTCTAAAAGGGCATACTATACTGCCAGTGGTTATCTGTTGCATTTTAACAAAATATTAAACTACTGTCTGCCTCAAATCAATCGATTCAACATCTGGAGCCTGTCAACAATGCGTCTTCATAACTATCATAACTATTAGCAATCCTCTCTTGCTTGCCATAGATTCGGCCTCTTTTCACAGCGCCATCGTCCTTGCTTACCTGGCATATCGCTGTAAGAACTGGCAGAGACATTGCGAGAAGAGCTGGCACTGGACTGAGCAGGCATGCTGCCTGCAACAGAGTGCAGGACCAGGATGATGGCGTTGACGAGGGCCGGGTGTGAAGCGATCAATCTACGAAACAGACAAGAGGAGTATAGATGTGAATCTAAATTCCCTTCCATTGGGTCTCTTTGCTGTACTCACTTATAATGCCTCACATCAGAGCCAATAACAAAGAAACTCACACATCAAGCATGTTGGGGTCTGTGAACTGCACGAAGAGATCTTTATCTTGGAGCACTCCTGAACAGATAAAGAGGATGTTAGGGGGTAAATGTTACCATTTGCATATTTGCGTGGCACAATGAGATGGCATAGAAGTATTAACCCATTGAGACCAGATGCTACATTTGTGTGTTTATACCTTTAAGATCAGGTGCGATGTGCTATTGTTTTAGACATTTTCAGTTCAGTAAGATGATGCCATATAGTGACTATATATTACAGACCCAATTTTTTGTACACTGCCATTCAGGTTCTTACATTGCAACTTTTTATTACAGTGCCACTTTCTGTTTTACACTGACATGTAAATGCATCACTGAAAAATGGGTCAGAATGTTTTTATTTTTGTTGTTTAGGAATTTAGGAAGCCAAATGTTTTTTATTTCATGTTTCTATCTGCTACAGAGGCTGAGAAATAGAGGTTTTTGTAAACACTGATAATTTTGTCAAGTTTCTCAGAAATCCTCAAGTTTCAGGATGTTGTTTTCAAAATGGCTCAGGTTTTAGAGTGTTTTTAGGGACGGCCCCTAAGGTCTTAATGGGTTAATGACACTCAGTAGGTCTTACCTAGGGCAACTGGGTCTGACCTAAGCCCCGGTGTAGCCACGATGATCTGATCCAGAGACTCTTTATTTGTCAGCATTTTATATACCTGCGTGAATGGAAAAGACAGGAAGTCCCATTTGTAAATGTACCAGCAGCAGTAGAAGAAAAATGAACAGTAACCCAGGAGTAATGGGTCCAGTAATTGTTCAACAACATTAAATGAACAATATGTCTGTTGAGGGTGGTTAAAACATGGTTTGAGTGCCTTGCTGTGATTTAAAAGGTTTGTCTGCTGACACCATCTGGTGTTGACACATATTTCTATCCACATCTGGATATATGTCAATACAAGTGAGTAACTCATAGTGTACTAGTTTATTATGTCAGAAAAATCTGCTCTATTCCCACCTGAACCATCCTTTTATCACACATGTTGGTAATCTAAACCTGTTTGTGCCTTGTAGGTTCACGCCATGAAAAGCTGCTGGCCCGTTCCTGCTGAGGATGATCTCTAACCGGCTCCTGGCTGCCCAGGGGGCTGTTCACACATACACTGAAATGCTGAAATCTAGGTTGATCCAGTCATAGGTTAACAGCTGTGAACACAGGTGTAATTACACCCAAGTGACAATGGAAGAAAATCCAAATCACCCACACCAAAGAGTTTCAACGTCAAGGATGTGTTTCTCCAAAAATGTGTTCAGTGCAAACATCCTAATGCATTCCTGCATTCGGCAGTGAATGACAACCTAAAAAGCTACTAAACCCTACTGGATACAGTTTATTGCCAACGTCAGATAACTCGGACAACTTTGGATTGAAGAGAGCATGGATTCCATATACCTACCTACCCCCTTCTCTAGCTTTACGGCAAATATGCAAATATGTATTAAGCAACAGTCCCAGTTTAAGATAAGATAAGATATGATGAACCTTTATTAATCCCCGGAGGAAAATCCGGGAAACTTTCCTTATATAATTAGATTTACAAGAGAAGTTAAATCAATAAGTTGATCAGGGCACATTTCAAATATATTGTTAAGTCAGGTCTGAATGTGTGAGAATAGAAGAAAAGAACCCCGCTCCCCTCAGTTGTAACAGAAGTATGAAATGTACTAACAGCTAAGTGGATCCAGTGGAACATAATTTAAACTCTTTTGGAGCAGAGAAGAGCGTCACCATGAGCACACTACTCACTGAGTCTCTGTAGGACGAGTTTAGAGAGTGAAGAGCTGCATGAAACACCCTGAACTCCCTGGCTGCAGTTGCTCTGTTCACAGGCTCTGGAAAAGAAAAACACAAGTTCAGATTCAGCCATCTTGAACACTATATGGGGGAGAGTAGCTAGTCTGTAGGGAGTTGGCTTGGGAACCGGAGGGTCACCGGTTCAAGTCCCGCATGGACAAGAACTGAGTGTGAACTGGTGCTGGAGAGGTGCCAGTTTACCTCTTGGGCACTGCCGAGGTGCCCCTGAGCAAGGCACCAAACCCCCAACTGCTCGGGGCGCTTGTCAGAAGCAGCCCCATCACTCTGACATCTCTCCATTGTTGCATGTTTGTGCATGTGTGTGTTCGGGTCTGCATGTACCGTGTATAAGTTAACAACAGAGTGAAAAAAATGAATTTCCCTCGTGGGACTAATAAAGGACTATCTTCTTCTTCTTCTTCTTCTTCTTCTATTTATTCCAATACTTAAACGACAAACAGACAGACCTGAACTGCTCTCTGGCTCCGGCCAAGTCTTTTTGAGGATATGTAAGGTGGATCCTGGTTGAATCCCACAGGCATCCAGAGTTAGGTCATCTTTAAGTTTCCGCCCACAGTGGACCAGCTCTGATTCGAGACACAAATAGAGATATAACATTTTAAACGACAAATAGCAATATGTATATGAAATAGAGTGACAGCACGCAATCACAGAAACATTTCATTCACAGCTAATATATTGTGCTGTAACACACCTATTAGTTCAGGGTCTGGGATGGAGTCTGGGATCTGGGCTGCTACAAGTTGTTTTAAAGTAGCGATTCTGTATCCTCCAGGTGGGACATCCCCTGGCATCATGTCTGGGAAGTGGAAGGTGGATTTGGGCTGATCCACCAGCTTCAAAGACAGGTGCCAGTCTGAAGAAGACATTTCTCCCTTTATAAAAACACAAAATTAACACGGTGGCATGGAGAGCATCACTGCGTATTTGAACAGTAATTACTGGTGTGAGCCTGAAGTAGGTAGAAGTGACATTATATAGTATAATTTCACAATGCTTTCATTTGAAGATAGGTCAGATAAAAATAATGACATACGTCTTTGTTCATTGCAGATACTACAGAAAACCTTACAAGAATAACGCAATGTACAAATATAATAATTTGGACATGAACAGCTACGTTAGCAAACCTGCTCAACCCCCGTTAGCTGTTTAGTCGTTGCTAAAAAAAATGTCGATTTGCTGAATTAAACACGACCTATTCGCATATTTTGCCTGGTTTACAACAATAAAATGACAACACAAAAAGAAAGGTCAAACATAAACGCCACGACAACTGTAATCTCTGTAAAATAACCGCAACCTCACCATTTTATTGTTGACACTCGATTCACTTCCTGGTTTTAGTCACGTGGTCTATGTAACGTTTACGTGCGCGGTCCAAACAAAGGAGCTTTTACTTCTCTGCCTCCTTCAATACATTTTTAAGAATTGGCAATCCTAGAATCAGCCACGTCTTTCTGTCTCACACGCACACCATAAGACAAAGAGAAAGCGGTCGCTGTCCCAGCCTAAGCATTACATTTTCGACACTCTCTGTGCACATATACCTATAATGTTTTAAGAGTCAAAAATCTACTTTTCCCCTGTATTGCATACCACATGTCCCCAATCGATTTTCCTGCTGCATATTCTTTCCACAGCTGTCATGTCTGGGGAAAATGTGTCTCCAGACAGTGATGTTATGGTCTGCATGTCTCATTTTAGGCCAATCTCTGCTTAGAAACTACACTATACAATATATAAAGATCACAAATCCAAGTCAATAAAATGCAATAACATGAAATTTAAAAAAAAAGTAAATTTTCTGTTCAAGTTCAAATCAAATTAATCCACGGAGATTATTTTCTAAATATAGGAGGCATATGCTTAGGTATATTAACAGGTAGGTGTTTTTTTTAATTTTACAAAATATAAGTACAATAACAGTACGTATATACAAAACTGCTTATGCCAGGGGTACACTAAAAAGCAAAATAAATCAATTAATAAATAAAATACAATAGATAATAGAAAGATATACATTTATATAAAGAAAAAAATCAAACACATACTTCTGATTGCCTTCTTATTTTTGATGTTTTGTTTTATTTTAAATGTTTAAAATCAGGTTTGAAGTCACCTTTTGTTGTGTATGTTGAATTTCCCCCCAAAAAACAGAATTACCTGTAAATATAATAAGAATGTTTTTTTGCTGAAATTGAATTGTTTGCGCAGTTTTTCTTCTTAAATAATGTCCAACAGCCACCTAAAATATTCTGGTATACATACCGTACATTGATAAAACAAATAACATATTCATATTCTTAATATCAATTCTAAATCTCTTCACTGGATATATGTGATGAAAATTTTAAAGGACACTTATTTATTGTCCACAGTTACCCACACTTTTCTGTCAATTTGCCCAGTTATGCCAATTATTCATATTAAACCGCAGTGAGACGTTTACGGACCATATGATAATCCAGAACGTTCAGGTTTCATGATTAAAAAGTAACTTCAGGTGCCCACAAACAGATCAGGATGATTCTAAACTTGTATTTCTACTAACAGCATAGTGCGTGTGATAAGGCAGACACCGGTGTGTTCACAAATGGTTAACCCGGGGGTCGGGACTCTGGAGACTCACTTCTCTCCCCGGTATGACATCACTGCTGGACAAAGCAGCAAGGAGTGGTTTCTGTGAAGAGAGCCGTCCCAAATCAATGGAGCAGACTCTCACGCTGTGAAAACATACCGGACAGCTTCACCCGCCGTCAAGACACACTGGTATCCCGTCGGCAGCAGTTCAAGTAGTGATTCGTTGTAACAGGAATGAACTACTCGGGAAAATAACATCCGCTGTGCAGGACGGAGAGAAGAGTCGCCGCCGCTGGATGGTCGGAGGTTTCCAAGTTTCGCCCTCCTAACATGGTAAGCTCTGAGAGGTTGTGTTTGAAAGCAGGGCTAACAGAGGTGTTATCGTCTTTAGGCTAATGAGAAAGATAACTGTAAACTTCGGCTGGACGGGGGGCAGCTGGCGGGGAGCAGAAGAACCGGGTGAACTCAGGGTAGGGTGACTGCTCACAGAGCTGGTCCCATTCACCGACTCTGTGTCACGTCTGCGAGTTTGTTTTGTAGTTTTAAAGCAAGTTAGAGGCCTGCTAAGCTAACTCACACAGTGTACTGTGTCACAGATGGACCTAATAAAGGTATGTGAATTAAATGGACTGCGCCCCCTTTTGACAAAAAGTCAACACTGCATCAGTACATATAATCCGTGTAACACCCACTCTGTACTAGAATTTATGTAGTCTGTAGTTTAATTAAAAAAGTACCTATATGTATGCGTTCTTCTCTCCCTCTCTCTCTGTATCTACTGTATCAGGCTAGTCTGTCAGTGGTTCTCAAAGTGGGGCCAGGGGACCCCCAGGGGTCCTTGAGGGATTTCCTGTGGGTCCCCAGCAAAAATGGGAATAATGTATTTCCAGTATAATTCCATTCATACGTACACAATGACAGAAGGCAATCCGCTGTTTCAGTTTACTTATTCTACTAAATTTATCTACTTTTAATGTTATTTTATGAGGCACTGGTGAGAAAGAAGAAAAGAAAGATATTCCTTTATTAGTCCCACAGTGGGGAAATTCAGTTTTACACTCTGTTGTTCACACAGTACATATACATGTCAATGGAGAGATGTCAGAGTGAGGGGGCTGCTCCTGACAAGCGCCCAGAGCAGTTGGGGGTTTGGTGCCTTGCTCAGGGGCACCTCGGCAGTGCCCAAGAGGTAAACTGGCATCTCTCCAGCAACCAGTTGGTCTTGGTCCATGGGGGACTTGAACCGGTGACCTCCGCGTCCTAACCAAAGTCCTTACGGACTGAGCTACTGCCGCCCCAAAAAAAGCTGCAGTAGGCAACTCGTTTTTGGCATAATTGGGCAAAAACTCCATAATAACCTTTATATTATATTATATTGCATTATATTATATTAGGGGGCTGCACAGTGGTGCAGTGGATAGCGCTGTTGCCTCACAGCAAGAGGGTCACAGGTTCGATTCCGGCTTGGGACTCTTCTGTGTGGAGTTTGCATGTTCTCCCCGTGTAAGCGTGGGTTTTCTCCGGGTACTCCAGCTTCCTCCCACAGTCCAAAGACATGCTGTTTAGGTTAATTGATGACTCTAAATTGCCCGTAGGTGTGGTTGTGAATGGTTGCGTGTCTCTATGGTTGTCTGTCTCTATGTGCCCTGTGATGGACTGGCGACCTGTCCAGGGTGAACCCCGCCTTCGCCCAAAGCCAGCTGGTATCGGCTCCAGCCCCCCGCGACCTCCAACGGGATAAGCGGTTGACGATGGATGGATGGATGGATTATATTATATTATATTATATTATATTATATTATATTATGTTGTAATTTAAGTGTTCTGAGAGAAAACTAGACATCTGGAACTCCTCATGGCTCTGTTTTCAGGATTTAAAAAATCTAGCCTGTGATGGGAGACTTTGTCCAATCACAGGTCATTTCAGAGAGAGAGCGCTCCTACTGGTTGCGCTCCAGCTGGTGGGCAGTGTTTGGTATTTCCTCAAATGATCTCAACATGGCTGCCGGGTCACAAACTTTCTCATTTTACAGCTAAACAATACACTGCAAGATGTTTATGAAATAGACATTACAGTAACAGAATATTGATTTATATTTCATATATCAGCGCTGTCTAGTTTGACCTCACGTGATCAGAGTTCACGAGTGATTGACTCGTGGCTCCCATGGATGGCAGACTCCAGATCAGCTCTGATTGGTTGTTTTCCTCTGGTCTGTGAAATCTTGCAGATACTATTGGAGCACTGGAGGACACAGAGGCATGATTTTTTTTTTTTTTTTTTAAGATTAATGGCCTCGTGCACTAGTGTCAGGATATAGTGACTAAAAGTCACTTTTTAAAATCACATTTACTCCATTTATATCCCCTTCAGCTTTAATCTTTATTCCTGCACTTTATATTTATTATTCTTGTGCTTTTTTATACTTATGCTCCATTGGTGTAAATAAAGTTTTATCTTATCTTATCTCTCTTATGATTATTTCGGTCATGGGTTTCATCGCCTACACTTCCTGTAGTAAAACATCTAAAAGCAACAATCCTATCAGATGGGACCCAGGAACAAAATCATATCAAATGGGGTTTGTGGTCTAATTTTTGACCCTTAAGGGGTCCTCAATGTGAAAAAGTTTGGGAACCATTGTGCTAGGTCACAAGACCTGGGTTCACGATCCAACTAAGGGGTCACAGGACAAATCGGAGGGATAAATAGATAATTAACAGGATAGAGAAGTGAGGAAAGAAAAATCCATATTCATGCTACACTGAACTGTGCATACTTTTATCCTTTAGACTTGTCCCAGGCAGACAAGGTTGGGGATCGTTAGGACAGGAGATGCTGTACTCTGCAAAGGCTGCAATGAGGATGTTTCCTGACCTCATGCTGTCCTTATCACATGATGGCGCTCGGCTGGCTAGTGCAGCTTCCTGTAGAATGTAGGAGGATGTTGTATTTACCGTTCTGACGCATGTAGGAAATAATTTCTGACATAGTGGAGAGATAATGATGTTATTTGACATTGTGCAAGATGCTCTATCACTTTTTTTTTTTTGCTGGGGATGTAATTGCATTGCAGTTTGGCATTTCATAGTATTATTTCATCCCCATATTATTACACATATACCGTATATCAAGCTGCCATAAGATAAAGGTTACCATGGCTTTACAACAGCAGGATTTTGAAGTATCCGTCACATTCCATACTGATCTTATATACACCTCGAGGCGGTTCTCATCGCCTCAGTCGCTAATTATCATTGAGATAAAAATATACAGTCTAGTGCTGTATTATCTTGCTTATTATTGGATTGCTGTATGACCCTGATGCATGGCCTATAGAGCGCTACAGGAATGAGTCCGAAAGCTCAGAAATTAGTTAGCATTTTAGCATTTAGGGTTCCCTCGTCTGAATGTCGAGGGTTTTTTTTAAACTGGTTTTTAGTTAGATGCCTGAAATAAGGTCTGCATGTACTGTAGAAATACTGTATATATAGCATAGCAAGAGCTTTTATTCTATGACATAATATCCATCAACAAAAGCCTCACTCATGAATTTTGAAGCCTTTATGTGTCTTAAAAAGACGGTTGCTAACAAGTAGCTAAAAGACACCAGTGAATTAGTTATAAAGGAAGTTAAAACTTTCATACGTCAGAGCCATAAAGCTCTCTTGCACTTCATGGAGCTCTTCTTTCCTCAGTTTGACAAGCTAATGTATAATTTGACCAAGTAATGCACTAGTTGACTTGACTACTACGGAGGGCATTTCCATGTGTTAAATGAATTCAGGCTTGCTAAATTCTCACCACTGCTGCCATATGGATTTGAAAGGCTCGCTTTCGTCCCATGATGCGGTCCTTGATGATGGGACCGGCGCCTTCCAGGTTGGAAATGTCCCTATCGTCAAGGCTTGAACGGTTCCCAGTGGTGTGAGGAGCTTGGCAGTGGTGCCAGCCATATGCCAATGAGGCATTTGAACAGAAGGTCAGTCAGATTCATTATATTAATAGTGTTTAAGAATGGCCGTGCCATCCGGGAGAGGAGTGGACTCGAGAACAGCAGTGTCAGTAAAAAGACAAACCACAGTCAGAAAAAATACTGCAATGGTACAATGCCCATGGTGAAAAAGTAAATCTTAATGTTCTGTGATGCTTCAAGAATCATTTCTCTTTCCTTTGACCCCAGTAAGAAGCTTAATAACGCTTAGCGCAGTGTCAAAATGAAATACGCTGGTGATTATGGCTCGAAAGCTGCCGACCAATCACTAAAGGAAATTCAAGACTTTCAGACTGTCAAATAGTCTTTCAGTGGTCGTTCTTTTCCATTTTAATGGTCTTCAATTTAGAGAGCGCCGTTATTAGTTAATTCCACGAACAGCATTGAAATCTGAATAAAGAGCCAGCAATGGTTTTGATACATTGGTGTAATATAGCGATGGATAACAGCTTTCTTAAAAATACAACCTTGTGCAGATTAACTTTATTGTATCATTATATTCTTTAGGTTGCAAGTGTGGTCAGCTTGTTTTGATCTCTGACATTGCTCTGAGTCATTAAAGCTAAATCGTAAAATGAAAGGGGGAAAAAAAGCATTTACATGTTGGCATGGGGTCGGTAAAGTGCTTGAGTCATTCAGTAAAATACCCTTTGATGGCTTCCTGGTGTCTGGACACCACAGACAGAGTCAGGCTGTGGTTTGGTGTGTTGGCACATTTCAGTTCATGCTATCCTTAGGGTAGTGTGCAGATGTAGTTACAGAGAGGATGGCTGTGATATGTGTCTGGTCCTTTCTTCTTTGAATATTTAGTCACATTTTTTAATTACTCTTTGCCTCTGAGGGTAAATATGTTGGGAGATTCAGATATTGTTACAGGCATCCTCTTTTGAGTTGGTCTCTAAGAAGCTGATGCCTTCTGAAAGTCCAGAGAGCAAGTGGTGAGTGAGCTGTTATGGAAACTTTGTGATGAAGCTGCACTCCTGCCCACATCCTCCCTGCCGAAGCCATAAATGGAGGCTCATGGAAAACGTTTTTGGTTCAGCCCTGAGACTGAGCTACAGCTGACAGTATAATCATTCACAAAAACATCACGACTGATCTGTCAGTTGCATTCCCCCAATTTAAATGTAATTCTACACGTCCAAAACAAAACAAAGTCGGCTGCACTTGTGATAGTAGATTTGTGTCGACAGCTGCTCAACCGTAAGGTTTCACTTTTGTTGCTCGTTGGGACGTTATAGCATACAGCCACACCTTTATGTTCAAATTTGATCATTGAAGTTGTGAAACACTCACAGTGGTTATGTGCTGTGTAAGAGGTGGAAAATATGGAAACAGTTAGCTCACTGATTTGAAAGTAGAGGTTTATACATGATAAAAAGAAAGACTGTGGCTGTGGAAGCCTGAGAAGCTAACTTTGTCTAGTTTTTCTAACACAGTACAGGTGTTGCTGTCAGTATATTCTTTTTCCGTCAAACAACTATATTTAACACTATCAATTAGGGCTGCACATCTCGTTGAAATTTTAGGGAAATGGCAATTTGGCCTATTGCAATTTTCAAATCACAGGCGGCGTTAAAAGATAATTGTGTGTAAAAATACCATTTTGATTCAAATATTTTCAGGCCGCAGGCCGAAGTCATATTCTACAGACTTCAGAAAACATTTTGTTTGTCATGTTTTTCAATGAAAATGAGAATAATTCTGTAAAAACAATCATTTCCTGTATCACAAATCATATTGCAATTGAAATATCAGTAAAAATAATCACTGTTAATCAAAATCGTTCGGCCCTACTATCTGAAATGGTCTTAAATGGAGTTAACAGTAGAAACAGAAACAAAATATGTAAGTGACAGTGTTGTGTGATCATAAAGTTTAAGGTATGCTGCCAAACTAAATGCCGTGACACATTCAGCTACACTCTTAAGACAACAGTGGAGGTAAATCACTCATCACTGTGCTCTTTGTTAACAGCCGTCAGAAATGAAAGCGAGGAAGAAGAAGAGATTTTACTGTTTTCAGTGCTTCACTGTGGATGTAGAATTTTTTTTAAAAACACTAGTTTGGATAGAAAACATTTTCACACATGAGCATAAATATCTGTTACTGCAGACATGATCAAAATAGGACAGATGAAGTCTCTGGATGGCTGGAACCTTCAATCCTTTAATAAAAAGTGGATTTTATTTTCATATTTATTGTATATTTTGCTACCTGGTTGACTCACCATCACACGTGGCTTGTGTCCTGATTGTATGACTCTGTGTAACACTGAGCAGCTACTATGCCGCCTTATAATAACCAGCAGTATGAGTAGTGGTCGTATTTTCTGATGTGTGCTACTCATCTTGAATGCCAGCCATAAAGGTACTCATTGTTTAGCTTTACATTACTTTTCCCCATTTGTATGTATAGGATTTGAAACTTGGGAACTCCTGGTGGTAGTTTCAAAGAAGACACTGAGAGCAAAACACCCAGTTTACGTGTCAAATTTTTCTACAAACCAAAGCATTTGCCATCAGAATAATTTGAGGGATTAAAATTCAAAAGTCAGTCGCAATAATCCTCATCCAGCCCTCACACACTCTCTCAGGGCACAGACACTGCGGCCTTCTGGGTGTTTCTAGAGGAACTGAGACTATGGGCAGACAGGAGGACCTCAGGATAACACACCACAAGGAAATGAGTGTAACGAAACAGAAAGGAAGCACAGCCATGTGCTCCTGTGCTAAGAAATGATGTCACTGTTGGTAGATTGTTTCCCACATCCTTTTCTGCTTCAGGATACATCTTGCACATATGCTTAAAATGCTGAGTCGCTTTTATAATAGGAAACTCTTCCCCCTCTCTTCCTCTCTCTGCTTTTGTCTTCCTCTTTTTCTTTTTGTACTCTAAACACCAGAACGTACCGTTTATCCATCTATGCACAGTCTCTAGTTTTGAGATGCTCCCCAAAAGAAAAAACAGAGGTCAGTATTATTTACTAACACTATGTGGAAAACATATAGTCCACACAGACTATACAGCACAAATATATAATATATATGAATATCCAGACAGGTGTTATCCAAAGTGTGAAAACATGTGACAAGCAAACATGGACACAGCAAAACTGCAGCAGTGAATTTGCTTTGCTGCTGTTCTGTTGTTACACACAAATATTTGTAATCCAGTAGTGACTGCAGAACTTAAATGGAGAAAAAAAGTACCTAAAAATACAAATAAAATTGTCTCAAGAAATGTAGATACAAATAGTGACCTCTACCAATCTCCCTGAGAATAATATCTCATAAATATTTCATGCGTGGTAGAGTGGAAGAAGACGGGGAGAGGATAGTTTTGTGTACTCACTCCTAAAGTAGTGTTTTCCCTCTGGAAAAGCAGAGGATGACTTGGCTCGGCTGTTTTCTGTCAACTCTGGAAGTCCCCATTTGTCATCACAGCTCCACTCCCTCTGACAGAGAGAAGCCATGAGCAGGCCAGAGAAAAGCCTTAAATTGTCAGACAATTCATATAAGTTTGTAAATCCCAAAAACAAAACAAAACTAGACTTTCAAATAGCTTGTACTTCATAAAATATGTTGGTCTATCTCAAACTCCACCGAGAGAACCGGAGAGACTAAGACCGCATTATCTTATTTTGCTGGACTGTTGTGTTCTGTGTTATTGCATTCTTCCTCCTCCTCATGTGTCTGTGTTTTCTCCTTGCAGAGCTGTGTCTGAAGGAGTTGACCTGCAGTTCGAATCCACCCTGGAAGACAATGCTGTCCCTCCTGCTGCCCGCAATGCTGGCCGTCCAAGCTATGGGTGGGTGTCGGCCCTGCCTGTGTCCTGCCATTAGATCTGAGTCACCGCGGTGGGAAATACCACTGCCTGTTAAACAACATGCCCTGCAGGGCCTATTAGTCTTCCCCCTTCACTGGGCAAAACAACAGTTCAGATGAGGCTACTCCCAAACGTAGTGTGCCAATAGTTTGAAAGTTAAAAACCATCCCTGTGTAAGCTTTCATCCATCCAGACAAGTTGACAAAGATCATATTCTTATTTATATAGATGTCCTGCCTCGGGGACGAAAAAGACATTTTTCATTTTTAAGTTGAGTTTATACAGGGTTACAGCTCTATGATATGGGGGTGTGTTTTTTTTATATTTTTTAATAATTCAGCTTGTAAAACAGAATAGCTTTGACCTTTCCCAGACAGGTGAGGAATAGAGCTCGGGGCTAGGGTGAGGCCCCTCGGTGAAAAGCGCTAGAAGTGCAGTTTTTGTGCCGTGACTCAGGGAGTGTGGTGGGGAAGTCATCCTCGTATATTTATAACACGGGGAAGCAGACTTGTGGTTGATGTTGCAACTGAGGATTCATAACTCACGCGCTCAAAAGTTTTACTTCAGTGGAAATGGTGCTTGAAGAAAAACTTGTGTCATCATAAAAACGGAGACAAATAGCCTGCGCAGGCTTGATAACGTCTCAAGACGCGGTGAATAAAAGAAGGGAATTGGGCATGTCAAAAGAGGGGTCGACAGTGCATGTATTTTAACACCAGTAAGTGTGAGGCTGACACATAATGTAAATTAAAATCTCATAGTGGATGATATTCCTTTATATTAATATATAGCCTGAAGAGTAAAGATGAAGCCTGCTGTGAAAAGTTTCTTCAGCATGCCAGCACTGGACTGAGCATACTTTGGCAAACCCACAAAGTTCACAAAGAACTTTTATCGTCCAAAACATCATCATTTAGAAAGAGCTATTTTTTCCCTTTTCTGCTCTCTGGTTGAGCTGACACCAACCTCCTATCGGCCATCAGTGGCACATTTCAATCTTGACTCAGTGGACCTAAGTGTCTTCAGTGGTTCATTAGGGACCTATTCTCTCCCAGCACAAATGGGCCTGCGGCCTGCTCATTACTGGCTGTGTGGCATCCACTGCCTGACTCTCTCCTCTCACCGGGAGGGAAGAAGAGGAGGAGGAGGAGGAGGAGGCGTCGGGGACTGATGGAGCTCTTTAACTCACGGCTAATGGGCTATTGTAGCTCACACAATGATTCAGTTTCTCTCTCTGCTAACTGGAGCATTAAGTGAATTAGTTGGAGTCTAGTTTGATGCTATAGTCTGCACGTGTGAGGCTGTATGATGATACAAAAACACCGCATGCCTCTATGAGATTATTCAATTTAGTATATTAGCCGCCAGCTTCGAAGAGTTTCAGGTGCAGAGCAACATAGGCAAATTCAATGAGACTTAATTTTTCATTCTGTGTTAATTGATATATTGATATTCAGTGGCATTTACTTGATAACATTGTGGGCTGACAAATTAATGCACCGTTTCTATTTTTTTACCAGAACAGGGCAACGGTAATTATCTGAGTAACTAATTAAAGGTCAATTTGGTTGCCTTTGATTTACGTATAAACAGCCATGTTTTGCTTCCGCTGGCCACCCAAACAGAAACCGCAAAGACTTATGTAATTATACCGTATGAGCAGCTGTGTGTGCGTGCGTGTCTGTGTCGATATGATTCAGGGTCTTCTAGGTCTCTAGGTCCCTCTGTGGGATTACTGGCTGTAATCTTCCTTGTATTCAGCCGTGTCGTTGCTCGATAACTCCTGCAAGAGCCCATATCGGTAGACGCGATTACACTTTGTAGTCTCCGACAACACACTTCCTATCGTGTGAGAGCAGCGTCTGTGGAAGAAAAACACGTGGCAACACTGCCATCCCAACACTGTACTGTTGTCTCTGTAGCTCCCAGCTGTATCCTGACTCAGTAAAGTCAGATGATGGATCATCCTCTGCGAAATCTCTCCCTGATGTTACTCACACAGTGCTGCACGGCTGTTGTGTCACTGCAGCGGAGAAGACGGGTTGTTGTTGTTTTTTTGTGCTTAAACTGAGGAAGCAGAAGTGAGAAAAGTGTGTTTTTGTCTGGCTTTGACCCTTGACCTCGCTGGTTGCTTCTAATGGCATAGGTTTATTTTTACCGAACCCTTAGTGGTTATGAATGTCAGCAAAACGCATGACATGTCAATGTATATGTACAGTAATGACTGAGGCACAGCCGAGTACAGTAACATCCTTGGCTCACTCCGGCGCAGCACACAGCAGTGTCAGCCAGTGGCAGAGCTAACAGGAGGCTGTCTAGCTAATTGCTTGTTGTTGTCATACTCTCTGTTCAGTTAGCACAGCCACTAGGCTGCCAGGGCTCGTCTGTGTGCAGCTCTTAGCACCCAAACAATGAAAGAGAACTGTATTCATGCAAATGCAGAAACGGAAAGCTGACCCGATTTTCACTCTCGGTGATGGCAGCTGTAAGGTAATTCAAATTAATTAGCATAATTGGATAGATTGCATCTAGCGTAGTAGTAGGCAGGCACACATTATGGCAGGGCTGCGGAGCGTGAAAATGGCCCGCTTATGCCTGCATCTCTGGTGTACTTTTTAAAGGTCTGCTAACTATGAATGCCCTCTCCCTGTCCTCCTTTTCTCTTCACAGCAATTGATTCTGCGGAGAGGGGACACTTTAGCCTGTGCAGAAATTCAATTTAGGGTTATTACCCCATATCAGTGATGTTCTTGCTAATTTGATTGCGTCCAGTGAAGTATCCTTTTAAAAACAATCGAGGACAGGCTCAACAAAGATTGGTTTCGCCGCAGTGCATACATAATGACCGGTCTCCATTGGCCTGCCTCTGTCTCACCGGCTTCCCTGCTCTTCTTTTCTCACAGTGCGCTCATTGAAACAGAGCGCATTACCCAACAAGCACCTCATGATTATTTCAACAAGTCCTGAAAATGTTGCCTTGTGGGATTGTTAAAAAATTGATATGGTTAATATGCCGAGATTGCAGTTCTGGAGGGGAAGAGGGGCCTGGAGCCATATGTGGGTCTGTTGTGTGCCTAGTGGGCTGTGATGAATAGGTTGAACGGATGCTGATCTGTGCTTGGAAAGCATCACAGCTACTGACTTTGCTGAGAAAGCAACACAGCAGCAGCTGACAAAGGGAGACACCCTCCTCCGGGGTGTTGCCTCAGTGACGTGGTGGCGGCGGCGATGTCGAGCACGGAGGGCTCCGTCACGGTGACGACGCACAGCTGGCGACAAACTGACCCGTGCTTGACCTCGCATCACTCCTGGTGCATGAAACGGTGAATCAGTAAAGGACATGAACCTGTGAAAGAGCTAAATAATGTCCTAAGACAGCAGATGGAAAACACCCTGCCTCATCAGAACAAATCCTCTTTATCTTTCTCATCAACTCTTCCTGACTCCTCTGTAATGATGTCTATGTTTGCCATCATGAGAAATTAGCAGCACTCAAGTCAGATCTGACCTCTTGACCCTCCTGCTGCCTCACGATGCTTCCTTGTGCCGCTCCTGGTTTTTCCGTCACCAGCCTCCCGCTCATCAAAGCCTCTCTGTCTCTCAGGCTCGTAAAGCCAGAAGCTTGTCCTTATCTGCCCACTGCTCTTCAGCCGGCACTATTATCTGACTGCCGGAGCCCATTAACAGGTTATTGACGGGAAATGAGACGGCATACATCTATGAAGGACGCAAGACAGAGGGAGCAGAGATAGGGAGCATGAAACAGAGCGAGGGAAAAAGAGAGAAAATAGCACAATAGTGAGTCCCATCCTGATTTATGACCTTGCCGAAAATAAGCAAGTCAGACTCCTTGTCTTCCCTATCTGCCATCAACTGTATCTCCCTGAGTGAGGGCACTCACACTGCAGGATGAGTTCCTGGAGCAAAAAACGGGGAAAGGAAGAGATTATGTTGAGAGCTTAATGTTGAAAGTGACCCCTTTACACCGCAGAAGGCTTTAAGTCTCACTTAATCTCATCCATTTTGTGCCTCTTTCACCGAGGGGCCATTTGAAAAGCGCTGCTCAAGACACAGACTCTTTTTCAGATTGCTAATTTTGAACCAAATCGTGCTTTCTATGCACACATTCCTGTAGCTCCCTTAATGTTTTCCACATGCTATTTTTTTTCCTCGAATGGGAGTATTATGGACATCTGCCCCTGACAGCATGAAATCAAAAGCTAGCTTTCCCCTCAGACTTTCTCAGGGATCGGTTATATCATAAGAATAATCAGTATGAAAGGGCTCACAGATCCTTTTGAGCTAAAAACCCCTTTGATGTTCAGGTGGTGCAAAATGTCCAGAGTGAAAATGTGCCGAGCTGCAGTTACGTTCTTCGACAGACGGGGGCAGTGTTGTAAAAGCATATTTCTCCCTGCTTGTCTTCTTGCCCGACTAAACCCTGCTGTCATTGCAGTCTGTTAGTATTGCACCTGTTTACTCTGCTGTGTCAATATCACCCCTTCCAGTGCGAGTGCTTGATTTTCCGTATTTGTGAAATCGTATTAATACTTCCTCCCATGTCATAGTTTTCAGCAGTTTCAGGCATACCCTTTAAACGTGTGTGCTTAACATGTGTATTTAACAAATGGCTCCTCTGATAGCTCTGTTCACTAGGGCTGACCCAACTGCTTCGAAGCTTCAACTGCTGCCACGGTATTCAACCTCCAAATCGCTTGTCGAATGCTTCATTTTTTTATGTTTTTAATGCATTTTATATGGAAGTATGTGATAAGAATGTGTAAATCCCCAAATGACCCATGAAATCAAGAACAATCCCACACATTATACATTTTTCATACTGAACATATTGAACACACAATTATTAGTTATTCCCGGACTAATACTGCTGTTTGTTGTGTGTAGAGGTGTGTGTGTACAGTAGTGTGACAGAGGTGCTGTCCCAGGCACTGAAACTGGATGGAGACAGACAGACAGAAGCCATACTGCCGCACCGCGAGGCTTCGAATACCCTCGACCAAAAAACAAAAAATGGTATTCAGGACAGCCCTACTGTTCTCTGTTCTCTACTGTTCAACTTCACCTGAATGACGAGAGGCTGTGAGGTGCTAATCTTTGTGTGCTTGTAGATTGGAGTCGAGATGTGTTGCTTATTGCGCTGGAAGGCCCTGAATTTGGTATTGAGTTGCATGTTAAAATGTGTGCACGTATGCCGTATGGACATCAATATGTGAGCCGCATTTGAAGTAAATAATCTTTGCCAGATAGCTGCGGAAATTACTAACTTGAAAATGTCTGCTTTGCCTATTGTGTGTGTGTGCCGACCTGTGTACCTGTGTACTAGCCGCTGTGTACATGCGTGCATTTGTGTATTTGAGTGCTGCTGGTCATGCTGATGGGAACCTCTCTGCTCCAGAGATGCTTTGTAACAGCGTCTCCATTGTAGTGTCAGAGCACCTCGTGTCCAATCCCTCAGACAGTGTGTTGCTGTGGAGCTGTCAGGAGTCATACAGGTGTGGAATATCAATGCGTTCCCTGGCTTGTGGGTGTCTGTTTCTGCATAAAATTGTGTGTGTGTGTGTATGCAACTGGATATTATTTGGGAGTTTATTGATACTGATATACCACCAATATTGCTTACTGATTAAAGCTAATTCTTACTAATACTTGTACTTTTACCTGTTTGCTTTTCCAACAAGACAGAGACCACTGTAATACACGTCTAATCACTTGTTACTGCTTCTAAACACGGTGCAAAACCATTCCTCAGTCAATAAATAACAGCAGAAATAAAATAACCATCATTTAAAAATCTGACTCGCACTCATACACAGCTGATCATTTCTGCCAGGATTCGTTTTTTTGAAATGCAGAGTATTTTTCTTTTTCTCAGACAGGATAAGCTGATAGAGTTTTGCAATGAACAACAGTTTGATACAATTCACTACCACTGGAGCATGCCGTGGCTCGAGCTGGGCTCGTGTCTAAGGATGTAAATTAAGGATGATCAAAAGAATGAGTTCAGCCTCTAAGAAAGACACAGTTTTTCTTTAGTCCTCTCTATGGAGTTGGTTTAATTTGAGGATTGGAGGCTTGAAATGTGCCCATTGAAAATTTATTTTCACGTCAGTTAACGGATTCCAAATGTGACCAGTTTCCCCAGTGGAAAAATAGCAACAAATGACCATTAAAACTCTTGCAGCATGATTCACTTCTCTGCTGTCCATTTGTGTCCTTGGTATGTTACAAAACAGGCAATAGTTGCCCCCATTTCACATATTTATTTTTCTGTCTTAATTTGTCTGTCTCTGTTGGAATTGTCGGTGTGCTTTTGCTACGCTGTAAGGAAATGTGAGAGACAATATATGATCAAATCTGGCACCACCATCCCTGCAGTAGCTCTCTGTGTTTGTCTGAAACAGTGTGTGTTTGCTCATGCCTAGGTCAGCCATTTGTTGACTCACTTTTGGGGCTGAAGGATAAGAAGTTCAGTGTAAAAGGAGTACCGATAAATGGGATGAAGCTCTCTGCTTTTTCTGTTGTGCCATACATTTGCCCGCACGCAGTGCACATTTGTGTTGGAGTGACAGGACAAAAGTAAGAGAAGGACAACTTTCCAGTAACTAGTCCACGCTTGCCTTTTAAAAAGTCTTATTTACAGCGTTGCACATTGTTGCTGCATCTGCATTACTTTGGTTCATTATTTTGTGGTCTGTACGTTTAGATTTAACCTGGATGCTTGCTTCTGTATTGCATTTTGTGGCAGATATGAGTCTTAGATAATTTGGTTCATTTTACAGATTTTCTCTGCATTCATTTTTGTCTTTGTTTCACACCTTTTAATCTCACTATTTACCTAACATGCATGCTTCTGTATCAGCGCAATAAGTCTGATTATTATTACTTATTATACTATAATAAGTCTGAGTACATAGCAGCCAGAAACCCCAGATAAAATAATAATAACACAGGCATCTATAAAAATGTACACATTTATTTTATGAATGTTACAGAAGCAGTGGAATAAAAAAAAAATAAAATAAAAATGTCTTTAAAAATATGATATATGAATTATTTTTTTAGGGCCATGTATTGGCAAGAATCTGGTGATATGATGCATACAGGGGTTATATATTCTGATGTATCGTGATACTGTAATCAAGGAGATATATTGCGATTTTTAAAAAATCTAATTTTAGACTAAACTGTCTCAGTATAAAGACTATAAACACACTGCAATATATATAAAATCTGGGTAAAAAACAAAGTTTACTTTTGTAATCAGAACAGTGCATTTGCATTTATTTAACATCCAACATCAGTATTACTTTTTTTGTAATCTGAGCCACTGTCTGCCACGATTCTTTGCATGTAAACCATTCAATAAAAATCCATAATTGTTTTGAGACTAATGACAGTATCACGAAACATAACATCACGATACTCAGGTGTATTGATTCTTACACCCCTAAAATTGATGTTGTAACTAAAGCATCCTCAATATGAAATATCACTGGATTTTTTTACCAACAACTTGACGCGCCAGCCTGCAAGCACCCTCCCTATAAAAGCTGAATCTCCTATTTGCTCTCTGCTTGCATCCCACGCGGTCTGTCTCACGCTCTGCCTCCATGCTCATCTCATGCGCCTAGCTACCATCAGTTCACTATACAACTAGAACGGTAGAAGCATTCCTTGCACACCTGATGGAAGGAGGTGTTGATAGTGACAAGGTGCTGGGTAGTCTTGAAAGTAGAGTGGAGAGCAGTGTGAAGATCACTTGCAGCCTTTTCCAGCCAGACCCTCTGCCTCGCTGCTAAGCGGGGCCCGTTGCCAGCACTCGCGAAGGCTGTAATGAGTTTATTTCATGTCGGCTGTGAAAGTGCCCGTCTCTGTCTCGCAGGCACTCAAACAGAGCTGAGGCCCATAAACACAAAGTGCAGTGTGTAAATCCCTACAGCCTGACGTCTCCCAGCCTGCCCTCTATGGCTCCTGAGCATCTCTTTATCGAGAGGGAGAAGGGAGAGGCGAGATCCCCTTTTATCCCTGAGAAGACACCACGGGCCTGGCTACAAGGTGCAGCCCGGCCCCCTCGCCAAAGACCACTTGTGTTTTAATCTTTAACCTCAGCTTCTTACACTTGTCTCTTTAGAGAATGCATGTTTTTTTATGTCGAGAGCAGACCTGAGGAGGAGAGGCGATCAAACAGTCGGCTACCACACAGAGCGTGCTGTTTGGTGTAAACAGCAGCAGATCAAAAACAGCCAAATGCGCAGTGATTCGCTTTTGGCTCGCGGTATTTCACCTCTGACGAATAGGACATCAGATGTGCGCTTTCCATGACGTCAGCCGGCCTAGCTTGCCCTCCTCTCCTGTCCAATCCCCGCCCTCGGCGAAATGCAAAATGCTCCCCTTGAATTCTCTTTCCAAGTGCAGGTCGGCGCCTCTACACAAGGTCCCTGTGTAGAGCTGCGTCCTCCCAGGACCTCAGAGCGAGTGGTAGGTCACCGGTTAAAGAAGCAGTGGGTGAAAGAGGAGAAACGAGGTAGAGATGTGGAATTAGAAAGGGGAGTTTCTATCTCTCTCTCTCCTCTCTGACATGGCTTTGGTCTGTGTTGAGGGATTAGTGTGTGAGGCTCCGCCACAGCCTCTTCCTTGGCTTGTTTCCAGATATTATCTTTAAGTGTGAGCTTGACGCCGGCCTCTCTTTCTCTCTGTTTCCCTTCCCCCTTCCTGTATGAACTCAGCGGTGTGAGTCATCCCAGGCTGTTCGGGGAGTGATTTAATTGCTCTCTCTCCTCCTACTTCAACGTGAGAGGGGTTGTCACTGACCCTCCACTCCTACAAAAACCACCAGCGACCTATTCATTACCGCAAAGGTTGGGCCACCTCCAAAGACAGCATAAATACACACTCCAGAAATGTGCTCGGTTATCCCTATTGATGGCGGCACAATGCTGCCTGCTCCTGCCATGCTTTGCCCTGATAACTCTTCTGTATTGTTTGCGGTACTGTAGCCTAGCTGAGCGAATGTGGGCACAATACGTGCGATAGAGAGCCCCCACAGCACCAGAAGAGCTTTTGTAACCACAGTAAAGGGAAAAAAAACCCTCTGCTGTTGTCACCACGGGGGTCAGAGAATTGTTGTGTGGCTGGCACTTGGTTTGTATGGAGTGTTTGATTTGCTTCAGGTCAAAACTGTGAAGCAGCGTTTCCTTTCAAAATAAAGTAATACCTATGATTCTTTCCACGATGTTTCCTGTTTCCATTTTTACCTGATACAATATTTGAAGAGGGGAAAAACGTGCCTTATATGTTTTTATACCATGATTGTTGGATAATTTTGATTTAAAATACTCTTCTTCTCACTCTGCAAGGCTTTTCATGAGCAATTTGGGCCTTGACACCTAGGTTTAGATGTGGTGTTTGGACAGCAATCTGTGCATCTTTTCGTCCCTGCACTTGTGAGGTTAGTCAGTAGGTGGCACTGTTCCTACAGACGAGCAGCTTGTTTGGGTGTGATGTGGAGAGGCTACCTAGCTGGAATGGCTGAATGTGTTTGAAAATAGGTCTGTCTTGACTTAGCAATACCATCCATACATGAACCCTCTCAGATGTAAGGCTTGTTTGTTGTTAATGGGGTGTGGGGGGGATAGTCCGTCAAATCTCCTTCACAGCAAAGTGACTCGACATTGACGCTGGCTGTGCGATAGACACAGCTCAGAAAGGGGGTGAGGAGGCTAAAATGCCACTGTGATTATAACAATTAGAGAGGCTGAGCATAAAGTGGAGTGTATTGCTCCAGGGGCCGGCTGGCTCTTTTTTTCTCCCCTGTGATGCTGATGAGTGTCTCAGTGTTGTATAAGAGCAGACAGGGATCAATGGAGAATGCTGACTGTTGAGAATACTATGGATGTACTCTGGACTGCTTGAGATGGCTACTAATCCAGGATGATTATGCAGTGTACTCTTTGCTCTTGGCCTAGTCTAGACAAACATACACACAAGCATGGTGCACACACACATGCATGCGCACAGATACACTGAAAAATCAGCTGCCTTTGAGTAGAAGCGTTTGGCGAGAAGTCGTTCCCATAAGCGCACATTCAAGAGTTTTGCTGCAGTCATACCCCCCTCCACCCCCCAACATATGTATTTTTAAAGATTTAACTAACAATTTCACTAAAGCTACACAGATGTTGTTGCTTCCATCGCTGCGTTTCAGCGCACTGAGCCATCGCCAGGAGGCAAAGCCTATAGGAACGCAAACAAAGTCCTAATGCTTACCTCCAGATCCCTCTCGCCTTCATGCTGCCTCACCTGCTCCGTGCTACCACGCTGCACAAACAAAAGTGGATGTTTCTGAAGCCGTCACAGCATATATTTCAAAATACTGCATTGATTTTTTTTTTTTCAAAGACATTCAAATGTGAGTAGGTGTCAGTCTGTCACATTTGAACACAGCAAACTGAATTAATGCTGTGATTCAGTGAATACTGTATGTTTATACTAGACCTGGGCCAAATAGTATTTGCTGACACTGTTTGTTGTCTATTTTAGACTACCTAGGTGAAAAAGTCAGAGTCAAGGTGATTGCAAGAAAGATTTTGGAAGAGTAGTTGATATATTTTACCTGACATTTTCTAACATTCAGTAAAACATGCCCCTCTCTAAGTAAATAAAAACTATTGTTTTATTCAATATTATTCCTTTTGATTATCATCACTCATATATTCCTCCTCCTCTCTATAGCTGTGATGGAAGTGCACGTCCCGGAGCAACCAGTGGTGGCGCTGCACGGCAGGGATGCCGCGCTCAACTGCTCCTTCAGCCACGCCAACCCCTTCAACTTGACTGATCTGAGCGTCTTCTGGCAGCTGACAGACACCAAACGCAGCGTGCACGGGTACTTCTTGGGACGCGACCAGCTGGCGGACCAGGCCGAGAGATTCGCCAACCGTACCAGCCTGTTCCCCGCCCAGCTGGGCCTGGGCAACGCTTCGCTCCTGCTGAGCAGGGTGGTGGTGGCCGACGAAGGCAGCTACACCTGCTTCGTCAGGGTGCAGGACTACGGCAGCGCTGCTCTGCTTCTACAGGTGGCCGGTGAGTCAAGCTGGGACGTCCATGATGCGTGTAGAAACAGATGAACATGCACATGGTCACTTATGAGCAATGGCACATGGAAGGGAGATACACACACTTACAAAAAACCAAACATGTCTAACCAGGGATGGACTGGAAAGTAGCCTCAGCTAGACATCCTATATAAAGTACATTACATCTGTTGCATTGTTTTTCTGCATTGTTCCTGTTAAATAAACTACCACACCTTTGACTTTAATCTATTTTTAATCTATTTATATTCTTAAATTCTTTCACAATCATCAAGTCATTTTATCAAGTCACAGAACAGGCAACCTTAAGCTCACAATTTCTTACTACCCAATGAGATGTTTTTTTGTTTTTGCATGTTTCAAATGTTTCTGATATTTTATAGATTGATGATAAATGGAATAATAAAGAATGAATTGATAAGAAAATAAATAATAAGCTTCAGCCCTAAATGCATGGGCATTTGCATGCATTTCTTCAATTAAAGGAACACTTCACCCACAAAATGTCCATTTGCATACCAGTTACTCACCCTGTTTTACCTTGAATTCTTTAAGAAAATGTTGTTTTTCTTGCATGCCTCCACAGCGAAAACAAAGAATCCAAAAACTGAAGAAAAAAATCTTGACGAATTGAAGTAAATGGGATGTTTAACAATAACAAAACTATATCAAAAGTCATCATCCGAGTCTCATATATCAGGCAGTGGCATGTGAGAAAAACAAAGTTTTCTTCTTGAATTCAAGGCAGCACGTCATTTTGTGGGTGAAGTATTCCTTTAATTCCCTTTTTTATATTAAAGGTGCACGCGAGCAAATCTAGCATAGTACTTCCATAAAGTTTGAAGATATATAAGAGATGGATTTAAACATTTAAGCCCAGATATCTTGAGTTTTAGTATGTAGTAGGGGTAACACCCGAGAAACGCCTGCATCTCCCATGATGCAATCTAATAGCATCTTTTGTTTGGTGCCTGCCTGGTAAATGCCCATATCTTTAAAACTCCACACCCCCAGTTTGTAATGAAGGGGCTTTCTATAATGTTTCTACAAGTATTGGTTAACTCTGATGACATCATTTCACTCACTCACACACACACACACACACACACACACACAGACACACAATGTGAAATGTTGTTTTAAGGATTCATTCTATGTTCAATATATTGATTGCATAATGGATATGTGCTGTTTCATTGGCTAATGTCTGCATTGTACTTCCACTTTGAATTGATTGTATTGAAAGAGATTTGACCTCAGCACTTAAACACATATACACACTAATAGTATGCAATAAAATGTATTACCTACAGAGAAGGTGCTGTATGATAATTTTCTCTCACAAGACGTGAGCAGGTGATAAACAGTTTCCTCAAGGCTGCTGAGCAGTGTTTTTGGTCAATAAGCGCTGATTGTGGTCTGTCATGGTCAATATCTGCTGACTTTGATTATTAGCTGTTGTTACGGTCAATCAGCCATCACTAACATCTTCTCTGCTGTGTGACTGCATCGCTCGCCTTCACAGCTGAGAGCCTTTTATTTATTTATAATGATACTGTGTGCCTTTCCTTCCGTCTCCCATTTCTATATCTGTTGAGAGAATTGTCCCTGTATTCTCCGAGGATGGATATGCATTAGGCGCTGTTAATGAATAACATTTTTTTTCTCCTGGCTAGGGAGAGAGAAAACAATGTCTTCAACAGTGACAAATTGGTTCCATTTTATGCATCAGATTTATAGATGCTTTATTTTTAGCCAGCATTTACAGTTAACATTGTAGACTTCCTTCATGCTGTGCTGGGAGAAAATGAAAGGAGCCCTCCGTGGAAATCTGCATGTCAGTCAAACGGACAGCTGGGGAAGTTAGTGTGTGCCACGCTAAATCTGCCTTTGTGTTGAGAGAGTCCACTTTTCAAAAAGCAGCTCAGACAAACTTATTTCCTCTCGCCCTCGGCTCCACCCCGTTGTTTGCTGTGCAATGATTGGTTCTGGGAATACAGCAGCCTATTTCTCCACCACCTCTATACTCATGTTTTAGCTCAAGGGATTCGAGAAGCGTGATTTCAGCTGAGGCGGACGATTCACCCCTCACCTCCGCACCGCCACGCTCTTTTCCAAGCTATAGGCCGAGTCATCCCAAATTTCTGAGGCTGCCAGTGTTCTCCTAGGCCTGCCCACCTCCGCCTCCCGGCTTGCACCGTATTCCCTTACTGGGGAGTGCTTTGGGTCTCTGGAGAGAGCGGCGTTGAGAGTGCAGGGATGCAGCATCAGGATGTGCCACAGATGCTGTCTGTGTCTGTGGGATCTTAAGCACTGTGTTATGCTAAGCTCCCTAAATATAATTAAGAATTTAATGGAAATCATGTCAAACAGTTCCCAGGGTGACTCTCACTGCAGAGAATCTAACTAAATTCAGTATGTGTCTGCTGCTCCCTTATCCCCTCTCCATCCTCACCCGCCCTTACCCAACCCATACCTCTTATTCTTCCCCCTCCAACCCCTCCCTTCCACTCATTCTGTGTACTCCTGCCTTGTTTCAGCCCCCTACTCCAAGCCTGTCGTTACTTTGGAGCCCGAATCCAACCTGCGACCAGGTGATGAGGTGGCCCTGACTTGTGTGGCCTACGGCGGTTATCCTGAAGCTGTCGTAATATGGCAGGATGGGGGCGGGCGCAACCTGACGGACAACATCACCATTTCACTGGTGGCCAATGAGGAAGGGCTGTTCACTATGACCAGCGTGCTGACGGTTGTTCTGGAGCCCAATAGCACCTACAGCTGCGGACTGATCAATCCACTACTGGGCGAGGAGGGCTACGCCTTTGTTACGATCACAGGTGGGTGTGGGTCTTCATTCTCTATGGCCCTGTTCAGACCTGGTATGAACATGCGTCCTAAGTGATCCAAACACAAGTGGACAGCTTGAAATACATCTACTCACACCTAGCATTAGAATGCATCTACACAGTGGTAATGAGTGACCACTTGTAACCTGATCTCACTTCCCCTCTCCATGTGCAAATAAACATGTAGTAAACACATGGCTAATACAGCAGATGTTGTGATATAATATTATATGAATGTCAGTAGTAATATCCTACATATTCGTGAATTCGGGTACATTTTATTAAAATAAATTAAATCAAAATAAAAGGTTATTGTATCTGTGGTTCCTGGAGACCTCCGTGGATGCCGCCACTGGCAGCCGAGTACAGAGCTTCAGAGAGCCGGGGAGGAGAGAGACTGAGTGGGCCACATTTCTGACCGTATGATAACAATTCACTTTGCGGGCACAGTCTGATAGTCTGTAGATAGGTAGCTTATAGATAAGATATATTTTAATAAAATACAGTTGTACCGACAGAATACAGTATAGCACAGAAGCTGTTTCCATACTGCGAGGTGGACAAACGCTCACATCTGCCTGTCTATTCACATGAGGAGCACAGAGACCTGCGGATCCCAACGGGACTTCAGTAGAGTGGGCGGTCGTCCA
The DNA here is from genome assembly GCA_947000775.1 of Pterois miles. Lineage (NCBI taxonomy): Eukaryota > Metazoa > Chordata > Actinopteri > Perciformes > Scorpaenidae > Pterois > Pterois miles. Next base: position 4,732,024 of record CAMQGK010000318.1, read on the forward strand.
GTGTGGCCCAGGACACATTGGCGTACACACTGCTAAAAGAATATGGCCATATGTGGCCCAGACCTCTGAATGTGGTCTGAAAGATCATATCTCAATGCATCCTCAATGCATCTTGTGTGCGTTCACACCTGTACTTAGAGCTGTCCACTTGTGATCCGATCATTGAGGGCGCATGTTAATACCAGGTCTGAACAGGGCCTATAAATAGCTTCAGTCAACGCTGTCCCCCCGTTCTGAACCCCCGTTCTGAACCCCCGTTCTGAACCCCCGTTCCAGTGCAAAGTAAACAAGCTAATATTCATTGGCTTCCTGCAGCGTTAGAATGTTCCCAGCTCAGACTAATCTTGTTTTCAGTCATGCATAAGCAGAGTTTCTTATTAAAGTCTGGTATGCTTTTGTGAATCAATCCATCAGTCAAATTTGATGCTGTGGAGCAACTTTTCTTTGTCTCTTCTGAGTCTCTTCTGAGTTTCCTGCTAAGAGCAACAGTTCAGCTCCAATGAAATGACTGAGAAATAATGAAATGTCCAATTATGGTTCAATAAGCATAACCCATCATTTGGTGTGCGTTGTTAAATTACATCAGTGGGTGATCATTTCCCTGAGGATAATCAAATGGCTATGCATCACCTATTTCAAAAGACAATACAGTAATAAAAGATTGTGCTAGATGGAGTGATTGGTCTCTAGCAGCTGTCCGCAGATCATGTTTGCTAACCAGGAAGTAGATTGATTTCTCTGCCTTTCTCTGATAGTTGGATGTGATCTTGAGCTGGGTGTGTGACACTACCCATGTGATAGGTCTATTGGTCCCCTCAACCCGCCCACCATCACCACCCTCCGCCCATGTCCCCATGGCCCCGCTGCTGTACTCTATGTGTTAAGTGCAAGGAGAGTGCCGTGTAAGGTGGGCCAAGGCTGGGTCTCTAATGGGAGCAGTACTGTGTGAAATGGCTCATAAATAAGCAGAGGTAGGCTGAGCCCGCTCTCCGGGCTGGAGCTGGTGCTGGAGCTCGGGCTGCTGAGGCGGAGGTCGAGGCAGAGGTCAGGGAGTGCTGCTCCACTGGGCTGGGAAATGACTGTGCTGTCTGGAAACAGGATGGCCGATTGGCAGGGCAGGCTTGCTGGACGGCTGAGGAAGGGTGGCCTTTTTAACAGTTTGGTTGGCCTCTTTGAAAACAGCACAGATAACCAGTCAGAGGGACCATTGGGGGAGTGGAAGGACATTAAAGACATAGTGAGAATGAAATATGACTGCAAGGTACAGTGGAAAAGTAGTCTGTGGCTGCTATTACCCTTTGACCTTTGATGCACTATTTCAGATTTTGTTGAAATAGATCTGATCGTTTCATTACCTTTTGATCTCCGTTTTTTGTCTCCTCTATTTCCCCTCTACTGATGGAACTCTCATTTTGAAAAAAAAAATGTTGATTGAGTCGTCTGGATTGGTAATTTAAATGGTCATGCATTTTTGTCTTTTTTTCAGGGAAGGTGAGTCAATGTGAATCAGTGACAATGACATTTCCAATTTTTCTTTTCTTTTTCTTCAGTCCCAGAGTTTAAAACCATACATTTTAAAGGAACAGTGAGTAGCATTTAGGGTAATCTATTGGCAGAAATGGAATATCATATTAATAAGAACAGTATGTCTTCTTTAGGGATGCTCCCTCTTAGACGATTAGTCAACCAATCTGTCATTTTGATTGTAGTTGACTAAGATTTCTTAAGTCAAGTAGTAATTTTTTATGCTATTTCATGCTGAATGATTTATTTCCAAGAAACTTATGAGCACAACTCTTGTAAGCACAAGATTCAAAGTGGTGCTTTTGTGTGATACTTTGTAGAAAACTCAGATCTGTTGATTGAGTCAAATAATCAAAATAATCAATCAGAGCGGGTCCTCTTCACGGAGGCAGCTGGCCACCACATTTCTACGGTAGACAAACCAAACACTGGCTCTAGATGAGGCCATTCGCGGTTTCACATTTTCACATCAGCCAGTAGTTCTCCTACAGACTTGGCACACAGGAGACATTTCACTTGGTTGCAGTCTGTAACCTTACCAATAGATGCTGCCAAATCCTACGCACTGCAGAAATATTGACATTTTAACATCAGTGGTGTAGACAGAAACACTGAGTCTTACTATTAAATGGCTTCAAAGTGCAAGACATGGTATCTTGGTCTTCGGGAGATGCAATAATGTTATCATCCAACGTCTCTGTCATCTCTCCTTGGTATAAGAAGTAGTAACAAACAGTTAAGAGTACTTGTCAGCATGGATGCTGCCCTGCTGTGTTGTGTGGAGATCAGGCGTTACTGTGAACTTCATCATCGCCAGTGTGACAATTGTTCTTAGTTGTTGAATCGCTTCAGGGAAAGGACAAGAGTCTAAACTCTTTGTGAAAGATGGATTGGCAGCATTGTCCTCCATCATTTTTATGTCAGTCTTCTACTGTAACCACATACTGTAGTGTGTGCCAGGCGTCTGAAGATTTGCACCATTTTATTTGGATTAGAAACATCTTGCATTGTCTTATCAGTCCCTGATTGCGTAGTACGGAATTAATGTTCCTCGATTAGTGCTGACAGGTTAGTGTTTACCAGCAGGAGTTTGCATACTGGGCTATCGCCTGGACCGTATCCTGCTACAGATTTCTTTTTGGAGCAGAGAACCTCTCGCGGTTGCAGTCTGGTTTGTACTAGCATATACTAGGAGAATTTATGGACTGTTTTTTTGCATTTATACAAGTGAGCTAGCTTCATCACCAACTTCTTCTTCTTTGACTTGAGAGAGTAGCAAGAAAAATTCAAACGCTTCATTTAGCTGATCATGGATGGACTTCAAAATTGAATGGCTGGCATTATTAGAGAAATACAGAAGCTGAAGACCAGCTTGGAATTCACCCAAGATCAGTTTTAGGAGATGAAGACAATGGAGACAAGGAGATTAAAACAAAGAAAGTTATTTGAAAACAGCAATGGGGTAGCAAGAAATGGATAATATGTTTACCAAGATGGACTACATAGAAAATCATTGCAGGAGGACAAAATATTTAATTGATGGGATTGTAGATGAGAGAGGAGAGAAACTGAGTGGATCAGAGATGGCAACCTCAAGAACAAGGTTTGTAAGAATTATACCCAGAAACTACTTTGTTTCATGATGCTGAGCTGCCTGTTGAAGGATATTGGTTATATCAGGGGTGGGCACTTACCTTTCCTGGGGGGGCACATGAGAAACTCAGATTGTTGCTGGGGGGCCAAACAAATACTGTCAGAAGTAACCTCTATGTTGTCACTATATTCTATCCTCTATTTGTAATATACGGTTAATCTTATTTTTGAGCATTTATTATACTGAAAATCACTCCAAACAATATATTATGAAGAAAATTACATCATATGCAGGAGTCTTTGAACCATACAGGACTGACTGTTTTTGGTAGTAATGTTTCCATCGACAAAACAACAAGACTTTACATCTAACATTTAACTCAACATTAACATTTACATTTCCGTCTTAAAACGTCCCTGCTGCTTTTGTATCTTAGCTAGCAGCCCCTCGGCTGTCTTCTCCTTCTCATCTCCAGATGGGTTTCTGTATTTTTCTGCATGTTTTCTCTCAAAGTGACAATTCAAGTTGTATTCTTTGAATACAGACACATGTTTATTGCAAACTAAGCACACAGCTTTGCCACCAACCAGAGCAGTACATGACTTATTATAGACGTGCCGCCTCAGCAGGTGACGCTACTTCAAACATCACTCACATCAGTTTACATCGATGTTGAGTGTGACAGGAAGAAACACACTAACAACACACAAGCATTTCAAAACAAAAGCTATTTTCTTTACTGTTTTTTTAAGCTTCGTAAGTAAAATTGTGTGGTTTGTCTGAGACAGGGCAGAACCATCACGAGGGCTGGTTCCGGTCTGCGGACCGTATAATGCCCAGATCTGGGTTATATAGAACAGATATGTAGGAACAAATATGGAGGCTGAGTTGCGTTTTATGTTCAGGAACACATTTCACTTCTACAGAAAGATTATTATGGGGATTGACATTGTACCTTCCAGCCTGTTCTAATTGGTTGTTATAGGCCGCTCAGTTCTACTGAGAAGTAGTTGAACTGAATATGTGAAACTCCAGATTTAGTGACAGATGAAAGTGAGGATGTCTGCCTTCTCCATGGTGACCTGAACATTGATTGGTTTTCTAAAAATGGTCCATTACATAAGATTTCTATGGCGGATAGTTGCAATCTTACCCAGGTTGTGACTCGTCACCATGGATGGTGGTAATACTTCAACCTGTATTGATCACATATGTTTTCACTGACATACGTGAGCTGTGTTCAAAGGCACTATCAGTTGCAGTGGGATGCAGTGATCATAATTTGATTGCTTTGACAAGAAAGACACATCTGTTGATTAGTTAGTATGGCAGGAAAATTATGGGGAAAAAAATGTCATGACTTGATTTGTGAAGTTAGAGGATGAGCATGCTCCACTTAGAAAAAGGTGTGTGAAGTGCAGTGGTGCGTCGATTGATGATGATTCGAGGCCTTTAATGTTTCAGGAGCCCTAGTGATCGATTTGTGGAAGTTAATGGGGATCCAAATAAAGACGTGTTGCCATCAAGCTGAGTGCACCCTACGATGGTGACATTTTAGTTCAGACTTTGTGATGCATATTCATACATTTCGTTCATTCACCCATTATTCCAGTAGGGTACACTTGGCCCAAAACTGGGCAGCTGAGGCCCACAATTGTCTACGCAACTGTCCAACATGCAAGAGTTAAAGGAGACAGACGCTGGATGGAGCTGCAGTGATCAGTCAATCGGTCAGTCGATCGACAACAAAATAATCTTCAAATATTTTCATAATAGTGTTTTTTCAGCAAATAAGCCAAGCTTGTTCCATTTCTACCTTCCTAAATATGAGGATTTGATGCTTTTTTTATATTATGCATGAAAGTAAACTGAATATTGTTCAGTTTGTTCAGACGAAAGAAGACATTTGAAGATGTCACCTTGGTCTGTGGGAGATTATAGTGGCCATTTTTCACTATTTTTTGGCATTTTATCAAAAAAAAAAAAAAAATAATCGTCAGATCAATTGATGATGAAAGAAATCGCTGGTTACAGCCCTAATACTGGAAGGATAAAATTCAATATTAGAGCAGCTTATAAAGGCTTTGATTGTCATTTCTTTTAATCAGAGTGTCATGGTCCTGCTGTTCCCCTAACTTAAAAAGAATCAGTCTGAACAGATCCAATCAAAGAAAGTGGCCAAGAGCAAAATGGACTGTAAAAGAGACATCCGGCCAGAAAGCTATTGGAGTTATTGAAGTGTGATGAAGTAAAGACTGAAAGAGGGAACAGCAACAGGAGAGGATCCACAAATAAACTGGGGAAAACCCTTAATTACAGCAGCGGCGATCATGATTTTCAGCAATTGGGTGTACATGAAAAAGAGCGATTTCTCTGTAATAGCACCAGCACAGTTTGATGATGATGCCCGAGTTGTTAGTAAACACAGAAGATTTACAGTATTTTGTGCGCCGCCATATAAGGGGGCTTGTTTGAAATGGAAAATGTATTTGCATTTTGTTTACAACAGCTGGTGTGTGCTTAACAGTTTCTGTAATTAATTTTGACCCAGCAGAAGTCTTCTGCTGGAGTAGCAGTGTGTGTACAGTGTGCCGAGCTCGACTTGATATAGGGAACAAACTCGCTCGCCGTATACTTTTACAAACACGGCACAGCACACCACAGGAAGTGGAGAATCCTATTATAAGAAATCTGCTTAAAATTCTAAAAGGACTATGAGAGTTATACAAAAAAGAAACTGGGTAAGAAAGAGAGAGAGATGGGAGGGAGGTAGAGAATGAAAAAGCATGTTAAAATTTCACACTCTCCCCAATCTCTGATTGAAAAATTGCAATAGTAATGCAAATCTCCCCCAGGCAGAACAGGAGTTTGACAAGGTTAATTTTGAGAAAATGAACCCTTTACACACACTGAGCGGAGCACTATGTGGGCTGGCATGAGCTGCTCATTGAGGGTCTGTGTTAAGTCATCCACGTTATCCTAACCTCTTTTATAGTCACCACCAATTTACCCACCAGACTGTCAATAACATATGCACACACCACATGCACACTATTATCAGGCATCTCAGAGACTGTTATTTTTGTGTACATGCCCTGTGGAGCGCTGGTCTGTTTTTAAGCCGCGTTCTGGAACAGGGTGTTGTTGTGTTGCTGGGATATTGATAGATTTTGCAGAGTGCAGCCAGGCTTAGTTGCGGGGAGACCCATAGGAACAGCTGGTATTAATGAACAGTCCAATGATGGAAAGGAGCAGCTTCAATCCTCAAATGAACCGTGGCCTGTCTGCTCGCCTGGCTAGCATGCTTGTGGACCAACCCACCCTTCTCCTCCACCTGTCTTGTACCGTCTCACAGCCTATTCAGACCACTTTGTTCTACTCAAAAAAGAGTAATGTTTTTGGAGTTTCGGGGGATCAAGAGTTTATATCCTATCATTTTTTGACTGATCCTTTTCTGACTGCGGAGCTTTAGCTGTGTATCCCATCTACTGGAGCTGCGTGATTGCTGCAGTGTGTTGTCTGATGGCTGGGCTTCAGGGCCTGTCACTGAACACCCCCTCTGGCACCACCCCCACTCCGTCTGCTTGCTCGCTCTCAATGAGGATGGCGCCATTTCCCCGGCATCACTCTGCTGGCACAGCATTTACAGTGAACAGCGTGCGGATGGAGATATATAGAGTGGGGAAAGGAAGGAGACAGAGAGATGAGGCAGGGAGATAGAGAGAGGGAACTATAGGGAGACAGGGTTAGGAGGGGTGAGAAGTGGATGATAGAAAGCAAGATGGAGACGAAAACGTTTGCTGAGCTCAGAGTTGTGGCACTACGGCCTGACAGGCGGGAGATGGACTCGCTGAAGGGGGGGACATCGCCCCACATGGTGTGGAAGGCTTTTTTGCTGAATTTTACTATCTGGCTGGCATTCTCCGGCTTTTACTTGGCAACACAGCGGCTCAGCGCAGTTAGCACTGTTGCTTCACAGAAAGAGGATCCCAGATTTCCTTCCCAGTCCCAGTCCTGTCTGTGTGGCATTGGCTTGTCTTCCCCATGTTAGTGTGGGCTTCCTTCCATCCCGTGGTTTCCTCACAAATTCAGATTTCCTACAGTTTATCTTTAGTTTATAGTCCTTATAGTAAGCTTTTCTATACTTTGTTGCCCAGAACACAACATGTTTTGTAGATTAATATATGGCAGATGCTATTAGCACCCAAGAGTCCGTAACCACTAATGCTGTTTGCACCCAACACGGATACATTAGGTACTATATGTATATTTTTCCTAAACCTAACCAAGTAGTTTTGTTGCCTATATCTAACTATACTGTGATTGAAAACTGAAAACCAAGACTTTTCACTGTATACTAGGGATGCATCAATCTAACTTTTTCAGTCCCGATACCGATAGCGATCCCCAGGTTCTAGGTATCGGCTCATGCTGAGTACCGATTCAATACCAGCGTTTAACTGATAAGCCTTACAGTGTGGAAGTGACTGGGATCATTCTTTTATATGTAAGGAAACATCAGGCTTCACTTAAACATTGCTTTCTTATTTTTGTAAAACGAAATGCAAAAAATAAGTACAGATAGAAATTAATTTAATTTATATTTATTATTAAAATAACAAATCTTACACTTGTGACTTGGTTAAAAAAATCTTCAATATGATCAGGAATTGCAAGTGTAAACCATTTTAATGCAGAAACAAATTGGTCAAAACTTAAACAGGAACTGAAATATCAGTCTATAATGTAAACGGTATATAAATGTATAGTTGAACTGAATAAAATGGCCCAATTGTCACTGATATATTCGATCCAGCTATTTGAGTTGGTGTCCGGTATTGGTGCATCTTTATATTACTACTATTACCCTTCTTATATTACCACTATATACTGTATACATATGATATATCTGCCAGAAAGGGCTTTAAAGATTTAGTAGATAACTATTCTTAATAGCATATTCAGGTGCAGCATGACTATTCCCACCTGGGTACAAATAGACCCTCCATTAATTTATAATGGGTCTATGAAACAAAGACAGCTAATGCTAGTTAGACCCTCTCCTTTATATTGTGTGATAGAAACATAATTCTAAGTAAGCAGGAGCTTTACAATGGCACTACTTAGTAGGTGTTGAAAAGACACCGAAGTACATCAATGAAACTTAACGTCTAATGGGAATCTGTGCTAAGTGTATCTGCAAATGTAAGCTGCTGTTGGTGTGTCCTGCCTATTGGTGGCACAACTAGATGCCACGTTTTAGTGGCTGTGCATAAACAGCACTTTGTGTCCTTGTTTTCAAATGTTTTTTTAACCAACTCTCATGGACCCGGCTCAGCTTTGCTGCTGGCATTAATCTCTCCTGAATCCACACTTCCCAACATAATCAGCTTCATCAAAGGCCCGTGTGCAGGAATGAACATGGACCACACGTGGTCGCTGAGCGTTAATCTATCAGATCCTCCCAGTTTCCTTCAGAGTCTTTTCTGTGGCGTTAAATTGGTCTCAAAATGCGAGCGCACAGAACAGTATCTGCGTGTGGAAAAGCTTCCTTGCGAGGGAGCATTTCTGCTCCGCGAGCATGGGGCTGCGATGAGCGCTCGCTAGACCCTCTCTGTTTGTGAGCTCGCAACCTGCTCAACTCGCTCGCTCGTCACGTTGACTTTTGAGACTTTGATTGGTCACTTGAAGGCAGAACATAAATAATTCATGAACATGTGACACTGTCGTTCAGAGTACAAGACACATCACACCACAATCAGAGCAGTATTATAGTGCATACAGTAAAGAAATCTATACCTTCAAATAATATTAAAGAGTGATCACTGAAAGATTTTTACTTAGTGTGAGACTTATTTGCTCCGACATGATGGCCCCAAGAAAATGGTTGTTCTCTGAGGCCTGCCTGTCTTCGACTGTGTCAGCGATCAAACCAAACAGCCAATCAAAGGTTATGGTCAGGATTCAAAGTGACCAGCCAAAGCAGCAGAGACATCAGCCACTGTCTATTCCATCCCCACCTCCAAAGTCTCAGAAGTCAACTTGATGAGCGAGCAGTTGCGAGTGCATGGAGAGGGTCGAGCAAGGAGGAGGCTTTTCCACTCGCGGTTACTGTTCTGTTCTGTTCTGTTTTTTTATATGTGCGCGGGTTTTGAGACCAATTTAACGCCATACTTTTCTAAGGTGACTCTCCAGGTAAAGCACTGTTTTTGCGTGGCGTACTTCCCCAAGGAGACTGTTTGTTACTGTGTGATTATGAAGCACGTGCATGATAAACCAACCTTCACCGAGTAGATCAAGGTTAAAAAACATCTTTAATTGCTATATAAACATTGACCTTTGCTGTGAAGACGGAATCTTAACGCTGGTGCTAATGGTGGGTGGTCTGCATGAGAGGCTTTCAGCTATTCATTACACTTAGTCGTTTTTTCTTTATTATTTGTGTGCCAGCTCACTTTCTTGCCCCTTTTTACTCGACTGTTATTATGTCTTCAGAGCTTAATCCTGCACATTGCCATTTAAATAGCTACCTGCCATGCTTGCTCAAGCCGTAAAGCGCTCATTCCTCCATTGTTTCAAAGAAGTCCCTCAATGCGTGTTTTCTCTGAATATTGTCCTGTGTGTTATTTTTCTCCTCAGAATCTTTGAAAATATTGAGTGGTAGTTTGAAACATTTTTGTGTCTTAAATTGGAGGAAAAAGCATTGCTGTGCTAGCGTTGCCAAAGGGCCAAACAGGAAGATGCAGAGATCTACTGGTTCAAAGATTCTCTCATTAGAGTCACTGTTGAAATTGCAGTAATTGCAGTTATTCATAAAATGTTTGCACAAACATGTTTGCGTCCTTCTCTGGTAGGACCTCCTATCAAAAGCTCTGTCAATCAGCATCGGGGTAATATGTTGCCCAGTATCATGTTTTTGCTTCCAGCTCCTATAATAACCCACTGTGCTGGTCCTTGTTCGCTACTGAACAAGGTCTAATTTAAATGCAATTAACAGAGCCTTCGGAGAAGCAGAAAACAGCAGTATAAATGAATGTGTTGTCAGTAGAGCAGCAAGCAGGCAACTTTCCCGACGGAGCACTATATTAATTAGTGTCCAGTGCACAAACAGGCCTTCTTTCTCTTGCTGAATGCTTCCTCTGTCTTATCAGGAGCCCAGCCAGGGAAAAACAACCGAATAGACAGATGAAGTAATGTAGGCAATCTAAAATAAATTCAGGTAGGCAGCAATGGCGCCATTGTAAGCACATTAATTCCTATCAGGATTATTAACTCGGGCCACTTGCCGCTGTCAGCACTCTAAGACGTTTGAACATTCTCTTCTGGGCCTTCACTATAGGAAATTTTATCCCTGTATTATGGCCCGGGCAATGTTATTTGTCATGCTCCCAGTCTTACCGTTAACGTCTCTGAGGGATTGTTGGGTTGGATTCAGTTGTGGGCACTTTCTGGTTTGTGTGCTGCTCTTTCAGAGCTGTACAATCAGAAAGATAAAAATGAGCTCCTCTCTTTTGTGCTGGGATTTATTTTTGCTTTATTCTAGTCCCCTCTCTGCCATTATGACTTTTTAGCATTTAAGGGGGAACTATGCCCATTTTCAAATTTCATACATTACTCTGTGTTACTTACTGTGGACTAAGACAGTCAGAAAAATATTAGCAAACAAGGACAACTCTGTCCCAAGTCCAGAAAGAAGAAGAAGAAGAAGAAGAAGATATTCCTTTATTAGTCCCACGAGGGGAAATTCAATTTTTTCACTCTGTTGTTAACTTATACACGGTACATGCAGACCCGAACACACACATGCACAAACATGCAACAATGGAGAGATGTCAGAGTGAGGGGGCTGCTCCTGACAAGCGCCCCGAGCAGTTGGGGATTTGGTGCCTTGCTCAGGGGCACCTCGGCAGTGCCCAAGAGGTAAACTGGCATCTCTCCAGCTACCAGTTCACACTCAGTTCTTGGTCCATGGCGGGACTTGAACCGGTGACCCTCCGGTTCCCAAGCCAACTCCCTACAGACTGAGCTACTGCCGCTACTACTGAGAGTGATAAAACTGAAACTTGTGATTTCATAGGGTAAAAATGAATGCAAAAATGACAATGAATGGGAGACTGATTTTGTGGACCCACAGAGCTTGTGAGCTTTATCCTATTGTAGTGTTTTCAGTTGTGAAACAGAAAATCTTCCCATATACTCAGAAGATTCACCCGGGTGCTCTCAGTGCCATCCATAACGTCTTTCCCTATTCATTGCCTATGGAGCAGCTCCACACTTTATACCCAATGACATTGCAAGTTTGAGTATTATTGCTCTAGTTTTTGGATTTGGGAGAGCGTTTCTCATGTTTACTGATATTTTTTGGACTGCTTTAGACTATAGGAATAAAATGTGTGAATTTTTAAAATAGGCGTAGTTCCCCTTAAAGGTTTCTTACTCTAGTTAGGTGTCAAAATGCGACAATTGAAAGCCATGGCAACATAGTATTTCCTCATGGACAGTGACTTGTATTGTCAAATTTTAGATTTTGTTTGGCATTTATTCTATAACAAAAGGTCATCAGTCTCTGTGTGTGTGGGTGGGTGGATACATGCATACAATAAGTGTTGCTGTGTCTGTCACATGCATACAGCTTGAGTTTATCGCTGTTTTCTGCAGGTCAACATGCATGTGATGAAAAACAGGCTCCATCTTTGCTCCAAAACCATCATGTCATGGCAGTGTGATCTCCCCCGCTGCCACCCTCCCTCACAAACAGCAGTCTGACATCTTTATGCCCGTCCCCAGCCCCGTAGAAGCCTGTCTCTCTCTGTCCTCCCTCGCTTTCCTTTTCAGGACACTGTATTTATGACGGCAGTAAACGCACAAAAGCCCTCTTTTGTTATTGATCGGGTTCATTTTGATTTGGACTCACAGCGAGGACTATCATTGGGACCGGTGGGGCCCTGCAGTGTACATTTCACACAGCTCCCTGCTAAATCCTGTAAGAGGGATTGGTTTCGGGAGGTCTGGCATCAGTCTTGGCTTCACGATATGAAATCATATTAGTTTCAGCTTTTCCAGAGTCACTGGAAGAATAGCCACCAACAAACGGCTGGGCACACCTTCACAGTTTGCTTATTTAGTTATTCAGCCCACTTATTTGATGTTTAAACTCTGCACCTGATAACGCCATGAATTATTGTCCTGCAAAGGATGTTTGCAACCTCAGTAAATTGCTTTGTTCTGTGCATGCAAACAGTCCAAATTAGTGGCTGGCTACACACAAAGAGTATTGTCTAGCAATATAATGTGTTTTCAATTAGGAGGCGTTGAGAGATTTAGCTTATTCTCAGGATAGGTGGCTCTTTTCTTCGATAGCTCTAGAGACCAGTAATTGATTACCAAGTGTGAAATGGAAGTTAAGAACGGGCCGAGTGTGGCTGTGTGTCCCAGAGGAGAGGAGTTTCAAGCGGGCGTTGGGCTCAACTCGCTCACCTCCCCCTGTACCGACAGCTTGACTTGAAAATGCGCAAGCACCCACTGACTCACTGTGTGATAAGAAACGCACCTATTACAGGGCCCTTTACTTCAACTCCAGTGTCAAAGATCACAGTAATGACTGTGATTAAGCCATGCTGCGGTCATGCTCCCTGTGATACCAGTTTGAATGGACAGCAGCACGCAATGACTCACACCCTCTTCAGGTTGCATTAATATCTTCCCGCTGACTCGGACTCCGTAGCCACGCCTGTCTCCCGAGAGCCTGACAACTTGCAGCTCATTACAGACAAACTGTCCACGAGGAAACAAACTCGCTCCTTTTACCTTATTAATATTGTCAACTGTGTTTAATTTCATCACTTGCCCTTCTTGTGTGTGCTGCCGCAGTAAGTGCAACTCTCCGTCAGCGGCGGAGACAGCTCAGTGACCCAGACCGCAAGAGTCTGTCATATCTATAATGTATCTGTCTCGATGCTTTCACCCACTTACTCTACCAGATGAAGAGTGATGCCATTTGTAATGTCGGGTCGTTTTCCTGATGTGGTTGTTAGAGGGGTTAAGCAATCCAAACAGGGTTACACTGCTAAGAGTGTCTCAGAGTACTATGGCTGTGTTGGGACCAAGAAATTTAGTTCAGCCAATCCGAAAGCTCTGGAAAGGGAGTACAAACTTAACCAATTGAACAGGTTTGCAGATACATTAAATATGATTTAAAAGAACATTTCGACATCTTGGGAAATGCTCTTTTTTACTTTCTGTCGGAGAGATAGATCAGCAGACTGTTGCCATTCTCAAGTCTGTGATTTACTGTGGAGCTAGAGCGAGCTTAGCTTTGCAGAAAGACTGTAAACAAGGAAATAGTTAGCCTGGTTTTCCCAAAGGTAATTTTTACAACTTTAAATAACTAAATTGGCCTACCAGCAATGCACTTTAATTTAACCTCTTAAAAGTGCTAAACATGATATCCAGAGCTTTAATATAGCAGCAAACAACTACTTGCCATGTAAAGATATAGAGGACTAATGTCTACCTGAGCAGAGAACGAAGTCACTCTCCCTCAGTGTGTATTGTAATCCAAGTTTCTCCGTGCTTTGCTGACATCGCCGGGCCAGCTTCATGTGCTTAGTTCATGTTCATGCATGTGAGCGTGCCCTACTGGCTATCTCATGGCTGCTGCTACAGCGGTTACAGCTGATATCACAATCCTGACCGACAGCTCACCGTCACCACGTTGAGAGCCATGGAGAGGCAATAGAAATGCTTCCAATCCCATATTTAGCACCTTTAATTAGTGAACATTAGAGGTGCTGCTAGGCAGACTTTGTTACCCTTGGACAGAGCCAGGCCAGCTTTTTTCCAGTGTTTCCAGTTTTTGTGCTAAGCTAAGTTAACTGGCTGCTAGTATATCCCAAAATGTCACGAAGTCAACACTTTTGCACTATGATCTCTGTACTGTAAAAAAGGATGTCTAATTTTTAATGACGTGTCACATTTGGCATCCTGCACATTGAATGTGTTGTTGCAGGTTGTGCACACCTGCATCATCAGACAGACTGATGTCCTTGGATTTCAGTCTTTCATTTCATCTTAGTAATCCACATAACATGAAGTGATGACATTGTGGGTGCCGATGATGTAACTGGTTATAGTTTTGATATATGTGCTGCCTCAGCAGAGTGATGACTTACAGACTCCAGAGATGAAAGTAAGTGTGTCCTGTTTTGTATTGTGTACCACAAGAAGAATTAGTGCCGGTACTCCTAAGCGGGAAAAGAAGCCGTCAAGGTTACAGAGTAAAATAGGATTCAAGTTGTAATCCTGTACATTGTAAATCTGCCATTGATTTACAAGAAAGTCTTAATAATGTTTCTCCTGGTATTTATCATACGTTTTGAAGCAAGGGGCAGACAGCTTCAAAGGCGGCAGTAGTGTGCATCGCAACGGTGTCAAAATATGAGAAAAAGGGAGGAAAAGAGGGCAAAGTCCTTTTTACAGTTGCTTCAAGGTCTCCCTGTCATTTCGTCGCAGCGGGGCTATCGAGGTCTATTGTGGAACCAAAAAAAGACAATACAGAGTGTCAGGAACTAATTGCTGGTAGAAGTAATGATCACCCATTCTGTCGTACGTGTGCTATTAAGCTGGGTGTGTTGGATGCATTAGCCATCACATATAGTGAACGTGACTTGCTTAATAGCTTCTCAGTGTTTTGAAGTAGTTTGGACAGTTACATTGGTAGTGTACAGCTCATCAGAATAGTCTGTTTGTTTACCTGAAATTATAATCAAGCCGTGCAACACAAAAACAGAGCCCACCGGCATGTGACTGTGGTTCCTCATGCGTCCATAGTTCTTTTGGAAGAAAATAGTCTCAAAGTCATGGTCTAAGTGAAGTCCAGTCCAAGTGATATTGCTTTTATTTACCCAGAAAATGCTTGCTTAGCATGCATGCTGTTTATAGCGGCGGCCTGGATCACACACTCACACCTGGGAACAACAAGAACTTGTTCTGCCAGTCTCTGAGCACCTCCACGGGAGAGTTTTAGGGGTTAATACCTCTCTCAAGGACAGCTAAACAGTAGCCTGCAGCCTTGTGAATTGTTTCCTGCCATGTCAACTTTCAAAAAGCAGAAACGTATCTTGTTTTCCCATCACTTTCATTCTTTCTTGCCTCTCTTGTTCTTCATATTTCTTTTTTCATATTTTCTTCTGTATTTATCTATTCAAGGCTAGCAGCATTTATTATTTATTATTTATTTGTTGACATTTTGATTATCATAAGATGCTTAAACATTGAGCAGTGTCTGGTTTAATCTTTTGTTTTGTCTCTCCCTTAGACTTTTTCAGAATCTACTAACGTTGCTCCAAGCCCTCAGTGTACATATCTTATGGAGAACGAGAGAATAAAAGTCCTCATTTGCGCATTAGCCCGCCTTGTTTTAGTCATAATGTATTAGTTTTGTAGAAAGTGCTACCCTTGTGGGACACTGGTATGAACATATTGTCCCTGACTCCTTTCTCAGCCAGCGGCTGAGCATTTTCTCAGGCTAAATGACTTAGCTACGCACAAGTTGTGAGACTGTGATTAGCTGTATTCCACTGAGAGAGAGATTTACAGAGTCATTTTTTCAGTCTGTCCAAGATATCATATTTTGAAAGTGCTGGAAGGAGACAAAATATATTTAAGCAATAAGCCATGAGAAGCCGTACTTGACAGTGATTTTGGAGCAGCTTCGAGGCATTGTTAATGACTCTTCTAAAGAAACTGTCAAAGCACAGCTCCGAGTAGCTTTTTGCTTTTGTGAAATGACTGCAATAAAAAAAAAGAATGTAAATGTGCCATAAATGTTACATTTTAATGTAATTTCTGTCATAAATAATGATACTTTTACCAGTTTGAGTAGTGGTTTTGAGTTGCAAGGTATTTTACAAGAACTTCAAACACACTCAATCAAAAAGTGAGCGAAGAAACTGTTTTACGGTTTAAACTCAATAAATGACCAGATTGTCTAAGAGTTATTTGTATTGATTCAGCTGAGCTCGTAATGGACATTGGAAAAATGTTACAGCATTTAAAAGCCCCAAATCTTTGAAATTTCTCTTTTTAATCATTTGATATCACGATGGATCTCCAGATTGCGGTCATTTATTTAAGATAGCAATATAGGGTAATGCAAAAATGTCAGTATGAAACAAAG
The DNA here is from genome assembly GCA_947000775.1 of Pterois miles. Taxonomy (NCBI): domain Eukaryota; kingdom Metazoa; phylum Chordata; class Actinopteri; order Perciformes; family Scorpaenidae; genus Pterois; species Pterois miles. The sequence goes on from CAMQGK010000318.1 coordinate 4,748,319, forward strand.
CTATGTTAAGTCCTTCCAGCTAGATGTTGGATAAGGGTACTAAGTAGACTGTAAAAGTTTAAATTAGATGTAATAAAAGGATTATACAATGCTTTGTGTAAACTATATGTGTCCTCCCACCAACTTACACACCACTGAATTGTTCTTAGTGAAGTCTACTGTTTTTTTTTAGCAGAAGAGTAATGATAGGGAAAGAGTTTGAAGCCTCTTGCTGGTAACAATCTGCTCTGAGAAATGTCCTGAAATAATCCCTGTATCCCTGCTAGCACCGGGAGTGTTAGGGATGTTAGTTAAACCTGACCTCTGACCTCCCCGAAGGCGGCAGCTGTGTGGTTTAAACAGTGTTTGTGTTTATTTGCATTCAAACTAAGCAAATTGTGGTGCAGTTATGTGGAGAGGCTTGTTCTTGAGATGAACGTTAACAGGAACGCGCTGACCTTCTCCAGAGCCTGAGCTCGGCCTAGCTTGAGTGCTTCGAGAATATTCATCTGTCTCTCCAGTAACCACCAAAGACTGCAGTGGAGGAAAATGAGAAATGCTGTTTTATAATGAGAGCCCTAGGCAAAGACATACAGAGACATGTCTTTTAAAAAAATCTGTCATTATATATTCTCCTAGTAATACTGCAGAGGGAGAAGCATACTAAGAACTTGTGCTCTTTGAAGATGTCCAGGCAGCTCTTTAATTCTTTGGATAGGCATTTCCTTATGATATAGGGTTAATCCTATATCCTGTCATTTTGTATTCAGATGTTATCATGGAAGCAGCAGCTCGTCCCGTGGATTTGAGCAATAGCTTTGTTTCCTCATAAATAAATACTGCTAATTTAAATCAGGCATAATCAATTATGGCTGTAAAAAATGCAAGAGATCAGGTAATTTTATAAGTAGAGCACACAAGATATAAGGACTTGCTGTTTAGCCGTCCCATTACAGATTCACAGCAATCTAAGGAGACAAACAGCAAACGTGAAACACTATTACAAAAGCTAGTGCAACTACTGGATGTGTTCCAAATGAACACTTGAATGTATGGTTCAATAAGTGGCATGTTAAAGTTCATATCCTGGGTGATATTTCTCACCCACTTTGCGCTGTACTGATGTAACACAGGACTTATTTCAGCAATAGGTGTGCATCTCTCAACAACAACTATCTGCAGAGAGTTTCAAGGTGCACTTTGTTCATGGTGCAATGAGCCATTGGAATGAGCACAATGGAGTTGTGGCTCATCCACCATGATAGCGCAGCTCTCCAGTACTGGACCGAATATTGTTTGTTTGTCTTTATGTGTCATTGAAGTATTCTACGTGTAACGGGCCCTGCTTGTGCTTTTATCTGTGCACATCATCACTTAAAGTCATTTCCCACCAGCAGCAGGTGATATATGACGCACTGATAACATAACAATATTATCAGGATCACATCGTAAAGCAGCACATATTGACGATGGATTAAAGGAACAATGTGTATTTAGGGGGCTCAACTGTCAAAAAAAAATGTAATATAATAATATTTAGTATGTTTTCTTTATGGTATAATCACCCGATAATGAGAGTTGTGTTTTTGATACCCTAGACTGAGTCGTTTATATCAAAATGGAGCGGGTCCTCTTCACAGAGTCGGCCGCCATGTTTCTACAGTAGCCCAGAATGGACAAAAAAATAAACACAGGCTGTAGAAAGGGCCATTCGTTTTCATGGCCACTGTAGTTCTCATTATGCTTGGCACAGGGGAGAAGTTTCAGTTGGTTGCAATCTGCAGCCTCAGCCAGATGCAGCCAGATGCCGCCAAATCCTACACACTGCACCTTTAAATGATTAAATGTAATGTGTTGCTCATTGTAAAGAAAACACCAGATAATTATCACCTCAATATGCAGTTACCTTCAGCTCTAAGGGGCATTTTAGCAACTTTCAGTTCATCGGTTTAGTTTTGTAGCCCACAATATCACTGTTTGGTTGTCTCATCGCTCTCACCTGTGTCGTTTCCAGCAACAAAAGCTCTGATAAACTCAATGTACACTACTTGTCGAGCACTGAATGGCAGGCTGGCAGTATTAGCCAAGTAGCTGGTGAGAAGTGGCATATTATTCAGCTAAAGAGCAAGACATTTCTCCCAGGAGTTGGTGGAGACCAAAATAGAGCTACAAGGAGATTGAATATTGGATATATGTGTATTCAGGTGGCCAGAATCACAACTGTCAATGAATGCTGATATTATTCTGTCTGCTGGATGTGTAAATAGGTAACCGTTTGCTAACATGTTTGCCATAAAAGGTTGTTTAGATGATAATATGTCAATGTTGTGTTTACAGCTTATTGCAGTGCCCCACAGGGCTAAAAAATAAAATTAATACCGCCTTAAGAGGTTTAAGATGTAGCTTAGGTGAAGAATTAAATTTGGGTTTGTTTAGCAGGATCAATGCATACGCTTTGTTTTAAATGGCTCTTTAATCCTTTCATAGCTATTTGTCCTTGTCACTCTGCTCTCAGCTCCTCTACTTGGCATTATCAACTAGCGAGATAGTCTGTTTCAGTACTGATAGCTGTCACTAGTGATTCTCTCCTACACATCCTCAGCATCTCATCAGGCAGCTCTTGCTTTAAAGCTAATTAAAAATTTAGACACAACACGGTGTTGTAAACTGAGTATTGCACCCAAGTTCCGCCTGCATTGCAAAGATGGCCCAGCGAAGAAATGGAGCAACCGGAGGAAAAAAAAAAAAAAACAGAAAAAACGAAGAAAATCAATAGTCCACTCTGCCTCCAACATCTTAATGCCACTCTCAGTGGAGAGGGATGTGTGGAAGTGATGGAGTCTCTGTCAGTTACTAGACATCAGAGGAGTTTTTAATTGAGGCCCCGGTGGGGCTGGGAGGGACATGGGAGATGTTGAGAGAGAGCCAGGCAGGGCCGGAGGTAGATGAGGTGGACAGACCAGTTGTGAGGCAGTACTGTTGCCCGCTTTCATCCTTCTCCCAGACTAAACTGGGAAGCGTGATTTACAGTATATTTTGAATATTGGTGGTATATATTTTTTCTCGTAATTTCAATCAAATGTGATTCAAATGCAGGACAGGCTCTAGTATACAATTTATTACCTGAAGTTATGATCAATTAACTATCAATATAGTTTACAGCAGTTGTGGAGGAGAGTTTCATACCTGGTGGAAATTAAGAGCTTATCACACTGCACAGCTGTGTGTGTGTGTGTGTGTGTGTGTGTGTGTGTGTGTGTGTGTGTGTGTGTGTGTGTGTGTGTGTGTGTGTGTGTGTGTGTGTGTGTGTGTGTGTGTGTGTATTACTATGTTGTGGGGGCATGAATCTCTTTACATAGTCACATTGGGGACTTACCTTTGTTTTGTGTGTGACAGAGTGCACATAACGTAAAACATAATATTTTAGGGTGAGAACTTAGTTTGGGTGCTAAGGTTAGGTTTAGGTTGAGGTTAGGGTAAAGGTTAGGATTAGGTAAGTAACAGCTACACAACAGTAACATTTAACTCTCCAGGAAATTAATGTAAGTCATTGTAACGTCCTCAAAAGTCAAGGAAACACGACTGTGTGTGTGTGTGTGTGTGTGTGTGTGTGTGTGTGTATTGTTTGCTTGACTTTCTCACAGCTGCAGTACAGGTTCAGGACTTGTGTCGGGTGAAATGTTTGCGAGTCTGTTTTATGTATCACGTATCCTGTGTTTCCACGTCTGGCTTGTCCCATCATTAGGACAGGGACACTTCTTTTTACACCACTGCTCGTGGCTACTTTTGTCAGAGATGGAGCACATTTTCAAACATTCCTCACCCTTGCTGATGTGTTTTCCACATGATTTGCTCCTGTCTCTATTGAGCTGTCTTCCTCCATTTCTTCACCCGCCCTTTTCTTAGCACGCAAATGTGCATTTGTCTTAGTGTAAAAGGGAAGCATATGCTCACTGGTTAACATGCAAGTAAGCTGATGCTCAAGGTGACATTTAATACCCATTCTGTACCAGAACAAATGGTGCAGCCAGAACCACATCAGGGCACGTATTTCCACCGGTATGAAGTTTATTCTTGTTGCACTGCCCACCTCTACCTCAGGCCATTGTTTATATATTCCAGCACAGAGCTGTTAGACATTTTCACACCTTTCTGGCTGTAACGTAGCCTCTGCCTTGCTAACACGACAACCATGCAGTTGGCTCTGAGCTGTATATTCAGTTAATTAGCCAGTCTACTGGGTAAAGGGTTACCTTCAGCTGTAAAGATGAGAAAACTCCCTCTAACCTTGCCCCTGGCATATCTGAATAAGACTTGAAATCATCCCTTTGAATATAGCAGTAACGTAGCTTTGCACTGCTTCACTCCCAGACAAATCAGTGACTGTCATACATTGGTCTTGTTGTCTACGGTAGTAACACACAAAAAGCTTCCCAGCAGTCAATAATTTAGATTGGCTCCTGTTTTTATGGCACCATTTTTTGACATTTTTGGGGGAAAAAACATGAATTATTAATGCCAGTCACATATCTCTATATGCGCATGCATGTTTTGAATAGTGTATATATGCGTGTGTTAAAAATGTAGTCACGATTTACTAATATGAATAAAAGGTCGCTCAACATGCATTAGTATTACTTCTACAAGTCATTAGTAGTCCATTACTCCTACTCATATTACTTCATATTGTTATAAACCTATGATGAAACACAAATTCAGACACATTCTGGTTAGTCACAGCCCAGCTGATCCTGGTGCTGTGCAGGAGAACTGATCTAATAAGCAACAAAGTAGAGATTGATGTTTGTCAGACTGATTTGGAAGAAAGTCTCTAATTTTCTTCCAGTTCCTGCAGTCCTTCACACTGTGCATTATCTTAATATTTAGACAGTTTATAATATTAAGTCAAAACGGTGTTGGAGCACATCCTTGATGTGAAAATACATTAAGGATTGAAAGAGGTGCTGCTGCAACTGTTAACATTTTATTACAACCTCATCTAATAAATATCAATAATAATCTAGTTTCCAGTACGGAAATGTTTGTTCAGACCTTTTATGCAGAATAAATCGTTTTACATCAAACACATCTTTGTCATGTCTGTGCTGTAATTTCTTGATAATTAGTGATTAATGTGGTATGCTAATACAGTTGAATTTGTAGCAAGCTAATATTTTTACAGGTTATGGGGCTTTCTATCTTACAGTGGGAGATTTTTGTCACCGCTAAGTTCTGGGAAAAGTTTGCAATTTTAATCTGAATAATCCTGAAGTGATATTCATTAACAACGTTTGTGCTGTTCAAATATTTTGCTGCCATTGTAAGTTTACTTTGCGCCACAGCTGGATTCTCGCAATGTCATGAGATCACGCGGGTATCTGACAATAATAATACATCTTGTGAGGCTTCAAGTTGTTTGTCCGGCAAGCCTATCACTACTGGCTACTACGGGCGTGGCTTAGGTGTCTGTGACGACACAGAGAGACGACAACGGTGGCTCCTTGAAGAAGTTAGCATAGACGCTGCAGTAGCATTAGCATCATATATACCATTGGATTTCTTAATTGAAAGAAGAGCAAAGAACGGCTCTGAAGTCATTTCTCGATGGAAAAGATGTTTTCTCTCTTCTCCTGACTGACTTTGGCAAGAGTTTGATTGACAGATGGTTCATCCAATTACCTGCCAAGTATTTTTTGAAAGTGCCTGCCCTTTTCTAAACAGTTTTCAGTGACGGTTTCTCAGATGGTTCTGGTTGGCGGGTCAGGTTAATTGTAAGTCACTTTTCACAGACATCTAGATTTGCACTGGTAGCTTACTTTTTTATTGCTTAGAAGTCACTCATTTTCCAACAGCCAACAACATTGCTTTGTTTTGTATGAGCATGATCCAAATCCATATCCTGCACTGACCTGCCAATAGTAACTCAAGATCAATCTGTCTCCATGCCTTATTGTAACCTCTGTCAGTAGTGTATGACTGTTGGTTGGCGGGTATATTCACCTATGGATCAATCAGATTAAAGCTCATCATTCTAAATGCATGGCACTGCTCTATAGGCAGAATACCTCTGGACTGTGAGCCAACTTTCCACTAAAGAAAGGTCAGTAACAGCCTGACATGTCTGAGAGACAGCTTATGAGTTGGGAGTGGACTAATACCACAAAACCTCATTGTGATTCCAGCCCAGTCCTGCGTTCACGTAGTTACCAGCTCGTTGCCTGCTTGCTTGCGAACGCACAACCCCAAACTCATTCACCCGTTTGCTTTTTTTTTCCCCTTCTCAGGTCGCTTGGTCACTCACCCACTTACCCCATCCCTCCAACCTTCACTGACTCACTAACTCATCCACCTTATCCTCCCCCTCACCCTCCACCACTCCCCCCACCACCACCAGATGGCTTTTATAGTTCTCCCGCTGAGAAAAAAAGAGGGCTGTTAGAAACTTTATTCCTATAAATGCAGAGCCATTACTCTGTTTTAATGTGCACGTCTGCACATCATACACTCGTGTTTGCCACGAGCCCACGGCGTCAAGGGAAGGGCAATAATGTCAGACAAATTGTGTAAGTAAATGGGCGCTGGGTCGTCCTGGAGACGAGCGTGTTGCCTCCCTGCATGCCAATAAGACAGTGAGGTAGCATCTAGCTGAAAAGCAATTTATTGAAATGCAAAAAGAGGAGAGAGGGCTCAGAGCAAAAGATGCTGACAGGACAAAAACCTGTCGCCATCCATCTCAGTTTGCCAAGTTTTCCCTCCACAAGCAAGCTTCTAGTCCTCTCCCAGAGAGAAGAGGTGTTTCCTAGAAATATTGCAGGAACAGCCGGTGAGCCTATGTGGTCACAAGCTTCTCAGGCTGGGGCCAAGCGAGGTTTTGATGGACACCTTCGAGGTTGATAATAAAGGCTGGTAATTGAAACTGAAGCTGAAACAAATTCAAAGTCATTTGTTCAATGTAATCCTAATATTCATGCTCATGTTTTTCATTCGGGCTAATCCGTGTCCTCTGACACAGAGGCCATCTTCTTTCCATTAGCACCGTTGTTATTGTTTCTGCCAATCTCTTCCCTGCGGGATCAGCGGCGCTACACGGAAACTGAATAAAGAAGTTTAAATCAGCAACGGCGGCGAGCTTGCTTGCACTCGCTGAGCTAGTATGCATCAATCACCTCGCCAGTGTTGGGTGAATGTGATTTAAGTGTGAGCTCCTGTTTTGTCTCACTGAGTTTTATATCTCATTCACTTTACTGTTTCTTCCCCGCCTTACTGTATTGTCTGAATGAATGTCTTTATCTCTGCCATGTGGCTCATTGTTGTAGAGATATATAAGCCTGTTTCGAGTCCTGGGCCTGGCTGCGCCTCTCTGGTCTCCAGGGTTGCACAGGCCCTCCAGCAGGACTGGGCCCAGCTGCTGCTCAACCCCTGGGCTAGCCCCTAGTCCACCTCGCTCTTCTCTGATCAACACTCCTCCTCTACAGGTCCCCCCTCTTTCTCTTCCTCTTTTTTCACAGCCAGGCAGAATAAGGTCAGGTTGTTCATCCTGACAATGAAAGAAAAACCTAATTGACTCTTCCTCTCCTCTTCCTCATCCCTCCAGCTTGTCTGCAATGAGCCTTGAGGCTCTTTTTAGCCTGAAGCCATCCTTCTGTCAAGGGACATTATTCTCCTTTGGTCACAGCTTAAGAGACTAGGTTTCTTCTAGGCAGGTAAAACTGGGCTGACAGTTGGAGAGAAAGCAGCTTTGATCTCCACCGTCTTCACGTTGCAGAACCAAGATGACAGGCAAGGGAGTCTTAGGAGCACTTTATTCCACCAAAGGTGCTGGAGAGAAAACACTCAGGCTTGTAAAAATGCCTGCAAATCTTGGCTCTCACATTCACTGAAGCCCAAACAATACCTAAGCCGGCCCCTTGCGAGTCCCCTATAGTGTCTTCCAGAGACTAAGGGAGCCTCATTCCTCACTGGTGATGTGCCCTGTGTTAGAGGCTCCATATGGAGGTGGTGTTTTATCATACTCTTGCCTGCCCCCATTAAATATCTATTTTTATCTTAGCAGTCTGCTGTGGCCTCTTGTGATACACAAAACACCTACGGCGAAGCACCGCCTATAAGAAGTAACAGCAGAGGATGCGCTCCAGGTGTGGTCGATAGAACCTGTAAAAAAAAGGTTGCAAACATTAATTGAAAGCGCATTTGTAGCTACCATTTGTACCTTTTCATTATATATCATTTTTATATGCAAGTTTGATAGTGCTCAACAACGAAATAAGCTTCAAGGGATGGACACAACACATCACCGTATATGTACAATATAATAGAACATAATACAACAGCACCATTATTTTATAGCCTCTAAAACTGCCATAGTGTTGACTCAATGCCCTGCAGACAGTTTCAATAAAATCCAAACTTCTGGAGATCTGATTTTAAGTAGGCTGCTATATTGGCTGTGCATTATATCGTGCCTGTAATTGTGTCCACCTACTGGATCTATCAGTAATGTATGAGACAGATGTGACCTCCATATGTCATTTTGGCATTTTATATGACCAAAAATGATTCATATTAGGGCTTGGCGATATGGCCAAAATCCTCTGTCACGATACAGTGTATCATTTCATATCTTGATAATGATAAATATCACTTCAATTTAATAAATCAATATTCTATGTGAACCACATGGTAAAGGCTATTTTTGTACACCTATCTGTGAATTAAATACTTGACATGGAAATGAAAAGTAATTTCTCATTTAATTAAGAATTTAGTGCAAAATGAACGTAACAGTTTCAAGTGAAATTATATTAAAAAAAACTGAATAAGTATTTCCAGCCATACACTCATGATGTATACATACACACACACACATAAAAACCGATTCACAATGGGGATGGATTCATAAATATTAGCAAGTGCAGTTTTCCTGACACACATCGAATCTAATAAAAAACAAATTCATAAATACTACACGCAGTTTGAAAGTGCTGAAATATGTAGAATGTCAAGCTTTCATGTGGTAGTAAATTATATGACAAAAAAACGAAAAAATCTACGAAATCCACTGTGTCATTTCACGTACACTGACAGAGTACATACATGCTTCAGCCCCGATCCATTTTATGTTTACTAGTCAACTCTATGTGAGTGTTGACATCAGCAAAAGAGGAAAGAAGTAAATACAGGAGAGCTGATCATTATGATCGTCTTGTTTCATTCCCTATTATATCATATCAGCTCATTATAGACACACTTTTCTGATGTGTGCTACGCATTCATAGTGTCTACGAAACGGGTGTGAAGTGAAGTTTGCCCTGTTTGGTGCAGCTCTGAAGTCTGCAGACTCTAGGAAATGTGACAGTGCAGCCCAAAGCACTCCATCCTTGCACTGAGGGAATAGGGAAAAGGGGAAAGAGAGGATAGGTAAACAGAGCCATTAGAGACAAATCTATTTCTGAAGAAAACAAAATCACATCATCAAACAAGAGAAAAAGAAAAATATGATCCTGCAGCCCTTTGGGCCCCGGCGTAGCAATGATAGCCGACTATGGCATTTGTCTTTATCAGTCTGCCTTGAGGGAGGGAGAGTGTGGTGGGAAGGTGTGAGAGTAAAAAGGGAATGAGAAAGACAATGGAAGCAAAGAGCACAGCGTCTTCTTTAGTCGTCACAAAAAGCTAGACGCATTTGTTGCTTTTTTGACTTATGAGATGTGAACAGCTTGCGTATGATTATTCTTCTTTCATACATGTGTGGCATTGCTGTTAGTACAAAGTGGCTCTCAGATGGTCATTCTTTAAATATAACAGAGTGAAGGGCTCGGTGGACAGCGAGCCACAGCATCATCTGTCATGACTAGCCTGGGGAGCCATGCGCAGCTTCATCAAAATGACAAGATTGACTTTCCAGATTTTATCCTTTCTCTGTGACATTTGGTTGTTTATTCTGCTTTGCAGCGGTACAACAGAGTCTTTATAGTGCCATGTGTATCGAGAGAACTTCTTGAAATAGATATATGGTTAAGCACACTTCAGTGACCTTAAATTGGTTACATGAAATGTCTAAAATCTAATATACATAAATAAATGCCTCTGCAGCAGTTGCCTTTATATTACACTGGAGGCATTCTTTTTAATCTTTTAATGGCATTTAACCAAGGAGTACTAATAACAAGACTATGAATCTGCAGCCATGTTAGCAAGTCAACACCACAGTGCTTTAGGCTGAGTTCTCATGTCCTCATGCTAACATGCTGATGTTAAGCAGGTCTAATGTTTACTATGTTGATCATCATTTGCAAATTAACATGAAACACTTAGCACAACTGAAGCTGACTGGAATGTCAGTTTTGCAGGTATTTGATCATAAACCAAGTCAGTATTGGACAAATAAAAATGTTGATTATGACACCAGATGAGAAGTTGAGGGATCATCAGAGTTATTACAGATTATCCTGAGGAGGGTACAAATGTCTTTCTATCCAAGGGTGCTCCGATCAGGATTTTGGGGGCTGATCACTGATCGCTAGCTAATACCAATCACAGGGTCTATTTGAAGGCCTTTTATTGTACATTATTATTTATTTATTCAACTATTCTTAAGAAGAAAGTAAGAACATACGGTACAACATATGCCACTCTCTCTTAAGCCTCGGTTATACTAACCAAAAAGATGCGTACATGGACAGCTGCGGACACCACAGACATGTACTAGTTCTGTTTATACACACATGCACAGTAGATTGTTACCACGTAGAGCGTATTGGCCGTACAAGTCTGCGCAATCACAACAAATTGGCGGTACAGAGCCTAAGCGCACTCCCTCTGGTGATGAAATTTACATCACGGATGTGGAAAGTATAACTTTGGCTTTAGAGACACTGACTCTTTTAGAGACATAACTCACAAGTCCAGTGAAGCCGTTTTAGCGCCATGTAGAGAAATTGCCTCACCGATCAAACTATTTAGAGCAAATATCAGCCGATAACGACTGGTGACCGATTGATTGGAGCATCCTTAATAGTTGGTGAGACATTTCACTCAGAACAACAAATATAAACCCCATGTTGAGGCTAGGAGAAAAATTAGGGCATCATCAAAATCATTAGACTTCATGTTCTGAGGACCATGAATGTCTGTGTACAATGTTTCATGGCAGTCCATCCAATAGTTGTTGGGATATAGCACTCTGGACCAAAGTGGTGGACTGACCAACTGACAACAGCAGAATAAAGGCTGAACAGACTTTAAAATGACCCCTTTCTATCATTGGTGCGTACATGTCCCTCCTCCTCCTCCTCCTCCTCCCCTCTGTGCCCCTCTGTGGTCTTTTATTAACTCTGTTTTGTGGGACAATCAGGTACATTTGCTTCTCGGCATCAGATGGACTGGATTTCCATCTGAGAATCCATCACCTCCAAAAGGACGCCTCTATTTGCCCTCCATCTTGGCTGGGCTGCATAGTAGCCTGTCTGTCTAGCTGATGCCAAGTCCTTACAGATGCTTCATCATTTCCTCTTTCCAGTGCCAGTCATTTTTCAGTCTTTTTTTATTATTATCTGCCCAGAGCGGGCACTCTCTGAGGGAGGCCTGTTTGTGCTACAGCCAGGCTCACAGCTATTTAGTGGCTCTGCTGTTTTCTTTTCTTCCCCCTCTGTTCAGTTTCTATACCCTGGGGAAATTTGGCTTCGTCTCTGATATCTTTTTTGTCCTGCTGACCAGTTTTTATTCCTCCTCATCAGCTTGCAGTGTGCCAACATACTCTCACTCATTTTGATGTCTAATTGTCTCCAAAGTAATTTTAGTGTAGTGCTGAAAGATATACTGTCACTATCACTGTACTCATAAAAACAAAAAAAGATCCAAATTTTATATAAAATATATACTGTTCACATTTGCTTTTTCTTTTAACTTGTTCCTATTTAAAATATATCACTGAATATATCACATTTCCTTCCTGTTTCGAGGGTGAAAATGGTATTATAGATATTAAGAAGTTAGAAAATATTAAAGCAAACGCGTCAGAACTTCAGACATCTGAGCAATGCGTAGCAGAAGGCAGGGGGTGGCATAGTTAGCGCCAACATCCTCTTAATGCTGTGCCAATGCTGTTTGAGTGAAACGACAACACAGTCTTGTGCGCCTGCTTAGCTATCTGCCATCTGGACTCAATTGAATGACTCAAGTGTCTTAATTGGACACTAGTAAAGAATCTCCGACTCTGTTCACATTAAGCAAAGCCTCACACTCAGTTCGGTTTTCCCTGACGGTCTCGCTGTTACTGAAAGTCAAACCTTATAATGAAATGATACTGTATGACGAGGCTGATGGAGATGTGTCATCGTGTTGTGCTTCACGTTCTGCATGCTGGATAATCCGGGAATATTCATGACAACGAACTTGGACCACAAAATTGTCAAATGGTGAAGTAATTGTGATGGATACTGCCGTGACAGTTGTGCTCTTATTTTAGCTCTGCAGGAGTGAATAATGAGGTTCTCCCTTCTCTCCCCCTCTCCCTGTGCCCTTTGCTTCAGGTCAGAACATCGCGTTCCCCCCGGTGGCTCTGTGGGTAACTGTTGGCCTGGCCGTGTGTCTGCTGGTGCTGCTCATTGCCCTGGCTGCTGTCTGCCGCAGGAAGATCAAGGAGAGCTGCGAGGAGGCCAGGAGAGAAGGTAGAGGGAATGGAAGAGAAGGAGGGAGGGGGGAGGTGACTGAGATTAGATAAAAGCATGTTTTTGGGCGTACTTGCCTTCATTAAGGGCAATATTAAATCTGTGTGAATCTCAAAGCAGTGGCAACTTTGGAGCTGTGTGCACAAAAGATAAAGCCATGAAATAATTTCCTGATTTTTTTTTTTCTTGGACTGTTTTAGCCTACTGTGTACACAGTTCAAGGGCCTGCTGAATAATGGATGCTAACCTATCATGCTCTCAGGCCCTTTCAACCCTTTGCGGGGCCTTCATTAAAATGCAGAATGACTCCTTAAACTCTGCACATAGTGGGCCAGTAGATGATAAGCATAATTGCGACATGTTGCCTAGATCATGTGGGAGGCACAACGAGAGCGGGAGAGATAGAGCAGAAAGCAGTGATGAGATGTTTAACTGCTCAAGGAACTTTGAGAATCCAGGGGGAGTTCTGCTTAATGCGTATGGGCAGGATCTCGGATGGTGGGACACATATCTTCGGCAAAGAGGAACATCATTACTCGGGTCCAGTAATTAGCGTTGCGGAATAGCCGAGGATCGCCGCAAGTGCAAAGAGAAAAAGTTTTGAAATGAGATAGATAGTGCAGAGCCACCAGCTCTGCTGTAATGAGATCCGCTCAGAGTGGAGGAGACATTTAAATAAAGGTCAGCCAGTGTCTGCACCAGGGCCCAGAGGTTTAAAAATAAATATGGAAGTGACACAGACTCAGAGGAAAGAGTAAATAGCTCCATGGAACATATGAAATCAAATGAAATGGAAAGAGAGAAATATAATATAGTTCCTCCCACAGGCAAAAACGCCCCTTGGGGTTGTGGGGCCCTTTTCTTCGGCGGTGTGGAATAGGAGCTGCATGTCCCGCCTGCAGCCCTAACACTGAAGGCGGGATTGATTATGTGGTCATCCGCTGTCCGCCTTATTGAAATGTTAAGTCTCATTCTGTCCGCTGCCAGCAATGCTTCTGCAGTCTTCTGGTGTTTTCCAAGCACAAAGCGGAAGAGCGGGAACGCTGACTTATTCACATATCATGCCGACTCTTACACTCCAGATAGAATGATACTGTGTGAATACAGATGTGGATTGGGGCTTAAAATACGATTGGTATGCACATATCCAGAGCTGTGGGGAGGGCAGCGAAGCAGGCAAGTGCAACCTAATTGTGGTTGTCTTATCTTTTAATGGCGTTCCCGGGTATGGCCAGATTGAAGTTGACTCTCTCTTCGCCGTGTCTGGGTAGCAAGGGTGGAAAGGTCAGTAAAAGTGGAGGAGTGAGTAAGTCATTTTTCTTACCTGTCATAATGCATGTGGAGCACCCGATTACCGTAACAGAGCGGAGCAGCTTGTGGAAGCTCAATTCCAGGGACAGTGTTGTATCTCAACACCAGCATTTTATTTCTGTAATCCCTCTCTGCTGCCCTTCCTTACATAATGATGTCTAATATCCAGGGCTGCTGTTCCCTTTCACCAAAGCATATTTTACATTTAGATAAGCATATGATTTAATCAGATTTTTGCTGGGATATCATGTGTAGGTGACATGGGACAAATCTCCCGTGTGACAGATGAAAGTCATTAGGGAAGCAGTGTGACCCCCAGGGGCTTTGCCCACAGTGGTGCACACGTTTCACATGGGGTTAACCCTCAGGTTTACCACAGACCAAATGCTTCTGATTGATCGCCTCCGTGTGCATGTGACTCACATGAAATAGACAAATAGATGTATTTCACTCCAAGTCTGTTTAGCAAACGCTCTGGAAAAACAGACATTTATAAAATCCCCGATCAAAACGTTGGCGAAAGAAAGCTGTCTTTTTTTTTTTTTTTTTTTTTTTAAATGAGCAAAATTCAATCATCAAGAGTTGATATTCAAAGGGAGAGAAAATGAATTAAAAACCTACATAGTACAAACACTGCTATCATTAAGCCTTATGTCCCAGGATGCACAAAGGTTTTAAAAACAAGGCGTCTGCTGTTTCTCGGGTGCAGAAATGAATTAATTAGGTGCACTAATCAGTGTATTTATAGTTCTATAGGTTTACCAACAGGCCATTTGCTTTTGCTTACATTTGAAATGCTCATGATGTCACAGCGGTGCTTGAAGAGATTGAGCAGCAGTGCTGTGCTGTGTAGGAGAAGCAGAAGGGAGGCTGATGAGGAACAGTAACAGTCATCTGGCTTCACTGAATAGCTTTCTTTCCCCTGACTCTCTTCTTTTTTGCGGTTTGTCCAGCTTTTGTGCTCAAGCCATAACCACCCTTCTTCTTACCCCCCAAACGTCATGGGATGCAGCCAGCAGGGGCATAAAATTGTAACACTCAATGTACAAGGGAAGCAGTTCTCACTCCCTGCCCTGTGGATGCCCCCGTCTTCGCCCGGACTTTAAATGAGCCTCGCTCTCCTATCGAAGCCCCGTCCCACGAGGTATTTTTCCGCTGCTGCCACAGTGGCGGGACTGTTGGTCGATTTTGAGGTGTTGAATGAAGCAGTGAAGGTCAACAGGCTCACACATCTATATGAATGTTACGCCACAGTTCTGAAGATTTGAAGTATAGTGGTTTTATATTGCTTTTGTGGATTTTACTCTCAAAGTGTGCACATTATTAACACAGCAAAAGCTCGCTTGATCTTGATTTACAGTATGAATACAGACCGTGAAAGCGGGACCCCACGATCCTTCAGACTTTTTGGCTTTTAAGCAGGAGGTGTCAGAAAACTTACCACGGGGATAACTGGCTTGTGGCGGCCGAGCGTTTATAGCAGCGTCGCTTTTTGATCCTTCAATGTCGGCTCTTCCTATCATTGTGAAGCAGAACCCACCAAGCGCTGGATTGTTTGCCCACTAACAGGGAACATGAGTTGGATTTAGACTGTCGTGAGATAAGATAGTTTACACATTAGTAATAGGTTAAGTCAATATAGTATTTCCAACGCATTCTCATCCCAACCCATCATATTCTGATGCTTTGTCAAACCCCCTCAGCGTCACTCTTTTCAGTCGCAGTAATGCTTAATGTTGTATATTAAACAAACACATGCTTAGGTTCAGGCACTAAAACCACTATAGTTAGGTTTAGGAAAAAACATGGTTGGACTTAAATCTGCTATGCTCATACAGTGAAAATAACACTGAATGTTATGAACAGGGGTCATGAACAAACAGCAGATTGTAACGTGAGGAACAGGAGTGTTAATATTACCGAAGTTGGGTTTGCATTGAAGTTAATGAAAAGCTTCTCATACCGACGCTAAAGGTTGCCTCGTACAGCGGTATTTAACGGCCACGCCTGTGACAAAGCTTTTGTATTTGATGCACTGGGAATGAGAACGGGCAGGTATTTCAGTTCAAAGTTGCCAACAAAATATCATCTTGTCTGCAGAAGAAAGGAAGGAAGGAAGAGAAACTGAAGAATGAGGTGTGGGTAGATTTATGCATGCAGAGGCTGTTTGAATCATTATAGTCTCTGCTATCAGAATCAAAGAAAATCAGGCAAACGTATGAACGAATGAAATGTGTCGCCTTGACATTTAGTCAGTTCAACCTCATGTACCAGACACTAATATTGGATCTTGAGCCCAATTGCTAGGAAAATCGTGTCATAGCATTAATATCAGTCGCTTGGATACTCTCTCTGACCTATTTTTAGCCCATATGTGTGTGCGCACATGCATGCTACATGTATTTTTGTGAGTGTGACAGCCATCACTGGGCTGCCTCCCTAACTCTGTTGACAGTGGGTTTTCAGAGAGCCAGCAGCTAAAGCCTAATGTGATTACTGTCTTCGTGAAAGGGCTGGATAGGAGGTTAAAGGGTGGGTATGGCTCTGAGTGTGTGTGTGTATGTGTGTGTGTGCGCTTCATCGTCATATAGCTCTCTCGCCACGGCTTGTCTTTTGAGCTGTGAAGGATCAGCTCACCATAGGCTTGTGATGAAGTGACTGCATTGCGTGCCTGCCTTTGTACTGTGGCTCTCGCTGATAATGGCTCCTCTGTCTCCCCACAGCTGAAGAGGCCAAGGAACTGGAAGAAGAGGAGTCAAAGACAGGTCAGCCAATCCACACCTGGTCAAGCCTCAGCCTCTGCGTGTATCGGGGATGTTTTAGCCTGCACAGCTGCTTGTGGCAGGACACAGTCGATTATCCACAAAGTTCCACATCCTTTAGTTAAAACTGATAGAAATATTTTAATATGTCTAATCTTTTGCATTCAGTACTCTGAACAGTGTAATGATGCAAGGCTGTAATCACTGTCAGGAACAGGCAACAGTGCAGTTCATCCACTGGAGGGTGGATCAAGTGGGCCGGCGGACCAGACTGAGCTTGTAAACAGAGCAATTAATTCTACGCGTGCAAAATCTCAATGAAAGCATGAAGCATGGAATTGTAATTTTTTCCTAACACATAGGTTATTTACATGCACGGTTAGGGAAGATAATAACTGTTTAACCGTTAACCGACATAAAGAATTTTAACCGATTAACGCTATCGGTTAAATGGTTAAAAGAAATTTTAATAATTGATTTAAAAGCTGAGCAAAAATCAGAGGATCAGCTTGTCAGTTTAAGGAGAAAAGCTGGTCTGTCTTAAGAGCCCTTAAAAGAGTCTGAGTGGTAGTTACAGATACAGGAAGTTGGCTCTGGACTTGAACGGAGCATAGATCGAAGGAGTTTTAGCCTCGTAGCATTTATTCACCGACAAATAAACTGTACACACCCTGTCTGCTACAGCTACGTTCACAGCTATAAACCACCGACAAACACACACTCATCGCTGCCACACACGGTCTGTCAGACACTCGCTAAAGTTATGCCCGCCGTGCTGACAGTACGTGTGTGGCTACAGAGCATCAAGCGTCCATGAGCACTACAGCTGTTAACGTAGTACAAACATACACACACACACATTTTGTCAGACAATTGCTTAAGTTATGCCGGGTGACAGAGTACCGTTACGCCAGGCAGACACACAGTTGACAACTGCTAAACTAAACTAAATGATGTGGTGGTGGTTACTGGGAAAGTGGCTTCATGTCTGTGGACTCAGTTGTCTGTTGTACTCATACACTGCAGCTGGTGCATCACTACATGAGACACACGTATCTTGTCAGTTTATGGTTAATAATTGGGTAACAAGGGCCAGTTTTGATTGTTTTTTTAATGAGCATCCCTATGCACGGTGCAAAGCATTGAAGTTACAAAAATATCAAATAACAAACACAAAAATCTGCCACATTTTTTTTAGCCTTTAGTCTTCTTTTAAAAGACGTCCAGGTGGCAGGATGGTGGGGACCCAACAGAAGCTGAAAGTTAGGTTTGTTTACTGAAGTGTGAGTGAACGCTGATGAAGCATGAGTGCATGTGAGAAATGAGACCAGCTCCAGGCTCCGGATCCATTCAACACAGCAGCCCAATGGCATAACTCTTCCCCTATGTGTGTGTGTAAGTGTTTGAGGCAGAGGGAGAGGGAGAGGGGCGCGCTAATTTAGTGATGCCAACAAGCTGTTTTACATTATACGTTCCCCCAAAGCTACGGCTATAACAGTGAAATCTATCTTGTCTATAAATTTAATGGTAACAAGTTCCACAAGTTCCAAGTTTTACAAAATGCCGACGATGGCACCGCCGTGTCCTGCACTCAAATGATCCTGTTTACCAAGCCAAATTGATTTTGCGCTGAGCCCTGGCTGAAATGTGTTATGCATATTATTGTCATAAGGAAGAAGTTTCTTTTGAAAAACTGGACAGATATCACCCGTGACAGTCCTTGCACCACTTGTACCACATAAAATTGGTTTGAGGAGGTCTGTAAGCACAACCAGAATTCATGTATAAGCCGCACCGTATTATAATGCACACTGTCGATTTTTTGAGAAAATTAAAGGATTTTAAGTGTACCTTATAGTACGGAAAATACGGTACTCACCTTTTGCTTTTCATAACACTCATGAGCCAGAACAAAATACTTCTGTGCTTCTTTTTCTGTGATGAGAGTGATGTGATATGTTGCTTACTATGACCTTCTGAGTCCAGAATTAATTTCACCATTAGCAAGCAGAGCAAACCTCTTCTGCCTGCCCAGCCACAGTGACTACCCCTCACAGTCCTGAGCAGTTCTCCCTCAAGCGTTAATGTCATTAGAGTTATTCATTTGACTCCTTCTTTAGTCTGATTGAATTATTTAGCCTTTCTGTGAACGGCAAAGTTAATACCATGCGATTTTAATAAGCTGAGAGGTGAAGGAGAGTCTCTGAGTGAAGGGGGACAATGATTTTCACTCTCTAATGCCTCTCTCATGAATGTTTCAGAGAGATCTGTGCAGCCAGGAGCGGGGTCAGCCATCCTCCAACCAGTGAGACTTATGCCACATTTCTGCTACATGTTACAGCACAGCTCTAGTCAGCTCACTTGGAACTGCTCTTTTTTGGTTTTCCATTAGCAAAAGTTGTGGATAGTCCCAGATACTTGGTGCTGTCTGTGGCATCCATCAGTTGAGGTTCCAGTTGAGCTGAGATGATACTAGAAGGTTGAGTTAAAACACTGCAGACCGTTGATTGTTCAGAGAGAATCGTCACTGTCACGAACTTCCTGCACAAACCTGCTATGTTAGATAGCCAAGCTACTGTCAATAGTGGCAGTTTTTTATTCACTCAACCCAGATGTTATGTCTCCATGCTGGGGACAACCCTGGCCTAAGGAATTAAGTTTTTGGGTTGTCCGTAATATGTAATATCTCAAGAAAGCCTTTTGGCAATTTCTTCAAATTTGGTGCAAACGTCCACCTGGACTTAAAGATGACCATCAAACCAGTTGGATGGTCAAAGGTAAATGTGACCCCAAAAAACACATTTTTGGCTGTAACTCAAGATTTCATATTCTAATCATGACAATTTCACACAAATGTCTAACAGGATAAAATGATGAATTAGCTTCAATTTATATTTATATAGCCTTTAATAATAACAGAAGTTATGTCAAGACACTTTTCATATTGAGTAGGTCTAGATTATACTCTACTTTAATTTAGAGACAAACAAGAGATCCCCCATGAGCATGCACTTGGTGCAACAGTAGCAAGAAAAAAAACTTCCCTTTAACAGGTGGACACCTTGGGCAGAACCTGGACACATGAAGTGATGACATTTTGGACAGACATGGCTGGAGGCAACTTGACTGATTGGCAGAGGCATACGACTGCGAGGTGCTAACTCTAGTTATAAATGGCAGCCCGCAAAACTATGCCGTACAAGTGAGGAAATGCTGACGCTACTGCTTTTAGTTGAGGATGAAAGGATCCAGCAAGTGTCGCATTGAAGATGAGGTCACAGCAGTTTCACGCGGTGTCGCTATGATGGTGCGTTAACAACCCCGGCCACACTGAGGGAGTATTATCTGCAGTGGAAAGTGAAATAGAGAAAAGTACCTGGCACCAAAAGTGAGCTGGGCCGAACAGAACCATGCAGTGGAAATGAGGCATAAATAGTTCAGCTTTAGCTAAAGGGGCAAAGCAGAATAGAGCTGGGAGACTATAGTATGCCTGTACTCCAGCGACACGATAGCATCTTGCAGCCACCTTCGCTCCCATTGCCTCTCGTCATCATCCGTGCACCTGGTTGATCCAGGTGGACGTTGTGGGCGGCGAGCTGGTGAAATCAAGCTAATGGCTCTGCCTTCGGAGATCACTCTGTAAGCACTCCAGACAGGAAGCTTTGTTTTGCCATCTGGCTCCAATTGCGCTGACAAAGGCAGAGGTTCCTGCTTGAGACAAAGGAGCTGAAATGAACCCCACTTTAATAAAGCCAGGATGATGGGGAGCCATGTTTGTGTGTTATCTTAATGAGCTGTCCAAAGGAGAGTGCGCCTCCCCTTTCAAAGCCAGCCTGATTTTAACAATAACCAGTGATAACTAGGGACCTGGGCTCATTCATTTGCAATGGGTTAGGATCCCTTTGTTGCCTTTACAGCTGAGGCAAATAATGTTTAACAAACAGTGGAGCTCAAATTCTCCTCTTGGCTTTGCAGATGCTAAAGCCAAGAGCAACCCCTTCACACACACTCACAGGTCTACACATGCACACTCATGCAAAGGGACACACACACACCACACACAGAAAGAAGCACTGCTACACGCTAATCTACATCCACAATGCAGAGATGTGCAGTGTGTACAGTTCTTGCTCCCCACCTCCTCCCTGAGATGTGTTCAGTAATCTGAGCATGATGTGCTGTTTAGAGGGGGCTGCAGTCACGCAAGTGCAGCTGCTCCTGTCAGAAGCTGGCTTTGGTTTGTGTGCACTAGCCCCTGTCTCCCTAAATCCTGGACTCCAAGGAGTCAGGCCTTAGCAACAAGGCCCTGGAAGAGAGTGTTAGTCAGTGACCCAGTTCTTTCATAGACAAAGAAATGTTGGAAAGAAGAATTTGACACGCCCTCTGAAAAGGGAGCTCCATGCGAAAAAGGGTTTTATTAACCCTTCTTAACTGAGGCAAGGTCCCATGAAGGTGGAAGGTTAGGGAATATCAGGTCTTATAAAGCTGGATTGCACAAGGAGGCCCTACACATCAACATATCCTGGTTCCTTCATGCCAAAGCCACCACTGAAAGATGGATGACAGTTGCCAAAATCGTATTGAAGCTCCAAGCCCATCACCCTAAATGATTTTAAGAAGTTAGCTAGCTAAGGCTGTATAAAGGTGACTCTTGAGCAGGCAGACAGAAACAAGGACAGCTGTACCAGAGTCAAAGTCACCTCTCTGCTTATTATATCCCTCTCTGTCCTGTCTATTGAGTTATTCACATCGCAATGAAAGCACAGCATCTTAATGTGTGAGGAATAGTATTCACCCCATGTCTCTCCTGGGAATCAAAGCATAGCATCGCGAGTGAACGAATTAACTTGTTTAAATATTTCAGTATGGTTGCATGTTTCTTGGAATTGCATATTTTTTATTGCCTCTGGGCATTTTTTCCATTATACATAGTCAATCTGTCCATTTAACCGTGAAAAACTGCATTGTCGGGTATCAACATATCCACATACAGCGGTTTGTACGATATCTTGCAAAAAGTTCTTCCTAATTTTTTTTGTGCATTTTCCTACAAGTGTCCGGCAACGCATGTAAATTTATGCTCGTTAAATGCAAACAATCTTTTCAGAATAAACTTCCCTCGTCACAGGAAATCACTTGGTTAGGTTTAGGAAACAAAACTACTTTGTTTGATTTCCGAAAAGCTTGTGGCTTGGGTTAAAATAAGTACGGAAGTTGTGTTACCTAAGTACAAATGTTATATGACAAAGAAATCAACGTTGACTTCTGGTCTCACACAGGATACAAACCAATGTTTGTTTTTTTAAGATTATTTTTTGGTTTTTATGCCTTTAATGATAGTGACAGTTATGAAAGGGGGAGAGAGCAAAGGGCTGCAGGACAGATCCGAACCCTGGGCTGCTGTGGTAAGGGCTCAGCCTTGGTACAATATCACAAATGTTTTTTGACCCACCCATCCAACCCGACGGCCTCCCTACGTGGTGTTTGTCACATTTTATAGTTCCTGGGTCACGATTATGTGGATTACATTTGGATTGATTTTGTGGGATATATATGTATTACGGTGCATAACGTTTTGTATGAGGGAGTGACATGAGGGATAATTGTAGATAATTGGATAGGTAGATAATTGGATGGATTGGATAATTGTAGGCAACCAGTAGCAAATAAAGAAATTAATGAAATGAATTTGGTTTTTGTAATATCTGGTGTTTCCCTTATCTTGACTGACTGACTTTAAAGGCACCTAGTGGAGTTTTGAGTGTAGTGAAGTAAGACTGACACAAATAATTTAGCTTCCACTCAGTTCTCTAGTTCATGACTTAACTGAAGTACATGCCTGACAGTGAGCTCTCTTAAAGTGACAGTACACAATTACCAAAAAATTAATGAAATAGCCTATTCTAGTCATAAAATATTAAGCTTAAAATTGAACAGAAAACATACTCATCAACTATGGTTAGTTAACTTTTAATATTCTAAAATTCAAAATGTATAACTCTAATATACATGTTCCAGGATCTGGAAGGAAATGGACTCAACATGCTTGCTTGACCTCAGAGATGCACACAGTGTGCTTTGTTGAGAAACGCTAACTGTAAACTTTTTAGTGGTTTTGCAAAATACTCCACAGGGCACCTTTGAGTTGGTTTGTTATTGACTATATCAACCATAGACTTTATATAAAGATGGACAACACATCTCCATTTCCTCCCACTGTACAGAAGTGAAGCCAAAATATCCCGGATATGGGAGCTACCATCTTGAGATTTTGTCTGTCTTGAGTCTGTGCTGTAGTGATGAGGGGATGGAGCCACGGTATTGAAGTCACTCACCAGAACCACCATCAGGAATTGAGCATCGCCGCAGCTTGAAAGCATGCTCCAAGAATCAAATAACCGATTAAAACGTAAAAAAAATGATGAACACTTACATCAGCATTATGAGAACTACCTCAAATGACAGAAACCATCTTTGGGAAAACTGTATTTGATGTGACGTTTTGGTTTTGCCCAGATCCCGTCCACTAACATGGGGGTGGGATGTATGACCTATACTGCAGCCAACCATCAGGGGGCAATAGAGATGTTTTGGCTTCACTTTTGGAGAGCTGTTATGTTGTTCATCTTTATATATAGTCTATGGTGTCGACATAAATGTACAAGCCCAATCCAAGCCACATAGTATAGGTTGCAGGTGTTTATAATGGATTTATAATGGCATACTGAAAAAACAACTTTTTGGACACATGGCATTACCCAACCATGGGCTTATTAAAAAGTTGCATGCAGTATTCTTCTAACATAACCCAGTTTGACAGACCTGCAGGTCACTAACACACCGTTCCACATTACTACAGTTTGAATTGAGAGGGCCTTGGAAAGCAGCCCCCAGGCAGCTCTGCTTGACATGCCCTCGCTTTTCACTGGCAGCACATATTCAGCCACTGGGTTCTCCCAACGGTCACACATTACTGACTAAAGATATGTAAATAGAACATTCATGTTGCCTTCATTATTAGATGTGGGTCACTGGATAACTTCAAGAGTGCTAATTAAAAGAGCTCCCAGCACACCATTGCTTAGTAGTTGCGCACACATTACTCAAGCACTGCACTCATGTTCCTTGCTGGTTCAGCACCGTACAGCAAACTACATGTTTACTACTGTGTTTTCTCCGAGGGTGAACCCTGAGAGATGATGTTGAAGGCCATGTATTACTGGATGGATAACAATGGAAATAATAAACCTCCTATCGTAAGAGTCATACGCATACATATATGTTTCACGTAACACTGAACTCTAATTATGTACAAAGTTATTTCATGTGGTTGCTTCTTTCTGTTATTTCTTTTTATTGTGCGGCTTTTACTCAATTATGATTAGTCAATCATAGTGTTTTATGGTCTGTTATTTCTGTTTATTAGTTGCCATAGGTGCAGTCCTGATGTCAGACTCTAGCTTACCATATTTGTGTCAATATTAATTGTGTCAGTATTAATTTCTTAACTAAATAACCGTGTAATAAGCAGGATAATGTACAGCTAGCGGGTCATTATTGTGGAATAAACCCCTTCAGGGCAATGCAAGACCTGTCGGGGTTTATTTCAAAATAATGACCAGCTCGATATACATTATCCCTTACATATTTCATAACATACACAAGGAAGGGTTAGATTCCAAACAGAGACTGCCAGAGAAACTTTCTTCTCTCCTTTTCTCTGTCCTTTGCCTTGAGTTTGGGAGGGAACTCATCAAAGATGTGCTGCACACTGAGCTACTTTTACAACCTCTCAGAGGTTATCTGCTGGTCCGTGAGGAAAAGGCCAACCGATCATTGTCAGAAGAGACAGAAGAAAAATAGCAGCTCCTAAATCATTTGGAATAATGAGTGTTGTCACAGTTAATAAAAGCGAGTCAAACCACTCAGTGCTGTGCATCACAACAACAGGCCAATCCCACTGCTGGCTGGTTTGTGTATTAGACAGAAGTAACAGTGTAAAGAGTGCTTTTGCGAGAGGACAGGGGTACTGAAGGCAATCCTTTTCCTGGGATGAATCCCCCTGTACAGACGCCATTTACATCCTCCTGCCATCCAACCCCCCTCCCTCATTCCCCCTTCTGTCATGTAATCTACGCTCCTCTGACAGCACAGCCAAGGCCCGGTGGGAGAGTGTCTATCCATCTCACTACCCCAATCTGCCTCCCCTGTTTGGTTCCACATGAGCACTCAGCTGCTGTGACTAATTAAATAAAGCGCTGTGCCCTCTGCTTCCTGTTAGCCATGGCAAGGTTGGTGCACAGAGATGCAGCCGAGGAGGAGGGTTACTGAAGGAGGAGGGGACACAATAACAACTACCAAGCCAGTAATGATGCTTTGGTAGATGAGACAATAGACAAAGTTGATGCTGGCAGGGCCACAGTAGTTGTATTGCTCACAGCTCTTTAAATGATTTATAAAACTCAAGTCATTCGTTCTTGTTTGTTCTCTTTTTTCCAGCCATGACACTACTGAAAAGCTAAGGCCAAGAGAATAAAGGTGAGTATGACTCCAATATGTATATCTATGTGTCTTTAAGCACACCTGAGTCTTTATGTGTCTCTCAGTTGTCACTTTTTTTCCCCTGCTTATCACAATTGCCTGGTATTCTCAGCAGTAATGCTCTGGAGGACACAGTGCCTCCGTAGGTTATGGGTAAGTGCTGCTGTAATGAGGCTAGGCTGCATTAATTCAGCAGACAGTCGGAAATATGAGAAGTCTTGACATTTTGATTTCTGGAATCACAGGGTCACTGGCTGATATGACAAATCTATTTCATTTTATCAGGCACGCAAACATAAATTCCCCGGCCTGCTCAAAGCAGGTGAGAGTCTGATTAATGGTAAACATTCAAGGTGCGAGTCGTGTCTTTGTTTTTTGTTCTGTCTGGACATGTGTATATTCATCCTCATGAAGTTTTCAGTCTGCCAACTTTAGCATTGTTTTAAATATGAGCCTTACATAATAAGTTGAATAGCATCCTTTTGCTATATTTAAGCAATGTGTCACTGCTTTTTTTGTGGATGCTTGTCCAGTGTTGAACATTACCTATATAAGAAAAACTCATTCAAATATACCTAGTATGCTCTACTACTGTTGCCAGCAGTAACTTCTTCCTTTTTCCTGTTGCCATTGACATTGTCATTGTCACTAACTTTGTCATGCTGAAATGTCGGTCCCAGTGGTAATCTAATGTTTCTGTTGACAAAAAGCAGCATTACCACAACCCCCCCTTGCAGTTTCACCCTTGATCACCTATCTTAAATGCATCAAAACACCCACCTTGCACGGCAGCTGGATTCTCACCATGTTACAAGATCACGTGTGAATTGCGGGATCACATATAACACAAAAGCGTCATCTTGTCAGGCTTCAAGTAATGCGTTTGTGTCCAGCAAGCCAGATCACGGACCAATCAGTGTCCTGTGAGGAGCTACTGGCAGATATGGACGTGGTTTGTGTGTGTGTGAAACAACACAGAGAGACGACCGTTCATTCTAAACAACAGTGGCGGCTCCTGTAGTGGTTAGAAACTGGAGAGTTGATTGAAAGAAGAGCAAAAAACAGCACTGAAGGCAGTGTTTTCACCCTCAGTTTTGCTTTCGTTAGTTTGATTGACTGATGATTCATCCAATAACCTGCCAAGTATTTTTTTGAAAGAGCCTGCCCTTTTCCAAACAGTTTCCAGTGACGGCTTCTCAGATGGTTCTGTGCAACAAACCATCTGGCAGGTCAGGTTACCAAAATACATGTATCGGTTGGTTGAGTAACACTTAAGACTTAAATATAAACCACCTACAGAAGAATAGCGATGTATAAAAGTGGCCTCCACAGTAGCAAGACATTTTACAATATGATTTTTTTTTTTTATATTCCTATAAGGAAAAATGTACTCTCTGTATGCACTATGTGATCATACATCAGCACCATGGACAGTTCCACTCCTCACACAGTTGAGCAAGCTAATCTCAAATGGACTGTTGATTATGCTTATTTACATGGAGAGATTTCTATTTAATTTCTTTTTTAATGATCACTTTTTAGCATTTACGCATTTTTTTGACAGTCAATATTGAAGACAGGAGGGCGCCCCAGCTTGGATATATTTCTGAGTACTGTAACTGGCCTGCTTGATTTGAACTGTGGTCTGTTCTGGATTAGCAGATGACCCTGATTACTAGCTTGACAGAGGGACGAGTGTTGATAACTGCAAACACAAGCAAACAGATTAGTAACTGGATTCTCCCTGTAGGTCATGTGGAGGAGCCTAATGTAATCTAGGAAATGGTGTGACCAGACCGAGAAGAAACCTTGTCAGTACAGCTGCATTACATGGAAACATCAAATAATATACACCATATATGGCGTCTCCAGAGTACTTGAGTCCCAGAGATACTTCCATGCCTTCTCCTGATAACACTGCATCTCCATTTCTGAGGGTTACCTCCTGCTGGGCACATGAAAAGATGGAGGTGGACCATTTTGCTGCATTGTGGATGGACTCATCCATGAGTAGTCTCTGGTAGACTGTTTTAGCTGCTATTCACTCCCATTTTTACAAACCAAAAGACATCCAGATTTTAGTTGGAGACCAGAATATTTATAATTTATACGTGAACTTAATCCATTTATACTGTTTCTATATTTGTAGGAGCCCATCAGTTATGCTGTGCTATTTGAGTATCATTACCTGGTGTTGGGCATCATTGTTATTTTGATTTTTCTCCATATGTCCTCAGTCTCAAGTTGTGAAAACAGCTTTCTCTTGACCATGTTTGAATGTTGGGTAACTAGCTGTCTCTCAGTGAGCGAGGGCAGTGCTGTATTTTTCCCCACTTATATTGTCAGACTGACTGTATAGCTGTATTTTTGAATGGCTCCGCTCTAGTAGCAGACTGACCTGGACCAAGAGCAGCAACAGTAATGCAGTGGTTGGCAGGCAGGCATTTCCCATCTTGATGGGAGCCAGGGTGCTGGCAGTGTTGGACCCTGTGGCCCTTGGGGAGAAGTTTGAGACACTCCCACTGGCCCCATGTTCAGTCAACCATAGCAACCTGTGTCTGACACTATATCCCTCCCTGTGCGCAGCGCATGGATCTCTATAGGCCAGGAAAGCCCAAAACCTTGTTAGGGCAGGGGATGTTCTTCTGTTTTTGTTTTTCTTTTTTTTTTCTGAAGAGAAAGATAATTTCCCCTTTTGTTGAGACATGGATGTTTTGAGATGCACTCCATCAATTTTGATTTGATAGATATTGAAGTTTTTTGTCATTTTGGTACCAGAATGATAACAGGATGGTGCAGCTGCTCTGTTTTTGTCAGAAAATAACTCACAATTTGATAAACATAGCTATTGGGGAATATTTGCTGCTCTTTAGGACAATTTAAAATGTATTCCGCTAATAAAGGACACCTGTACTAGAAGTCCCCACAGGTTTAACAGCATCTTAGAAGTAGTGCAGATTTAATGTAGTCTGCATGTATGTGGTGTCCATGTCTGTGCATGTGTGTACAATGTGGGCACACATGTATTGCGGAGGAGGCAGAGAAAAATAAACTAGAGGATACTGCTCAGCGGCACCACTGTCTATGAGTCACAGGTACTTCACTGCTACCACACATTAGCATACAGTATGGACCCACACCGCATCTGTTCTTTCCTCTTAACTCTTACTTTAATAACCAGCAGTTTGGTGTCAGTTGTGTGAATACTTTTTATTACAAGGTTGGACAGTTACAGCTTGTTTTTATTATACCCTGACTGGTCATTGCCATAAAGCCGCAGCATGCAGAGTGAGTAGAAGATGATGGAAGGTGCAGAAAGTAATTTCCTCTAACTAGCCAAAATAAAGTCTGGCCAGTAGGAGTCAAAGAGAGGACATTTGTCATTACTGTAGTATCTACTGACCTTCACCGAGACTGTTATTGCTGGGTAATATCCTGCAAGCCCCTCGACCTCCCTGCTGCTGAATCATCCTGGATCAATTATTCTAATATTTGTGTGGCAGTTTTGCTATCGATTAATGCATTTATGCAGAGTGCAGCATATCTTATTTAATAAAGCAAGGCTCTGCATTTAATTAAGTCGTTTTCCAGCAAGGCGGCACTTTGTTTTCATCAACCCTTTGCCTTATCGATACATGTGTTCATTTGTGACTTATGCTCATCCACTCAAACTTTTATTGTTTCATTAATGGCAGCCCTGCGCAGATAACATACTAAATAGCTATCTGCAGCACACTCAATATTTTGTAGATTGTTGCCATCGTTAGTGGCTCAGGCTTGCTTTGTGCTATCATAAATACTACATACTGATGATCATTATGGCAACTTTGTGGTTCTGGAAACTTAGTAGACATTAGTAGAAATAGTTGTGTTCAGTGAATAAAACTTTGAATCGACTTGTTGTCTTTGCCCTCTATAAGCTTTTTCAGATTTATTTTAAAGAGGACCTATTATGCTTTTGTGCCTTTTCCCTTTCCTTTAGTGTGTGTTGTATAGTTTTTTGTGCATGTAAAAGATCTGCAAAGCTTCAAAGCCCCAAATCAATGCCAAAGGGAGTTACCCTCAGAAACACTGCTCCTGAACTGCCTAATGTCTTGATTAAAGTCCCGCCTTTTCTACTGTAACATGGTGATGTCACCAAGTAACACATTTGCATAACGGTAGCTTGACACGCCCTTAAACAAAGTTGAGTGGAGTCCAAAGAGCTTGGTTCGGTTGGCCAATCATAACAGTGAGCCAGCTGACCAATCAGAGCAGACGGGGCGAGAAAAGTAAAGCATTTTTTGAACATTAAAGTGTGCAAACTAGGGATGATAATTTTAAGGGGAAAAAAAATTAACCAATAACCGACCCTCCTTAACCGATTATTAACCGTTAACTGACAAGATGAATTTCAGTGCAAACTGATAATAAAGTTGTATTGTATCATATCGTATTAGTGCCTCGCATGCAGCGGTGTGACAGCTGCAGTATGTGAGCACAACAGACATCTGAGTCTCCAGTTCACCATCAGCAGAATTACTATAGCAGCCACAGTGCTGCGTTCACTGTCCCAAATTCACCAGTCAGAGAGAGTTAGCAGCCATGGTGCTGCGTGTATTATCGAGGACTTGCAGCCACTTTCCCAGTAATTCTCAACAGCATCATTTAGTTTAGTTTAGCAGACTGTCAGCTGTGTGTCTGCCCAGCGTAACATTGCTCCGTCTGCCCGGTATAACGATAGTAAGTGTCCGACAACCTGCATGTGTGTTTGTGCTATGTTAGCAGCTGTAACGTAAACTCATTACAACTCATCAGCAAAAGCAAGCTCAAATTATCAAGCCAACTTGTATATGTATTTTGCAAACCTGGCTCAGACTCTCTTAAGGGGGGCTGTTAAGTCTAGCAACACTTGCAACACAAACAAATGCTGAATATCAGTGTTGTCACATCACATAAGTGACCCATCTGACATAAAAAAGTAGTATCTTTGAAGAAATGTTTTCTTGAGAAACCTTACAACTTTCCGGGTGAAAGTCTGCTTTGGGCAGCTAGATCTTTGTTCATAATCTGTGATGGGTTTTGAAAGTCTTTTTTGTTCTTTTTATGTGTAAAGGGTCAGGTAAAGAATGGTATTGTGCAGAACCTTGGCCTAGACAGAGATGGCTGCAAATGAGAAGAGAATAAATTTTCAAAGGCAGACATGAAGGGAATAAAGAAAACTCAGTGAAATGAGGAGCAGCGTGGACGATCCTGGTTCATCCACCTGACGACTTTCGATGAATTCCAATGAGAGAGATTTCATTTTTTAAAGATAGGCCCTATAGGTGCAATTAGTGCTACATAATAGGCCTTTCCCTGCTCCTTCAGCAGAGTTGTGAAATATTGATTTAATTCACCCCTATATATTCACTTAAAGTCTGAAGAATATATCTTATTGTTATAGCCATTTGCAGTAATAGCTCAGGGTTTACAAGCACAGACTGCACATAGGGAGTCCTTTCTCAAAGGATGGGGACGAGATAAAAAAAGAGGAAAAATTGAGTGAAATTTGAAAGGAGGAAACTAGTCTGTATTTTAAAAGCCTACTGCAGCTAGGTCTCGGAGAAGGGATGTGAGCTCTCTGATAATCAGATTTTTTTGTTGGTGGGAGGAAGAATGAAGTACTTGGCGAGATAGAGGGGGGCTCCTCCAGTTCCCCTCTGCTGTATGTGGCAGGTGAGGCCTTGCAGACACTGATGATGTCAGACAGGACACTTACGTTGGACTCCCTCCAGGGAGGTGTCTTGAAGTGGAGCTTGACTCACTATTCCAGTATCTCTGATCTCTGCATTATTTATGCTTTTGTCTCAGCCATTTATCAGCATTTTTATACCTCGTAGCCTCATTCTACAGTACATCTCCTGTGATGGAATAGGCTGCAGCGATGATGGCCTCTGAGGGAAGCCAATAACCGAATAGAGTAGCTCATATTGATATCAGAAAACTGTGGAATGGACAAGTGTGCTGCACAGCCATCTCTGCATACCATTGAGAACCTTGGCAAACCTCCATTCGCATCAAAATAACACACTGAAAAATAAAATATAACAAGTAAAATGCTGTGCTGGCTCCTCTTTCTTGCCTTTATATACATTTTTAGGACATGAAACTGGTAATATGCGAGCTGTGAGGTAGGAGTTGCGCTGCCACTGAATTGCTGATCAATGACAGCTAATGAACACGGCGGGAGTTCTGCTCTGTTTGCCTCTCGACAGAGAACTGCCATCTCCAGAGAGCTCTTTTTCCTCCTGTTTTTGCCAGAAAAACACAGGAGCCTTCATTGAAACCAACTGCCTCTGGGCTCAATTAACTACCATAGATTACTCATAATGTAGATGAGAGACTGTGTACAAGACCTACACGATCAGCGGTGTGGTGATGTTGAGAAACACACACAAATGGTGCATGCGTGGTTACAGACAACTGGGACATTGTGGTGCTGAGACATGCCATCAATGTATAGTTGATGAAAACTGCTCCATAAATAGGGCCATAACAAGCAAAACAATGTACTGGATCAATTTTAATAAAAGTGATTATGTAAATAATGAAAACAGACA
Source organism: Pterois miles (assembly GCA_947000775.1). Lineage (NCBI taxonomy): Eukaryota > Metazoa > Chordata > Actinopteri > Perciformes > Scorpaenidae > Pterois > Pterois miles. The sequence goes on from CAMQGK010000318.1 coordinate 4,780,158, forward strand.
GTATCTGCACACACAAACAAACATATTTTCTATGGGGCTACTCTATAAGGCTCTATGCACCAAAGTATGTGTATCAGATGGAGCAATGAAAACTGATATATTCAAAGCAAGTGCACTGGATCTACCGTATAATCTCCATGATAACCTGTAATTCTGTTAAATGTTGCATACATGTAGACCACTGGTTCCCAACCCCTTCGCCAAAGTTTCACATGGGGTTGGGAGGCCTTCTTGATTGTAACGGATGAAACATTTCACTGATTTGTGTGAAGAAAACTTTAAATATTATTAAAGATAGAAACTTAAAAAAAAACCTCAGAATAAGGGCACAGTGAAGACCTGATGCAAGTTATATCACCGAGCCTTCCCTCTCTGCTAAATGGCCTCGTCCTGCATGACAAAAGTATGCACTTAAAACAACCAAAGAGCTTATCCAACAGTTGCCAAGCATCGGAGAAGAAAACATAGAATTAGATAGAAAACATAGAATAGATTGTTAAACTAAAAATGACATGTTGCAGACAGAGAAATGTATTAAAAATAAATAAATAATAATAAATATAACATGACAACTCATGTTAACATGAAAGAATCTGCTCAAAATTCATTCCAATCACTCGCTTTACACAAACTTCCTGTTGTTATTGTGTTCACTATTGCGGTTAATTGTACAGTTTATCAGTTGTTCTGTACTGTTACTCGCATGCATTGTATATAATATGAAACATCCATAAAATATGTCACTTAGTCAGGTGTCATCAGTTTATTCAATGATAGAAAAGGGATCCCTAAATGAAAAAGGCTGGGAACCACTGATGTAGACAGAATACCTGTGACCCCACAACAGAGTTAATGCAGCAGATGTATGTTGTTTTGGGCAGTTGAAAGCTCCATGGTAATGACATGGTTTGCTTTTTGTGTGGTCACCAGGCCATGGGTCTTGTCATAACATATTAGCATCACTTAAGATCCCTCACTCAAACTGATCACTGTCATTTTCCCGACCTACCAAAGCAGTCATCAAATTCAAGAACCTCTGCTATTTAGGCAACGTGATGATTATCTGATTCTGTCTCTAAATGCTCTGAATTTTTGCACGTTCAAAATGTTCTGGTTCAGGGCAACCAGCAATGACAAGCGTATTGTTTTTAAGCGTACAGTAATTTAGTCACAAATAGCATTTTTAAGCGTATCCTAGCTCCTCAAAAGTGAAGCTAAAACATCTTGATGTTCATCTCATCCCCCTGGTGGCTGGCTGCGGTAGAGATCATAAGTCATCATAAAGTCAAAGTACACATCAAATACAGTTTTCCCCAAAGATGGTTTTCTATGACTGACAGCTGCTCTGAATGAAGTAGTCACGGTGGTGGAGGCTCGGGAATTGTACGAGAGACGAGATGTAACTTTAACTTTACATAACTGTCACAAGTCTGTGTAGCCAACATATGTCCGTTTGATCATAAATGTAGTTATAGAGATATTATGGTTAGTTGTTGCTACCGTGGTGCTAACGTAGCAGCTAGGTGGCTAACAAGCTATTGCCGTGCCAGGGTCGTGATTGACTCGGTCAACTGTGTGGGCGGGACACATAGGCCGTGGCTTCAGCCCCCCAACCCCTCTGGTTCCAAATGGCATCAAAGTCTCAAGATGGCAGCTCCTGTATCCAAGATATTTTGGCTTCGCTTTTGTCCAGTGGGAGGAAGTGGAGACACGTCGTCCTTCTAGATTATATACACAGTCTATGATCCCAGCCTATTGTTTACAAAGGATAGCTATCAAACAGAATCTGTTCAGCACCAGAGAATATACAGATGGCACAAACCAACCTGCCCACTGTGATGGGAAAATGTCGGAACATATTGTTTATTGAATGGCGAGATGACTTTTATGTGTAGCTTTCTGAAGTGTGCATGCATTATTGTGAAACTGCAGAAGCTGCAATATGTTCGTATAGTGGGAACTTAAACTTGCAGGTCATGGCAGGCCAACTAACCGCTTTAGTGTTTTTTCTTTACTGTAGAAGTAGATTGAAATAAGGAGGATCATTATCAGACATACCGAGCAAATCATTCAAAATCAAGTGTGCAGAAATGATGCTGTAAAAAGCACTTATTGACACTGACTTGAGAACATTGTGGGAGGTGTTTTCTTCCAATTAAACCATCAAAAATGGTTGTTTTATAGTGTCACATGTAGGTAGCACTACCTGGGCTTTGGTACTGATCCGATACCATTGTAAGCTGTATGCCTCACTGTGTGGAAGTGACTGGGATCGTTTTGTTATGTGTAAGGCAACATCAGGCTTGACGTAAACATTACTTTCCTAACTTTGTTAAACAGGAATTAACAGGAATTACAATTCAAGTGTAAGCCTATTTAATGCAGCAACAAATCAGTCAAAACTTGAACAGGAATTAAAGTTCAAGTATATAATATATATAGTATATAAACATACTGTAGAATTGAATTGAGTAGATCAGCCCCATAGTCAGCAGTATCTGATCCAGCTTATTGAGACAGTATCAGCCCGATATCCGGTCCGGTATCAGTATTGATGCATCCCTAGTCACAGTAAATTAGTGGAAATTTATTGGAAATCATAATTATACTCTCATTTGCTCTGGTTGGACATTATTTCATATGTTCTGTGTATTCAGACCACTGTATACACCATAATTTGTGGCTTTTTCCATTGCTGTCTCCAGTCTGTAGGTTTTTTTTTTTTAAGCAATTATGTGATCGTCTGTGTCATTTCCATCTCTCCATTTTAGAGTCTGTGACATTAGGACCAACAAGGCGTAGAGACGCAGTAGGGTATCAGTAATTGTGCATCAGGCATCAATTGCTTGATGCTATAAAATTGGTACCAAACTATTTTTACATGTTGCGAAACGGTATCATGTTCTACTTTATATATATAAAAAAAGCATTTAAAAAAACATATTTTCATGCAATGCCACTAACAATGGTAAAAGTGCAACTGCTGTGATTTGTGGTTGTCACTGCAAAGTGCAGCATTCCCCTCTCTGCTTACCCTCGATGGGCTAAAGTGAGCAATGAAACAGAGCTGAATGTAAACTCATCGACATGCCACCGACAGCTCAGCTTATAGGGTGAGAGTCACCTTCATGCTGCATCAGGGAACAGCACAGGTGGAAGATGGTTGCTAGGCATGTCACCCTGTGCAACTCTTCGTTTTCATCCGCATTAACATACTGAAAATATTAGTGGTTTAGGATACATGATCGACTTGCCTCTTGAGGTGGCCGGCGTCCCAGTGTGAGCGCAGAATAAACTGACTCTTTCTTTTCCACTCCTTCTACCTCTCTCCTGGTACTGAGTCACCTCGCCTTTGGGGCTTACCACAGGAGTCTCTTCAAATGATCCTTTAGACTGAAGTGGAGAATCAAGATTAATGCACTTTCACGTCCCACCCAGGCTCCGGGGGAAAAGTCTTATAATTAACACCAGGGGGGCTTCAGGCTGCTTTCGGAGAGAGGTCGAGGGTGGGGTTCCTCTGCCATAGAAAAAGAGCTGATAAAGGTGTGAGTTTTCTCGAGTGTGATGCATGCTGCTGCTGGAATTATAGTGGAGTGGCCTGTCAGACACCTCACCTGGCTTTTTGCAAGAACTACTGCATAACTGTGTTATTCATAGTCATCACTGTTATACATTGTGATTGTTGAGGCCGACGACTGCACTTTTTTTTTCCAATCCCATATATGCATCCCCTTGCCATTCTTTAATTTGTTATGGACGCCTCGTCGGAACCCCTTGCAGTCCCTTTTTAACACACTGGGTTCCCCTTGGCATCACATATTCCTCATTTCCACTGCATGGTTTGGCTGGAACCGACCCAACTCACCGTTGGTACCAGGTCCTTTTCTGTATTTTGTTTTCCACTACCCCCTCAGTGGCGTTAAACTGCCATGACATAATCTTCAGTGTCACACTCCCTGAATCCTTTCATTGGCAGCCAACAGAGGAATGCCTACACTTCTTCAATTGTACGTAGTGTAGGGCGTAGTGTACGGCATAGTGTACCTAGTGACGATTCTCTCCGACCAATCAGCGATCTGCGATGGTTTTACTCCACCTTCCAGTATCGGCTCATCTCCCTTTGAATCTTGATCGAGGTGGCACCAAAAGAGTAACAGGTACCAGGTACTATCACCATCTTTTGCTAATGGAAAACCAAAAACGTGCGAGTTGAGTAGAACCATGCTGTATATAAAGTAGGTTATCTCCAGTATGTGATCGTTCTCGCTTCTTTTGGAGGTTGTAGTGGGCTCAGATTTAAAGGTTGAGTGAAGATACTGGCATCGTTATGAAACTACAAAAACCTAAAAAATCCAGTGGTAACAGCGTGAGAATTTTGGCAAGAAAAAAAACTGTCATTGGCATTTTCAAAGGGGTGAAAATAGGCTCTATGGGTACTCACAAGTCTCCCCTTTAAAGACATGCCCACTTCATGATAACCACTTGCAAGTCGTAGTCAAGTCAGCACACTGACACACTGACAGCTGTTGTTTGTTGGGTTTGCCGTGTTATGATTTGAGCATATTTTATCCTAAATGCAGTACCTGTGAGGGTTTCTGGACAATATTTGTCATTGTTTTGTGTTGTTAATTGATTTCCAATAATAAATATATACATATATTTGCATAAAGTAGCACACTCCCATGTTGATGAGAGTATTAAATACTTGATAAATCTCCGCTTAAGATAGATTTTGAACAGATAAAAAAATGTGCGATTAATTTGCGATCAATTACATAGTTTAATCGATGGACAGCCATACTTTAAATGTTTCTCTGATACTTTATTGTATCTCATCACACACTAGACGTAGCAATATTTTCCACTGACTTAATGCATGTGTAAATTAGTGAAAATTTAGTCAGCCAATTAGAAATCGTAATTATACTCTCATTTGCTCTGGTTGGACATTATTTCAGATGTTCTGTGTATTCAGACCACTGTTTATAATTTGTGTTTTTTTCCATTGCTGTCTCCAGTCTGTGGTGTTTTTTTTTTTTTTAAGCAATTACCTGATTGTCTGTGTCATTTCCATCTCTCCATTTTAGAGTCTGTGACATTAGGACCAACAAGGCGTAGAGACGCAGTAGGGTATCAGTAATTGTGCATCAGGCATTAATTGCTATAAGATTGGTACCAAACTATTTTTACACATCACAAAACAGTATCATGATAGATAGATAGATAGATAAATAGATAGATAGATAGATAGATAGATAGATAGATAGATAGATAGATAGATAGGTGGTATTCATCCTGCGGGATATTTTAGGCATCCAGTAGCTTATACATGTACACACACATCTCACACACATGTAAATCAAAAATCATGTTCTAAGTTATTAAAAAAATCATTTTAAAAGCAAAAACATATTTTCATAATAACTAGTAAATGTGCATCAACTGTGATCTGTGGTTGTCACTGCAAAGTGCAGCGTTGACCTCTCTGCTTAACTTCGATGGGCTGAAGCGTTCAGTGAAACAGAGCTGAATGTAAACTCATCGACATGTAAATATTTTACAATTCAGATGACTTATTGTCAGACAATAGCAGTGATGGTGTTGTTGTTTATTGATCAGCTTTGAATTATGATTAGAAATGTCTAATATCACACAGTAATGTTTTTGACTGGAGGAAGGGAAAGACAGTGCAGTACTTAACTTTATTTGGAGGCACACACCACACAGTTTACTTGAAGGCTCTGTACTTCAGTGCATGCTTAAGCCTAATAATAATAGCCTCTTATATCTCTTCCCACGCTGATGATACTAAGCGCTATTTAGATATATCCCACACCACACCGTTTGTTTTCTACAGTTCCCACGGGATCCTATTTCCATCTCCGCTCTCTACTGTATATTGAAGCATGCAAAGCATTTATTGAAATGTAAATGCATCCATAAAAGCGGATCTTTGTACCTTCTATGAGTGGTATAATTATCTATTCTTGCACAGAGAAATTGTCACGGTGTGTTTGATCATCTGGTAATGATCTTTAAGTATCACCAAGGTGTAGATGCTTCCTCATTATCCTGAATACTTCTCCAAGGTTATTCACAAACATTTACTTTCATAGTCCCATGCCTGCTGTTTGTCTTTGATAGTTGCGCTGATTGTTGTTGTTTCTGTCTGTGTCAAAAAGCAGCATGCCTGCTGTTTTTAGGTGGGATGTTCCACAAGTATATAAATATAAAAAATGAAAAAGGGGGGGTTACAGACAGGGAGAATGAAATATGGCACTTACATTTTAATGTAAATGAGGAAAGAAATGGGCACAGTGTGGATTTACAACGGTTCATTAGATTGAATCCACTCTGCCGGTGTATCTTTCACGTGAACAATCTCCTATAGCCCGAGTAAATTAGTGGGCAATCTCGTGTACCTGCTGTAAATGAATCTGTCCATCAGCTTGTGTCTCAGGTGTTGGAGTGCAGGAATGGTTCTGCCCTGCCACGGGTGTTTTGGATGCTCAGGCTGAGAGAAGCTGTTTGTTAAACACTTTAGTTGGAGTTTACTTTTTGCTCGCCTGTGTTAAGAATCTCAGGAAAATATCTATATTTTCAGGGTGGTTGTTTTGTTTTGTAAGACTCTGCTGCTGCAGATGTTCATCCAGTTTCTCCGTGAAGGTCTTTCATTTCACCTCTGACCTCTGGACTCAACAGCGAGTGCGACTCCTCTTTTGAAACACAGATCCTTAGATCTCTCCAGGGGCACGGTGGGGTATTTGAATCTGATGAGAAAATGCATGTGTGAAAATTGACTTGTGTTCATTTGGGTGATGGATTAGTTGGCAAGTCGGATTACTCTCTGACAGGGAGCAAATGGAAGCCAGCCTGCACTTTCAAGCGCTGCGCAGGCTGCTCCTTAAAACAGATATTCTTCTGCGAGCGTTGCAATTTGCGAAGACTCCTATCATTTAGAATGACAGACTGGATTACTGTTTCACTTTTCGCTTTGACATTTTTGAAGCTGTTAGCAATGCCCTTAGGGTTTCATTTAGGATTTATCCACAGCACGCCAGCCTGTCATATGTAAAATATAATAAAGTGATGGTAATGATTAGGAGGTAGGAGAGGCTCACTAACAGGATTATTTTTGTATTTCCTGTGATGAAGTGTTAGGATTAATAGCGAGTGCTTCAAACATGCGGATACATGCACACAGAGTCAAAGCTATTCTAGTTTACAGTATACCTAAATCAAAAGTAGATTCCTGACAGGTTTAGATAAGTGCAGCTTAGGTTTTAATGGGACACAGAGCATGAGCAGGGTATTTATGTTGGATGTTTCACCAGGAAGCACAAATTAAAAGAGCCGTCCTGATGGGCAAGTCCACTGTTTTCATTTAGAAATTGCAGATATAGCTGACTGACTTGACTGATGTATCTAAAAGCCGAACCTCCGAGCATATAGCTAACTATATTGCCTTTAAAAGCTTCGAGTAGGAGAGCTCCATGTGTGACATAATTAAATTCCACCCAAGTTAATTCAAACTGTTTAATGATGCAGGGAGAACCATTTCTTTCGCTGTGCCAGCGGTGGGACGGTCCGCAGGGGCCACCAGTGAGGAGAAGCATTAGAAGTTCAGAAAGACACTTGTGATAGAGAGACGAGGATGTGAGAGACTTGAAGGTTGTAGCATCCTTGAAAAGGCAGCTTCCTATTGGTGTGTTTAATTATTTAGTGTCAAATTTGCTTGGTTGTTGTTCTTTCTTTTTTACAATAATTTATAAAGATAATAGCAGAAAATGATTAGTAATCTGCATGTGAGACCAAATGTTAGCAACAGGAGTACCTCTGCGTGCTTTAGCTGTTGGGTTAGCTGTTGGTTTCTGTGACCATCCTGCAGTGTTTCATTATTTTTCAAAGCTAATAACCTCTCCCATGGTGAACAGCCTGACATTATATGTGTCATGTTTTTGTGTCTTTTTCCAGGAGTTGGGGCCAAACGGCGGGTAGGAGATGAGTCTGGTGGGTAATCCCATCGATCCATCCATCAACCTGGAGACTATTCCTACAGAACGTCAAAGCCTCGCTGCGCAGAAGATGAGTCCATCATCGAGACTTTCCCGAGTTTCCATCAAAACACATAAACACATCATGTGCCATTATTTTTCTATTGCTCCCCCCACCCCCGCTCCCTTTTCTGTCAATGGAGGGTGAGCGAACACGGCTGAGTGCGGTATGCAAACGAGAAGCTCCATTTGAAAACTACAGGATGTGACAGGATCCCTTCTCTGTCGCTGACATCACTCTGTATGGGTTGTGATGGGGCATGTGCCAGAGATCTCCTGTCTAATAGGAAGTGAGACACTTAAAGAGATGACCCTGCCTCAGTTGCTCATCGCTGTCTCTCCGCCGGAGAGAGAGCTGGGCTCTCGCATTACTCCTGCACTTGCTAATTAGCGTCTGTCGCTGGAGTAACTTGTACCTGTCAGTGTGTGCCTCTCTCCTATATTCAGTAACTTGAGGGAATTGAAATTGAATGCCAGCTAAGCTCCAACAAACCGCAAATGGTGCATGGGATACACCCTGATTTCCTCACTGACCTGACAGCCTTATATGTAAGAAATTGTTTTTAATGAACACAGAGTATCTCAGCTATTTCTACTGCTGGTGTGGGATGTTTCATCTCTTCTAGACTAGGAGGCCATCTTGGTTTTTTATTGCATTTTTTTAGGTACTTGAGCAAGTCCCCGTGCCATATGTCCATATGTATGAATGCCAAAGCCATTTGTGTCAGATAACCCATTGCCTATTTACATTAAAGGGACATGGTGAAACTGCCTGGTCATTGGTAATTATTGGTCCCATTCCCGGGGCCACTTTGTGCTCGTTCAGGCGGAACAAGGTCGAGTTTATTACAGACATTTCTTCACCCACAGGATTAGCCATGCTGCTCAAATTCATCCCTCCACTTTTCCATTAGTTGATTTATCTGCCGACGAGACTATTCTACATAATGAGTAAAACATGAATTATGGTCAAAGGAATACAAATATTTCATTTACATGCAGATCAACACTGACATGTTGAATTGTTCCCTGTTAGACGCAGTCCTATTTTAGGGCTAATCCCTCTCTGTTTGCAGATGCTCAGTCATCCCAAACATTTGACTTGTTTTGAATAATGGATTTTCTCTGCGATTGTTTGTTGCTGTCACACGCGAAATAGCTACCTTGCATCAAGTCTGACTTGTGTAAGTAGTGCAGAAATACCTCCCCGACACACACATACACACACATGCACAGGAGCATGTGCACATACTGTGTCCTCCTCCTAAGCTGGATGAGACTGTTGATCAAACCCCAGGCTGTGCCCAAATGCGCAGATCTCTCTGTACAGTAGCCCTTGACCTTGCCGCGTGTCCTCGTGGCCCAGACACCCGCCTGAAATTAAATTACAGATTAGTGGCTCTAGGCCCAAAGAGGGGTTTATTTGGTTGGCCCCTCTCTGAGAAGCGCTCATTCTCTCATTCAGCGACTAGAAAAAATGTCATGGGATTTAAGGAAGAAAATGCCAGTCTGGAAGACGTTTCCTTCTGAGAGTGAGCACTGGAGCCAATGTCCCCGAGATCTGAAATGTCTGTAAAGACTTCTGAATCTTACATTGTAGTTAAGAAGGGTCACAGGGCTAGTGGGAAATTTGGGATTTGGCAGATGTGGAAAATGGGCTCTTGAAATCAAAATAAAAGAAAAAAAGAGAAGAAATCAAACTGAAGAAACAGCAGCTCACTGTTGAATGGGAATTAAAAAAATCATTCTTGTGAGACAAAAGAAGAAAATGCCAAGCCCTTATTAATTTGGAAGTCTGTCAAGCCTTTCACAATCCTTAATTCCAAATTACATTCACTTCAAACAACATTCAAATGCAAGTGACCATCAATTGCCAATCAAAAAAATGAACCATGAACATGTGGTTACTGTAACAAAAGAAGTTGAAGTTGATGATGCATTCAGATTTCGTACTAGAAATGCTGCCTTTGGAAGTAACCCACTTGATTTAACTGTATTAAATTACTCACCCTTCATACTGGCTTCAGCTGATACATTTTCCAGTGCACTTTTGGGCATGTGACTACTGTTTAAAGACAAACACACACAAAGTGCAGACTAAACTGAAATTTGATGATGTAACTCTACACTTTTTAAATTCAGTTTAATTTTGTTCAAATACACAGGAGTATGCATCATAAGTCTGCTATCAGTTCACTTCACCTGCCAACTACAGTTCTTCACTTAGCTGACTTGACATGTGTAATTGATTGCGCTTAGTGTCACCTCTCACAGACACGGGCACATAAACATTTAAGATGCTAATGTCGTATCTTTATTTATCTATCAAAATAAAACACTTGGCAGTGTTTTTGAATTGCCCCACAGCCAAGCCTCGGACTACGTCACATACTCATAAGGGAACATTTCACAGATTAAATCGTATCGATTTCAAACTCACACTTAAAGCAGGTAAGGGGTTGGTGTGGTGTTTGCATGTACAGGTACAGTGCTTACTGAAATTTAGAGGTGGCATGAGTGCATACAAGGTCAGTCAGAAACGCAGAACAAAACAGATTTGTCGTAGGAAGCACAAATTCAGACAAAGATGTGTGTGCTCACATTGGCAAAAAAAAAGTTGCAGGTATCCCAAATTGTAAGACTTCATAGTAAGTTTTGACCAGTTTAAACTGCCACACACACACCAGGTGGCAGCCTCCATTCCTGAAAAGTGAAGCCAATGCTGAAGCACCTTAAACTTGCATTCTTTCTAATAGCCAGCAGGGGGAGACTCCTCTGGTTGCAAAAAGGAAATCTGATTGTATAGAAGTCTATGAGAAATCATGAGTTTATGGTCTCGATCACTAATTTCAAGTCTTTTTCAATACAGCATGATGTTCGTTTAGTACATTATGGTCCCATTTAGAGTCAAATAGACCATAAAGCAGGGTATGCTTTAGGGTGTGGCTACCTTGTGATTGACTGGTCGCTACCACGCTGTTGTCCAGTCTAGGTGTTGTCCTTTTTTTTTTTTTTTGTCTTAGAACTTTAACCCTTCCAGAGTGTTAATTATAACCTTTTGGTTGCCTAAAAATGTCTTATTCAGTCTTGGTTGTACTTAGCTCCACCCTCTCATGTCACTTCTGGTTGCAAAAAAACAAAATTGTGACAGCGAGAAACCAAGATGGTGACAACCAAAATGGTAAACTCAAGGCTTCAAAACTGTAGTCCACAAGCCAATGGGTGACGTCACGGTGACTATGTACACTTCTTATACAGTCTTTGGCACACACATATAGGCACACTTCACACACTGCGTTGGTGCATGTTATTGGGAAACACATCAGACATTAGCAATCAATGCAGACAGGATGAAACTGTTTCTTGGAGCGAGAGAGAACACCGGTGCTCATATTTTTCAGAAAGCTCTCCACACTCCGCAGGGTTCACACACTCTGGCTCAGAGCAGTAAGCAGCAAGCAGTAGATTTACTGTGTATTACCACTTATGCTACTCTGCATTTGACTTGATTTGAACATGAGGTCCCAGTAAAGTAGTCACTGAAATGGGGCCAGATGTGCTCCTAAATTTTAGTACACAGTCAACGCTTAGTGTGCTCTTTAGAAAATACCTTCCTTTATTTCCCCGCCCTTTTGTTTAGCAGATACTTCAACATAAGTGTGAACACACATCCTCTCACTACTACGAGTCATTTCTTTCCCCTCTATTAAAACTAACCTCAGTCAAATAGAGAGGAGGCAGCTGGCAGCTAGTGGCCCATGTTGTTTGGGATGGGACACCTGAGGTCAGTGGCTCTTAATCCAAGCACTCTGCAGCCAGAGCTCTGTCAGTTTCATTCTAGCAGTCTAATCAGGAACTGTTTCACACCAGGGACAGCAAGTGAATGCAGTTAAGTAGATGGTAGTAAAGAAAAAACCAGGACCAGGGTTGAAGACCACTGCATAATTGGTTTATTAAAGGAATCGTGGAATACTCCATCACAAGTTATCAAGGTGCATGTAAATAGCTATGGACAGTAGTCGGTTAACTCTGGATGTAAGCATGGTGTGTAAACACGAATTCTGCTCACTGTGAGCATCCTTGCATCACTTTTACGATCTGCTGGGTTTGTTCACCGCTTAAGGAGAAAACACTGCCAGAATTTTACACTGTGTTTTATTTCTCCTGAGGAGGTTCGATAATGTATTTAGTATGCAGAGGCGGGAACGAAACATAAAACAAGACAAATCAACTGCGATAGTTGATCCACCGATGTGGGTTTTTGAAAGCTGATACCGTGACTGATATTAATGCTTAGAGAATCATGTTACATTTATATTACATGTATGAATTCACATTAATTAATTTAAATTTAATCCTAATTTCACTCTAAACATTGTAAAACAATCAGCTATTGAAATAAGTTCAAGAGTAAAAATGTGATTATTATGTGGTACCTATAGAATTACCATAGGACTGCCATAACCAGGACATGATATGAGGGGTGATGCCACCCCTCTTCCTTTTCAATGGTGCTAAATTCATTATTCAGAGCATTAATATAGCATCAAACAACTATTAGCTATGTAAAGCTGTAGAGGAGTAATGTCTACCTGAGCAGAGAATGAAGTCCTTCTCCCTCTGTGTGTGTTGTAATCCAAGCTTCTCTGTGTTTTGTTGGCATAGCCGGGCTGCCCACACATGCTTTTAGTGCACGTTCGTGCCCCACTGGCTAGCTCATGGCTGCTGCGCTACACTGCTCTCATACGGCAGTCACAGCTCATAACGCCGTCCCGTCTGACAGCGTCATTGTGGAGGTGTAGCCCCCATCCTCAAGTTCCCCCTCAGGTAAGCACTGTCAGGTCTGTCAGCACTTTCGCCACTTTTAGCATTGTTAGCACCGTTAGCTGCAAACCACTGGCTCACTGTTGCCATGTTGAGAACCATTGAGAGGCAACAGAAATGCTCCTGATTCCTTATTTAGCACATTTAACCTGCCATTCCCCCACTACATCCCCTATAGTAGCAAGGGGGAGCTAATTGCTGGCTGTAAACTTAAATACAAAGCTACAGTCAGAACACAGCTAGCTTAACTTAGCTTAGCTTAGTTTTGCTTAAAATAAAGACTGGAAACAACTGGCATGGGTCTGTCCAAAAGAGTGGTATCAATCTTCTCATCTAACTCTCAGCAAGAAAGCAAATAAGTTTATTTCCCAAAATGTCAGACTATTCCTCCAGCTCTTTATTAGGTGACCAAATAAGGAAGTTAATTAAAATTTAAATGTGACAGAAGCCTTAAATGGGTCATGTTCATTATAGTCTAACATGGGGTTTTGTGAGTTAAAGTAGGGTGACTGCAAACACCAGAACAAATTCAGACAAATACACCTCCATTTCATTAATCACTTCCGTAGTGAGGTATCACATTTGAGTTTAAAATATTGACATTTAATTATACTTCCTCATTAGACCAGTGCAATGTGTAAGGATATCTGTGAAGAAAAGATTGTTAGATGTCCAGAAAAACTCTTTAGGTTCTTGTTTATGTTCCTTGTGTCTTTTCAAAAGCTGTACATCCCTACTAGTATATCTTCAAGGACAAAAGAGCTGCTTTCGAGGTTAGATCAAAATTCCTTGAGTGAATCATGTGAAAGTAAGAGAATAAACAGAAAACTTGAAAGCCCCTGAATTCATAACACTGTCATCCTCCACCCTGAATGGCAAGCAGCTTTGCTGGGCATGAGATGTAGACATAAGGATTTAAGAGAGTCAGAAAATGAAGGTTTCTGTTGGGAGGGCAGACATGCCAAGCTACAATGAAAGACAAAAAAAGTCAACTGAGGTGCTGAGAAGTAAAGCCTCAATCCAAAACTTTCAAGAATACTAGCTGTGAATACACAGGGATTTTTGAATGGCTTTCAGGGTGGTACTATCATTTCAGTCCTTTTGATAATTCTACCGTTAAAAAAAAACTGTGTAAAGACAACTAATATTTGCAATGGCCAGACAGAGAATAAGATCGTGGCTTGATACGACAGTTGGGCATTTTACTGTCATGGTGAAGAGGGAGCTGAGCCTGAAAGAACAGCTCTAGATTTACCAGCAGACACCTTCGCAAAGCTCTGGGTAGTGACAGAAAGGATAACATTGCATATTGAATCACTGCTCAGAGTTACACCCCTGCTTACATCGAGAATTGGGGTGGTATTGGCAGCTGATCAGGATGCCTCGTCCAACTGGGAGGAGAACCTGTGGGCAGATCAAGAACACATCGGGTTGCCTGGGAAGGTCTTAGACTCCCCCAGGTGCTGGAGGAAGTGGCTAAGGAGAAATACATCTGGGCCAACGGGTCCAGGTAAGCAGTGTTTTTTAATCTTGGTCAACATTATTAAAAATATTCCTAAATGGAGCTTTAAAGGGACTGTATGTAATGTTTTGCACGCACAAATGTTTTTTTTAGCAGATTGTAACCCAATCTAAAAATGAGACCTATCATGACTTTCCGGGTTTCTTTTCTCTGTGAGCCTCTTGACTGCTTTTAATTTGAAGAATGCGGGCCAATTTTTCTGGGAAAATACAACAGATGTGACGTTACTTCACTCTCTTTAGGGAGAGGGCTAACAGTGTGCAACGATAGCTAACATTTGGTTAGAAATGGAGTCCGCTAATACCAACAAACGACCAGCCCCCACCACAACTCCAAACTCCACAGAATAGTCATATCTTGTGAAGTTTGTATTGCAAACTAGGAATGTGACCGATGTCGGGTCAAACTATGATCAACATCGGCCAGGCCTTTGATTCATGGACAGACCCCAAGCTGGCAAAATTCCTGTTGGACAGATAGGCTAATGGTACTGCCAAGCATGTGATATGTAAAGAGATATTGTGGTTTTAGCTGTCAGTCACATTCAGTCTCCTCGGTGTCGCCTCACTGTTTTGACTGAAGCTCACTTGCATCTACGTAAAGCAAGCACAAGCACGAGCAACAGGACACTGACTGTCGAACAGGTCAGTGTCTATATAGTGTGTATTAAATTGTTTCTGTTGTTTTAAGTAAACAGTCACAATGGCACTATAATTAACCTGAACTTTAAATAACAGCTGGATTTTTCCCCCCATCAGCAATTGTTGTTCCTCTTTACACTTTACTCAAAAATCAAGCACTCAAGCACTCATATCGGTATGCATGAGTTCACAGATTTGCACAGATTGCCTACCTACACATTTAACAGCTGCAAACTCCACCTGACCTTTTTTCATGTACGGTACTTGTTCTGTTGAAACCTTGGCCACTGACAGTGGCATCGATCCAACTTTTGGCTCCTGCAAAATGAAATAAAACCTCTGAATCCCCCCTGCTAACTGGATTTGGCAAGACAGTTCATCAAAATACCACGATTTGCCAAACGAAGGAGTCACAGCAAACGTGCCCTCTATGCCAACATGAACATGTGCTTTTTAAGCGCAACTAGCAGTTAATGTTCTCTGATCAGCGTTCTGTGAAAAATGCAAAGTGAAATTGTGCCATGCTATACATGTTAGTCTCTAAAGAAGCCAGGAGAAAAAGGAAGAAAAGGTCAGCTGGTCATGGTGTTTTACAGAAAATCAACATCAAAGACATGGAGATGCAATGGGCACAAAAGCTAGTGGAGCTGTGCCCACTGAGCACAGATGGGTGGACCACTGGTCTGGTATATTGTTTAATATGTAGGTAACCGTTGGAACCTTAATAGTACAGTAAACATTAAAGAAAACATCTTAATAATCAAAGTCCCTCTAAAGGGGGAAACAGACCATGTGAATAGATCAGATTCAAAACAGTGATTATCTATTTCTTACTTTTTGTATTGCATTGTTTCATGTAAATTTGGTTTAAGGTTTTTGGATAAACCAAAGGTTTTTACAGCTAAAATATTCTGCCACCAAAGACCAAATTCATGAGTCAATGTTTTTGGACACCGAAAACCTCTCATTTATATTTAAAAGGGACATGCTCATTTTCAGGTTCATGCTATTACATTTCTGGGTTTCTACTCGACCATGTGTACATGCTTTCATAAACACATTTCTTTCACTCATATTGTGTGTCTGAATATACCTGTATTCTGTCTGAAATGCTGTTTTAGCACCTGTCTCTTTAAATGCTCTCTAGATGACCCAGAGCATTAATATAGTATCAAACAACTGTTTGCTATGTAATGATATAGAGGAGTAATATCTAGCTGAGCAGAGAATGAAGTCGCTCTCCCTCTGTGTGTGTTGTAATCTGAGCATCTCTGTGCTTTATTAACAGTAGTGTTTTTAGTACATGTGAGCTTGCCCCACCGGATAACTCATGGCCACCGCTCTGCTCTGCTCTCATACGGCGATAACAGTTGATATCGCTCCAGTCTTCCCCATGTTAAGACTGTTAGTTCTTTCAATGCCAGCATTGTTAGCATCGTTAGCTACAAGCCGCCGACTCAGCTGTCGCCATGTTGAGAACTGTGTGGAGGCAATAGAAATGCTCCCAATATTGCACCTTTAAGCCCCCCTTCCCGACAAAGCCCTCTAAATGGCTTGTTGAATCACGTGAGAGCCCACAAAAAACTGATAGTTTGTAGGTTGGCAGCCACTCCAGATACCCAAATGTATGTGCACAAGCACTGAAAAATGAGTTTCTCATGATATGTCCCCTTTAAGATGGGCACAACATTTGCTTTGATTTCAAATTTCATTTCTGCATGTTTGCATTCTAATGAAATAAAAGCATTTTCTTGTAATGGCATTAAAGTTTGATGAGCGCTTATATGTGTCACATTATGCTGGGACATACTATGACATTATTTTCGGTTCATACCTTCCATCTTAGGTTCAGTTTGAACTTTGTCAATGCATACTACAAGGAATAATTCTGAGGAAGGGATGCAGAGCCACTGAGAAGGATATATATAATATACATTTTGTATTATGATCCCAAGGCTGAAGACTTGACTCAGTTGTGGTGAAATCATGGAGATGCTGACTGTAGTGAAACAGTATGATGGGGTTGAGGACTAAACATACAAAGGGTCTGACTTTGACACAGGGGACTGTGGTTTGACTTCCATCTCCTTAAACAGGATATTTGTTTCTTTTAACCATGAGGACTCTTCATTACTTTAAATAGTTTGGGTCTCATTATCTCAATAAAAACAAGGCAAATCTTTCTCACTGGGCTCCACAAATAAGGTGTGGCTCAATTAATTTATTCCTCAGATACCAACGCAAATGTTTCATCCCAATAGTTATTTACTATAAATTGCTGGTGTTCATAAAAGGTGCCCCATTTCAGCTGTATAATGCAAAAGCATGCATTTTTTAGAGCACCCCAGCTGCTTCACCTGATAAAAGTTAGTCAATATTATATAATAAATGCACTTAGTGCAGACTTTTCCCTCCTACGTGTCCATATAGAAAATATTGAATATACACAAGATCTGGATTTTATTTGTCTCCCAGCTGCTCCGAGTTTTAATATTTCATAAACAATGATCAATCACCAAGTGCACTGAAGAGCAAATAAGTAATGACACTCCTGGTAGGCCAATGAAAAGTGCAGCTTTTATTTGACTCTGTGGCTGCATATTTGATTTTTCTCCTAAGTTGTATTTAAAATCTCATTACCTTTAATCAGGATGAAGTGATATCATGCTAGATTCTATTCCCTTTTCAAAACAACCTCCTCAGAGACGCTGAAGTAAATCACTGGCCCAAACTTGGGAAAACAAAAGACAGTGCATAAGCAGAGGCTTATTTTAGCAGCTGAAATGTGTGCTTTGTCAGACTCATTCAGTTGTGCTGGGCTAGGCCGTCCCTAATTAAAGTGTTCTGCACTACAGAGTCCCAGACTGGTCCTGAGCATGCAGAAGCTGTCTTATTCTTTCCATCCATCACATCTACTGTAATTACTTTTGTTTACAGTGGAGGAAACGGCAGCTGTCTGATTAGAAGTTATTGAGGAGATAACTCATAGGTAATTTAGAAATGGCGCTCAGCTTCTCTCCTGGATGCAGATGAATCATTTCCTGTGTGAAGTGAAGGGACGATGTAGAGACGCTCATGGAGAACGACCCTGACAAATTACCGCCGGGCTGTCGAATCTCCAAACCGTTTTCCTCCAGAGCCGCGCATTGTTGTTCCAATGGTGATGATGGTCTCTCTTTTCCTGAGGCGGAAATAAAAAGTTTGCAAAACGGTGTAATTAGCTGCGCACGTTGTTCATTTTTTCTCACAAAGTGAAGGAGTTTTTTTATTATTATATTATTTTGAAGGCCAACCGCAGTTCCCAAGCATTTTATGATTTTATTGAGATAGATATGGAGATAGAAGACAATAATAATCTCTTTAAATTTTGGATTGAACACACATCAACAGTCCCACAGTGTTATGACTGGTTTTCAACTGTTCTATGACACAGTGTTTTGCAGTATGGACCAAATATATGATTATGTATTATCACATGATGGTCATTAAAAAAAAAACATATCCTTGTGTGAAATGGATCCTGAGATCTCCACTACTGATACAGAAAATGGATGTGCAATATCAAAATGGCAAATCGATACTGCAATATCCACTTCCAATATGGGAAATGGATCCTGCAGCAGCAACATGATATTGGATCTTTTTTTTTTTTTTGGTCTTTTGTCTTTTTTTGAGATTCACTGCAGATTTAGGAAATACTAGATATTACTCCAGTTTTATTACATTTTGGTTGGCTGGTTTGGTTGCTAACGTTTTGCATATTTCATATAATAAACAAAAATACTACATATTCAGTTAAATGCAGTGAGTATTATTATCCCAAAACTCACTGTTGTATAGTATATCAGTTAGTTAAGATATGACTGGGCTTACAGCTTGTCAATCACGATGTAGGACACATGGAGCTGACATCCTCCCCTTTGTCCTAAAGTCTTGTTTTTGCACCACAATCTACAATAACTTTGCAAGAACTGCAGTTAACAGCAAAGAAATGTCGAACATATTATAATTTCAACAAATTATATAGTTGTACTGATGACGTCACTGTCCATGGAATATAATATTTGGAGCTAGAGCGGCTGTGGCTCAGAGGGTAGAGCAGGTCATCCACCTATCGGAAGGTTGGTGGGTCGATCCCTGGCTGCTCCGGTCACATGTCGATGTGTCATTGAGCAAAACACTTAACCCCAAATTGCTCCCAAGGCTTAGCCATCGGTGTGTGAATGTGATGATTGAGTATTTACATTAGATCCTGATGGGCAAAGTTGGCACCTTAGCAGCCTCTGCCATCAGTGTATGAATGTGTGTGTGAACGGGTGAATGCTGACATGTAGTGTAAAGCGCTTTGAGTGGTCAGAAGACTAGAAAAGTGCTGTAGAAATGCAAGTCCATTTACCATTTAATTATGTTTTCATTAGTGTATAATCACTTGAAGAATCTAACAAAGTGTTTCCGTTAGCCTAGAATGAGCCCTTCATATCTACATAGGGAGCGGGCCCTCTTTGTGGAGTCCACCATGCTGCTACAGTAGCCCAGAAAGGACAAACCAAACACTGGCTCTGGATACAGCCTTTCACGTTTTTACATAACCTGAAGGCCACTGTAGTTCTCCAGCATACTCGGCTACATAGAGAGGAAATTGGTATCTACAAGTACAACTACCATAAAAATGTTAATTGATCAAATTGCTTTCATTTTCTAAATGACACCAAAGATGGCGGTGGTGGTTACAGGGAGCAAAATCAAATCTTTGTGTCCGTCAGGACTCTCCTGTTGTCCTTGAGAGCTGAGTGGGTTCACTCAATTAATGGCTGTAATTGGACTGTTTGGAATATCAGCAGCGCTAATGTAACTTTGACAGTAATTTAATTTGACATGTTAATCAATCATCAACATAGCTGGAGCGCCCACTAATATGTTAACAAGGGATATAAATATCGTTTGTATTGTATGCACACAGCGGTGTAGCACACAAGGCATTGTGTATGATCATAATATATTAGTACTTTGTTTATTGATTTATTTTTGCTTTTTCATCTTTAGCCATAGTGCCAGAGGTGTTTTTTCTCAGCGACGGAGCCAGAAAATAAAAGGAAATGTCATAAAATAAATAGTACCTGATAAACTATTGTGTGGTGTGCATGTCATGAGTGCTTTCAGTTCTTTGTACCGCTCCACTTTTGTCCTTGCTTGCACCATTAATTTGTTGTTCAGTGCCTCATCATGTGTAAATATTACAGCTCAAAACCGGCTCCAATGAACTTGCTGTTTGTACAACAGATCCCCTCTCTTGCCAAAGTGTTAGATTAATTACTTTGCTTTAATGGGCCCCACTACTGGGTACTAGTAATTAAAAGATAATGATTGGTCCCTTTGAATGTTACAAATAAAGATGCACGAACTCATTTGTGTTATTCAGGTTGTTCAATAAAAGATTAGGCCCTATGTGGGGATGGGGTTAGGGGTGGGGGGCATTGGGGCTACTTGCTAGTTCTGCCAAATTATCCATGCTTTCCTGTGGTGTGTCTGCTCTTAGCGATCTATATCAGATAAACTTTGAATTATCACTCTGGATAAGATTAATAAATAACCGTAGCTTGTTCATTGGCATTCATCTCCATGACCCCTTTTCTCTATGAATAGCTGGAGAAAAATAAAAGTTTTATATTGGGAACTGAAGCTCTTTTCTCTACTTTTTTTATTGGATGTTGACAGCTGTGTTTGGTGATGAAATTAGTCCAAGTCCTTCTCTGCAGAGACTGGTGAAATTCCTCATGAACCCCCTTTACATGTCTTTACTGACCTGCTGCAAACTGTATAAAGCTACTAGGAAAGGAGTAAAAAACACTGATATCAACCTTTATAAATACAACACACCAACACTGCAGATCCAGTGACAATGTGTTGAGATCTTGAGTCTTTGTAGTTCTTAGTTTGTGATCCCTCAACATGGCTGCATTTCTCAGGGGATGTTTTATTTTGAAAGATGCACCCCTGCAGCTGTCTTGATGAACTTGTTGTGGCACCGCCGGAGGAGAAAGCTACATCCAGTCTTTGTTCTGCTTTACAGAACACAAAAAGCCTGCTTCAGAAGGCAACTTATGTTGTTGCTCTTGAACTTTTGTACAAAATACATTTTTTCAATTGTTTATTGTCTAGCTTCCAGGCCATTATACTAATAACACAGGATAAATGAAGAGGATAAATCTATTTGGCATAAAATTATTTTGCTGTTATTGATTTCATTAGATTGCTTTGATTGTGATATGTAGCTACTCTATATCATTGTGTTGTATAAAACGTTCAAATCATGTTTCCGGATAAGTGTGATGAATGGAAGGACAGTATTAGGAGCTCTGGAGGGTTGGCTGCTCCAGAAAGGAACAGCTGCTCTTACCGGCAAATCAATCCATTACTATCTGCAAGGCACTGTGGTGGTTAAAACAATTTAGGGGTTCAAATTAAAACATACTCTGACTTACAGCCATAATACAACGAAAAAAGGACTGCAGTGTTTCAGTCTGGTTGGACGTTGCAGAGCCCCATGATTGGAGAGATGGAGTCACTGTGGGACCAGGGGTTAAGGTCAACTTAACCTCTCATGCAGCAGGTTACATTCAGGGCATACATTACCATAGCAACAAACACAGACGTTGATTATAGGCTACATGGTTTCTTGGGCAATGTACCAGAAAATTCAGAATTCAATTTCACAGATCAGTGTGAGTTAGATGTGGTAGGTAGATTTGGTTACCTTTGGACAGAGCCAGGCAAAGATAGCCTGCTGCAAATATACCTTCATATTTACCATGAAAATATGAGAGTCCCATCGATCTTCTCATTTTCAACAATAAAGCAAACAAGTGTATTTCCTAAAATGTGGAACTGTTTTCAGCATTATGAGGCAGTGGAAATGAGCACAAAAAATAGAAATGGAGTCAAATCCACTTTATTTGTGTAGCCTAAAATCACAAATTTGCCTCAGGGGGCTTTACAACCTCTACAGGATACAACACCTTCTGTCCTTTACAGTGCGACCCTCTCATCAGATAAGGAAAAAAAATCTTTCAACAGTGAAAAAGAAAAAATGGAAGAAACCTCAGGTAGAGCAACAGAGGAGGGATCCCCCTGCCAGGATGGACAGACGTACAATCGATGTCATGTGTACAGACTAGCAACATAATGAAAATACAACACAGACAATCCATGTGACAAAAATTAATACATATAATGTGACATACAATATGTGAGAGGGTGGATCCAGGAGGATGTGAAGCAGCTTCCTGGCATCGCCAGATAGAGCCAGAGCAGCAAGACCTCCTCTCCACCATAGAACCTGAAAGCCTGTTATGTCAGATTCAAGACTATGAATGCATCATTTTCCACTGAGCCACTGTAGCCAGACCCTTTTACTGTAATGGTGCATACATTAAGCCTGAATAAACCCTCAGAATTATTTAGAGACACAAGCCTTCTCTTGGAATCTCCTGGTAAAGTTACTGATCAAGTCATAGTTTGTGGTTTGTCCTCTAGTCATAAAAGCCACCTATTTACTGTATTAGATCTGACATGTCAGGTAGTGCATTCAGCAAAGAAAATCTTCATTTTCAATTCAACACATGTGACGCTACATACTTTAAATGACGTAAGCAGGACATGTGATTTCTTGGCCACAAGAGAGAGTTCATGCATTGCTCCCCCTGTCAGACTACAGCAAATCCACTGACAGATGGTCAGATATGCCATTTGTGATCAGGACAGGTCACGTGACCTGCAGCTCCTTGGTAATTAAATGGAAAATTATGTAAAAAGAAAGGATTGCTCACATCCGATCAGGCCTGGGCCACTGAAAGCGAGAAGCTACTGTATGCAGGGACTCATGAGCAAAACAAGTAATTAACGCCTGGTAGTTAACACACGACAGGCAACATGTTACGTGACGACTCAGCACTCCCACTCTTGCATTTGCATCTCAGCAGGAGAAGAGGCATGAGGCAAAGGAAAGCCCTGCTGTGTTCAGTCCTTCATCCTACTGTTTGTAATCACTGGACACGATAGGGGCCTGAAAGAAAGGTTCCTCAGCCACATGACAGCCTCCAGCTACACAGAGTAGAAGCATGTTCATGAATCTTAATTTTTTCCACTGACAGATCTAGACAAATAATTAGATCACGTATTAAAACTTGCACAGAAAATGTTGCGCTTACAACCAAATGCAAGGATGAAGTCAGAGAAGATCTTTTTAACGAGTTGTCTGCCATTAAAAGAAACCTCTATCCTTGGATACTTTTACATGAGTGCTGTACATCATCTGACTGTGATATTCCCCATGTTCTAATCTATATGTTTGTGATGAATGCTGCTGTTCAGTGGAATTACAGATTTTCATGAGTGTCATTGAAAATCAAGTGTGTTTCAAGTGCGACAAAAACATAGAGTATAACGTCACAACTCGTGAAAGCTGAGAAAAATATATGCTCCTGGAATTGTGAATGCAAGAGTGGGCTGTTCACATGGACTCTTCTCGTATCAGGGTGAAATCTGGTTTACCTTTTATTATTATTCACCCAAACCTGCCTTGTCTGCTTTTGTTTCAATAAATGAGGTGGGAACACTTCACACATACAACAAAAGACGGTTTGCTTTGCCAAACTGATTCCGGGGGTGCAGAGCTGTGTGGGGGCCCTGGAACATGTCATGATTGTATTTCAGATATTTTACAGTTTCAGGGTCCAGAGCGAGCTATTCTTACTGGGCCTACAATTTCTAGTAGTGCTCCGGCCTGAGAATATATTACAAATCACACAGCTCTAGAAATGGGCTGCATGGTGGTGCAGTGGTTAGCTCACAGCAAGAAGGTCGCAGGTTCGATTCCAGCTTGGGCAGCTACAGA
This sequence comes from Pterois miles, assembly GCA_947000775.1. Taxonomy (NCBI): domain Eukaryota; kingdom Metazoa; phylum Chordata; class Actinopteri; order Perciformes; family Scorpaenidae; genus Pterois; species Pterois miles. The sequence goes on from CAMQGK010000318.1 coordinate 4,804,092, forward strand.
CAGTGGAAGTGACTGCATTAATTGTGGATTATTTCTATTATTTATAAATCACCACATGTTTCTTGACCGTTCTCTGTCTAAAATAAATATAAATGACATTTAGAATGAAATGAAATGGCCATTAAGAGACTGAAACTTCATGTAGAAAGAGCAGAAACACTGGTGACATGCAGCTGGTGTGAACAAGGGAGGCGTTAATCACTCAGCCATAAGGTAAAACAGCTCACTGGTCACGAGGACTGATGTTTCCTCTGGCCAATCAGAGGAGGAGGGTGCGGTCAGTGGGCGGTGTCAAGCGTTAATTGTCCTTTAACCTGTGTTGGTGAGATATTAGTGAGAGATGCGCAGGTGCAGACAGGACACGTGAGACTTCACGGATGGTTTGCGGATGTTTGTACGCTGCAGCTGTTGGTTTAGTTGAGCGTCTTTACTGGGCTGTGGAGCGAATTTTACTTTGTAAAGTTTAGGTGAAGTTTCACCAGTGAAGCTAAAAGCGTGGTTAGCCAGTCCACCACTAAACACACCTGTAGCCTAAATAAGATATGGTCGGTTACGGTTAATGGCGGGTGAGCCGATGATGACCTTCTTCCCTCTGGTTTGCTCTGACGGTGAAGGGAAAGTGAATGAAGCTGTTAACCTGAAGAAGGACGCCATCTCCTATTTAATTGGGAAAATCCTCTATGGACGCTGGTGAGTGGAACTGCTGACTGACAATACACACTACCTCTCACTTTCAATGCCCCGCTATGATTGGATGTTAACTACACATTATCAATGTGAAGTGTTAAAGATTTTTCAATATCAGAAATCTATATTTTTTTATTTATGGAGTGCAGAGTTTTATCCAGAATTAGTGCTCTCGAACAGTCTTGTCCGGTGGCCTGTTTTCAGGGCCTCTTTCTGCGGATGTTGCATCTGAGTGATTTCCTGATGGTATTGTGTATATTGTGTACAATATATGAAGTACAAACAGCATCTCATAAATTGAGAATCATGCGGCATCTTGATAGATGGTAGAAAAATACATTTGTGTGAGATACATGCCAGACTGCAGATAGCAATCATTACACCGAAATGGGACATTACCATTGAAGTTTTAACTGACAAACTGAGCTGATGAAAATGCGTTTGAAAAAGCAATTTTGAAAACAGTGTGATTTGGGAGCTGCAGGAACAGGTAATTGTTGATGGCACTCCCAACATGGTATTTCCATAAACACCTTTCGATGTCAGTACCAGGCAAACTCTCAGGAGCTTTCCATTAACAGCATTTGCCAAATCAACATCTTGGGGTGATTATGAACATGTTTCCAAGAGCAAATACTGTGATGGTGGCTAGGCAGTCTTGATAATTACACAGTGGATAATGGACGGAGGGCAGTAACACATAGCAGGAGGTGCTGGACCCAGTGGGCCGTGATAATTAACCAAAATCATAATGACACTGGGCAAAGTGATCCCCCCCCCCCCCCCCCCGCCTCGTATATGATAAATATTTAATGTTTCATTACAATAATGATGGGAATGCAAAATGCCAAACCACTAACTGTCAAACTTTTGCCGCTGTTGTCTTGTAATTAGAGGAAGCTCTAACTGTCTCTAACTGTCTAATTTCCCAGTGCAGCCTGCCAGCATTTAGCACTCTCATGAAAGAGTGGTGACAGGGAAGGGAATTGTGCGTAGAACACAGTTGGACTGCACATTGAAGAGTTTTACATTAATTCACTACTTGGCATCCACTGGTGTGTGAATGTTTATCCTTTTGACAATTAAAGAGTTACAAATCATAGACCTACTTACAAAGAACGCAGTCCTTTGTGTACTTATGTTTCCAGGACAGTTGTCTTCTGCAAGTGAGCCAAAGTTAGTTTTTTCCCCTTGGCTAGAAAAGCACATTTATGTAACAGGAGCAATCTGTTACCAAAACCCCACAGAGTTGACTTTATTGTTACAGTTTTGGCCAGATGAGTGGACAAATGAGTGGGCATCTTGTAGAAATGACAAAGTGAACCAGAGTGGTCTTATACAAACACATTAGTCAAGTTATTTTGACCACCTCGCCTCTGTTTAAGCTTGCTTTACACAGTTGAGAAATCCCAGTTCAATTTCCGTCCTGGCTGCTTTAACCCACATATACACCAGAGGGAGCGGTGATCAATACACTGTACTTGGCCATCATTATCAAGACTTATATCCCCTTCAGCTCAGGGCCCATTAAATCAGAGGACCACATTCTTCCCGCCCAGTGTCTCAACCACAACTCCCGAGTCACATTAAGGTCTGATTTACACGTCTTTAATAACGGGCCACCCTTAATTAGCTGATCACACTGAACACACTGAAAAAGATGACCATCCAAGGCTCAGGAAGATGTTTGCTTCAGGCCACTCGCAATCTGTCATCCATACCAAGCTGCGTTTGCATTGCAAAAACACCTTCCTCTCGTGGCTGTGGTCATACCTCATATGTTGAGAGATGCCAGAGGCGATAATGAATCCTCGCTGAGATGCCTGATCCCTCGCATCAATTCAGGGCACCAGTTACGTGCGACTTCTGCTCTGCAGCGAGCTTTGTAACTTCTCTCTCCTGAAGTATTTGCTGTCAAACAGTGGACCCTTGATGACTCCTTCCTCTCTTGTTTTGGTCACAATCCATTGGTTCCAGCCTGAGAGGCTCTCTATATCATTAGCAAAAAAATAATTTGGTTAGTTTAATGGAGTGACTTAGACTAACAAGTTGTTGCAACAAGAATACCCCGAAGTGACTGGAGATGTATTACCGCGGTAGTAGCGGCTGCTCATTAGCTCCTTGCAGTGTTATTGCAGTTAGGCTCATAAGAAACCTGCATAATATCCATGCATGGCTGTAAAAGAGAGACGGCTGATAAATTGCATAATAACCAGATTAGCAATATGTCACACTAAGCCTCTGGCAAACGGCGAGGGAATTGGGAAGATTCTACCCTCCCTCTGAGATGAGAAAGATATAAATAGAAACCTTGAAGCTCAATTTGTCAAGTTACATGAGCAGAAATGCATTCCCCCTTTTCCACCCGACCCTAAATATGGAAAGGTCCTTTGAAGCAGATTTCATCAAGTCATTATCAAAATGGTGATGCATCTGTGAAAGCATTGACAAATATCTAGTTTAAAGGTCATTTTCATTTGAAAACCTCTAGCTTGTGAACTGTATTTTCTAGCATGTGACTGCAAATATGATACAGGAAAAGGAAGTCTTCTATTAGACAAACTCTGGCTATTGCAATGTGATAATGCCTTCTATTAGGCACAATTACATCTGATGTTTAAAACGGTCCTTTTGGTTGTTTTGAGGCTTGAAGTGAAATTGGATTATACATTTTTATTTCATGTCAATGATTGAAGTTTCAATAGTCTTAAAATGTGATGAGAGGCACCCATAACCGGTTCTTCTACATCACAGTGAGACTTGTATGGTTTTGATTTATTGCATAAACAATATATGAATAGTGAATCTGTTCAAAAGTCACATTTCACTGTTTACAAGGCACTTCATTCCTTGAAACGCGATAACTGTGGTGGGTTGCTGGAAAAATTTTCAGTCAGTCTTAGGGATGCTAAATTTAAAAAAAAATCTGAACTGATACACGACCCTTGTTAACTGATTATTAAACCTCAACCATGGTGTTGCGTTCACTGTCTGCCTCCAACACCATCCCCCGAGCCAACTTCCTGTATCTGTGCCGGCTCTCTTAAGGTGGACCAGCTTTTCTCCTTAAAGTTTAACCGATAGTGTTAATCACTTAAAATGCTTAAAATGCCGGACGGTTGTACATTTCTCTACTGTGGGACTAATAAAGGAATATCTTATCTTATCTTAATTGTTTACATCCCTAGTCAGCCTTAGTTGGGCTGTGACAATTCACTTATCTCTGGATTCGATACTATCACAATGCCGATTTGAGATATATATATATATATATATATATATATATATATATATATATATATATATATATATATATATATATATATTTTTTTTTTTTTTTTTTTTTTTTTTTTAAGTATTCTTCTATTCTACAAGTATTGTGATTTGATATTATGATGTTTACTTTTTTGACACTAGACCAGGGGAAAAAATTGAATCATACACTGCTAGGGACTTTTACTTTGGAAAATATCTAGATTGATACAAAAAATGTTTGTATGTAGTCAGAGATGTCCTGAAGTCAAATATATCAGTCATTGTCATCCATTGTTAATTTTTTTCCTTCACCCCAAAAATCAAAGAACAGACATTTCCCTCACAAATTAGTGGTGTTTTCTTCTAATTTATAAGGGATGTGTAATGTGTTACAGTTCTCTTTAACACCTTATTTTGAAAACCAGATGTAGTCACGTGTATACTCCCACTAACTTTGCCAAGTTTGACGCTAACTCTTCCCGTTAGCTCCGTTCTCTTTATACATCCATGGTCAGCTCCATCAGGGCTATTTGAATGCATTTAACATAAATGTCAGTATATGGATGATCTACAGTTGTAGCGTCGGCTGATTTGACCATGGCTGGTTTGATGTTACCTCAATATGATAACGAGTTAGCGTAGCTTTAGACATGATGTCCAGCTCTGCTTTTCTGCAGTGTGTGAAACCCGAAGTGTTTCCATACTTTACGGTATGTGTAGTATTTACCACTTTGAATTTAATATGCTGGATTGAAGTCTTATCCACGTGGAACCTACGCTGTTTTCTACTTTTTGTGTCGGCTGGCTGCTGCTGGCTACGGTGTCTTTTGCTTGATTGATCCGGAACAGATATGGTTTCACGTTACTCAGACTACAACAATAAAAGCGGTAACTTCCTTCTACCTTCGCATAGACTCAAATAAGGAAATATATTGATTCCGGCATTAAAAAAATCAATTCCAAAATCATAAAAAGATGTTTTTCATGTTGCGTTCACATGTTGAAGTCCCAATGACACACTGACAACATTTATTCAATCTTGCTCTCCTTATTAAGTGCCATTTTGATGAAAAAGGCATAATTTAGAGCGCTTTTGAAGCTTCCTTTTTTAGCTTCAACTTCCAAAGCATTTTGATCCTCATATTCTGCACCCGGAGACATGTTATTTATCACCAGCTGGGAAAGTTCAGTTAGTTGTCATAAATTCCCTGCCTGCAAAAACAGTTGCAGATTTGGACAGGTATATTAAAAGCAAGGTGGTGTGGTGGAGAAGAATTTAATTAACCTGTATGTATTCTATAGAAATATCAGTGACAGCGAACAAAGAATGGGAAGGCAAACACAGGTTCAAGGAAGAATAAGACAGTGCTGTACCCGACTATATTATAACTTCAAAGAAAGAGAGGATGGAGAGCCTTGGCCGGTTGGTAACTTGAATCAAATTTGACGTTCACTGAGTTGCTGAAGCACTAGCAGCCATCTAGTCGCATCTGAAATTGGCAACAGAGGCAATAACTTTTCTTCTGTGTTTTACTTTTATCTCATTCAGTCTCTTTCATTTCCTTGGAGTTTCATTTAGTCAGTCACATTGCATTGGATTTTTCAAGGCTTTTTCTATTCAGATGTTCTAAACATTATCTGGAGATTTGTGTTGCGCTTTCATATAAATATGGTTGTTTGTCGAAAGAAAAATTAAGAAAATATTTCAGTTATAGTGATTGTCTTTATGGCATACGTATAACAGAGCACAAGCTCTATTTTTGTGAGGAAGTACCAAGAATTATCCTTCAGGTCTGTTTGGATAAAGAATGGTAGACTTGCTGTTTTGTTCTCTGTTTATTTTGGTAATGGAGCTCACTGCAGTTCGGTTGATTCGCTCCCACTTCTCAGAGGAGCTCCATCCTTAACTCTACCTTACATTGCTTCCTCACCAAGTTAATAATTGTCCATCACAACCTTTTAGTTTATTTATGACTCACTGTTTCTCCAGTATGTTTTCAGTGGTTTGTACTTCACTGCAGTGGCGAGTATAGTCTGCTTCGCTTCCTGGCGTCAGTGGAGTTGCAGCGTCTGTTCTCGACAGGACAGCAAATGAAAAACGTGTGTGTTCCAGTGACGTTGCAAACAAACCAAGCCATGAATTTAGAACAGGATATTGGCTAGAGGGGAGCTGTTTGGAAAGTAATTACATCAAAGGCTGTTGTGGGAATATTTGCCACACAGAAATTGCTGCTGATGATAAGCAAGGCCCCACAAGGCAGTAATTAGGGACTCTTGCCTTATGGCCAGTGCATTGTGGCTCCTTCTCATGCTAAATAATTCTTCTTACATTTATGAACCTGCCAATGTAAAGGAGCTACAGTGACTGCTGAAATCTGTCTGCGCATTATTGTCTGTCATGCCTCTTCCTCTGGAAAACAAGTTTATGTATGTTGTGAGTTTGAATCACGAGATAATTTTGTGTTGAAAGCAGATTTTTATCTCGCCCTTATCTCTGAGCAAAATTGTAGTGTTCTGCATGGCATCTATCTCGGGAGATTCCTGGACGCCATCTCCTCACATTATCTCCCTGTAGTCTAGTGAACTGAATTAAGCCGTGTGATGTTGCTGCATCCTTGTCTTCTGTGATGCTGTTAGGAGTGTCAAAATCTTGAAATAGATTTTTTTTTGAAGTCAGAATTGATGTAAGTGCTTCACTTGAGTCTATGTGGAGGTTGAAGGAAGTTACGGCTTTTGTTATTGTAGTTGAGACATAATATCTGTTTCAATAACCAAAACACAGCCATAGTTCGCAGAAATCATTGAAGAACGAGAAGCAGAGAACGGCAGAAGGTTGGCGTGGACATGACCTACACCCTCACATGTTAAATCCAAAGTTGTAAACACTACACATACAATAAAGTATGGAAACCCTTTCAGTTTGACACATTAGCAGGAAAAACAGAGCTTTCTCAGTGGGTGTAGACACCCGCTGACACTGGGTGGAGTCTGCATGCTAACTCAAGCCATTTATGTTAAATGCATTCAAATGGCTCCGATGGAGCTGACCATGGATGTATAAAGAGAACAGAAAGGTGTTAACAGTACTATACTGCACAATGGTACTGTATGAACAAAATACATATTTTGAAATAAGACTGATTGGATTACATTCACCAGAAGTATAAAACATTACATGTCCCTTTATAAATTAAAAAGAAAATGCCACTAATTTGTGAGGGGAATGTCTTTTTTCTTTATAATTTTGTATTACAGTGGCTATATATGTATGTATATATATATATACATTGGACTTCAGGACATCTCTGACAACATACTGTACATGCTGAAATTAATTTAGATATTTTTACAAAGTAAAAGTCCTCAGAAGTGTATGACTCAACTTTTTGCCATGGTCTCATGTTAAAAAAAATCAACAAAAATCTCAATAAATTGTAATATCAAATAGCAATACTTGTAGAATTGCAATACTTCAAGATCGCAATACATATTGAATAAAAACCCAAGTATTTTTATAGCATCGAATCAGGAGACGGGTGAATAGATGCTGTAGAGTCGGGCTGTGCAGTGTAGTGGTTAACACTCTCATCTCCCAGTACGAGGACAGGTTCGAATCCGGCTTGGGGCTCTTCTGTGTGGACTTTGCATGTTCTCCCTGTGCAAGCGTGGGTTTTCGCCCACGGTCCAAAGACATGCTGTTTAGGTTAATTGATGACTCTAAATCGCCCATAGGTGTGAATGTGAGCGTGAATGGTTGTCTGTCTCTATGTGCCCTGCGATGGACTGGCGACCTGTCCAGGGTGAACCCCGCCTTCGCCCAATGCCAGCTGGGATCGGCTCCAGCCCCCCCCCCGCAGCCTCTAATGGGAGAAGCTGTTGAAGATGGATGGATGGATGCTGTAGAGTCATACAGCTGCTTCATATGACCTCTCTCTGTACCTGACAGTGTTTAGCCTTTAATGATTGCTGTGTGTGTGTGTGTGTCTGTGTGTGTGTGTGTGTCTGTGTATATCTGTGTCTCTGTGCATGAGCTTCTGTACAATGTTCAGCTACCACCCAAAAGCATATAGAGCCTGTCTGAGGGTGCTGACCTCCATAGTCACCATCAAGTCATGGATTCATGGATGTAGAGATGGGTTTTAACAGCCTTACATGCTGAAGTTTTGGCTGGCAGGAAATGGTAGCTTATCCTGGCCATCAGTGTGACTACTCTGTGTAGGCAGGTGGTCAAGTCTGTTTTCACAGATTACAATAATTTTGTCGAGTTAAATTTGTCAGAGAAGCATGCTGAGATGCCATCATCTCCGTTTCCATCATCCTGAGTTTGCCCACGCACATCATTCATGTCATTTTGTGCTGAGGCAACACACAGTTGGCAGTAAGTGATGACAATCAAGACATTTAGCACCCATTCATTTAGTGTAGTATACAAGTTTTTTTTTTTTTTTTTTCCGTAACAGAAAAATATGAATGAATGCTGTCATATTTGCATGAATATTGTAATGGTTTGCAGTCCCACTGCACCACTGGCTTTAGTAATGGCCAATCTCCCATTCTCTTAGGAGAAAACTGTTGTTGTGTGGGAGGTACAAAGTCCCAAAGCAGAAATACTCCATGCAGCACCCAAAATATAAACAAGCAGCACCCCAAATATGTAACGTGGGAAGATGATGTCCCTTTTTATGTTTAATCGATGTTTTAGGCATAATTGAAATTCTTGTCATCATGAGTTTATGATTAGTAATGCACACAAGACAATGTTATTGGTGCCTTCAAATGAGACTCGTGAGTTTGTGTTTGGGACATGGGAAGTCGTGAACACAATATGCTTGGCGACCGGTCGTGTAAACACCACAGTTAAGCCACGGCAGTATACAGTATAGTCGGTCTAGAAGCCACAGAGGCTAACAGTTGAGCAAAATAGTAAGCAGGTAACCTAATGTAGGAAATGCAAAAGCATAATGACAGAGGAAATAGATGAGGTAGTTGGGAATATCAACATTTTCTTCAGACATAAAATTACCAAGAAAAACAACATGACTAAAATTACAGTGTATTCACTTATTATGTACCGAGAAATGAGCTTCCATGGCCAACATGTCACAGCTCATGAACTCTGCGCTTTCCACTTACGAGGTTGTGTATACCACAAGAGGGGGGCGTTCATATGGACTCTTCTCATGACCACGGTAAACATGACCCCATTTGAAGGCACAAGATCTGTGCGCTTTGTCTATATTTGCACGAACTTGCAGTAAAATATCTATATTTTTGTTTTCTAAAGTGACAAAGAAATATGGTATTCCATTGTTCATTTGGGTGCATTTACATGTGCACAATAATACCAGTGTTGCATATGCTGTGAGAAAAGAAATTCAGTCTGTTCAAGGCATTTATACTACATAAATTCATAAATGGACAGGCCTCCATAATAATCCCATTTGCACAACATAAAATATGATTTTGATTATCCAGAGAAAGCGTGTTTGGAGTTTTGCTTCTGGAAAAAAAAAGTGCTGCGAGATATTTTAGGGGGCTCAGTGTGCATTGATCCTTATATAATCTGAGTGAGAGTGATTTGAGTGTATAAACTTGAAATCTGCATGGAATAGCCAAACAGTTTGATGTGCAGAAAAGCACAAGAGGTCATGGACTTATTCTACCAGAACTTGTTGAGGAGTTGGAAGATTTAATTGAGGCTGCTACGCGGTGTGAGTCGTGATTGGGAAACGCGAAGCACAAGCCTCAAATGAATGCAGATGCCGGGCATGTGTTATTGCTGCTTTAACCAATTGAAAGGTACGACCCCAAATTCGTCTTCCAGGAAGTTGTGAGGGGTTGATGATGATTAACAGTATTCCAGAGGAGACACCTGAGGCTCTGTGAAACAAAATTAGCAACCATATCTGTGGAAAAATATCTAGTATGAGGTCTGCATCCGGACGGGAACATATATTTTTGTGATATTAATCAGGATAGAGATAATGTTTTACTCAGTCAAATTGGCCCAGCTATTCTCTCGATTTATGTAGTAACAACAAAATTCATTTAGACAAATATGAATTTAAAACATTTGTCCATTTGTATTATTTGAAAACAGTTGGTGAGAATCAGGGGATAGCTATAAAGCAATGCAGACTGTTTGATGTGTGTGAAAATTGATATCAAAGTGAAGTGGTTTATGTGATGTTAGAGAGGTCTGTTTGTGCCTTCCTCAACTTTTTATCAGCGCAGCACCTGTAGTAACAATGTGCATGAGCAGAAACACAAGCACAAATTTAAGCCAAAACTAGTACCAAAAGCTCCACTGTGTCACTTCATCTGCATAAACCAAACTTCTGATGCAAACTCCACCCAGTGTCAGCGGGTGTCTACACCCACTGAAAAATAATGATGTTATCTCGTTTAGGTGGCCTTTATGGCACCACAACCCATGTGGTTCTCAAATCTTCCACTCTGTATACATTATATTGGTGATTAGAATGATACAACTTTAATTTAATTCATTGATCTCCTACAGTGTCACTGCACTTGTGTTTGTACCTGCACCTCCAGTGGCTTTTGCTTGCACAAAAATAGAGCCCATTATGTTCAGCTATGGTAGTAGCTTGTGTTGTCATTTTGTTACTTACAACAACAGTCTTTATTTTTAGGTTGGGAGCCTGATTTTAATCTGCAGATTATGATTAAGATATAAGGAGGGTAAAATGGCTCTTAAAGCATGTACTCCTCATTGCTTCATCAACTTTTTAACATTCTGAACTACCCCTCAATGAGAAGGTCCAAAATAGACAAAATAAAGCAGACCTGGGCATTATACGGGCCGCAGGCCGGAACCGGCCCTCGTGATGGTTCTGCTCGGCCCAGGAGGTCTCAGACAAATCACACAATTTTACTTAACGAAGCTAAAAACAAAAACAGTAAAGAAAACAGCTTTTGTTTTGAAATGTACGTGCATTGTTAGTGTGCTTCTTCCTGTCACACTTGACATTGATGTAAATTGACGTGAGTGATGTTTGAAGTAACGTCACCTGCTGAGGCGGCACGTCTGTAATAAGCCATGGACTGCAGGGTAGATTTACACGGAGGTTGGCAGTAAAGCTGTTTGCTTAGTTTGTAACAAATGTGGCTGTATTCAAAGAATACATCTTGAATTGTCACTTTGAAACAAAACATGCTGAAAAATATAGAAACCTATCTGGAGATGAGAAGGAGAGGACAGCCGAGGGGCTGCTGGCCAAGATACTAAAGCAGCAGGGACTTTTTACAAAGCTGCATGCAACCAAAGAAGTTAAGTAATGTTAAGTTAAATTACTTTTGTTAATGGACTCATTACTACCCAAAACAGTCCTGTACTGTTCAAAGACTCCTGTATATGATGTAATGAGCTTAATATGCTGTTTGGGCTGATTTTCAGTATAATAAATGGTGAGAAATAAGTGCCCAGTACATTTTCTATAGTGATAAAATAGAGGTTACCTCTGACAGTATTTGTTTGGACCCCGGCAACAATCTGGGTTTCTCATGTGGCCCCCCAGGAAAAATAATTGCACACCCCTGTTATTGAGTGTATACTTTTTCTTACTCAGTGTCTAAATTAGGTTTAGCCATCAGGTTTGAGTCGTGATCCTCATAATATTTGTCCCAATAGTCCGTCTGCATGCATATGGGGTTATTTTGTCTTTCTGTGTTGCAGTGGCACTAAGATTTTAAGTAGATAATAGTTATCTGAGAGGAACCCTGACGTTTACATTTAATATGTAAAGATGGGTGACTTTCCAACCAGGATGTTTTTAGATTAAACACTGTTGGACAGCTTTTACTTAATTGCTTGTCTCCAGTATTTTATCTAGGTCTGCAACTAATGATTAGTTTCATGTTCTCAAGTAATCTGTTGATTATTTTCTCGATAATTCATTTAGTTTTTTGGTCCATAAAATGTCAGAGGGTGAAAAATGTTGATCAGTATTCCCCAAAGTCGTCAAAGGGACGTCCACAACTCAAAGATATTGACCACAACTCTTAAGAGAGAAAAGAGAAATCCAAACATGGTTTAAATGGTACATACATACATGCATGTTGGGCATATGATACTGCGTCTGTGAATAACAGACTAGCAGAGTTGAAAATTTCAATGGATGTCATCAAATGGTTTAATCATTTGTATGAAAATAGAAATAATGATAGACTCTATGACACCCATTGTTTTGGCACTTTTTGAAGTAAATTTAATTTCACAGTTGGTGAGCATAGGGATAATAGCAACAGAGATATACATTACAATTCTGTTTTGATGTGAAAGAAGGAAATTAAAATGTGCTTGATTATTTAACAAAAAGCTGTTATTTTATTATCTTGTGCATTATAATGCGTGTTTACAAGGTTTGTGTGTGCGTGCTTGTGCACCAGAATAAAACTGGCGTACATGTGGGAGTAGGATTGGGATCTGTGTACAGAAGCAGATGTTTTCTCAGGGGGTGTGTGGCGCGCTCAGCAGTGTTTGGAAAAGGATGCACGCTGTGCTCACTGTAATTGGTGCATGTGTTAAAGCCAATCCTTGCTGAGGTCCCTTGTGCTGTTTGTTATCCTGCATCCCCACTTTCTTCCCAGTGGATCAGAATCCAGGTCGTTGCACTTCAGACGTAGTAACTTGCCTATAGTGACTGAAGGGAATGTGTGGAGACAGATTACACTCAAAGACACTGATTTTACCAAAGCAGTGGCACCTTTTGAGCTCACCATCTATCTCTTCTGCGCATGTAGATCACATTGGTGTTTGATTCTGGATCCCGTGAGTTAAGTCATAGAAATGATAAAGTGAAGGTTTCATGACTGTTCTTCTTTAACAAGCTGCACATTTATCTCACTATCTCTGTCTTTGACCTTCACAGCTGACTTCTACTCTAGTTTGGTGACTGAAATAATTGCCGGAAGAATGCATTAAGGCTGTTTACATTGCACATTACTATAGGCTAATGCATCAAGGGATCAAACTTCACATTGATTGACTTACAAGGAAATGTCCTCTGGTAAAAACGGTTGGCTATTTTTGGGCCTATAAAAGATCCGCAGTTTGCAGCATCTGCTGTGTCACAACCGATGACGCTGGATGGACAATGTCACACTTGTATAGGTGAGTTTCAAGGTGAGACTATGACCATTTTAGCATTTAACTGGCACATTGGAAAGGAGAATGTTACAGAAAATAAAAAGGGTTTTCAGGCCAATTTACTAACTTGCATAGACACAATTCATAAACATGCTGCTTCACAAATGGAATTACTATCACAAAAACATCCATACTGTATTTTCATTTATTACATAGTTTTGTTGAATGCTCACTTCTGACTGGTAAATCATGGCGTTCTATGGTGTTATTTCTTTATAGCAGAATGTTGCTACGGTATGTATAACAGACAGTTGCTATGGGCGCAGTTGTGATGTTGGATTAGTAGCTGCTCAATAATTGGGATAATGTACAGCTAGTTGGTCATTGTTGTGAAATAAACCCCTTCAGGACGATGCAAGACCTCCTTGGTTTGCATCGCGCCCTGTCGGGGTTAATTAGACAACAATGCCCGGCTCGCCGTGCATTATCCCTTACTTATATTTTCACCAAGCGTTTGAAGAAAGCCAAGGGGCACTGCGGCTTCCACAGAGGAAATTGTGTTCAAATGTCAGCCCTGGACCATTTTGTATGGAGTTTGGATTTTCCTCCATTGTGTCCATACGTTTTTCCTCTCGGTGCCTTGATTTCCTCCTGCAATTCAAAGACCTGCATGTTAGGTGATGTGAAGACTGGAAATGGCCCCTAGACTTGGAAATGAGAGCATGTTTTTCTATGTGTTGGTCCTGCAATAGAGTTGTGATCTATCCAGGACGAATGCGAGTGTTCTGGCAGTTGTGTTTTCAGGATTTTGCTGCTGTTGATAATGCGAGTAAACTGCTGACCTTAACACAAACACTGAAAAACCATCCAGTAAGAACCCCTCAGTAATGAGATTATTATCAGTGACGATAAACATATACACATAAACAGGCAGACAATGAGCACATGTACAGTAGATAAAGGCCTTGCAGTTGCTTTACAGAGCACATTATTGTGTTGGCTGCAGAGCTTCAAATGAATATGGATATTGCAATGTAATGGCAAACAAAGAGATTTGGATAACGAATGCGGCCATAGTGTGAATATAAAAGAAACGAAGCATATCATATTATGCTGTAACACATAACAGACAAAAACAGCCATTCTAACTGTAAATGCACAACAATGAGATCTCATACATTTCTGCCTCTTAATGTTCAGATCCCCAAACTCACATTCACATATCAATAGCTGGATTGTGAATATATCGCGATAAATGGCAAATTAATGTGAATGAAACATTCTTGTTGGGGACAAAAAAATGATGAAACAATCAACACCAGAACTGCAGTCATATACTGTACATGAGCCAAACAACGGCTGTTTCCTCATATGGATTTGCCAGCGCTAATGATCGGTGAGAAATCTTTCATAACCGCTACTGATACTCCGCAGGAGATTTATAATATAATGCCCATTTTCCATATGCTTTTCATTGAGGCTCTGGCAGCTGGCTGGTCATGATGCTCCCTCTGTGCTTGTCAGATTACAGGCAGCCTAGACCCTGAAACCAGGAGACTATTTTTAGATGGCTAATAAGAATTCATTTAAGGCGGCGCCTTCAGTTGAAACAATATGTTCAGTGAACAACACTGTCAAAGCAGAAAAATGGGGAGAAAAGTGAGCAAAATGATTAATTACCTCTGTGTCTTTGTTGACTATATAAATAATACAAGAGTAGTAATAAAAAAAGGGCCTGGTTCATCTTTTACTCATAACCACATGTGAAACATTAATAGCTTCCTGTGGTTTTCAATCATGTCACACTTGAGCTACAGCAACTATAAGTGTCTATTGTATCAAATAAATATTTCAAGCTTCGACATGATAAGGCCCTCTTCCTCTGTCGCCTCTTCAAGGCAGCTCTTTGATACCAGATTCCTCTTTGCTCAGAGACGTCATGATCTGTCTCTGACCCAAAAGCAGCATCTAGATGTGCTGCAGTTTCACACGCTGCGGCCAGCTGTCATATGTAGTCCAATAAAACACATCTGAGGCATGCAATATTTATCGCACTATTCACAAAGGCGATTCCACTGAGACAACTGTTGCAAACTGCTTTTCTGCTTTCTCTATACACGACACCATTTAGAACAGACCTCACTATACATGGGTGAAGAAATTCGTCTTTATTCAATTCAACTAGGACTCTATTACATTTAACCATATTCAAAATTTCATGAGGTTGGATAGCGAAATTTTCATGATGGGTATGAAATATGGTAGCTTTCCAGAGCATGGATCCAGTGAAAATGACTTATAAAGACACAATATCCAAATGCATTATACATTTTTATTTATTTTACTTTAAAATTGGAAATGCACAGTCCACTTTTTTCAGTCTTGATTCTGATAACTTAATTTGGGTATCCGCCAATACCAATATAATTGATTTCAGATCTTTTTGGTCATTTTTCATAAAATTTAAATGTATCCCAAAGCAATTATTTGAACTATATATTAAGTAGGCTTCACAGGTGTACGAGTGCAAATTGCTGTGGCAACTCTTTTTATTGTTTGGAAAACTTGACCAAATCCAGTTCATAGTTCACTGTTAGAAGATTTCTATACACGAATAAAATAATTACAAAGAGGAGTGCAATTGTAAATTGACAACTCCTTCATGAGGTGTTCAGAGTGAATATTTGAAATGAAAGTGCAAGTGAACTGTGTAGAGAAATAAACGTTTACACCATCAAATGTGTGTGACCGCATCATGTACGTGACTGATAAATAGTGTGTGGTGTGACCAGACGTTTTTATACACACAATTTTTATCATGTAATAAAGGTGAGGCCAGAGGTCGGGTAGTCTCGGAAGTTCAATAGGGGAAGTGATGAGAGGTTGCTATGATGACCATGCTGAGTTTAAAAAAAATCAGCTGGAATAGCCCTTTATATACAACAAGCTATATTATTAATTAGGTTTGCTGCGGTAGTCTGTGCTACACGGTGGCTGGCGTACACCGTTTACATTACCCACCACCCCCTCTGTTGTTTTTCTTTTTTTTTTTTTTTACAGCAATAAAACCATTGGTCATTTTCGTGTATTAGCACCGTGCTATCAATACATAGCCGGGTGACGGATGCTACAAACCGAAAGTAAATAAAGTGAAAGTGAGTAACAGGAGTCATATTTCACGCATGGGAGGAGAGAGTTGAGTGTCGAAGCGAAAAGCAAAAGTGTGTTGGCAGTATTTCAGATTTATATTCAATGCTATAAGGGAACCGTAATGTGAGGTAATCGGGTAATTGGCGTGCAGAGGACAGAGCGGTCACAGCCAATGTGCGTGGCAGAGCAGCACCAGGTGGAAACTAGAAACCTTTATTAACCAGTGGGAAAATTTCCTCACCATCACATCCCTATTAGAAGAAGAAGAAGAAGATATTTCTTTATTAGTCCCACAGTGGGGAAATTCAGTTTTACAATCTGTTGTTCACACAGTACATATACATGTCAATGGAGAGATGTCAGAGTGAGGGGGCTGCTCCTGACAAGCGCCCAGAGCAGTTGGGGGTTTGGTGCCTTGCTCAGGGGCACCTCGGCAGTGCCCAAGAGGTAAACTGGCACCTCTCCAGCAACCAGTTGGTCTTGGTCCATGGGGGACTTGAACCGGCGTCCTCCGCGTCCTAACCCAAGTCCTTACACCGCCCCTACCTGCCTGCTAGAATTAGCCTAAATGTTGAATGGTTAATTGAGAGCATGAGGAGTGACCCTCACTGTCCGTTTAAAGAGCCAAAAGACCATCACTAACTGTGACAAAACAAACAGCATGGTGGCCGTGTTGCCCGGTTGAAATCCAGAGGACCATTACTGTGAAAATACAAACAATAGTAATGTGTTATCATGTTTATCTCTCGTCCTGGGCTCGGAGCAGCCACTCAACATCCGTGCTAAGGACGCTAGTGTAGATAACTAGCTCCTCTGCAACCATAACATGGCCGAAACGCCGTTTTTATTACATACTTATACGGATCAGTGTGTGGATCTGTAAACTCAGTCTGATATCCGACACGTGAATTACGTCATATCGGAACCAAATGCGCTATTGGATTGGTTCTGTCTCTGTCTCAAGACTCTTTATGCTTGAAGCCAAAATGTCCAACCATAACTGTACTTGTTTAATTTGTAGTGAGTTTTACACCCTTTACATACAGTTTAGTATGTGGCTACACACACACACAAAAAAAAACAATCTGCAAAGAATGACTCGCATGAAATTTTAAGTGGCATCACTGCCTTAATATTGCATTGAGATTGGGTTATCATTTTTTCATGAAACTCCCTATTGAGAATTCAAGCATTTTCTCTCTGAGGTCGGAGTGGACCAGATGGCGCTACTGTAGCATTCAGTTCCCTTCCCATTGTAAATGAAAATTATGAGAACAGCAGTGTGTGTTTTTTTTTTTTTAAATGACCGTACAAGCTCAAGATAGTCACCTGTAAACAGCTGGTGGGAAGTCGTGTTGAAAGCAGAAAACATTTGTTCTTTTCATATGGCTCATCTACTGCAGCATTCAGATAGCGCAGTGAGCCCAGCACCATAAAATGTTTTTGGAGGCTGGATCACAATTCTAGGTGAGGGAGCCTTCGCCCCTCTAAAAGTCTATTAACACATCCTTGTATGGTCATACTCAGATAAATTAGCCTGTCAGGGTCAGTTTGTGTTTTTCTAATACGTTTCTACATGCTGAATGACTAATTTCCAATCAATTAATGAGCACATCTCAGTAAACAAGATTTAAGGTGGTACTCTTGTGTGTGATTCTTTGTGGAGAAACTCAGTTTCACAGGTGGGACTAATAAAGGAATATCTTTCTTTCTTTCTTTCTTTCAGATCTGTTGATTAACCTTAAGAGACCTGTGATCGATTTTTATTGTCTTTCAGAGGCTCTAGCAGGTACAGTTTTAGGGTTAGAGTGAAGCTACATATATCATATAACTATAGAAAACCTGTCATGATAACATGTCAGGAAGGAGGCTAAATAACGCTCCAATGTTGGGATAAATTTTAGCGAGGAAAAACTGAAAGGGATTCCTTGACCTCTGACCTCAAGATATGTGAATGAAAATGGTTTCTGTGGTTACTGACAAGTCTCCCCTTTACAGACATGCCCACTTTATGATAATCACATGCAGTTTTGGGCAAATACTATGTAGTTTTTTCATGCAGTATAAATGTGATATTATTTAGTTTGAATAGTTCTGCATACTGGGGTCCCTAAACAGTCTTGAATTACATAAATTGGGTATCACTGTAAAGCCGAGACCCTTGTAGATCCATTGAGTTTTCATGTGTGATAAAGTTAGTCCTCATAGTAGCCATTTTATTGTAGCGAGACCTTTTTTTAAAACTTGACCTTGCTGTATAAAATGACCTGTGGTGACCTCTAGGATAGTCACAGCGTGATGAAACTAGAGACCGAGCATTCAGGCGATGGATGGCTTTCCTAGGTAGAGTGCTTGCCAGCCAGTCACCGAAAAGTGCAATTCCTGCAGAATCTCAAAATGTCAAAAGCTTTTGACACCAAATCACACAATGGCTTTTTCTGTGGTGTTCCTCAAGGTCTTGGTGAATTAATGTGGTAGATCTGGAGGGATTATTGATCATTTTTATCAATTCTTGAGTTAGTTAAAATATGGTTAAATTTAGCACCAAATCTGTGTAAAAATGGTATTATGAGACATAAAAGAGCATGGACATGGACATCATATACTTCATTTATCATACATTTCTAAACCCTTATACACTTTTACAGTTCATTTGAATTAAATTATTGAATTAATTCATGTTTATTTTTGATTTATTATTAGAACAACTTGTCACACAGTTCTGCGCCACATTAAACTCAAATCTATCTGGTAATCTTCAGATTACCAGCTTTCAGTTGATTTACACCACTTCCACATTACTGTTGATCTTCTATCTCCCCCTTCACCCCCTAAAAAAGACTAAAATGGTCTATTGTGGGTCTCAGAGGGTTAAATCAACTAATTGATTAGACGACAAAATCATTTGTGTTCACTGACTACGGATTTTTTTTGGTCAAGGAGAGCCCTAGAATGAAATATGTCATCTTCATTTTGACTTTATTACATTATTGTTGTAAAAAGACTTCTCTAATATGTTACAACAAAATAGGTTGTTTGTCCAAAATGATCCACATGAGAATTTTGATGATATTGCCCCCATATTACTAAGACAAAGGCAAGTGAAGCAAAGTGTTTAAAGGCCCATTGTTATAATCAGCGTCTTACTGTGAGTGATGGGGTCCTACATGAACACAACGTTTTCCGCCAACAGTTTTCGTTGGTTCACATAGCACATTTCAGTATTTGTGTATTTCTCTGAGGTGCTTTCACTGGTTTGAAGAGGGCGGGGCTCTCTTAGGAAAATAATAAATAATTAAGGATGTTTCCACCCCAAAACTTTAACTTTGGTAGTGGCTTTATTTGTTAATATGTATTATTCTAGAGAAATACTTATAATGCGAGACCGACTTTTCCGATTTTAGAAGGTAAATAACACTACGTCCCTGGTTAAGATTAGGAGGAGAACAGAAGAACAGAAACCAGTGACAGCACTGTTGAAACAATTAATGTTTGCCTGTTTTCAGAGTGTTGAAGTTAACAGAGTTGTCACAGTCGGTTATTTAAATAGCAAAAAATATCAAAGGTGACAAGGGCTGAGGTGTCAGCAGCTGTGAAGTTGCAAGTTTAAAGCTTGTCATCATGTCAGTCTAGTTGTCATGTGCTGCTCTAACAGCGAGGGCCTTAGATAGCAACAGGACACGAGACACTGGAAGGAAGAAAATTCATCAATTGAGTGAGGGAGATACAGTAGATGGTGTGTGTGTGTGTGTGTGTGTGTGTGTGTGTGTGTGTGTGTGTGTGTGTGTGTGTGTGTGTGTGTGTGTGTGTGTGTGTGTGTGTGTGTGTGTGTGTGTGTGTGTGTATGCAGAGCCAGGTCACTGCCACTGTTAATGGCTGTCCATTATTTTAGTTACCATGGCAGTAGAAGACATCTCAGTAAGTGTTGACCTTTGAAGCGACAGTGATGATGGCTGCTTAACTTGTATAATTGACTTAAGATACAATAATTATTATTATTCTATTAATAATTAAAAAAATTATTATAATTAATATTATTGTAAATTTCTCCACTGTTGGACTAATAAAGGAATATCTTATCTTATCTTATCTCTTAATAACACAGAAGCCCAACAGGAACATTAGCAAATGTGATGCTTGAATCAAGTCTGAGGCAATTATAGTATCTACAAGGGTATGCCTAGTTTCCTAGTTTAATGCACCCCCCCCCCCCCCCCCCAAAAAACAAAAAAAAAAACCCAAAAAACAAAAACCACAATACTATACCTGTATGGTGGTACAGCTCCTTCATAAAAAAGGCTTTATTTGAGACATTTTGGGCATTGTAAAGCTGTGCCTGGTGATAGATGTGACCACAGCTAATATGCCAAGATGATCCCAGCTATGGCAATAGTTTTATTATGTAGGTCACATAAGCCACTTTCCATGATCCACTGTCAGTTACAGTATATTACATGTTACGTGTTGCTATTAGATTGTACTAGACAGCAGCACTATCTGTAGCCTGAGAGATAGCTGCAAAGTTGATAAAGGCTAATCAACGAGATTCTTATCAGCACTTATCATTTAGGGACGTCAGTCAATTAAAATATTTAATCATGATTAATTGCAAATTAATTGTGCGTTTTTATCTGTTCAAAAGGAAGTTTTGTCAAGTATTTATTCCTCTTTACATGGGAGTGGGCAAATATGTTTGCTTTCTGCAAATGTATCTATATATGTATTATTGGAAATTAATTATCAACAGAACAATGACACGTTGTCCAGAAACCCTCACAGGTTCTGCATTTAGCATAAAAAATATACTCAGATCATAACATGGCAAACAGGCAACAACAGCTGTCAGTGTGTCAGTGTGCTGACTTGACTGTGACTTGTCCAAAACTGCATGTGATTATCATAAAGTGGGCATGACTGTAAAGAGGAGACTCGTGGGTACCCATAGAACCCATTTACATTCACATATCTTGAGGTCAGAGACCAAGGGACCCCTTTGAAAAATGGCCCTGCCAGTTTTTAATCATGAGAATGTAGCGCATATTTAGTGCATTATTTAGCCTCCTTCACGACAAGCTAGTATGACATACCACATACCACTGTTCTTTAGGTTTTCTGGTTTTATATGATGTCCATATATTCACTCTAGCTTTAAAACTGAGCCCGCTAAAACCTAAAAATCACAACTTGCATGAAAGAAATTAGTGCCGTTGGAACGAATTTGCACTAACGCGTTATTATTACATTAACTTTGACAGCCCTAGTTGTAATATTTAATAAAAAACAACTCTTCCCACCAAATACTGTGTTTTAGATGAGCTTTTATTGTTAGCATGTGAAAGATCAGTTTTTCAGTATGGATATGGGAGTGGAATAATAAGCCATGCAAATTGATATCATTGTAATATATGCATGATGTAAAACAATAACATTTCTAACAATATAATCTGATTAGTTTCACTCAAAACCTTTGCTGTTATTGTAATGACAATCTGGTATGCTGAGGTTGAGTGCTAAAGCAGTTTGTATATATCATCAATAAGTAGCAGCAATGGAAAACGAAATGGCTAAGACACAATAATAGTTAGTTACCACATCTCAGAAGAATGGCTTCAGTGCATTATGGTAATTCACTAATGAGATCAGCTCTAAAATGATTATAACACAGCTGTTGTGATTATTTTCATCTGCCTTCCTGCTTTTTTTGGGGGAAAGATGTGGCACGGTGCCACAACTTCACCTTGAAGTGCTTTAACACCAGTTGGATGGCTAGCTGTCATGCTTGGAACCAACCTTCAGGAAATGTAGCTGTGGAAAAAAAAAAAAATATCTATGAGGGGTTGTGAGCGAGAGAGCGGTTGCCATGGTGACGCAGTGGCAGACGGGCCGGGAGGTGCTGAATGTTGGTTTCTATGGGCCACAGGACGTCAGACGGGGTGTGGAGGAGCCGGGGCTGTAATGAGCGTTTGTGAGGTGTGTTGATGGGCCTCGGTGCTGCACCCAGGACTGAGAATTTACTGAACCTCCGTCCCTTAAATCCCTTATATTCGAAACCCGGGCCAAGATTGCATTCACTGCGTGCAGATTTTGCAGGCTGCTCTTCATATGCAGATGAGTGTATTTAATTGTTGCAGCGCCTAATTCCTAATGTATGAGAGGAAAGAGGAAATGCATTCGAAGATGTGTATTCAAATGAAATATTCAAGGCTTCTAATGAAATATTCTGTCAGTTTGGAGTTTCTATGGGTGACTCTGCCAGTGGAGCTGCTTTTAAGAAGAGAGCCACGCTGCTTTAATGAGCCTCTGGGCAGCCTCAGCTAGCCTTTTAAACTCTGCCTGTTTGTTTAGTGGCCTTTATTCTTTGTCTGCAGGATGATGGACCAGACATTGCATTAATAGCTTGTTGAAATCCTTTGCACCACATTTCTGTCTTGACATTACGCAAGATAAACATCCGACATTTTTGAAGTCTGATTCCACGTCTTGATCTGTATTTCTGATATGCTCAATCACGACGATAATCACGTCCTGTGGGCATAGAATAGATTGTATTTTATCTCTGAAACATATTTTCAATTAACAGAGAGATGGAAATTGATACCCCATCAAATTTGATAAAAAAAATGGATGATGATATTCTTACAGTGTTTTCTTTTTTTTTTTACATGTTACTAATAGGCATATCCAGATTGCTTAATTAGAGACACACTGGATATGTTAATTAGGCCAAGAGGAAAAGAGCTGGAGTGTTAAATTACTTCCCAATGCAGTGGCTCATCCACTAAAAACAAGAGGCATTTTAAAGGTTTGAAATGTAATCACAAGAGTACAAAGAGAATTTAAATAACAGTGGCCTTGATTGTGTCCTGAGGTGAAACTGCAGAGAGGAAGAGCAGTTTTTTTTACTCTCGGGAGGTGCTTATCAATGCTGGCTATAAAACATTTCCTGTTAAGCTGTAAAACAATTTTTAGTGGGCGTACCACCGAAGCAACTGAATTTTTGATTATACAATGCAATCAAAACTCATTGTTAAAAAATAATAATAATAATACATTCCCCTCTGAAGAATTACATCCAGTAAATCAGCACACACTTACCAATTTGCTTGTTTTCACTCTGAAGAAAGTTGCTTTATTGTGAAGGATCACTGTTAAATCATGAAGACCTTTTTTTTCTGGACACTGCATGGGGCAATGGGGCTGCAAGTTCCTCCAGCTTTGTCCCTGTGAGCTCTTCAGGGAGGTGATCAGAAACAAAGACTTTCATGTTGCATCCATAGCCACTAAATATGCAGTTCAAGTCATAAAAATATTAGTGCAGATTCTGCGTTGGAGCTGAGAATAATACGCAGTTGTAATTTCAGTTTGAGTTGTGATTTCAATCAAATCAATCTAGCAGGACTTTCTCACATGATGGTCTTGTTGCTTACAGTGTAGGAAAAATAGAAACGTTTATATATTTTAGTCTTGAATTAGTAGAGACAGAATCACACAACTGACGAATGACCAGTTACAGATGAGATGTGTGCTGGTATGGGGTAGAAAGAGCCAAAGATGAAGGTGAGACAGCAACTTCTACATTCATGTGTGTTTGTTTCTGTCTGGAGCTCAATGCCAGCAGACTGACAGTCTGTATTAAAGATTTGTGTTGCTGCATCATGTCACACTGAACCACAAGAGTTTGCATTACACAGACAGACTCAAGTCCAGGAATTTAAGACACTTTTGAAATGTTGTTGGTGACCTTGACTGTTACTGACAGTAAAAATGATAATTTCATAAATAACACATAGTACATTTAGTTAAAAGTCAAGGCAGCTTGCGTGGCTGTCATGCTAGCCACACAAAATACATGGAGGTTATTACTGAGTGGATAGTTATTGCAAGCTCAATGTACCTCAAGATTTTTACTAATTTATTCAACTGCATTTTGTTAAAGGTGCTAAAAATGGGATTGGGAGCACTTCTGTTGCTTCTCAGCTGCTCTCAACATGCTGACAGCGAGAGGGAGAGCGACTTCATTCTGTGCTCAGGTAGCCATTACTCCTCTACTGTATATCTTTACATAGCTAGTAGTTGTTTGCTGCTATATTAAGGCTCTGATTATCAAATTTAGCACCCTTAATATCACTTATTTTTATCCTTAAGAGTACTCCACTGATTTTAGGTTAAGCAATATAAAAGCAAAATGTCTTATTTTTTTGTCTAATTTATTAAGTAACTAATCAAGTGCATATTAACCTGTATTTATTCTAGTAATTATTGTAATAATGTTATTGTCGGCTGTTACCATCACAAATACAGTTTTCTAATAATGTAGTAAAAGCTGCAGTGGGTAGAATTGGAGCAAAAAGGGTATTTTTGTAAAACAGTCACAATATCTTGACAGTAGTGCATGAGACAGGTGATCTGAAAAAAAAAATCATTTTCCTCTGTGTCCTTCACTGCTTGTAATTGCATCTGCAAGATTTCACAGACTGGAGGAAAACAACCAATCAGAGCTGAGCTGGAGCCTGCCGTCTCTGAGCAGCTGTCAGTCACTTTCAAACAATTTTGGTTTTTTTTGTTGCCGTTCTCGCTTCAAATGTTTTCACAAACATCTTGTAGTTAGTGTTTAGCTGTAAAATGAGAACATTTTTGACCTGGCAGCCATGTTGAGATCAAGTGAGAAAATACCGAGCCCCACCCACCAGCTGTGCATAGCCAATAGGAATGCTCTCTCTCTGAAATGACCTGCGAGTCTCCCATCATGGGCTAGATTTTTTAAAGCCTGAAAACAGAGCTGTGAGGAGGTGCAGAAGTCTAGTTTTCTCTCAGAACACTTGAATTACAATATGCTGAAAGGTTATTATGGAAGTTTTGCCCAGTGATGCCAGAAACACTCTGCCTACTGCAGATTTAATACTGCAGAAAAGAGGAGGTTACATCAACCAGATGATCTACAGTTAACAGTAATATGACCATTTGAGGTGCATGGTACTCAGAAACATCAGTTCACTGTCTGGTGTAAATTCTGGAATAAATAACCAGGATCCCAAGACCGTTGATGAAGTTGGGGCTCCGAGAAAATGCACGGATGAACGGCAAATCATTTAGACTCCTCTCAGTTCAGCTGTCTGTCGCTATACTCCATGTTTGAGAACACTTTTGCTCAAAGACTGGCCTAATTATTCTAAGCTTGCTTGGAAAAAAAAACAAGCAAATAACTATATAATTCAACAGTAATCTGTTATGTGGTTTCTTTCATGTTCATTTGTTTGGAGTCGAAACATGTTTGCATCTGTAATACAACATCGCTTCTATGGTGCAACATAGAACCTAATTAATCACCGCAGAAAAGAACCAAATTCTATTTATAATGCACTGTAATTAGTCTGCACGCATGCATGCATTCATTGGGTGATTAAAGATGATTTATTGGAACTATTTGAAGAATAAAAATTAAAACAATAACTAATGCAAAGCACACCCTGCTTATACTCCCAAGAATACTAAAAGTTATCCCAAAGCCAGTTGGATTTCTCAGCTAAGGAAAAGGGGGAAAACATCGTAGCATTCAGTCCCATTCCCTTCAAAATAAACAAACATTGACAGTTTCAATAACTGGAATAGTTATTGTTTTGTCCAACAGAGCCGCCAGCTCAAAGTATAAAAATTACTCATCAAAGCTACTACGCCATGTGTCTTGTTTTGCAATATTGTTGTGTACTTCTTGCCAATATACAACATCACAGGGACATCAGATGTTGCAGTAGTTGTTTGAGAGTGACAGCACAATGTTGCCTTATTTATTTGTGGATATAGAATCTCTCTCTTGTCTTCTCCTTCGTCTTTGAGGTTTAACTGTTCCCCTCCAATATTCAAGCCCTCCTTCCTCGCCGTAATAGGACCAGTGGCGTAGCAGATGGAGCTTTACAATGAAGCGTGTGTGGAAAATTAATAGTCCTGAGGTGCTGAGTGTTGCATGATGCTTTTATAAGTTAACAAATATTTAATGTGTCGTTCTGAGGAGAGAAAATGTATGAATAATGCATTCATCCAAACTAGCGTGCTATGCTAGCTGGATAGTTAAAATGTAACTGCAGTTGGTGGGTTACACTGTCAAACCTTTTCCCCTCAGATGAATGCATCTGTTTGGACTGTGCGAAAACAGGCTTGTGTTAACCAGGTTAGCAACAATATGCTGAATAATGTAAGCAAAGCAAAGATGAGTCACAAACTACATCTGCGTTTGAGTGTGTGTGCGCGCACTGTATATACACACGTGTGTGCAGAGTCTACTCCGTGTGAAGACCAAATCTCTTAGATAGGCCGAGATTTAAGTGCACTTAAAGTAGAGCAACAGATGTCCTTCTATCATTATGTCACTGCTTCTGACTTACTTAACTTAAACCCTTTCTCTCGTAGTGGAGCACATGCCATCCATGTTACTACTTTTACCAGAGGTATTATTGGATAATTACTATACTATACATAGTAATTTTAACCACAATAAAATGTGATTTTCTTAGAATTAAACATTTACAATTCTTATGAGTTTTTGATTGAATGGGAGCTGTTGTAGTTGAATGAAAACAAATTTGTTTTATCTTTGTTGAAATGACAAGTCCATATTTTACTGTCAAGCCCATTTTGCTTGAAATAAGGAAAGAAAAAATGTGGCATGTTGTTTCAACTTTCCTGAAACATTAAGAGAGAAAACCATCAAACAAACCTTGACAGCTGGATGTAAAACAAAAGCTAAACCAAACCGGAATGGGGCTTCAGTTCTCTGTTAGTCTTTACTGAAAAGCACTGGTGCTCGCTGGCATCAAATTAAGTCGAAATCTTGAATATGCACACTTTACCAACTAGTTCTGATGGGTTATTTATGAGAGGGTCTCTGACTGAAGCTAGAATCTCCAGCACCACAAAAGTCAAAACATAACAAATCCCAAGGTCTCTCTGTTATCGAGCTGCTTTCATTTAGCAATAGTGAATTTCGATAAGAAGTCCTCATTTTCATGCCTGCATGCATGGTGAATGGTAAAATAGAGCATAAACTGAAAGGTCTTTGTATACAGAGTCCCTGTTTTCCATATGATTTTTTAAAATCTGTCATCAGATAAAAAAATATTATGTATAGAATAGGGATGTCAATAATTAACCATCATTAAGCATTTAAACCGATTAACACCATCTGTTAAAACAGGTAAAAGAAATATTAATTATTAATTAAAAAGCTGAGAAAAATGGAGAGAAGCGCCACATACACGGTCTGTCAGACACTCTGTCGGACACTCTGTCGGACACTCTGTCGGACACTCCAGCCACCAGCAACGCTGGCAGCTAGAGAACTGGAGACAGTGAACGCAGCACCGTGGTTGCTAACACTCCTGACGGTGAACCGGAGACAGTGAACGCAGCTCCGTGGCTGCTAACACTCCTGACGGTGAACCGGAGACAGTGAACGCAGCTCCGTGGCTGCTAACACTCCTGACGGTGAACCGGAGACAGTGAACGCAGCTCCGTGGCTGCTAACACTCCTGACGGTGAACCGGAGACAGCGAACGCAGCTCCGTGGCTGCTAACACTCCTGACGGTGAACTGGAGACAGTGAACGCAGCTCCGTGGCTGCTAACACTCCTGACGGTGAACTGGAGACAGTGAACGCAGCACAGTGGCTGCTACAGTAGCTCTCCTGATGGTGACCTATTGACTCAGTTGTCTGTTGTGCTCATATGCTGCAGCTGGAGCACCGCTGCATGTGAGGCACTAATCTTATCAGTGAACGGTTAATAATCGGTTAAAGAGCTTCAGTTATTGTTGAACAAAATTTTTCAAAATTAGCATCCCTAGTATAGAAACCTTGCACACTGAGTCTGATGTGTTTACCACAATACGAGACAAAACTGAATTCATTACAGGGCTAATGAATGAATGATTGTCACTAGCAAAAAGCTATCGTTTAGCTGCCTAGATCACTATCACGCCGCTCTAATCTTCCCTATATCCTTTGGTTTGGGACCATCCCTGATTACAAACTGTATTGCAATCCCTTGCCACCATCTATCTTCTGCATCTCTGGATTCTTTTATTTCTTTATTTTAAAGTGTTTTATGCTGGGAGACGAAGGGAATGCTTATCATGCCATTTTGGATAATGACGTTTACATGGACAGTGGCTCTGAGTGGCCAAACAGAAAAAAAAGGCAGAAATCAAACGCGCTCCAAAAACTTTAATGACTGATGAAAGTTCCAGAGCCATTGTGTAAACGCAACCAGGACAGCATGAAGTCGGATTTATTTTTAAAGATGCAACAATTTCTGACGAAAAATACAAACGTTGGTGTGCAAGGCCCTTTATTAGCCTATTCTTTATAAGCCATTTAACTCATTATCCTGTTTAGCACAATACACTGTTATTATTGTGCCATGTGTACTTGTTTTATGAGTTCATTGAATCTATTTTGATGCATACTTGAATTTAAAATGTCATTCCAATCTGCCATATTTTAAGGCATAAGTTGCCAATTTCTGATGACCATTTTACATGACTAACAATACTGACTCTGACTTTTTTTAATGGATTGTAACAGGTATTTGTTGCAGGGAGTGATTTCAGTTCTTTCCTATCGTACGTCCCCATTGCTTTGCTTTAGTGAGCATCAATTTCAACTGGATTTTGCCTGAATCCTGAACTCACTATAAGAGATGGAGCCCAGGCCTTGGTCATAAAAACTCAAGGATCCAAAAAAGAAACATGGACATAAGAAAGCAACCTTCATATCTCTGATAATTCACCATGATTAGTATATCTCAAAGCATGACACACCTTCCTCGACGACTTCAGGAGTGGAAGTAGTAGTTTCCTGTATTGTAGTATTCCTTCCCTGACCCACTATTCCTTCATTTTACTCAGTGCTTTGTGCATCTCAGGTGCAGCTACCTCAGCATCCTAGCAGAGGAGGCATAGATGCTGCATTGGAATGAAGACTTCTATTTGACATTGATGCACCTTTGTGGTATTATATGCAAATTGACTGGGATGAAGGCGGAGGCTGTTTGATGTGCAAATGATGATTTTGGGGCACTGCAAATGTGCACACCAGTGCTTTTCTGTTAATTGCCTTCCCCGTGGAGTCAAGAAACTTTATTAGAGAAAGAATGAATGTGAGCCTAAAGAGAACGGGTTTCAGCTTTCACAGTTTGAACCGGTGAGGACGTAGTGTATTCAACATCACAACACTGAATAAAATCATAGGCTATAATTGAAGAGGGCGCTCCTCATTTTTATGGCAAGCAGAGCCTGTAAGTCTTGCAGTAACGGAGGAATTGGCTTTCAAATAGACACAGAACTGCAAATACAACACTACAGTCCCTTTTTGAAAGAAGTAAACAGTCATAGTGAATATAGCCAAGGTTAGAGGAAGTGCAACATGTCTGTGGCAGTAATCTTTATTGCACTGCTCCAATCTGTGTGACAGGATCAGATACAGGCAACCTCACTTTTATTGATCCTCTCAGTGCTCACGCTAAAACTGTAATATCTGGGTGTTATTACACTCTATGGCCTTATCAAGTTTCACTATGGCCTAGTACCTTACACTACACCAAGAAAAGGTCAGCCCAGACAGAAAGTTTCCAGTAGCTGCATACCAGTCTGTTCGTAGATAGCTCACATTTGCTGTCAGTGTCCCTCTGCATTCTTTAATATTTCATAACTGCAGCCTAGCATCCTATCAATGACCTGGTAAACTGAGCTAAAATGGATTACTTTGTCAAGACTATTTGCTTTGAATTTCTGAATGGCCCTTTGATCAGCTTTAGATGGTATGTAATCAAAGACATAGAGTTTATATCACTTGAATTATGCATTACCAGTTGTAGTCAACCAGCTGTCAAACACATTGCATTGCAAAGAGGCTGACGCATCCTGTGTGTGTGCCAGCCACAGCTTTACAGGCAAGTAGCATACAGAGCCTTTCCGGTGCTGCGCTGGAGGCAAGCGAGCGCATGACTACCAGTGCACACAAACATGTTTTTGACATGTGGATGAGCAGAAAGTGATGGAGCA
Source organism: Pterois miles (assembly GCA_947000775.1). Lineage (NCBI taxonomy): Eukaryota > Metazoa > Chordata > Actinopteri > Perciformes > Scorpaenidae > Pterois > Pterois miles. The sequence goes on from CAMQGK010000318.1 coordinate 4,834,345, forward strand.
CCACTATACATAGAGGAATTTACATCTTTTAGGGGATGTGTATGTATTTTATGATAGCAAAATAAACTTATTTCATTTGACCTCAGTGGAGCAATTGTTCTATGTCAGAGGCATATTGAGATTTTCAAGGACCAAATGGCTTTTTTTTTTAAATGATTGTTTTAGTCTTCTGATATGTACTGAGGACATTTTGACTTACTAATGGCTGCATCGCATTTTCAGTGTCGCAGTGCCAGGGCCCTGCATGCTGTCTGATTGGTGTACTAGCACACCTGGATAGAGTTGGGTCATCATTCGTGTTATTTGTTACACTTTTTTTTTTTTTTTTTCATTTTCTGCAATAACACGTCAACAAGGTGCAGATAAATGTTTTGAGAGCCAGATGAGGCTGAAGATGTTGGGTCAGAAGGGCACTGGAAGCAGGGGGTCACACTTTGCGAACAAGAGTAGAAGAAGAAAATGATGTGTAAAATGCTACACCACTCCAAGATCTGATGCTCACGAAGTACTACTGTGTGAAAATGACCAGGCTGCGCTTAAGTGCAATCCACATCTTACATTATACATATTATATGTATGTTATATACATATTACATTGGTAGCAGAATGTAATTTGTGCATAGTGAGTGTGTGAAAGAGTGATGGCGCTCAGAGCAGAGCAGCGGTTTCAGGAAGAAAATAGCGATGAAGTTGTCCCGTGTTTAGTCTCAGACAGATGTAACGAGCACCGTAGCATATTTTTTTTTGACAAAAATACATCCAATAGTTCTCTTAATTTTGAATTTCCGATATGTTTTAAGGTTGGGATGATGCTCGAGGAGGACTACAGGCCGTGGTTTCGAACCCACACACAGAAACAGACCTGCTAAATGTCAGGCGCATCGGTGTCAAGTCGCACTTGACAGATTTTTGGTCTTATGTGTGACAAATTTCTACACATACAGAGTGAGTCTTCTTCACAGAGGCCGCTATGTTGCCCCGCCATATTTCTACAGTAGTCAGAATGGACAATAATAATAATAATAATAATAATAATAATAGTAATTCGTTTTATTTATGGGTGCCTTTCTGAACACTCAAGGTCACCTCAAAAAATCAAACAATAAAAACAATCGGTCCATCAATCAAGCATCCATAAGAGCAGGCAGTAAAACTACATAATAACCCTAACAAAACTGCATAATAATACTAATAATAATAAAAACAAAGAGGCAGAGTGTTCCAGAGGTGCTGATCGACTGAATGCTCTTGACCCCATGGTAACCAGATGAGCTGGATGGAGGAAGAGGACCTGAGAGAACGGGTGGGTGTCTTGATATGGAGGAGCTCGGTGACATACTGAAGGGCAAGATTGTGTATGGCCTTGAATGTAAGGAGAAGGATCTTGTACATGATGCGGTATTTGAAGGGCAGCCAGTGGAGTTGTTGCAGGACAGGTGTTATATGACTGATGGAAGGGTATCTGGTAATGATACGGGCAGCAGAGTTTTGAACCAGTTGTAGTTTATGGATAGATTTGTCAGGTAAATCAAAAAGGAGAGAATTACAGTAGTCTAAACGGGATGTGACCAGGGTGTGAACCAGAATTTCGACACTGTTGGGGGACAGATGGGCGCAAGCGAGACATGTTACGTAAATGGAAATATGCTGACCGAGTGACGTTATTGATGTGGGACTGGAAAGATAGAGTGCTATCCAGGATGACACCCAGACTCTTAACCTTAGGAGAGGGGGAAACAGATGAATTGTCGATGGAGATGGAAAAGTCAATTATTTTAGAGAGGATGGATTTGGTGCCAATAGGGAGGAGTTCAGTTTTGTCACTGTTGAGCTTGAGAAAGTTTTGGGAGAACCAGGATCTGATTTCCTGAAACCAATCGGAGAGGGAGGTGGGAGGGAGGGACATGGTGGGTTTGATGGACAGGTAGAGCTGGGTGTCATCTGCATAGCAGTGGAACTGAATATTATATTTATGGAAAATACAGCCAAGAGTTAGAAAGTAGATAATGAACAAAAGGGGTCCAAGGACAGAACCTTGGGGCACACCAGAGGAGAGGCGGGGGAAGAGTGAGATCTGAATGTTTTGAGGTGGACAAACTGAGTACGGCCTAAAAGATGTGTTTTAAACCAGTCGAGGGGTGTATCAGATAATCCAAGGGAGGCTAGTCGGGCGGTGAGGATGGTGTGGGAAATGGTGTCAAAAGCCACATTCAGGTCCAGGAGAATGAGAATTGTTAGTCGTTCAGAGTCCGCAGCCATGAGGATGTCATTGTGTATCTTAACGAGAGCTGTTTCGGTGCTAGGGGGCGAGAGCCTGATTGGAACTATTCATAGAGACTATTGTGAGAGAGGTGGTCATGAATCTGAGAGGCAACGTTTTTTTCAAGAATTTTTGAAAGGAAGGGAAGGTTGGAGATTAGGTGGAGATTGTTGAAGTTGCTGGGGTCAGCACCAGGTTTCTTGAGACTAGGGGTTATTGCAGCTGATTTGAGGGGTGATGGAACAGTACCAGAGATGAGATGAGATTATGTGTTCTAGTGGGAATTTATATTCATTCATTCATATTGGCGATGCAGTCCATCCATCCATCTTCAACCGCTTATCCTGTTAGGGGTCACGGGATGGATGGAGCCAATCCCAGCTGGCATTGGGCGAAGGCGGGGTACACCCTGGACAGGTCACCAGTCTATCACAGGGCACATAGAGAGAGATATCCATTCATGCTCACATTTACACCTATGGCCAATTTAGAGTCATCAATTAACCTGCATGTCTTTGGACTGTGGGATGAAACCAGAGCACCCGGAGAAAACCCACGCTAACATGGGGAGAACATGCAACCTCCACACAGAAGAGCCCCAAGCCGAATTCGGCTTGGCTAGCACTGTCACCCTCTTACTGTGATGCGACAGTGCTAACCACTACCCCAATGTGCAGCCCTGTTGGCGATGCAGTATTTATTAGAATTAATTAATTGTTGGTTTTGTTCTTCTGGGAATTAGTGACAGTAAAAAAATAGAAAATAATAAAGAACACAACCATTTTTATCCTTAAAGGAAGTGCTTAACATGCAGTATGCATATGACTGTGTTGATAACACATATCAAAAGTGCCATATTGTATCCATAGTACATCCATTGTGTACAGGATACCTCGAAAGACCATGGTTTGTTTTGACTGTGACTGCACCAGCAGCAGATTGTCTGATAGGAACGCAGCCAACTTGTGAATTCTCAGCGGCCTGTTGGTGTTCTTGCAATGTGCTGTTGGTCAGGCGCTCCACTGCCATAGCCTCCCACTTTCTCGCTGCAGGGAGATTGTTGTTTGCTTGCTTGTTCAACAACATTTGCAAGACAACCACACTGTTTTTGCAATATTATTGCTTTGTAGTCAGAATTGGTGAGAGATTTGGGTTTTGTGTCATAACCACACAGGAAAAATAATCGCATTGATCTGTAGCAACATGGCTCATTGTAATTCAGCTTCAGTGAGTCAGTCTGTTAATATTCCAGATATAATGTGCATTATCAAGAAATTATTTAAATCTGTCCATTCTCAAAATGAGAGCGTACTGTCACTTGAATGCTGTGAAATCCAATGCATCACAGGCCAAGTAGCGCTGTACTGAGCAACTGAATCATTTGCTCTCTTAGCACGCTCACAGCTGCCAGTAGATAAGGCTTTGTCTTGTGTTTTAAGCAGATATTTGACGCAAAGATGGGTGTTTTCTGGGCCTTGGAGGAGCGAGTAGTAAAAGGAGTGCAGTAAAAATTGCCAAGGTTGACTAAGGACAGATAAGAGGCACAAATTTATTATAATTAAGCAAGCTGCCCCTGCCTCTCAAGCTGTTGTACTATCTACTTCCATTAAAAAGCACAGAGCAGAAGAGCAATGGAAGGAAGGGAATAATGAATAAATACTGGTCAATTCATCTGAGCTAATTTAAGGTAGAAGAGTTCAGGAACATGTCAGGGATAATCTTAGCAATTGCTATCACATTAAAGTCTTAAGGAATTACCTTGAAATATCACGGAAAGATATAACCGGTGTACTGATACAGTAGCAGGTGGAACGTTGTTACAGCTAGAGCTGCACTATTAATCAAATATAAATCATGATCATGATTTGATCATCATCTCGTGTTTTATGTATTTTCCTGTTTGCAGAGAGCAGAACAGTCAGAGTTAAAGAGTCTCAGTTGACCAAGCCATGCCCTGCCCGTGTACACATCCAGTGACCACACAACCACTTCCACAAAGAGAGGTTTCTGAGGCCTGGCCCTGCAGTGTGGTGGGCTTTCTGATTAATATGGGGGCAGTGCAGGAGGGCTGCAGAATGATTAATTGAGCTCAGGACCTCATCTGCAATGTTTTGATGAAAATGAAGAGAGGATGAAGGGTTGTGGTGGTGTGTATGTGTTGTGGGGGAGGGAAGACAGTAAGGTACTTTAATGAAGCTTTTATGTGTTGGTATACAGTAGGTTTGCTGGTGAGGATGGTTTTGTGAGGTTGTGTGTGACGACTTCTCTCCGTTTGCCCACCTCTCACTTCCTAGCATTAAAACAACATTGACAAAACACAGAAGGATCCAAAGATCTTCTCTTCGCCAACACACAAATCATTTAACCTTGCCAAGCGCAAAGCTTTTGAAAAAAGTTTAATTTAACCTTGCCTGAGGGGAATGACATTGTGCTCCAGTAACTTTATCTTATTCTGTTCAACTGCTTCCTCAAGTCATGCACAGTTAGGAAGGCGATCCAAAATGGCGAACTGAACGAACCTAGTAGAGAGGGCGTGTGGAAACTGCCATTTCGGATGAGCTGCAATTATCGCGCAGCGTGTGAAGGGCTGAATTGTGCTCAAGAGGAAAGTCACTCTGCTGTGTTTGTCTGATTGAAAATCAGCTCTCATAAACGCGACAGTCACCTTTTATAGTCTCCCCCAGACAGTTTGATTCTCAGGGGCTGTAATAAACACCCAGGGGAATACGAGGCGACACGCAGTTGGTGTTTTGCAATACGGGGGACGTGATAGCCTACCTTGTCATGAATGTTTCCTCCATTTGACATTAAAGACTGAAGGATCTAATTAGTATGTAAGCTGCAGTGTGTAGGTTTGTCCACAGTATATCAAAACACATTTTTCAAACGGGCAGAATTTTCTGCTCCTTCAACCACTAAATTGTTTTTTTGAACACTGACGAGTATGGAGTATGTGCCATACATGTTGCAAAATGAAATATACTGTATTGCTTCTGACTCATGTTCTGTAAGGGGGCGGGAGTAGCTCAGTTTGTGGGGGGTTGGGTGGGGAACCGGGGGGTCACGGGTTAAATCCCCAAAAAGGAAGAAAAAAGAGGGAGAAATTGGAAGGGGGGGGGGGGGTTTTTTCCTTTTTGGGGCCTGGGGGGGGGCCCCCGAGGAAGGGACAAAACCCAAAAATGAGGGGGGGGGGTGTGGGGGGGCCCCCCCCTAATAATACTCCTTAAAAAAAAATGGGTGTTTTTGTTTGGTAGAATGAAAAAAAAAAAAAAAAAGAAAAAAAAAATTTCCTTTTCTGGGGGGAAAAAAAGAGGTAGTTCTTCTTCTTCTTCTTCTAAATGATTTCCTCCACCCTGCTGAGAGCAGAAGCACAGCCCGAGATCTTTCTGCAGTGCTGTGCTCAGTTGAACTTGGTTCACTGAAGCTGCTACAGGCTCCGAAAGACCTTTTCCTATAAATCCAGCAAGCCATTTTCATTGTCCTGTAGCAATTACTGACTTTTAATTCTGCCTTTAAAGGCCCATCTTCTACTTTTGCCCCTACAATAGTTGAAGGCACAATCTGACTCAGTGAGGGTTCAGTGAGAATATGATTTTCTGTTGTATGTTTAAAACCTGCAAGAAGCTCAGCTATTGTACTGCAAACCATCCAGCTGCAAAAATCTACAGCTGCACATAAGGGTTGACCGCTACTTTGTGGTATTTTATTCAGATTATTAGTTAAGTTCAGTTATGTGTTCAGGTTTGACATTTTTTTCCTAAATAACTATGAGGTTGTAGACTCACTTATTAAACTGAAGAGAGGTTCAAAACAAGTCCATGTCAACAATGAGCAGCCCGTGAAAGATTCATCCTATTCACTGTTTCATAATAAAAGCCACAGAATGATTCCCCACAACAGTAAAAAATATAACCGTAGTACAGTTGTGGTAGTGTGAACAGTAAACAGGGAGGCTTATATCTAATTCTAAAATTACAAACAGAACAAGACCTCGACATGAGGGTCTTGCATCGCCCTGAAGGGGTTTATTTCACAACAATAACCCGCTTGCTGTACATTATCCCAGCTTATTACACTGCTACTTGTACTGCTACAACTAGAAATCAATCATTTGACAAAAATGGTTCGCTAGAGTCCAGGATCAGAACTGCATCCATAGCGACGGTCTAATCCCAGCTCACGTTCCCTATTAGTGGGTGAACAATCCAACGCTTGGTGAATTCTGCATCACAATGATAGGAAGAGCCGACATTGAAGGATCAATGAGCGACGTCGCTATGAACGCTTGGCCGCCACAAGCCAGTTATCCCTGTGGTAACTTTTCTGACGCCTCCTGCTTAAAACCCAAAAAGTCAGAAGGATCATGAGGCCTCGTCTGTATTTATTCTGAAAATCAAGATCAAGTGAGCTTTTTCCCTTCTGCGTCACAGTCTCCATGATTGAAAAATATTCAACAAAGACATATAATAAACGGGTACAAGTAGCGCTGTCAGTCGATTAATATCGATTAATTGCATGATTGTCCATAGTTTCAGATTTTTCGAGTAGTGCACTTATCTACATGGAAATTTGCAAATATGCTAGCTTTTTGCAGATATTTGTTATTAGAAATATTGTCCAGAAACCCTCACAGGTCCTGCATTTAGCATAAAAAATATGCTCAAATCATAACATGGCAAACTGCAGCCCAACAGGCAACAACAGCTGTCAGTGTGTCAGTGTGCTGACTTGACTATGACTTGATCCAAACTGTATGCGATTATCATAAAGTGGACATGTCTGTAAAGGGGAGACTGGTGGGTACCCACAGAACCCATTTAAATTCACATATCTTTAGGTCAGAGGTCAAGGGACCCCTTTAGAAAATGGCCATGCCAGTTTGGAGTGTTACTTAGCCTCCTTTGCGACAAGCTAGTATGACATGGTTGGCACCGATGGATTCCTTCAGGTTTTCTGATTTCATATGATGCCAATTAATGTGTTAAAGTTAAATGCATTAAAACAAATTTGCATTAATGTGTTATTATCATGTTAACTTTGACAGCCTTAAATGTAGCACTATGATTTTTCAGTAAGCTACTTTGATCAGTTGAGAGTAATTTCTTTTCAGAAGTTAAATGTGCACTTACGTGCGCTTTGTTTTATTAATTAATGAAGCATGATATATGATGTATTAGGTTTGACTGAAAGCTTAACTATAGTTGTAATTCATCCTCCATGTATCCAAGCTTTCCTTGTCAAACTCTTGAAATACCTCTCTGGAGAAGCAATTAATGCTCAAAATAGAGCTTCTATACGCAGCGCTTTGCATTATATTGTCATATCAGTCAGCATTCCCCAGGTCTGCTCGAAGTGACAGAGGTGTCTTTCCTTTTTGTTAAACAAAAATAAACAAAAAATAAAAATAGAAGCTGATAGAATTATTCAGATTTAAAGTGACATGTTGCATCTGCTCAGAAGGACTGAATGTGACAGGACTAGCTTGAATGCTGTTTTGTTTCTCCTCAGGTCAGTCTAAATGCAAAAGAGATTGAGACTTAGAGAAGAGGATGAATTTTGTTTCTGGGGTTGCTCTGACTGTATGTCTCAAAGAAGCGGGCTTTAAACCCACTAAAATGGATCCAATTACGAAGAGGGCTTTATGGTGACGTGTGTGGAACTGTGTGTAATTGTGTAACCCTAATTTTCCTGGCGCGGAGGCTCTGACAGAGGCCTGTCATCTCCCCTAAGCCTCTTCTCTCAGGCACGATGCTGAAATGAGATCGCGCCTTAGCTGCAGAAATGCTGAAAGTAATATAACGGACACCAAGAGAACAAAATCACCTTCTTACAGAGAAATCTCTTAGAAAAAGGGCTTTAGCTTTCCTATCTACAGTGGCCTCTCAGCTGACATGATGCAGTGAAGAGCGCTGTGCGATATCCACTCACGGTACATTCTCGCAGATGAGAGGACGCAGAAAATGTTTCATGTCTGTCAAGACAGGGAGTAATTTATTCAGCACATGATTTTTTAAAAAACTTGCTATTGATAATTCACGTGTATGCTTGCAACTAGTCCTTCATTTTTTTTTTTCTTTGGAAAGTTGAATACTGATGAAGAAAAAGAGGAATCTAGCTTGTGTTACTGGCTAAATTCACCTGGTGTGCACACCTCCCCCCCTCCTCATGCCTCCCAGACCTCATAAGCAGCCGCAGCAGCAGCAGCATCCTCTGGCGTGGCAGGCTAATGGCTCGTAAGTGTTTTATAGCAGTGCATGATAGTACAATGACATCTGGCTGTTTGGTGCCAAATTCGACTATTGCCAGTTCTTTCAGAGGAGCTCACACTGTGACCCGCTTTGCACCTGCAAATGTGCCCGGTATCCAGATTATTTCTAGATGAGATTTAACTAGGGCTGTCAAATTTAACTCGATAATGCAAATTTGTTTTCACACCACAAATTTCTTTAAAGCATTACTGCAGCTTACGATTTTTAGGTTGAAGCGGGCTCAATTTTAAAGCTAGAGTGAAGATATGGCTTAAAAAAACCTAAGAAATCCATTGGTACCAACCATGTCATAGTAGCTTGTTGTGAAGACGGTTCTTTAAAGTTATTTTAAATTTTAACGCAGGAAAACTGGCCATTTTCAAAGGGGTCCCTTGACCTCTAACCTCAAGATATGTGAATGAAAATAGGTTCTATGGGTACCCACAGACACGCCCACTTTATGGCAATCACATGCTGTTTGGGGCAAGTCAAAGTCAAGTCAGCACACTGCACAATATTTGTCATTGTTTTATGTTGCTAATTTATTCCCATTAATAAATATATTCATACATTTGCAAGCAAGGATATTTGCCCACTTCCATGTTGATAAGAGGATTAAATACTTAACAAATCTCCCCTTTAAGGTACTTTTTGAACAGATGAAAAAATGTGATTCATTTGCAATTAATCACAATTAACTATGGACAGTCATATGATTTAATATTTTAATCGACTGACAGCCCTAGATTTAACCTGATTACATTTACACCTGGTATTAATGTGTTCCCATTGTCTATGTAGATCCAATGGAGATCCAGTTGCTCTGTTTGTAAGGGCTGGAGCTTACAGACAGGCACTGCCGGGGAGGCGGTGCATAATGGCGGAGACGTCAGCCTCAAAATGCCGCCGTTTAGGAGGAGAGGGCCAGGAAACACGACTTTGAGGTACGTCTACACACAGAGGGTTGAGGAGAGGAGACGCTGAACTCAGACAGAGTGGTGGCAGTGATTTCTGGTCCCAGTCGAAGCTTTGAATTTTTTCTCTTGCTTATTACCGAAACTTCAGAGGCCAAAAAATGGTACTCTGAACAGTCCTAGCATTATGCAATCCTATTTCTGCTATCCTATGTCGTTGTTGTACTTGGAATGACTAGGGATGCACCGATCTGACTTTTCCACTCCCAGTACCAATGCCATTACCTGGGCTTTGGGTATCAGCCGATACCAAGTACCGTGCAGATACCAGTGTTTGATTAATAAACTGTATGCCTCACTGTACTGAAGTGACTGGGATCACTCTGTGTAAGGCAACATTAGGCTTGACTTCAGTATTGCTTTCCCAACTTTGTACAACAAAATTTAATAAGTGCATAGATTTAAGTTTACTCAATTGGTATGTATTTCTAAAATAATAAATTGTACACCAGCATTTTGGTAAAATTACTATTACTGGTAACACTGCTCAAAACTTAAATGGATATTTAGATATATTTAAATAAATATATATAATGGATTTAGTATATAAACATAGAATTGAAATGAATAGCTCTGCCCCATTGTCACTGATATGCAGTTCAGCTATTTGAGTCAGTACCAGCTCGATATCCGATCCGGTATCTGTGCTTCCCTAGGAATGACTCCATTACATTTACGCTTGTGTTCAATGTGCTAATAATGCATCCCTGACCACCTCCTGAGGTGGTTTGGCCGAGTGGATCACAATCCGTCCTCAATGCCTTTTACACCTGTACTTTCATGTGGTCGTGATTTGATTACAATCCAATCACCCAAAACATGTTTTAATGCCAGGTATAAAGGGTGATTTTGGTCAAATCATTAAAAGGTGGCAAAAACCAGACTGCAAATTAAAAAGAATCGGAGAATATGGAGACTGTTTTGCGTTATAATTTAAATGTCATGTTAATTTATTTTCAACTTCAAGTTGTTGATGTTATACTGATGTGATTTGTTTTTTATGAACATGAAGTATTTTGAATGTTTGGTTTAAGGGAAATAGATTACGGGAGTGAGTGTATATTGAAGTGTGTGTGTGTTTGGGGGGGGCTCTGAAATTACTGCAGATACTAGCAAATCTCCAGCCTTTTGATCTTTGCAACCATCAAAGAGATCCTTCCCCCCCAAAGTCAGACACCCGGCTCCAAACACTGCTGCATTGCATATGCTCCGAGAGGACGGCAAACACCATCTCGTCTTTTCTCTCTCGCTGGTCAGTAATCTCTACACAGAAATACTGTGAGATCAGACTGCCAGCCACCAGCACATAGTTAGCACAATAACATATGTAAAAGCAAAGCACTGCCTGTAGCCATCAGTACACCAACAATAAAGGACGGGACATAGAATCATTGTTCAGCTTTTTCCTTCATGGCTCACAATGATTCAAACAGTTAATCCGTTTTCCAAAAATAAACCACTCACTACCAACTGGGTCCTTGCAGACCCCAGAGATCTACTTTCTGTCATATTTCACAGGGACTTTATTCTACCATTTCAATTTTTTATGACTTTGTCAATCAGTTTTTTTAATGACTTAATAATTTATCGTTTGTATTCCTGTTTCAATTATTGCTTTTTGAATAATAATTTTAGATATCAATGTATTGGGATCGTAAGAGGCTGCAGGGTGGTGCATTTGCTTCACAGCAAGAGGGTCGCAGTTTCGAGTCCGGCCTGGAGTTGGCATGTTCACCCTGTGTTAGCGCGACCCTTAATGGGATTAACGTTTGCAGATGGATGGATGGGATCATATGGGACCCCAGTTAAAAGCACCCAGTTGCAGCCTATGCAATTAAAATAGATAAAACAGAATAGATGGATAAAATGTTTGCCATGGGTCCTAATTTAATGTATGACACACTGTTAGGGGGGTAGTGGCACTTTGTCAGACAGATTTCCTCATCGCGCTGTCTATTTTCATTTCACACAATATGCATGTTAACTTTCCTAAAATAATAATAATCTAAGATGACATTAATTACATAACTAACAATGTTTTGTGGAGAAATAAGTAAACATTTTGCAACGATGCAATGATGTTTCAGTCAGTAGTCCTTTTATGTCCAGTATGTTCGTAGGATGAGGTATAAAGTGCATTGCTTATTGGTTATGTATCTTCGTACCATATACGACCAGTGACCAGTTTGCGGCTGTAAGAGCTCAGTTACCCAGTGGGTCAGTGTTTAGTTTGTATTGAATCAAAAACCAGTTGGCAGTTATGTGCAAATAAAAGAAGACTACAAACATAGATGTAAACAACAAAGTCTTTGCAGATGTTTCATGAGGAAATGAATGTGTTCAATATATTGTGGTGAGTTTGTTTACAAGAAAACTCCACAGGGCACCTTTTTAATGTTAACTGTCCTTTTAATGTTAACTGGCAGAGTTTTTACATGCACTGCATATGCGCTGATACCATAGCACCAACCAATAATACATTTTAGAAATTTCATTATCACCTGCCTTTCCATAAATACAAATACACCAAAACTTGTAGAATAGTACTGCCTTTGCCAATTCAATAAATAAATAAATCGTGCTTTCTGCATAAATGTTACAACTTTTTAAATGGTCCCCGCCGTTATAATCTTATTTTTTTTTATCATGTCACAGTGTAAAAGGCATTTAAACCCCTCTCTGTACCCGTACTCCTGCAATTTTTTCTCACCTGACTATTTTAGGGTCAGAACATTATTTACAGTTGTGTCACCAGAGTTGCAGTTAATCTGTAGCTTGCACTCCCTGCTGCTGAAATGACTCCCGCTTCCCTGCGATTGCTCCTGGAAATTAAGCTTATTCGACTGTTTCCCATACTGGGATTCACTCGGGAAGAGTGTTAGCTGTGCAATAAACTGTAAATGTAATTGACATTATACCGTAAACACTTGAGGTATGATTTATGTGCCTTCTTAATTTGTCTCCACAGTATGCAGCTTATTTGACGTGACTTTAACGTTCTCGATAAGTGGAGGTTTCACGAGGATCTCGAAGAGGCAGTGTGAAATGAATCGTCCTCTGCCACAATCCATCCCGTATGTCACTCTTCATTTAGGCGACTTGCAGCCATTTCTGCCAATCAATAAAATTTTAATGACAAAAAAGGCAACTCATCAGCTCAACCAGTATACAGTAATTTGTAGCTTGCCACCGTGAAGTTCAGCATCAACAATATAGTCCCACTGCACCAACAACAACCATCGACCCATCTTCTGTTTATGAGATTTATTCAAATGTTGTTTTGCAGCCTTCTGAGGATATCGGCTATAGCCTGCTAGTAAAGGTACATAGTACTAACTGTAGACAGTGATTGCTTGTTTTTTCCATAATGCAGGAGGCGACTAAGTGAAGAGCCATTTAAAATTGATCTGTTTGCTGAGCAATGGAAATCCAATCCACAGCAGGAGTCATTTAGTGGACTTCGTTAATGTGATGATGGCTGAACCTAAACATTTCAGTGGAGGTTTTTTTTTTTTGTAAATGTTTGACTTAAGCATTGCTCTCCAAAACACAGGTATAGTAAATGTGATGAATGCATTTCCTTCCTCATAAAATAGTTGCAAAGCTGAATTTTTTCAAATATATAAATCATGCATCTTTTACTTGCTTGCAGCCTTCTGTTCTTCATGCATTTGTTGGTGCAACGCTACATTTCTTTGCATTTTGTTGCTGCCACACAGCAATCAGTGAAAGGCACGCAACCAGTGGCAGGTCTGTGGATTGTGTGCACATGCAAGATACAAATAAAACGGGGATCGAAAGCATTGCTCCATCATCCTGTTAGTGGTAAAAAAAATGGCAAAGTTTTACTTGGTTTGTAGCGACTCTTTTGTGTCCTCTGAAGCTGTTTGACTTTACTTATAGATGCACACCACATGATGATATTACATGTTGATTAAGCTGTCGTATATATTAACATTACAGTAAAGATTTAAATAGAGTAAAAACTCTTATGTGACTCACAAATGTAGGGCTCCTTGTATTGGTCGTCACAATGTTATTTTAGCATGAAAATCCCTGTGTGAAACAACAGGAAGAGGAAAACCTTAGATTAATTTTCCTCTGCAGTTTTTATGTTTTGATGCCCCTATCTGTCTATGTCATTAAGACATAACCTGACTAATGATGCTGAAGGCCCTCAACTCTATCTGTAGTCGAGTCTTGCCCTGCTGCGGGTAAACTTAGTCCATCTTGCACAGCTGTAATGACGTCCATCTCCCCGTGAGGAACAGTGACAGATATCTGCCAGTAACGACTAAATCACTTGATGAAGGAGAATAAATAAATGTAAATTCAATTACCCCCTGTGCTTTCATCGGAATTCACGCGACATTGGGAGCGTGCATGTGGGAATTTGTCGTTCAGGAGACATTGATTAATTATGCCACACACAATTAGCCCATCAAATCGAGTGTATCCTCCTCTCCCGTGGAAAGGTGATGTCAGAATTTTATGGGGCATTAGGCAGTACTGCTCCTTGCATTTTCTTAGAGATCACCAGAGAGTAGGAGCACCAGGGGAGAGGCACATTTGCAGGCTGTTTTTGTATGAATAGGGAATTGTGAGGCCTGCAGGGTAAAGAGAAGGCTAACTGATCCTTTTAGACCAATGTCAATACTGATACCCATCACTGTTTGCACTCCCAGCAGGGTCCATGGCCTGCCTGTAATGTCTGTGGCGTCTCAGTGATTGAGAGAAGAAATGACAGTGAGACAAATTAAGAGAGCAGGCAGAGTCGGCTGCCCCTATAGCTCCTCGTTCCTGAATGCAAATTGTCTCCTAATACTTCACTTCTAGGTAGACACTGAATGGACAGAATCGTACTGGAAACGCAATATTATCATCATTCCTTCTAATGCTTTGTCATGAATCTTATATATACTGCATGATATGAGGAAAGGGGTCGGTGGGGGGGGGGGTGGGGGGGGGGGGGGGGGGGGCCCCAGCTGGCATTGGGCGAAGGAAAGGGTTCACCCTGGACAGGTCGCCAGCGGGGCACATAGAGACAGACAACCATTCACGCTCACATCCACACCTACGGGCAATTCAGAGTCATCAATTAACCTAAACAGCATGTCTTTGGACTGTGGGAGGAAGCTGGAGTACCCGGAGAAAACCCACGCTAACACGGGGAGAACATGCAAACTCCACACAGAGCTGGAAGCGAACCTGCGACCCTCTTTCTGTGAGGCGACAGCGCTAACCACTGCACCACCGTGCAGCCCTATTTGAAATATAACAAAGCTAAATGTTGTTTCTAGAGCAGCGACAGTAATGTTTGCAACAATATAAACTCATTAATATCTCACTGGAAGCAATTATAATATGTTAGAAAATAAACCATATTCCTGACATGAAAATACTGAGTGAAGTTAAGAAAGACTGAAAAAACAACACAATCAGTCAGTATCAGTCCTTCCTCCTGTCCTCTGTCCTCTTTCCTCTGATGTGAACCACTGCATGTACTGCTGGTAGAGATACATGGCAAACTAATCTAAACCGTTAAGCTACATAATCACAGACAGCTTTAGTTTTAGCTTGTGTGGCCGAGTGTTACGTTGCTCCTATACTTTATGAAGATAATATAAATAACACCCTTCACAATAAACTCCCCGGACACAAAAACCGGAACACTGCTTACGGAGAAGAACTAAAGTCATTCAGAACTCAACTAAATAACTTACACATTTATAGTTCGCTGTTAGCTGCCAGGCTAGGTTTAGCTGAACTAATGTGCTGTGCTTTGTGTAAACATAGCGGCAGTAGATGAGAGACTACGAACAAAGCAAATTGAAACGTCAGATTCCTACATGTTTATCCATTTCATCAGGTTTAGGCTTGTTGAACAGATGTATCTATAACATGTCTTGGCTTTACACTTGCAAAGTTTTATTGCAGTAGTACGTACAGTAGTACAGTAGCAAGCATAGTTTGTCTAAACAGCTGTTCGCTGACTTTGCTGAGTGGGTTTATGTGTGTGGAAAACGCCGACACAGAGCAGGGAGAGGCTGCAGTGTGATAAGAAATACTAGTCTTTAGCCCCGGAGCCCGTTTAATAACAGGTTTCAGTAACCATACCTAAATATAATGATTATTCAGACAGCCTTTTGCTATGCGTTAATTGCACATGCATCTATCATGATGACAATACGATTTTTTTTTTCTGATGATTTTTTTTAATTTTTTTTTTTTTTCCCAGGTAGAGAGGTGCCTGCTCTACCTGGTGAGCTACCTGGCACCCTGCCGAAAATACAATGTGTTTGTCAAACCTTATGAATATCAGGATTTGGTTGCATGGTCACCATGTTTAATTTTTCTCTATATACAGTATAATATATACTCTACCACGACAATGTCACACAATCTCACATAATCTACTGTCATTTTCCGTTATATGTGAGGTCCACTGTCCAATTCTCTGCTCTTACCAAATGAGCTTGTATGGACTGTCAGACATCAAGTAGCCAACCTGTTGCCTCATCAGTTTAAGCAGTTGTTGTGGAAGTTGAAATCTGCAAAAGTTTTTAAAGTGTATTTGGTGATGAACAATGATTGTTACACTCTGTGGAGATCAGTTGTCAGTCAAACGGTACAGCGTGTACATCTGGATCTTTTTTTTTTCCTCTGTGGCTTTGGTGGCTTTCCTCTGATGGCCGCTGCCTTGTGCTGAATTATCAGCTCTTTTATTTATTCAAAATCTCATTGTTTCCTCTGCATGAAATGTAAAACTCATCAGTTATTATGCACAAAAGGATGTTTCCCCAGTTCCCACACCAGATGTGTAGAATAGGGTAGCAAAAGACTGAATGTACTGAAATGAGACTCAGTTATGATTGTGATATACAATGAGTAGGATAATGGCCGTTTTCTTGAATGGAAGTGTTGGATCATTGTAGGGTTTATTTTAGGTTGTTACAGTAATTCAGATCTTGAAGTTTCTGTGCATTATCATTCCAAATTTAAGAAATAATCCATGGAGGGTTTCATTCTGCAATCCTAATTTATGTATTTTACTTTTAGATGACCACTGTAAGCAAGTGTGCCACATTTTGACATGTTTCCTGCCAATAAGGAAGCTATAAAACAGCATCATAAAGTCTCAAATAAATTTCTCTGGGAGCTCATAAGAAAACTCCCTCCGGCAGCTTTTGTCTTTGAGTTTTGCACCGCCAGATAATATAGTTCTCTGTTCAAAAAAAATGTGCTGCAACTTCTGGGTTGTGAGAGAAAGCCTCAGCTTCATTTCTTTCATACTTCACAGCCATTTTCAAGAGGACAACCCTGCATATACAGATAGCCATCAGTTTCCGGGGCTTTTCTGTGAACTTTACTGAAACCACTACTACAGTTTTCGGAGGGGATTGCTGTTGTTGTTCATTCACCAGTTCCCCATTCAGATGATTGTCATTTCAATTTTGAAGGTCAATATACAGTTAATTGGAACAGGTCAGGTTGTCTGGAAAAGCATTTCCATGACAACCATTCGTCAAGCGACTGACTATGAATACAGAAGATAACTCGGCAAGCCGAACACATTGGCGCTGCATGAAAGAGAGTTGCTGGTAGGTAAAGGAAATCGCAGTGAATAAAGCACACTTCCAGAAACATCCAGGATGATCAGCCAAGCAGTTAAGCTGTTTCTGAAGGAGCTCTATTTTTTCAACCCATTTTTACTGTGATCAATTTGAAAAAAAAAAAGCACAGTGTGTAGCATCAGTGTGATAGGAATACCTTTGCCTTGAGTGTAAAGTGTGCAGAAAGGAAATACTTGCTGGATATACTTGCTATATATATATATATATATATATATATATATTTTCACACACACACACACACACACACACACACACACACACACACACACACACACACACACACGATGCAGGCTTGTTAGTACCATAATAAAAAGTAAGTAGTAAAATAAGTAAAAAGTTCACACTGGTGTCAGAAAGTGGAGATCTAAACTGGAACATTAAAGCCGGAAACCTTATTGCAGGAACCTATTGATTTCTCCTTTAATATGAAACATGGATCTTACTTCTTTCTGTGTGGTCAAGGATAATAGCTTGATGAAGTGTATATAATATTTGCCCAGCTTCCTTTTGGAGAGCTAATGTGTATGAGCTGGCCAACATAGGTAATCACAACAGTGATAAGAGATTACATGTTAAGATGAACGTTGGGTTTTATAGTCACCCAGTGCATGATGCCCCCTCTTGTGCAGATGGCTTTGAAGGATACAGTGTGCTCTAGTGTCAGGGAGGAATAGTTATTTCATGTGATAAATACTACTCCCATGCCATTATTATACTGCCTCTTGTCAGGATGCATCCATATCTCCCTGAAGCAAATGCACATGTGCCTGTACGTACACCCAAACCTACATCCTGATGAGACTAAAGCAATAGAGTCGGATCATAATTTTAACCTAAGCAGTCATTCTTTGCGGTGAGGCCTGATGTTTTAACATCAGAGTGAATATTATTCCTCGTGGGAGAACCATTGATTATATTTATAATATACAGCAATTCCATAAGGGAATTATTTTAATGCATACATAGTGTTGAGAGCCAATGACATACTGTATGATCATATTTAATGAGACTAAGAAGCAGACGATTCAGTCTTTGTTTTATTAATGGGGTTCTGCTTTCACATGGGCTTTGCTGAGGGAGTCTAGTGATAATTGATGAAGGTCTAATATACTACTGTTTATGTGTCCAGTTTCCTAGGAGGAGGTAAAAAAAAAAAAAAAAAAAAAGCCATGCCTAAGGTTAGTGTGTGTGGTCGGGAGAAGCAAAGCCTTGTCTAATCCTCGTCCTGTGCCTGCAGTCAACTTCTCCAATCAGACGGATCTCCCAACTCTCCTCTATTAATCCCTGCACCTCGAACACATCATTATTTAATTCCAGTTGCATTGCACTTTGAGCTTAACTTAAAGTGTGCCGATGCTGAACTGATTACCTGTAACCTTTCTTGAACACCGCAAATTAGCAAAAATATGGATCATTATCATCATGATTATTAGGGTGTGTTTTGGCTATTAAATGTGGCTGTACAGCATATGATGCAGGAAGCACTGTAAAGGCTGGGCGATATGGCTTATAAATATCTATTTTTAGGCTATCTTGATTATATGATGTATCAAACCTATAACTGATAAATTCTTGAATGATTAAATTTTGACAGACTGATTTATATTTGAAGCTTTTCTAACCTTTACAGTGCTAATTTAGCGGCCCAGGAAACTCCCATATCTATCGCATGCGTTATAAATCTTCTCACATGAAGCTACTCAGCCAATCAAATTTGTGTATTCTTACAAGCGTTGCAACTTGCGTCAGTGAGTGCGAGAGGTAACATCTTTTTCCTGCTTGAACTGGTAAATTCCCTGTATTTTAGCGACTGCTATTTGGAAGAGACACTTCCAGCATTTCACAAAGGTCGGCAGTGGAGGCTGGCATCTTCCATCACCTTTCCCGGCCTCAACACAAATAAACTCGCTTTGGCGCCTCACTGCATCCACTCTCTACAGGCTCTTTCCCTGTTCCCTGCTTCCATGCAGATACAAACACACACACACCCCGTACATGCATCCATACTCATACGCCACACACTCTTGCCCAGGAAAGTGTCTGTGGGAGGAAGAGAGCTGCAGGAAATGCAAAAAGCCGAAGCGAGTCTCATGACGGTGGCTTAAAAAAAAATCACAATTTATATTTATATACTGGCGATATTGTCGCATTACATAGTGTGTTCAATATTTGGGCCACCACTATAACTTATTGAAATTGCTGTGTGTGAGTGTGGATGCACAGTATTTCTCCTCTAGCCTCCTTTCTCAGATAGCAGGCAATAAATGTGTCACTTTGAGACCAAGGTATGGCTCTAAGGGAAATCTCAGATCCCTCTCAAATCATCCGTTAGAGAGAGAGAGAGGTCACTGAATTCACAGCTTTTTTTTTTCCCCTGTCTTTTCTCTGTCTGTCCCCCACTTACCTACAACCACCTGCCCCACGGCCCAGCCCACTTAACCAAACTAAAAGCCTTTAGGAGAAAGAGTGGGCCTCCAGTTGTAAGAGTCAAGCTGAGGCCTGTAGTCCTGTATTATCAAGAGTCCTTTAGTTTCAAGCTCAAATGGTAATGCTCAGCTGAGGGATGTACTCAGATTCTCATCTGTGACATTCTCTTCTTTTTAAAAGAGTACTCTAACGATTTAACCTTGCACTCCTAATACATTGTTAGACTCACAATGGACAGTTTAATAAAAAGAAAGATGCAGCAGAAGCAGATATATCGTCTTTTTTTATTCTGTGCGTTATTTTTATTTAACCTGGAGCCTACATTACCTAGAATGCAACTCGTCCGCCAACGGAGTCACAAATAACTTAGTAGTACTCCTCAAGACTTGCAAACAAATGTTGATGTTTTCTTTACAAAAAACCCAAACGTATTAGGCTATACCTAAAGAAAGTAGAACTCTTTCTTAGTGCATACTGTATCTATTCTAATCATCATTTAATACTAATAATGTTAGTTCTTTTATTACTATTACTATGGTATGAATGAAGATTGAAGCTATTATACTCTCTACTTTACCACGAAATGTCACTGAAATCAGGACCCCAAACACATACAGTAACCTTCTTACTGGAAGTAATAAGACATAAACGTAAAATTTGAAATGTTTCCACCTCTCTGTCCAACATGCACTGATATGAATAGTAGGCTTTGCAACTAATAATATTTTCATCATCAGTTAATCTGCTAATTATTTTCTCGATTAATTGCTTGATCTATAAATTGTAAGAAAATGGTGAAAAATTTCCCTCACCTAAGTTTCCGCTGTCCTTTATCAGCCATGGGGGGGGAAGTAGCTCAGTTGTAGGGAGTTGGTTTGGGAAGGGGGGTCACGGGTTAAAGTCCGGAAATGGAAAAAGAATGAGTGTGAATGGTAGTGGAGAGGTGCCAGTTTACCTTTGGGCACTGCGGGGGTGCCCTTGAGGAAGGCAAAAAACCCCAAAATGTGGGGGGGTTTATGAGGGGAAGCCCCATAACTCAAAAATCTCTAAATTTTTAAATTTTTGTGTATGTGTGTGTTGGGTTTAAATAAAATATAAAAAAA
Organism: Pterois miles; assembly: GCA_947000775.1. NCBI lineage: Eukaryota > Metazoa > Chordata > Actinopteri > Perciformes > Scorpaenidae > Pterois > Pterois miles. Next base: position 4,854,991 of record CAMQGK010000318.1, read on the forward strand.
AAAAAAAAAGAAAAAAAAAATAAAATTTCCCCGGGGAGAATAAAGTGATGTGATCAACTGCTGTCCTTTATGAACCAAACAACAGATATTTAGTTTACTTTCATATACTGTTTGACAAATAAAAGCATGACATCATGACATTTGAGAAGCTCAATTCTTTGCCATTTTTTTTTCTTAAAAAATGACTTAAGTGATTAATCAACTAACAAATGCAAATATGTTTTTTAAGAACAACTAATCAATGAATCAACCGATCGTTGCAGCTCTAGTACTGGGGAGGGGGTGTAATTCCATCTGCTGGATTACTCACTCAGCCATTTGTTAGTGAAATGTCACTGTTTTCTTTTCACAAACTCAGTCTCAAGTATTGCCTTTGTGTACTTGGCGTAATTAAACCAGTACATGTATAAACACAACTGATAGCATTCACCTGACATTTCCCGCATTTCCAACCAATATGAGGCAGTTCAGTAAAGTCCAATTGTTGGCGTTTCTTCTCTTTTTCTTTCTTTTTCTGATTACAGTCACCTACGGTTTGATTACAGACACTTTTGTTTGCTACGTAACATTTGCATGTCAACAAAATACAATGAAAAATACAGAAATGTGTGTTAGGTCTTATGAGTTTGGGATTTTATGATCTTAAAGCTTTGCTTTGTCAGGCCCGGGAATTGGAGGCTCTTAGTTCGTGCTCCGGTCTCCTTTCAAATGGCCTCAGGTCTCTGATATCCCAGTCTGTTTGCAGGACATTGGGCCATGTGGGTCATGACATACGCGCCCGCCTGGAACACAATGAAATAGCAGCACATATGTCGACCGTGGCTCCCGCTATATTTTAGCTCGTCTGGCACAGGCCCAGTCCTGTCAGGACTCAAATATATTTCCATCATTTCCGACCGTTTTGGTTTGGTTCCATCTGTTCTTGCTCAGCGAGGGGCTGCAGACATTGCTGGACACACAGGGTTGAAGACGCATGCACGCTGGCGACGTTTGTGAAACGCTGGATGTGTCTTTTCCTAATATCAGTAGCTAAAATGCAAGAAATTGAACAAGTCAAGCAGATTTGAAAGCTTAAATATCCTCCAGCCTTCTTAAAAGAAGAATCAGAATGAAGCTTAAACCTCCATAATGTAATGACAAACATTTCCAAAGACAATGTACTAGATAATGTTGCTTTCAGGGCTTTGAAATTCTTCTTCTCTCTCTCATTGTTACTACTGGCGTGCAGGCCTACTGCATCAAAGACTTAGGATGATCAAATGGCTCTTTCAAGATAACAACCTGTAATGCTTCACAAACAAGATAATTACAAGTGTTTCACTGAAAACACATCAAAGTGAGCGCCAATCCCTTGATGAGTTGGAGTTCAGAATGCCAAGAAAGGACATAGTACTTTGTAAAATGATCACCGGGTGTGCGCGAGAGCAATACCTGCAATCTGTTCATCTCCTCTCACCGAGTGGTGGGAAGGCAGTTATGGCTGATGATACAAGTAAAATGTGCCACTTATTGGGCTTCTGTGTCAGCGCAGTGTCCAATCAGACAGGATAATGAGCAGCACGATGCTCTGCTGATGTGTGTTCGAAGGAAACATCTGGCCTTTATCAACGCTCCAGGCCCCTGTGAGACTGTCAATTTGCAAACCCTCATGTGACTAAGCAGAAAGAACATTACTGCAGGAATCAAAGTGGTCTGGAAATCCATTTTACACATGTAAACAAGCACCAAGAAACCGGAATAGAAATATTTTAACCTGTTTACAAAAGTGAGTAGGCGGCTGCTTCTCTAATATCAAACACTCAGTACAAAAGTGAGATGTTGTAAATCCAGTGAACTGAGGAGAAATCATAAAATAAACTAAGCTGGGAGCTGGGAAGGGGGTGACTGTTACTTCTGCATTTAGGGTCTAAGGGTTTAAGTCCTGGAGGAGATACTGTAAGTTTTCATTTGGCAGCATAAGAATGCTCTGGGCCCCACACGCCATTCTGTGCGTTCGCCCTACTATGAAACAATACCGCAAAATCGAAAGTCTTTACTGTGAAAGCACGACTCAGGATTCTGTAATCAGGTTTTTCTCTTCAGCTCACAGTTTTCTGCAAAATTCATGTTGACAAACAGAAATGGGGCCACTACACTGGGACACCGTGAGGAAATATGATGCACGATGAAGACCTTGACAGAAGGTAAATCTCTACTTAAACGTTTCCTCGTTTCGTGCCGTATTCTCGGTGGTGGTGTAGCACAGGTGCCGCGACCAGTTAGCGATGCTCTGAACAAAGGGTGAAGGATGAGGGAGGGCCTCCATGAAAGGCTGATGGATTAAGTCTTCTCAGTTTATCCTGGATGCCGGCCAGATATAGCCCTGTCTGTAATTTCATTACCAGTCTTTTCATCTATTTATTTAGTGACATCAGCGCTGGAGTTTACCCACCGAACGAGCGAGAGACGCCGGCACTAACTGTGAATTTTAATAAGATGTGTACTTAGTTCCTGTTCTAATTAGCATCATGCAGAAGCTGGCTAATGCACATTTGAGTTGACATTGCTTATATAATTTAACATTACGGGTTTTAATAAAACACCCTCTTCATGCTTCGTTTCCACTGATCACCAGCTGCTGGGTCAATTGAATAATTAAGAATTTAATTAAGCTTCAGTTTGGATCACAATCTTCTAACACAGTCGAGCCTTGTACTCTAAGCATCAGTCGCAGAGATCAAATAGGGAAGGGATGATGTGCCAAGCAAGAATTTAGAGATGTGAGCTCTATCATGCGCTGAAATGGAAAGGTCTGAAGTGGCTTATCTATTTGATCTCTGAATCCTCTGGTTCCACTCCACAGAGTGGGCCTGTTATTTTTCTGCTTGCCCATATTATACTGCAGATTCCAGTACAACCCTCTAAGGTATGCAGCATTTCAGTCTGCATTATCCCTTTGGACGGCTCCCCTCATCATTGCCGGCATGTAATACAATACATTCTATTGACTTCTTAGGAAGCAGCTCTCACAGTGAATTGACTGTGTTGCTGTGGCCTAAAGTAGGCTAATTTCACTCAATGGTGCATGAGTAAATGTTAACTGAAGCGACTGAACCCTGCAATATGAGAATATAGTTTCCCTCAGTGTGTGTCTCTATACCATATGTTAACATTAGGGCTGCCAGACGATTACAGTATTTAATTGCGATTAATCAGATGATAGTGCATAGTTAATCGTGATTAATTGCAAATTAATGGCACATTTTTTAACTGTTCGTAATGTACATTACCTTGCAGGGAGATTTGTCAAGAACTTACAACTCATCAACATGGGTGTGGGCAAATATGCTATTGGAAATCAATTAACAACACAAAACAATGACAAATATTGTCCAGAAACTCTCACAGGTGCTGCATTTAGCATAACAAAATATGCTCAGATCATAACATGGCAAACTGCAGCCTAACAGGCAACAACAGCTGTCAGTGTGTCAGTGTGCTGACTTGACTCTGACTTGCCCAAAACTGCATGTGATTATTATACAGTGGGCATGTCTGTAAAGAGGAGAATTGTGGGTATCAGTGGAACACATTTTCATTCACATAACTTGAGGTCAGAGGTCAAGGGACACCTTTTGAAAATGGCCATGCCAGTTTTTTTTCCCTTGCCAAATTTTAGCTGGAGCGTTACTTATCCTCCTTTGTGACAAGCTGCTCTGTTGGCACCAATGGATTTGTTAGGTTTTCTAGTTTCACATGATAGCAGTATCTTCACTATAGCTTTAAAACTTGCAGGTTAAGTTAATGCGTTAAAGAAATTAGTGGCTTTAAAACAAATTTGTGTTAACTGTTTTAACATGTTAACTTTGACAACCTTAGTTAACACACATTTTAATGTCTGTGTGTGCAGAACTGACTGACTGTCGGGATTGTGAGTATTGTAATTGGATGTAGTGTCTCAGCACAGATCTACTGTTTGTTCAACTCAATAAGCCACATATAGTATCCAGTATACATTATCAAATGCATGCAGTGTTGTCAAAGAAGCCGTTTCAGGAGACTGGTATCTGACATTATATTCATCATCATCATATTGAAAATATAAATTTGAGGTGCTGGACTTCATGTTCATGCAATTATACAGCTGTGTTGCATTTTCTTGTGGGACTGATTTTTAGACAGTCAGGAGCTGTGTGAACTGACAGATCAGCATTTCAGTGTCTGTAGTGCTGAGACTTACATTTGACTAAATCACTAATTTCCATCAACACAGAACCGCTAAGATGCCTAGAAACACAATTAGGCCTGTGTGCTTCAAAGCACTTCATCACTATTATAAAGCCTGTCAATTCAGTGAAAGGCCACAATAAAGTTACATAAAACAGAGTCAAGCCGAACTATGGCAGGAATGTGAGACGTGTGTTATCAACAGTCAGTTGCTGCGTTTACATGGACACAGATAATCGGCATAAAGACGTCAATCGGAAGATTCTGATCCGATACGACCCATTCAGAAAGAAATTTCATTCTGAATGAGAGAGGTGGTTTATGCTGATTGTTGTTCTGATCAGCATCCATGTGCCGACCTATTGGGGTAAAATTATCTCCACTGCACGTGTGCTATGTCAGCGTGACACGTGACAGATAACGTGCCGTTTGTTTACAACACAGGCGGAAGTACAGCTTCTTCTTCTTCTACCATTTCCAGAAAATTAGACAACACTGCACATGCCCAAAGGATTTATTTTGATTGAACGCTCGGTGCATGTATACGCACATCATGCTCAGATCATTTTATTTGTGTCCATATAAACAGTAGATTTGGGATTTCTGATCAGCAGAGGTTCAGATCAGATTGGAGAAATTCGGTGCATGTAAACGTAGTTAGCGTGTTGATAAGATTTTGCAAATGTGAACCAAGTTTAGTGCTTTTGATGATTAATATGACTCATTTTCTATAAGAGGACAGTTAACAATCTATTTACAAGGTAATCAAATCCTTTTTGTGAGTATATGACTCTCTGTAGTCATGTGCTCATGGAGGCATTATTGATTTTAAAATAAAGTAAGATATCAAACTTATTCTATATTGTATTGTTATTCACAAAACATACACATCAGCTGCTTCATGCAGCCCTTATCAGTTCATTTCACTCACTTCTCACACACTTTTCACTCAGGAACTGTTTATGAATGGCAGCCTCTTTCTAACTAAATATAATTTACACCCACCACAGAAGCAAACAATAAAGCAGAGTTTAATCAATTGTAATCGCATTGTCTCTTTCGACCTAATGTCAGTAGTGGCTCCTGTTGGCTCACCGTAGGAACATACTCTTCAGACACACAAACACACACATGCTCATACATAAAGCATATCTGATTTAGTGCTTTGTACACATTGTGCTGACACTGAAAATCAAACTCGGCATCACCGCATGTGATGAATAGACCCAGTGCGAAGTTATAGTTGGGTTATAACCCTGTGATATATGCAGGTTGCAAAGCTGTATGAAGACTGCTTACGCATAAAGTAGTATTTCTGGAGCATTGATAAAACTTTACTTTCCAGGAGCCGTAGTGTATTAACCAACACACAGTTGGCAGCTCCAGGGGCAAGACTTCAGATTAAAGGCAACTGTGACCTGTGGCAATGTTTGAAATGATTGGATGGTGAATTATTTGAATATGTATAAACTACAACAACCTCTTCTTATCTGAATTGTGATACTAGGCTACATAAGAAGTACTTTTACGTATGACAACAAGACACAGTCAGGTCAACACCGTAGTAGTAGTCTGGCACCTCTCCGCAGTCCATCCTTATGCTCAGTATGTTCCAAAATCCTGCTAAAAGCTTTTGTTTGTCACTTGCTGTTTGCACCTGTCACCTGCCACTGTTTCCTTATACTGATCATTAGGAAACCACCAAAACAGAAAACAATAATCAATACCAGTAAAATTCCACAAATCTCAATATCAATTCGATATCACAGGAAAAACAAGGAGTAAGTGAAATTGGTCATAAAAACAAACAACTGTATTATTCAAGTTTCTCGCTCAAAAGTACATTTTACTTATAACATTTGAATGCATCATATAAATCAGTGGCTCCTCCCGCATTGAAATCAGCATTACAAGAGCTATTTAACGGTAGCTGTAAGCAGCACAGTCCTGCACGGAGCTAATAGTTAATATTTACTAGCTCTCGTCCTGGTGATTTAACACAGATTTGTTGTTCACAATGTAGCATTATCAGAGAAAAACAAGTGTACATACTCAGGATGTGTTGATAGAGTGTTAACTGCATCCCAAACACATTTTCTATCGTACCTGGGACGACGGGACATCGTGAGCCTCAAGCCCTGACGGTACCTTCGATTCTGTAGAAAAACAAGTACTGTCAGGTTATCAAAATTTTGGCATCGCCTTGGTACCCAAGTATTAGTTCTTGTGAAATCTCTACTGGTCATGACGAATTAATGTAAACTACTAACTAAGGTGGCAACAAACAGAAGTCATATTTGAGTTGGAGATGTCACAGTGAGGAAACGTTCCCACTGGTTAATAAACTTGAGACGACACCAGTGTTACCGATTACACCGGACATTTTACAAGATGATGCTCAGTGTACTGTATGCAGAGCGCTTAGTTTGGTCTGTCTTTAATGTTTGATAGTTGTGTTTTTTTGCCTCTCTGGTCGAGCTTTCGCTGCAGGTTTCTACCTGGCGCCGCCGGGCTGTGCACGACGGATGTGACCGCTCCGTCCTCTGAGCAGCGATTTCCTCACTAACGTTGATGTTTACTTAAATAGTATTAGGTTTATATCAGAAATATTTCCAAATAGGCACTTTACTTGTCCTTTTGACACCAAATCCACCATCATGTCTGTCAACACTTGTCAGTCTGTAGCGTCCGACTATGATAACACGCCACTGATATGTGAAAAAGACCTAAATGGGTTTTTGTATAAAAAAGGAAAACAACGGTGGGTGCCGTGGATAAGTGTATTAACTCTGACTACCACAGCACCTGCTGTCATTATATATCATACATACAGGAAGTGTAATTTAATTAGGTCCAAAATACCCCAGTTTCAGTGTAGACATCATAATGTATATCAAAATGGATTACAGTTGCTGAATTATGGTACTGGATCTGTCTGAAAAGCAAAACAAATGAAGGGATATTAAAATGTAAACTGTTTTTAAACCTGCAGAATTATCAACATTCACCTTCATTTGTTATTTATGATTTATTGATTTCGAGATCGAAACAAGGTTCATAAAGGGATCAATTAGTTGAGCATTTGAAATATTACACCAGACCTCTTACAGGTGGGTAGATGCACACACGGGATTCACAGCAACAATCAGATACTGCAGCACTGAAAAATTAACATAGTCGGCATTCACCGTGTTTATAAATTGGACACTTTAATTCATCATTCAGCATGTAAGTAGGCAAGAAACTGCTATGCTATGCTTACAAATAAAACTGTTTTGCTGTATCAATATCAACATAATTTATCCAAAGTAGTGAAGATGTTTCCCGTCACAGGCTACATAGAAACCAGGGGCTATGGTATATTTGTGAAGTTATTTAACTTTAACATATTCCCCTAAATGGTACTAAAACCCTCTCGCTAAGAGTTTTCTCTGAAGAGATATTCACAAACCCGATAAAGACAACTTTTAAAGCTGTGCTCAGATTACAGCAGTTTTAAAATCCAACCTGATTTTGGGTTTCACCGTGCGCATAAAGAGGAATTTCACTCATTATCTGCTCCCGAATCGTGAACGCTCTCAAACTACAAGATTAGAAAACAGCAGAGCATCACAGACTACAGGATATTATAAAGATTATCTCTCCAGCAGGAAGCACGCATCAGCTAACTTTCTCTCACAAACATACTCGTCTGTCTCGCTGCCCGTCTCTCTATACGTCTGTCACACATTCCTCACCCATACCAGCTCTGTTTATTTCCCTCACATATTCCCTCTCACCTGCAGGGCTCTTTATCTGTACACTAAAACCACTCTGATCGGTCTGTACCGTACAGCTGTCCTTCAGATCCGAAGGATACACATCTCTGACATGCTTTCTTGTCCTCCTTAATTTATCTCTACTGCGGGTTCACTTCAGTCAAGTCCAGAAACAGGTATGACATTATCTTAGGGGCCGTGATTGTCCATTGAAGCTGTTCAGATGGGGAAAATTGTCCAGAATAATTTATAATCTGAGCCCAGTGAAAGATTTTTTTCATTTAAAAATAATTATTTTAAAAAATATGAATAATTATTTAAAGTATAGTAATAATAATAATATAATCATGTAAATATAATAATAATAATAATAATAATAATAATAATAATAATATATTTAATGTGTACAGTGCATGTGTACAGTTGCATAGAGTTCTGTATTTATTTTTCATATTCAGTACTTGTCAATGTCTTTCTGTGTAATGTCTTGAGTGTTGTGTGTTATTTAATTTTTCTTCTTTTCATATCGTTCTGTTTGGCACTGTGGTCCCTGTGAAACATAATTTCATTACCTTTTATGTAAGTCGCCTTGCATATTCGGAAATGACAATAAAGCTGTCTAAGTCTGAATATGAGATATTATTCAGCTAAAAGACGGGGCGATCTCGTCGATATGATTGATTGCTTTTCATAGATTACTTGCACTGACAGTGATTGCTCAATAGGATGGCTGTTTTTTTATGGTGAGGTTTACTGTTTATCCAGATTGGAGATATTTGTTTGAGCCGTATAACTCGCATGAGTTTAAAAAGAAAAGCAGTGAATGTAATTACATGTGTATAGCCTGCCAGAGTAAATAGGAGGTGAGGCCACATGCTCTTTTAGCTCCAAAATGTTGGTTTATTCTGATAAATTATGTATCAGCGCTAAAAGAGTGTGTGGCTTCACTTCCTGTTTGATTCTACAGATTTTCTTGCAATTCACAAACCAGATTTTGCTTCACCAATTTTTTTTTTTTTTTTTTTTTTTTTGCGGCAGCGCTCACTGATCACAGGTAGCATTTATATGCCTTGATCAGACCAGAATTTTCTACTTCAGTTCAGTCATTGATTTAAAAAAACATGTAAATGGGAATAATTAAATTGTGTGTGGATATACTGAAACACAATATAAGTAAACAGGAGGAACAAGAGGTCTCTTCCTCTCTTTACTAGAAGATGGCTGTAATGCAAATATTCATTTTTCGCCATCTGAAAGAGGAGAAAGAAGAAGAGTTATATTTTTTTCTTCTTGGTGCGTGTGATGGACATCAGTGTGACAATACCATGCAATTAATGATGGCTCATATTTTTTCTTTGTGCTTTCAGTGTGCTGTCAACAAACTGATCTGAAATGGATCTGAAATTAAATTGATGCAGGAAAGACGAAGCTTGCTGAAGAGAAAATAGCATCGCTTTTATGAGAATTTACTTCCACACAAGCATGTTTTTGATATTTAATCTTAATAATTGAATGTTTTATTTATTTTTAAGCAGTTATATAGATGGAGCAATTATTCTTAATTGAATTATTCACCACAAGCCTCTTCAGCATCTTTAAAAAAAAAAAAAAAAGCTTGTCATTTCAGTCAAATGTTCATATTTCCACCATCATCCTGTTTGTCCATGCATGTTTTTCTGATCAATGTCAAACTGATGGGAACATCAAGGATAGCTCTGCTGCTGCCTTAAATCCTGAATGAGATGCATAATTTAAAAGAAAAGTTGATAAATGATTTCACTCACACGTCTGACCAAATATACGTACATCACTGTGAGGATCTTGGGCCAGTTAGGACTAATTTGCTAGACCAAGACTCTGGATAAATATGAGCCCCGGTTTAGTTTATTTAACTGCAGCTGCAAGTTGGAGAACAAGCTGAAATAACACATATCACAACCCATTTCTCCACGATTAGACACGCTTCTCAGCTGCTAAAGGGATTTAAGACATGATAATAAAGATAAAAAGGAGACATTAATAATTTTGTTATGTTAATTAAAGGCAAGAGGATTAACAACAACACAGGAGCCTTCTAAAGCAATAAACATACAGGGGTTCTGACATTTTTCCAAAACCATTAAAAATAAATGCATTTGGTCCCTACTGCGATCACACAGGGGGGGAGTAGCTAGTTGTAGGGAGTCTGTAGGGAGTTGGCTTGGGAACCGGAGGGTCACCGGTTCAAGTCCCGACATGGACCAAAAACTGAGTGTGAACTGGTAGCTGGAGAGGTGCCAGTTTCCTCTTGGGCACTGCCGAGGTGCCCCTGAGCAAGGCACCAAACCCCCAACTGCTCGGGGCGCTTGTCTGGAGCAGCCCCCTCACTCTGACATCTCTCCATTACTGCATGTGTGTGTGTTTGTGTGCATGTACCATGTATAAGTTAAAAGAGTGTAAATTGAATTTCCCCACTGTGGGACTAATAAAGGTAGATCTTCTTCTTCTTCTTCTTCAAACCATATGGGATGAAAAAAACCCTCAATATTCTCACTTCTCTTGGGAGACACTTTGAATTAGAATCCCTTGTCCTTATATATCTAATAGCAGTATATACGGTACACTCAGCCAGTATTTTTTAGTCACATTTCTGAGTACTGCGCCAGTCGACTTTGGGTATTCAGCCTTAATTCAGAGTATTTGGAGACCCTGCTTTCGAATTCCAATTAAAGATGAAAACAATGAATATATTCAGTGTAATCACAGGCTGTAACTTATGGATCTGTGTCATAGAACTTCATATTAGCAGAGCCACAGCCATAGCTGAGCTGTTCAAGAGTAAACTGCCTTGGCCGTGTTTATTGTAAGAAAATCATTATGGCCTATTATTGAGACTCTCAGTCTTACGACCTCCAGACGTGCCTGCCTGTCTTTCTGATACAATTGGCTGGCGATTAATTTAACTTTTCATTTCAGTTAGTCGCTTGGATTAAACCAGGATTTCATGAAAAGTTTAAGTATGAGTTTGAGAGAAAGTTCCTGGTGATTAACGTGGTTATGGTATATATGGAATTATTGAAAGTTAAGGTGATTTGTAGATAATGCGTTTGTAGCCATGAACAGAAATATTTGTAATAATAGAAAATTGTATTTTAGTATATTGAACTATTGAAGGGTATGGTCATTTTGTAATGCTTTTGTTGGTAGAAATAACGTGGATCAGACTATAGCTATAGAGTGAGGAATTCATCATGTCGACCAATACATAGAAAGTATTAGGTCCACCTTGACTTAGTCACATTGTCATGTTTGTCTTTGTATCATTCATGTTTACTCTCATCTCTTCTTTCCTTCACTTCCTTTTAAGTCACAATCCCTCTCCCTTTTTCCTTCTTTTCCTGTCTCCCCTTTTTTCCTTTTTCCTCTTCTGTCCATGTTTTTTCCTCTGCTTCTTCTTCCTGCTTCTTCTTATTCTTGTTCTGCGGCAGTAGCTCAGTCCGTAAGGACTTGGGTTAGGACGCGGAGGTCACCGGTTCAAGTCCCCCATGGACCAAGACCAGGTTGCTGGAGAGGTGCCAGCTTACCTCTTGGGCGCTGCCGAGGTGCCCCTGAGCAAGGCACCGAACCCCCAACTGCTCTGGGCGCTTGTCAGGAGCAGCCCCCTCACTCTGACATCTCTCCATTGACATGTATATGTACTGTGTGAACAACAGAGTGTAAAACTGAATTTCCCCACTGTGGGACTAATAAAGGAATATCTTTCTTTCTTTCTTTCTTTCTTTTCTACCTTTGTTTTCCTTTTGTCTTCCTCTTTTTCTGCTTATGCTTCTTCTGCTTATACTCCTTCCTCTTCTTCTTCCTCTTCCTTTGCTTATGCTTCTTCCTCTGCTTCTTCTTCCACTGCATCCTCCGCTTCTTCCTCTTCTACTCCTCCTCTATATATAATTGCCATAACTACCTGGCATTACTCTTGGCAGTTGTCTTTTTTTGCCGCCTGTTTGTCACGTCATGTTTTGAATGTAATGTTATGTTACATTTTGTCTGTTTTTTTTTATGTTGCTTTATCTCTAATAGATAGATAATAATCTAGAAACAGCCTTTGTTTGACCTCAGTGTGTTAATGACACCTGTGATGTAAACACAATACATAACATGCTCGGTTTTAACTGCCATGGCTCTCTCTCACTTTAATGTTAATGTTAGTAGTTAACCTGTGGTATTCCTGCAACTCAAAATGTCTGCCGTGAGAAAAGATCTATTGGGTGTTTAAAGGTTAATGATGAACAAAGAGCAGTAGATGCTTTGGTAGTAACACCACCTGTGGCTTTTACTGCTGCACGCTGCCCCTCGTGGTCGCTGATTTGAAGACACGTCATAGAGAGCTGCAGAAAAATGAAATGCTCACTGCTGGAAAATTACATAATGTGAAATAGACAAAGCTGTGAGGAATGAACAATATTAGTGTAACTGCTGCAGTCACTCCAGATGGCACATAGCAATGTGACATTAGCACCAGCGGCATGAGCTCGGGGGGTTTAGTCTGCATGATGCATGAGACTGTGTTGTATGATCGGCTCAGACGTGACCTCAGCGTTTTAGCGGTTAACAGCCCAGGCTCTAGGTTGAAGCTGACTGATGTGTTGAAATTGATTTTGCAACAGTTAGCACAATGACATGGCCTATTTGAAATTTTCTTAGGCAGTTTGGTTATTGACAATAACAGGCTGATGAAAATTTAACATTAATTTAAAAGGTAGCAATGTTTGCTGTTAGAGGGTTTCAGGTTGAGGTTAAGGAACCTGCATCCTGCAGGTATTGTTACCACCCTGCTAATCTCACATAGCCGCCTCGTCTGAGGTGATGTGACATGATTATCACTCAACACGATAGTGGTCCATGATGGGTAACAAAGATAATTATGTCACACCTGTTGTGAATTTAGTTTCTCTGTGCTTCGCTGCCTTGTTGTAGCATATATAAAAAGTAACAACATGAAGCACGGCGAGCAGTCAACCCTGTCATCTGGGCTTTTGCAAAGGCAACAGCAAGATATAAATGTGACAGTCAACGATGGCGAGACTGTACAAGGGCAGTTACCAGGTACCTTGTAAAAGAAATGGTTTCTATCCACACAGTTGAAAAAGCCAGTTTCAATGAAATGGTGAATACATTAGATTGCCAATATGACTTACCAAGACGCAGATACTTCAGCAAGATTTCCACCGATGTTTTGCAAGCCCGGCGGCCTGGGGGGACTAAGTTGCCTCCCCGCTGGGCCGAGTCTTTGGAGATTTATGTATTTTTATGGAAGAAGTCAGTGGGTGGGATGTGTGTTTAATGTTAGCGAGTGCCGGGTTGTGCAGTTGAGAGAAACAGACAGACAGAAGAGGTGCATGTTGTGTTTCTTTACTAAGAAGTTAATTTCTTTTTTGGGTGATGAGACACTCCAGTCATCTGATTTATTGATCTCAGCATGCGCTTACTGTCTATACATTGTCACTTTGTGGCCACTTGGGTATTGCAACTTATGTATCTCCAGTCTGTATATATAAAATATACATATACATACATATAGAAAATATGTGTGTGTGTGTGTGTGTGTGTGTGTGTGTGTGTGCGTATGTATATATATATATATATATATATATATATATATATATATATATATATATGTATATGTGTATATGTATATGTATGTATATATATGTGTATATATATATATTATGTATGTATGTATATATGTATGTATATGTATATATGTATATATATTATATATGTATATATATTATGTATATATGTATATATATGTGTGTATATATGTATATGTATATATATATGTATATGTATATATGTATATATATATATATGTATATGTATATATGTGTATATATATATGTATATATATGTATATATGTGTATATATATATATGTATATATGTGTATATATATATATGTATATATATATGTATATATATGTATATATTTATATATATATATATATATATATATATATATATATATATATATATATATATATATATATATATGTACGTTGTGTGTGTATATATGTATGTATATGTATGTGGCGAATTTTATTATCAACCCTATACCCCCTCTATTTGGTCAAACACCCACACACTGCTTTCCACCATCTCAGCTTTGTAGGTACAGTCTCGGCACAAAGCATAAAGATGTTTTGCATGAACATAGAGTACTTATCCGTTCTTAATTCTCAAGCGGATGTCGGAGATGGCTGCGAAGATGTGCACTTTTGTTTAATTGATTTTGTCTTTAGCCTCTGCTTCTGTGGGCGGTTAAAGCTTTTTACCAGGGCAAGATAAAAGCTATCACTGGTATGTTCGGCTATTTTAGTCTATATTCTCCCAGCAAAAAATAATGACGTGTCCTGCACCATGTTTTGATTCCGAATCCTGGCTGTGTGTCTGAGCAGCTGTGCTTATTTAGAGAACAGAAAGCATTATTGAAATCACATTTACACCTGGGCAGTGGGCGGCTCTCAACATTTAAATGATTCTAATTTCCCGAGCATTTGAATAAATGTCACAAACGTTGTATTCAGCTTTAGCATTGGCTGCCTGCAACAGCTGGCACAAGCTGGTAGTCGGTGTGCCATAGTTGATTGTGCCCAGGCTCCCACTCTCATTCTGCTTTTTTCATATTGGAGAAAATGGTTTCTACAACACACCGCCTTTAGCTGCCCCACATTGAGGTAGGTTTGTGTCCAGTGCTATCAGAAGCCGGTGGTTGGATCTGGAAGTAAGGACTATTGAGGTGCGGTTTATCTGATCACAGAGCATGATATGTTTAATGGCAAACTTGCTGAGAAGAAAGGATATGGCTTAATCCTTTGTGGAGGTAGGGAGCTGTGAAAAGGGCGTGGAATAAGTGAGGTGGCTAGTGGGATGACCCTCCGGGGAGCACACCCCGCCCTGGACATACCCATAAAATGTATGAAAAATGATTAGGCTGTGACTAATTACCCGTTTAGTGTCGCTGAAAGTTGTTAAACAGACCATTGCCTTTTAATACCTAAAGTAAGGAATGGGATTAATTAAGCAGAAATGTATTCTTCTACTCCACGCCAAGTCTCTTTCTCACAGTCTCTAAAAACAGTGTGTGATGGGGTTTTCACCTCAGGGAAATAGTTGGTAATGGCCTGAGAAAGGGATCTCCTTTTCTCAACTCACTACTTCTTTTTGGGTGGATGAATGAATGAATAAGTACATGAGCAGCTGCCTCTTAAATGGAAGGCAGAGGGAAAAATGGAAGATTAGATGAAAAAGGATTTATGGCTGCACAATTGTTCCTTCGAAAAGCATGACCTTTTAAAGGAGAAATCCATAATGTTTTTTAAGAAGTGTATCATTATTAATATCCATCTGTTTGGTAAAGAGTAGTGAAACAATAAAAATGGCACACATATCTTGGTTATGGACAGTCTGTTCTGTATTCTGCTGCTGAGAAATGTTGATTTTGTTAGTCGGGTTACACCTATCCGGTTGGCAATACCAGTGCTGTCTAACTTCATCACTTCAGTAAACACTTCCATCAGTCAGTGATATTTACACTGCATAACAACAGCAAAAAGGTAAAACAAGTTCACAAACACAAATCTGAATGCTCCATCACCCCTCCTGTAGTGTGAATTATGAAAACCTACGGATCGTAGCTGTAATCACCTCAGTATATCAGGTACAGCTTCTTTGAATACACAAACTTACCTGAGTTGATTGATGGGAGCAATTTAAAATCATTTCTCCTTGATATAACGTTCGTACTACTTGTAACAGCAAATACGTTTTGACAGGAACAAAATGTCACTTGGATTATATATATATTCTTTTTATCAATATAGCGAGGCAATGTTGTTTAACACATTTGGTTAGTTGCAAATTGTTGATGCTGACCATATCTGCAAATCATTCACAACCAGTGCCCAAAAGTACATTATAAAGGAAAAAAAAAATACTGGAGAAAGCTGCTGGTTTGCTGTCACTTCAGTCTGCTATAACTGTCGTACTGTGAGATTATGCGTGGTAGAGGTGGGTACCGAAACTCAGTATTGAACAGGCCCTGGGGCTCAGTTATTAAAGACTATAGTATTTATGAGCTCTGATGTTATCGTTCTCTTCTTGGTACTTTTAAAAGTTTCAGTGTAATTTATTATCGTGTTGAATTCTGATTCAGGGTTTCCTCCAGTGTATTGCAAGCCTGGTGGTCTGCCACCAGGGGAGTTATGTATTTTTAAGTTGTTTTTGTAACTAAAAGCAAATACCGTAAATAAAATGTGTTATAAAGCTTTCAAACTCTTTTTTTTTTTTTTTTTTCTTAATAAAGTGGAAATGGGGAGAGAGAAAGGTCTGACGCGCAACAAAGGTTGCAAGGCTGTAATCAAACCCGGGATGCTGTGGTAATGGTGGTGGTATGAGATGACTCACTCACTGTAAACCAAATTTACCTATAGGTACAAATAAATATTCTGATTCTAATTTGC
This sequence comes from Pterois miles, assembly GCA_947000775.1. NCBI lineage: Eukaryota > Metazoa > Chordata > Actinopteri > Perciformes > Scorpaenidae > Pterois > Pterois miles. The sequence goes on from CAMQGK010000318.1 coordinate 4,871,449, forward strand.
ATGCGCCATAACCACTTGGCTACAAAGGAGCTCTTTAGCGAACTCCTTTAAGGATGCATAGGTTGTGCTTAACATTAGGAGTGTCGGGTGCTGTCGACAGAGAGAGAGAGAGAGACTGTATGATGGTGAGTCGCCTTGAAGTTAGCAGGAACAGTAACATTATAGCTGAGTGTAGCAGTGCAGTGTGTGTACAGTTTAGGCTGTCAATCAACAAATGCAATAACTCCTCAAAACCCAGGCCACCTGCTGATTTAAGTGAAGGGGTTTTGCTCAGGCTCAATAAAGGTGGGCTGACGTTTAAGGAGGACCAGCTAGTCGCATTTTGGCATCAAGCCCCTTTTACTCGATCCATTCGATGGATCGATCGTTGCTTAATTCTTGTGCAACCACCCTCAGACTCTTGCAAAGCTAATACAAAACCTGCTAAATTTTGAATTCTAGTCTCCAGTCTTTATCAATCTGTTACACACCAGTCCTTGCTTTTCATTCTGATCCCACATGACCAACATAGTCTGACCATCAGCCAGCTGTCACCCGTCGCTTGATCACATGCTTGACAGTGGAACATATGCAGTAGCCTTAATTAAAACTTATGCTGCCCTCCTCCCCTCTCCCCAGCAGATTTCTGTCAAATTAGACCAAAGGGATCTTTCTAGATATCCGAGATGTGCATTAGGCAACCATGGAAACACTAAAGCATGTCAGTATGTGTGTGAAATAGGATCAAAACGAGTTCTGTTGTGCATGTCTCATACTGTGAGTAATGTGTCTGCCCCTCATTAAAAGTGAGTGAAACCTAAGCAGTGACCACAATCGTTATTTGACAATTTTCTCAGCAGTGCCTGGAGCATTGTGTTTTTAATTGCAAGACAAATAGGCCTTTGACTGTGGCAAACATGATGTGGTGCAACAATATCACCACAATGAATCACTTGTCATGTAAATTAATGTAATGTCATGTAAATTCAGTAATTATGGGGAGTGGTAAATCTTTAAAATCATGTAATATTTAAAAAAAAAAAAGCTTTAAACATGTTCAGTGCTCCATTTTCTAAAATGTCTACACAGCCCACATTCAAAGTGTACTTTATATGATCGAGTGTATGTAAAATATGCATTCTGCTACATAACCTCATTCAACCATGATCACTGTTGGGGGATTAGTATACTGTATGGTTTACCTGCTTTTTTTATGTACCTGGAAATGTATAGGCCAATATGACGAGTGGGCCCTTTTCATGGCAGACATTTTGAATTAAAGCACACGTGTAACTAATAACATTAATTATAGCTCCACTCAATTTACAGCTAAAGTGGGTAGAACTGGAGCAAATGGGAATAAAAAAAAAAAGTTTAAAAAAAATCATGTGTCTCAGTGTCCTCCAGTACTCTTAATGCTAGGTTCACAGACCGGAGGAAAACAACCAATCAGAGCCAAGGTGGAGTCAGTCATCTCTGAGCAGCTGTCAATCACTCACAAACTCCAATCAAACATTCAAACTAGGCAGCGCTGATCAAATATGAGTCAGTATTCTGTTACTGTAATGTCTGTATCTCGCCTCAAATGGTTTTGTGACCCGGCTGCCATGCTGAGATCAGTTGAGGAAATACCAAGCACCGCCCACCAGCAGTGCAAACTTTTGTCATTTAACAGCTAAACAGTACACTACTAGATGTTTCTGAAAGCATTTGAGGCTAAGAAATAGGCATTAGAGTAACAGAATATTGATTCATATTTGATCAGCACTGCCTAGTTTGACCGTAAAATATAGCTAATAGGAACGCTCTCTCTGAAAATTGGCCAAAGTCTCCCTTCACTAGATTTTTTAAAGCCTGAAAACAGCCATGAGGAGGTGCAAAAGTCTAGTTTTCTCTCAGAATACTTGAATTACAATATGCTGAAAGGTTATTATGGATTTTTTGCCCAGTGATGCCAAAAACATTATGCCTACTGCAGCTTTAAGTGTCCTAGTAAGTCAATAAGTCAACATGCACCATACTGGGACTCTGATTACTGGCACATTTAAGTGGAATACAGCCATTGTTAATGTTATTAGTTACACCTACATTTGACAAGTAACGGTGTCCTTCCTTGTCCGTTATGTGTCTTTAAGAAGAAGACAGGGACAGCAGCTACCTCTTGGAGGACCATCTACTCTGGTCAGTGTGTGATATCACTCATTGCTTTTAGAGGGGACGGTGATAGAAGGAGCTTAAGGAGCCAGCATCCGGCACATCCAATGATGAAGTTGTCTTATCAGTTTCTGTTATCTTCTTCTCTGCTGATATGTTTGCACTCCCCTCTCTTTAAGCACCAGAGGGGCCACAACATCCATTGTGCCTTGTGCCTTTTACCAAACTCTGCTGTAATGCAATATTGGACCACAAAAATAGTCCTCAGTGTTCTCTGTGCTGTAAAAAACACACCCTGAACTTTTATCAGGAAACAAGGATGGCAAGACTCAAGCAAAGTGTCATTTGAAATGCTTAGAGGTCATGGTAGTGCACTTTTGGTATTTTATGGCAACAGGTTTGCAGTGTAACTGGATGAAATTAGGAGCATTAATTTACCATAAGCCATCTGTAGGTGTGTTAGGGGTTGGTATCAGTTATAGACAATCACATGAGCTCCTCTTGGCCCTCTAAAAGCAGGGCCCTCCTCTTCATGACCTTAGTTGACAGTAGATGTAAAGAGTCCAGACTGGCTTTTCCTAAGAGGAACCTAATGTTATAGCTCAGGGAAGAACCTCAATATTGAACAAATTCTGCAAAACCTCCATTTAAGTCTGCCAGTGTTTTTAAAATTCCCTCTTTCTTAGAGCTGCCCCCTCTTAGTCGATTAGTCGACTAACCGGTTGTGTTGTTGAGTAGTCGTATTTTATGCCTTTTTCATGCTAAATAACTAAATAACTTCATGCTAAATTACGTACAAGAAACGTTTGAGCACATCCCTGGTAAACACAAGATTTAAGAGACACTTTGTGGAGAAACGGTTTTACAGATCTGTTTACACATGATCGGCGGTGAAAGTGTTCTATGCTGGCTGTGCAGTTGTTTTCCTATGATGAGAGCGGTTCTGCCCGGCTAGGTATAATCGCTGCGCAGCGCTGTGCTGAAATTACTTCGACTTTGAATTCAGTTGCTGCTGACCTTTCAAAGTGCAATCAATGAGAATAGCTGCAACAGTTGTTGTTGCTTAAAACGGTGAATGGCGTTTCTTGCGCTCTTTTTGGGGAGAAACAGTCCCCTCCAAAACTATTGGAACAGCGAGGCCAATTCCTTTATTTTTTGTTTATGTTGTGTAACTTATAATACCAGGAAATAGTACTGAAATACTGATCCGTTGTCTCATATTCATCTTTTGATGTCAAACCCAAATGTTTTCAGTGTACAGCAAAAATAAAGGAGTTGGCCTCACTGTTCCAATACTGTAGACTGTATTTTACCAGCTGCCTCTGCAAGTCTCTGCATGTTCTCTGGTCAAGCACAGCCCTACTCTTTCTACATGGCAGCTATGGTGTGGTTAACGTCAGTGAACGATTGTAAATATGGTCTACGTGGCACACCTATCCACCATCCTGACATCCACACATTTGCTTTCCATCTTGCTACGATTAAGGTGCCGCTTTTCCTACCTTGGCACTGTACATCGGCATTGGATGTAAATTGTGGGATTCGGATTTGTATAATATGGGATGTAATTCCTGGCAATACTAGGCTGATTTTCAGAGGTACAAATATATGGCAGCTCAGTATGAATATATTGTTTACAGAATATGCTGCCAACTGCAGGTAGTGTCTCTCTTTAAAGTCTACTCAAGTTTCTAGAGGCACAAGAGCACAGGAATTTGGGCTGTTATTTTGCAGTTTAATGATGGTTATGTATGATTTAATCAAAATTTGACCTGGTTTGGGTTAATTGCACTGTGCTGTAACGATGCACAGCACGTCCCTCAAATTTGACGCTGATGATGGAACATTTTCACTAAAAGAGTAAGCCACCATGCAATCTAAAAACAGCTTTTAATATCAGATGATGCCAGTTTAATAATAGGATCAAAACTGCATCTGTGCAGTTACGTGGTGAAAAATCTGGTTGAAAAATCTTTCTAAATATAACAAACAAACATGACATACACTATGTAATGTGATTTTGAAGCTTTGGAGCCTATGCAGGTGGGCCTCTGCCTATAGTTATGAAAATTGCTCTAAGACTAGATGCACCTTTTACAGTTTGACCTGACTCATGTCAGCAGCAAAATGCTGTCATCCTCGGCACCAAAACTGCAATGGATTGCCAGTCGAACACAGACCGTATTTTAGGGGTGTGATGATTCACTCAGCTCACGATACCATACGCGATATTGGGTGCACAATCACAAAACAATAAGATAAGATAAGATAAGATAAGATCAACCTTTATTAATCCCCGGAGGGAAATTCAATATTAAAATGCTAATTTTAACAAAACTTGAATGATGAATATATGACTGAAAAAGTAACCAAAATGGAAAACAGTGCTGTTGTTTGCCCTGTAGTGTGAAATTGTAATGTGTTAATATAACTAGTAACATGGTTTAGCCTGATCATGTGTTATAAATCCAGCCCCCTGTGTGTTCACACATCAAACCAAGTTTTCACAGAAATGGTTTCTGTCATTTCAGGTAGTTCTTATTACGCTGACGTATGCTCAAGTGTTCATTTTTCTGCTAAGTCTGGTTTTAATTAGTTATTTGATGCTATTAAAAGAGAGTGAGACGTCACACAGCGGCTCCACCGCCTGGTCACTGCTGTGCAGACTTGCTTCAACTGAAGTCTAAATCTCAAGATGGCAGCTCCTGTATTCGACCTATTTTGGCTTTGCTTGTGTACAGTGGGAGGAAGTGATGCATTGTAGCCTAAATACCAATCTGGTACAGGTGAAGAAAAATCTCACCACACAACAGCAAAATATCACTTCCCCTATTGGTAGTTTTACAACTTGAAATTGCACAGTGAATTCAGACCACTGCCTTTTTTTTGTCTTTATTGGATCTTTTCGTCATGCAAATTATATAGACTCATGTATTGGGAGTTGTTACTGTTATTAGTGAAAATATTTCCATAATGTCTTATGTTTCTTCCTGATATTAATAGCATGTTGCTATAGCTGGGTCTTTACAGCTCTGTGCAAGGTGGTAAATCTGGTCTGGAGCTAGCAGAGACCAGTCTGTCAGCTGGGAGATTTATACTTTACATGCTCTTAAAGTCCTGGTCCGAGACCGAGGGTGCCAGAAACCCCAGCCAGATTGCCAGACACCGGGCTAGCAAAGGGCCCACACAGCCATTTAACGTCTGTGCTTTCTAGGCTTTATAGCCCATGCTGATACACTGAGGATACAAGCAAAAGAGAACATTGATTGACCACTTGGACAAGGCCGAGATGCCATAACTTAAAACTGCAGCCTGATTGCTTTTTATCCAAGCTATTACAGGCCTTTTGCTGCCTTAGGATCAATTTTAAAGGGAAAGCTGTGATGTTTGTTTGTCACGTAACTTGGCGTCCGACCAACTTATACTATATCCCACACTGACTCCTGCTTAATACCTCTGTTAGAGCAACAAGACAGTGTGTTATCCACAGCAGTGATGTCCATTGAGAAGGTAAATAATAGTCCAATCCTTAATTTTTGAATGCAGCTTTTAATGACCAGAAATTATAGCAATATTTTCACTTTGCTCTCTGTTCAATGTGTAGGACACGTATGATTTAGTCTGAGAGCAAATATGCTGCAAATTAGTTTCAATACTAAACACTGGAGGCCTTCATGGGCCACCAGTCTTGGAATTGTGTGTCAATAAGTTTTATGGATTGTGCAGTATGTCATCTCCATAGGAGAAGATATTTTAGGAAATCAGTAGTCTACACAAAATGTATGCTATTAAATGGCAATTACAGTTTTGAATTTGAAGCACAAATACAAAATTGTTTAGGAAAATTATACTCATTATATAATTTAGTTGGCCACAGAATGTTTTATTGATGATTCAGGAGGGAAAAATACACTTTCAGTTTTGTAAATATTTTCTATAATGTTATATTTATTACAGACGTTATTATTACAGTACATTGGTGCTCATTTGTGCTCATTAATTGATAGCAAATCATGCTGCTGCTGACTTTGGAGTCCTTTCTATGTTGTTATTTTCTGTTTGGGTCGGCCACAGTTTGGATCTCGGGTGTAATTGTCCTTGGGTCTGTTTGGATCGTGTCCGATTGTGTTCTGGTCCCATTCAAATCGAGTCTGTGTTTGTGAAAGTTAATTTGTGCCTGCTGAGTTCGAGTCCCACATCCCATCTCCACTCCACTACACACTATACAAATACAAATAATTATATTTTCAGGAAGGCAACAGCGCTCGAGCGAAATGAAAAATAAAAATGATAAATTGTTTGACCCCTGTGTGACATTCATCATGTTTTCTTCACTTAATTTCTAGTTCTAGTACACCTAATGTTTTCAATCCTGTTTTATAAAGAACTTTGTGCTGCATCTTTACATGAAAGGTGATACACAAATTAAAGTTATTTTCAGATGTGATTTGTTTTCCGTGTTTTATCTTTGTAATCTACTGAGAATTATCTTTTGCACAGTAAATACGCGGATGATTACGTCAACTGACATGAGAGCTGTTGTCAGCTGCGACTGCAAAGTGTGATATACGTACTGTGCATGGAACAGATCAATACTGAAGCCTGTTGGCAGATTTTATTTGTGCCTAATTATGGAGTAAACTTAAGGGAAAGAATTGAAGTTTTAATTAATCTGTGTTTATTCCTCCTGCTTCTTTCAAGCACCTGACTTAATGAAATCCCACAGCTATTAATCTTTTGACATACCTGTGAGCTACTTTGTCAGCAAGCCACTGTGAGAGCGCAAACCGAGTCTGACATTTGACTAATTGCAGTCATTTGAGAATGATTACTACTGTAATATATTGGAAATGCACAGCGGCGTAACACAACATTCAGGCACCCCTATCTGTCTGGTGACCCACTTTACAGTCGGCGTATGGAGGAAGCTGTTGAACCACTAAAAAAAAAAAAAAAACAAAAACAAAAACCTCTGCTAATTGGAGCAAGTTAAGTACAAAGTGATGATTGCAATCAAAAAGTCCTATCTGATTTTTGCCAGAATCGCTGAAGATGTGAACCGATCCAGGGCGCAATCAATCATCCTGTGCTGCGCCATAACCAAACCCCAACTACTGCCCTCCCTTCTGTTCCATAACGGAGCCTCCGAAGAATGACTCTTACCTGTCCTTGGCACCTCGCGAATTGCTGTGCGTTTGATGAAGACCTCAGTCACACCTTGCTGGGCTGTAGTGGAGCGCTCATTACAGCCAGAGGAGACAAGTGCATGGGAAAGAATGAATAGAGGTGGGTGTGCATGTGAGAAAAGACATAAAAAGAGAGAGAATATAGGGTGTAGACTGTGCAGAAAGTAGTAAATATGAGCAATGGGAAAACCCCCTTGTAAGGTGAAATAAGGGGCACTTGGGGACTCTCTTTGTACATTGCACCTGTCTTATCATTTAACTCTTATTTGTTGGTCTTACTAAACTGTCAGCAATTCCCAGCCTTCTTGGCCTTTACCTGTAAAATGCCATGGAAATGCTGACAGGCTGCCAAACCAGAGCTGTCTGGAAACAGAGTGCTGCTGGCTTTTCTTTGACTTCTACCACGTATTGTCAAAATTAAATGTACACGCAAAGCGCTGCGCTTACTATTTATATACCACAGCCCACGTTTTCAAATACAAATTCATTTAACAGTGGCGTTCTCCAATTGACTCTTTACTTGCACAGCTCACTGGTTACTGAGTAATATATATTTTCCCCTGAAACATGCCTCGCTCGTTCCTGCAGTCGGTGTCAGTGATGTTTCGTGTAATTGTGTATTTTTCTGGACCGATTCAATTGTCTCTTGATGTATTCCTCGCTCAGCTGAGCATGTCATTACACACATCATTTGTGTGCAATTTAATGTGGTATGCAACAAGGTTACATTTCTATGGTGGTTCAAATTGAGGACTCGTAGCATTTCCGCTGCAATCATTTCTCTTCTCTGTCTCTCTTTTTCCACTCGCGCTCAGAAATTGCTTTGGCGATGACTACGCACTCCTTTGCCTCGCTCGGTCATGCCACAATTTTAGGTTCATGTTGGGAGATATTCCAGTTCTCAGTCAGGTTATGTGATGAAAATGGCAACTTTCTCTTTTTAGCCTGGATGTGCTGATCAGTTTTTTTGTGGACTGCAGCATCTATCTGTTGCTTTATATCCTTTTCACTGGATGTAGCAGTTGTAGGATTTATATGCTTCTCATTGACTCTTGAATGGGGATTGCGCGGAGCAGAGATGTGCATTTCAGGCAAAATTACTATTCAGGGGACTAGTCATTTTTTGAAACCCCCCCCCATGCCTTTAACGGCATGTAGCGTCGGCACATTTTCCCATCTAACACTATGAATTAAGGGTTTATTTCGACCGCATTGTTGGAACAGTGGAAGAGACCAGTTTTAGTGAGTTTTACTCTGTTTCTGTCCGGTTTGAATGAATTGTGTTTTACGCTTTACATTTTACGCTTGAATAGCTGATCTACCAGCTGAAACTGTGAGGGTCTCTCTCTCTCTCTCTCTCTCTCTCTCTCTCTCTCTCTCTCTCTCACACACACACACACTTTTGAGGACATTACCTTGACTTACATTCATTTCCTGGAGACTCACCCTAAACTGCTACTTACCTAACCCTAACCTTACCCTTACTTTACCCTTACCTTACCTTAACCCCAAACCAAGGATGGCGAGTCCCCACAATGTGAGTATTCCACGCCCACATTCACACACACAAACACACACCTGCGCCAACCGAAAAGAGCCAAACTGAACGTGCCACACGTGTTGTACCGCTAGTAACGTTACTACCAGGAGGCGCCTGCAGCAGTTAAACAAGGGAAAGTATATATTTTAAAGACATGATGATAATCAAATGAGCTATTTGATTTTTTTTTTTTTTTTTTTTTTAATTGACTAAAAAGGAAATCATGACCCATCCCTAGTACTGTAGTGTGTTTCTGGCAAGCTTAAATCCAATGGACAGCAGTTGGCCCTGGATCAGTTAGTATAGCCACTACATTCTTATAATTACTTTTACCTTTCATTAGAGGCAAAAGGACAGTTAAAAGTCAGTGCACAGGAAAGTTGTCAAATGTCAAGTTTGTGTAATATTTTGTGTCCATTACCTGAACTGCACTAATACAGGTTTCTTCAACCCAGGTCTTGTACAAACACTAAAAATGATTTGGTAGCTTTATTTGATCAAGGCCGTATGGTCGCCTTCTCTTTGACCTATCATAGAATAATTATTGCCTCCTATTACCTTTCTTTGTTTTGCTTGACACGCTGTTCAATCACAATGCCACGGTGTATGTGAAAGTGACAGGATTATCATTAACTTTAATTACTGTGTGCCAAGTCATCTGAAGGCAGTGTTTTGTCCCGGGAACCGCCTCAGCCCCCCGCTCGCAGCCGCAGGCCCTGTCCTTCATCACCTGTGAAGGTCTAATCTTATCTGCGGCTGTTGCATGGCCCTTCATTAATCACTCCCCCGGCCCAATCAAACGGTGACTGATGGTTGACGCGGCCTTGTCCGGCCATCCCTCAGGTGCTGGGAGCCGGGGTTGGATCGGCTGGGCCACAAATGCGGTATGGATTCTGTGTGTGCATAAACACGGCGGTGTCCTCTACATGCGGGTGCACGGCATGCCATGTAACTCTGTGCCAACCATCCAGCGCGCCTGAAGTTCAACACATTGTTCTGCTGATGCTGACCTTGTCTCATCAGGAGCGGCAAGCTCTTCAAGCTGTGAACTGGGTACCGGATATTTTTGCTCAATGACACAAAACTTTCTACTTGTTTGACCAAAACTGAAACATTAAATTGTCATCCTATTTTTTGTGAGCCAGGGTTTCAGCTTAAGGACATTCAGGTAGGGATTTTAATAATGAACCATTTCACTGTCAACCGACATTAAATAATTCAACCAATTAATGCTATTGGCTAAATGGTTAAAAACATTATAGATTCACTACAAAGCTGAGCAAAACCCAGAGGAGCAGCTTGTCACTTAAAGGAGAAAAGCTTGTCCACCTTAACACACACTTAAGAGAGTCTGAGCCGCTGTTAAAAGGAGCTGCAGCATTTGTTCACCGATATATAAACAGTAAACACGCTGCTACAGCTGCGTTCACTGCTGTAAAGCCACTGGCAACCCCACATTCAACGCTGCCACGCACGCACGGTCTGTCGGACTCTCGCTGAAAGTACGCTGCGCTGACAGATGACATGTTCATTTTGGGATGCATTCGGGACGAGTTGAAAGAAAAATAGCTGTTAGATTAGAATGAACCACGATGAAAATGGCTGCACATTTTGTGTAGCACACCGTTATGATCAAACACAGGAAGGCACACATCTGGGACCTCACGGCAGCCGCAGCAGTAACAGAAAATTATTAAACCCAAGTCAAAGAGGTAAGCTTTCTAGTATTAACATTACCAATTAGCTAACAGTTAGACTGTTTGATGTTACAGATAATGCAGGTAATGAGTGAGGAGCCGACGTCTGAGTGAGCTGAGGATAACGTTACAAAACCTCTGCTGCAGCTCAAACCATGTTACCAACGTTAACCACGTAATTACTCCTCGTCATCCCCCTTTGGGTAATAAGACTGCATTGAGATCCATCACATTTTGTCCGTGGCAACACGTTGTTCCTCTCCCCATGTCTCGAGCATCTTCACCAGCACCTCCTCCAACCTGAGGGCTCACAGCTATCCATATGCAAAATCTTGTTTTTTGACCAAAGCAAACATGCAAATTATAAAAAAAAAAAAACTCTTATAAAATTACTTTTTAATGTCAAATCAAAGTTTTCAATGAATTATAAATTCATGAATGATTCAGTTTGTGTTCACTTTGAATGATTAATGATAATGTAGAAAAACAAAATGTTTAAATCAGGGGTGGTCCACGGTTATTGTATTTTGGGATGGTTCTGAGAGGATGGTTAAAGGTGGTTTCGAGCCCTGGTGTGAGCTCAGTGGATGTGCTGTGGCTGACCGGTGTTATCATGAATGGAAAGGGGGGGTGGTGAAAGCAGGTTGCAGGTTAGGAGAAGGAGGAGGGAGATGGAATAGAAATAGTTTGTTCTAGTAGCAGCAGGATATAAATGGTACAAACATGAAACAAATCAACCTTAGGTAGCCCCGGCCGTTACCCAATCCATAGTAATCAGTGAGGCTGCATTGAGCTCTCCGCTTCATGGACCCTTCCCAATCAGCAGAGAAAACAGAGATCTGTCATCTGTTTTCCTCTGCTCACTGACGGGGGCAGTGAGAGTGAAGTGTGGTAATTACATATGAAGCGTGTATATGGAAGAGGTTGGGGGGGCGTATGCGTCGGTGTTTTAGTGTCATAATCCCCTTTTTAAAGTGTTTTTTTTTTTTTCCGCTCTACACTATTTGTCAGTCACTCAACAGAGGGTGTCCCGCTGGCAACGTGATTAGAGGATTGATCAGGGATGTGAGCTAATACATGCCCACCGCTGATGTCAAAACACAGATGGCATGACTCACTGTGCAGCCTTCGAAAAGAGATTTTGTTTAATCTTGTCTTATGGACAAGTCTGGCCAAATGACTTCCAGGGGGATGTGCCGCGTCTATTTGTATTGATCTCCATTAATTGTTGTGACAGGAAAATGTGAAATTAAACACAAGGCGGTGTGTAATTTGGAAAACGTCACTTATCTCCTCACACAACGTGCAGGCACAAAGGCAGCGAACGTATAGACGTGAGATACGCACACGCGTGTGCGCAACCTCTGTTTTGTGTGCAGTGGCGTGACAAAATGATCTTCCTGGTAGGCAGATGATTTGGCATTGATGCACTGAGGTTTTCATAACCTTTGGATGCCTCCCATCTTTGTCCTACAGAGAACCGAGGACAAAGCTCTGCCCTATTAGAGATGAATAATGGGCCTGTTGGCAAAAGAGACGTTGCTAATGTTTTGTCCAAATATCTCAAATCTGTCCCCAATGATAATGTATTCTGTGGCAGTGCCAAACAGCTCTATATTTGAAGAGGTGATTTCATTGCAGATATGGCTTATACAATCTTTAGATTGAAATAAACAAAATCCCCCTCACATTGTAATGTCTGGCGGGTGTAGGCATCACAATAAGGGCTTAGTTTGTTTTCCTGTAATTGATGCTTTGCCTGTGTGGCGGCATAGCTTTGTTTGTTTATGCTAATGTCTGTGATGACCTGTTGGTCCCCAATCTAGCAGTGAAATGGCAGCCAATGCTTTGGGGAGTGAGCCATTGATCTCTCTTCAGTGCCTCTTTCTTCACAGGTACTTGGGATTAACTGAGCCAGAGCAAGACAAAGGGAAAATGTTACAAAAGAAGGGGAAAAAAAATCAAATTACTTCTGGTATATGCATGTATAGCACATCAGCTTCAGGCAAATTGATGCTTCTACCAAGCTGCCTGGTGTAAAAGTGCTCACTCTGCTTCCCTTATATCGGGCTCTCGAGGCATGATGCTGCCTTAACAGCCCAGCTGAAATTCCCCTAAGCAGTGCACTATGTAATAACTGTTATACATGAACACACAAACAAAAACAAAGAGGTGGGCTGTTATGGACATGCCTCTCCAGAGTACCTAATAATCTGCTTTGGTGCAATGGCCAGTTGTAGAAGACTGGGTACATCCCAAGCCATGATGGAAGCAGAGATACCCAAGGTGGTTTCAGTCACTTTGTTATAATTTATAACGCAAGCACCTAAGTTATTTTAAAGTGTAACTGGGGTATTTTTGACCCTGTTTTTACATGTTTATGTATCTATATTACTAATAGGGACAACAATTTCAGAAACTGGTCCAGTATTGAAGGAGAGCGCTGTAGATGGATGCTGTTAACAGGCTGTAATATGGTGCCATTGGGGCAAGCTGTCAGTCATTGACGTCCATTAAAAGTGCTTGTTTTTGCCATGGCAGGCTTTGATTGTTATTATGAGTGTCTGACATGGAAAGAGTTTCGCTCAAGGAGAAGTCTCCCCCTGAAATATTGCAAAGTGGTATGTCACCAGAAGACAACAGTGGAATACATCCATGGTGGAAACACTGCTGGTGCCAGCCAGGCAGAGTTTGTTGTGTTGGAGTAAAGAAAGCGTGATGGCTGAATATTCAGTTGATTTCAACAATGTGGACGAGGCCTTTGAATGTGATGTCTGCCTATATTCATTTTAGCCAGACTACATGGATATTTTTCATAACTAGACATCTTAGGCGAGACTTGGACACAATAACAAACAGACCGGATTGAGCTAAAGGTGAAGAAAAACATTTTATTTCTCTATAGCGTCTTTTCCATAACGTTGTCAGACACTAATAATAACAATCTGAGCCTGTCAGTGCTACATAAAAATCCCTTTTAGTGGACTTAATGTTATGATGACACTGCTGCTGTTACAGTGCTCTCCATCAGTATTGGACCAATTTACGAAACTGTTGTCTGTATTTGTTAGTTACATACAAAAACAGGAAAATAGGGTCCAGTTTAAAAAACACCAAAATTTCCATTTAAGCCACATTTTGATAATTATTGCCATTTCAATATTCCAATTTTCCAAAATGTTTTAGTCTATATTTGTATTGCAAGGTAATTTAACATGGTTTGGTTTATGTGGTTTACAGAAGTGTGAGATTTTCATTCATACGCTGTAGCGTTATGGTTATTAATTCAAATGTTTTGATTAGTTAGAGCATTTCTGCGGGCTAAATCTGTCTTATCTACATGTAAAATATTTTAATGATAAATTGACATGTTGGTTTCCTTTTCAGAGGAAAACACTTACCTAAGAAGTAGCTTAAACAGCAAAAATCCTGTGATTTGGAGGTGAAAACAAGATGGCTTGCTCACACATTTTTGTATTTACTGCATATAAAGATTAGAGCATTTCACAGTGTTTTCAACTACCTACATCGCTGTGACAACTAATTCACAAAACTCCCTTACAACACATGGAAGCATCGAATATGTGTGTCATTCAATATGTGAATGAATAAGAGCATCTCTGTCGACTGCGGAAGGTTAAGTCCACATTAGGTGATCAGAGGCACAAAGGTCGGCTTCACGGGAGTCAGCGAGGAGTTACCTCTTTAAGACTGTGACATTTAACTGTTTTTTGCTTTTTCAAATTTGAAAACACAACATTATGAAAGTAAGGAGGAGGGGACCAGGGGAGCAGACTCACAAAGCCGTTCCCCAGGGTAGATTATTGCACGGTTAAAAAAATCTTTAAACAGGAACGCTCTCCTTCCACCATCAGCTCTCACTCCTGGACACACATTTTTTTTTTTTTTTTGAAATGTCAGTTCTTTAGGGCCGCAGTTGTAATTTTTGTTCGGCTCAGTGTAAGTAAATAGGTCTGACTGTGAGTTTTTGTTCATAGATCCCAGGAGAGTGGCATGCATGCTCAGCAGAGAGACCTCTCACTGCAACCTCCCTCTAACATATTGATTAGGAGTGGCTATTGGCGTTAGCCCTGTGAATAAAATGCTGCTCTGCTGAGTTCAATTCCCCACTGGGCAACTGAAAGGAGAGACAAAACCTTTAGCACTTTTTTGTACACTGCTATTTAGCTCCTATCCCAGGTCTAATAACGTCACCGCCAAAGACGAACGAAGAAGAAAAAAAAAATTGGAAATGTCACTTTTGTGAACCGCACATTCTCAAATTACTTTATATATGTGTTTTTTTCTCTGCCTGCCACTGTTATGTTTCTGAGGAAGAGATCACATTGAGGTGATTTATAAAAAAAAAAAAAAAAAAATCAAGGGCAGATAAATAGTGTTGTTTTCTGGCTTTTCGCTCCAACTTGTTTGTTGACATCAAAGAGAGGAAGAGGCTTGACATGTGAATCTAGATACATTATCCCGCTGAAAGCAACAATCCCCTTGACATCTGAAATAACTGGAACATGGAAAAAGACAATGTTTATACAGATTCAGAGTACAGAATGTGCAGCGTTTTGTATCCACATTATAGGAACAAGCATTTTCTTTGTGTATGTGTGACTTCTATTGTACGAGGAGGGGAAAGGGCCTCTTTATACTTCACTTCCAATTTTGAACACTTAAAATGTTCTTGTAATAATGATTGCTTGTATAAGATCTATCATTGTGGTGTACAGTGTATCTTTTTAACATTAGAACAGGCACTAACCTTTTGCTCCGCCAGTAACTCTTATCTGTGATCTGCTTTGCTTCATTTCATCGTGTTTTCCCTGAGCCTCAGAAAAACTTTAGGTAGTCGAGTGATTTTCCCATATATCATTTATTTATTTAGTAATTAATTTATTTGTGTATTAATCTATGAGCTATGTATTTAATATTAAATAATGCACAGTCCTCTTCATGAGATTTATGATAAACTTAGAGCTTTCTCAGTGGTCCTTCGTTTTCTGTTTGGTTGGAATATAGGGCAGTACAGTTTGGGTGCTCTTATCAGAGACAGTTTGTGTGCTGCTATTTCGTAACAGTTTTTTGCGGCAGCCAGGGTTTAAGAGACCTTTCCTGGGTAGTGTGTGAGCTCCCGTCGTCCCCTTCATTGGCGAGGGGACATAGGAAGGGTCCAGACAGTTATGGAGGAGTGAATGCTCAGAGGAAGAACGTTTGGGGGCGACTGAGCTCGAGAGGAGACTGGGTTCACTATCGCTATCTGGTGTAGCACAGCCACTTTTGTCTTCCTGTAAGTCCTCTTGCTCCTCCTCCTCCTCGTCATCGTCACAGCACAACGCGTGGTACAGAATTTTGTCACTGAAGCGGACTCTTTCTCTTGTGCCGGAGGTACGAGAAGTCTTGTGGCTGTGCGTGGAGCTGCTGGCCTCCTCACTGGACGAATCTGGAGTAATAATGCGGGGCCCGTTAGGGATGGGCAGCCCGCCGTTCATCTGGGAGTAGACCGAGGCAGTGGAGGGGGGCGGGGTGGGGGTCTGCGTCTGGGTGGGGATGGTCCCGCGTCCCAGCTCTGGTCGCAGATCTCCTGGTTGCTCACCAGGTATGCGGGCAGTGGCGCCAGCAGCCTCCAGGTAGCTGCAGAACTCCCAGCTATCAGAAAGCACATCTGCATTGAGAAAGTCCAGCCTGAAGGCCTCTCCCAGACCTCGCTCGCTGCTGGACGTGCTGCTGGCTGTGGCCACCGTCCAGTCATCTGGCTCCAGGTCAAAGTCAAAGTCGGACGTTAGTTTATCGATCTGACCCACCACCTGCAATAGAAATGGGAGAGCATGAGAGAGAGAGAACTGATGAGATATTGTGGAAAAACAAATTTCAGGCCAGAAAGAGATTTCATTTCAGATCCAGATATTTCTATATATTTATTTTTAGCAGCATGACTCCAGAGATGGAAATGTTGGTCTGCTGGTTAGGCAGTCCAGCGCTTAAGAATAACTGCTGATTGCCTGCCATGACATTTTGGACTGACATTTATCATCCAGGTGACTAAGCAGCTGTATCTGAGACCATTGGTGGTAGTTTATGTGGCATTATTAGAGCACAGTACATAACACCTGCACTTCTGGTGTGATTTTTACATGACAACACCATTAGCAGCACAGTCAAACAAAGAGCTCTTTGCACCACCACTGCTCTACTTTAAGGTTCCCTGTGGAGTTAGAGACCTCGACTAGTGCAGTGGAGCTGTTTTTCGATGAGTGGATCCTCATTTTCTTTTTCTCGCACATGCGCACAAGGGACACAATACACAGGTCCAACAATGGTGTCGCGCTATTTTTCACAGATTGACAATTAAATGGCAAATTATGCAACAATGCAAGCTGGTTAACGTTCAGGATTTAAAGGAACAGTGTGTAACCTTTCGGGATATCTAGTGGCAGAAATCTAAGATTCATAACTATGTTTCATTAGTGTATGAAACTAAGAATTGTTGCCTCTGTTAGCTTAGAATGAGCCCTTCATATCTAGATAGGGAGCGGGTCCTGTTCATGGAGTCCACCATGTTTCCACATTAGCCCAGAATGGACGAACCAAACACTGCCTCTAGAGAGAGCTTTTGTGATTTTATGTTACCTGAAGGCCGCCGCGGTTCTCCGACAGCTTGCAAAACTGCCAGCACTGCTGCTGTCTGAGCTCCGTTGCTCTTAAAGTAGTGTTATTATGGTATGGATGGCCTCTGGGCGAGGCTAACGGCGTTACCACAATTTTGCACTCAGCGGCTCTTATTATCCTAGTCCTGGAAAGTGAGGAGTGAGCGTAGGGATACCTAGATACCGCTAAATCCTGCACACTGTACCTTTTAAGATACTTCAAGAAATAGCTTTGAAAATGTTTTAAGAGGGAAGACATGCATTTGACATGTTTGTTAGACCTCAACGATACACACCATGTGTTTTGGTGAGTAGTACACTGAATGTAAACCCAAATTTTGTGTGTTTGCAAGAAAACTCCACAGGGCCCCTTTAATATTCACAGGGGGTTCATTATTACTCGTGTTTTGGTACTTTCAGAAGAATTACAAATATGAAATGCATACTGATCTTATTTCATACACACTATGTAAATAGACTCACTCTAATGGCAAAAGTTGACAAAAGTGTGGAAGAAACCAAAAGTACTAATTGTGAAAGTAACTTTAATATAAATCTCTGTGACAGCTTACCAGATACTACATTACATGAAATTTCCAGATGCTTTGCATCCCACTGACTTACCCCCCACGGGCAGGTTTAACAAAAGCTTAGATTTATTCACAGCTGCTAATAGATCTGTGTTTGCCTTTACAGCTTGCCATTGCACTACTTTTCATCCATAAATCCTTAATTGTTTGTTCATGGTTTTGAAATTGTTTTTATTTCCGCCAAGGCCTCCCGTGGACAGGTGTTGTAAATTAGCTTTATGCTACATCAAAACAAAATTAAATATCCACTGGAATGAGGTTGGAGCAGTGAAGATGTGTCGCGACTCATCAAAGAGGCTTCTTCAGCTCTGAGACGGAGGAGAACTGTGGAGGGTTTCATAGACGAGTGGTGAAAGCTGTGCAGTCCAGCGGCTGATTCATTTTGCATTGATGTTGAATTGCAGCTACCAGGGTGAATGAGATGAACACAGACATATAGCTATACAGCACAAACACTTAACCCAGCACTTCTGATGCCTGTACACTGACATATATTTAAATCCCAGTGGTATGGTAATGTCCACATCGAACAACGTCAACTCAACATTTCACCCACTGCGTGGAAATGCATCCCGTAAAAGCATTTAATTCACTGTTAACTCAACATTAACCTCCATGCTTCTGTCATCAGCAGCCACAGCAGTGAGTGTTTGATGAATAGAAAGCACTTCAGCTGAAATCACACTGGTTTGCTGACAACACCTAAAAATCCAAGCCCTCTATACTTGACATTTTAGCACCTTCAATCAGCATGCTCTCAACAACAATCTATTGTACAATGAAAACACTCAGCGTTCATGCAGCTTGTAAATGATGCATTTCTCCCCAAAAAGTTCTTTCGGAAACATTCACATAATTAGTTTGTAACATCACTGCAGCTGAATAGCAGTTTAACTCTGAGATTTGTTGGAACATGATCCTTTTTGTTTATGCCTCTGTAATTATTTGCAGCGTTTGCTCCTTTCGTAGCTCTTATGACTACAAATGAGGAAGTCTTATCACTGTAAATGCAAACACACTGATAACGCGCCCACCAAAAGCTCAGGTGATCTCCGCTGCAAACATGGCGACTGACATCCATGAGCTTGTTGATCTTTTGCAAACACCTCAAGATGATGATTTTAATCTAACGTAAATTTGTTCACTGAATCCTTGAATCACAAATAAAGAACAGACTTACATTACCAACTGCAAGTTTAAGAGAAAGAAACTGTGAAGGATGACTAGATGCTGCTCTTCTCTTCACTACTGCATTTTATATGTAGCTCCTGAATCCTTACCCTTAGAAAGATATTTCATGCTGTTAAGTCACCTGCATTTATATCTGGCTGTGTACGTCTACATGCATGGCATTGGCTCGTCTGGCAATGAGCTCCTCTGCAGACCTGCCAGTTGTTGCACCGTAAACCTCATGAGTACCTGGACCATGCCTCTCTATTGGCAGACTGCCCGGAGGGAATTGGGCTGTATGAATCCTCTAGTCCTTGAATTACTTAACGTGTTTGCTGTGTGATTTGCCGACGTTTTACTGTTGAGTTGATAATGTAAGATGTTTCTCAGGCCCAGAGGAGGCTGAAAACTCGAGCGAGGGACTTAACTTGATTAATGTGTTAAGAAATTATCTGCCAAATGTATTTCACAAGCTTGCCATGACACCAATACCGACTATTTGTGTAGTTAGCAGTCATTGCAATGAGCAGAAAGTCACTTTAAATACATTTCACTAGGTTTAAACACAAACACCGTACTGTGACTTTTAAAAGGAATTGTAAGAATAAAGTTTCAGGTCGTTGAACATCACCCAAATGTTGGTGTTGTTTCTCGGCAGCGGATCACGGCCCTGCTTATTTTCCATTTTAAAACGCCTCCCCGAGTGTTAACGGTGAGCTGCGTCAGCTTCCACCGCTGGTTAGCCTGACCCATGCCTGCGGTATGTCGGCTAATTTAGCTTTATAAGTGTCTCAGCTCGAAGGGTTCTGCCGAATCTTTCTAGGTCACAATGCAGCACACGCTCTGCGCAGCAACAATGAACACTTGTCTCTGCTTTTTCTTCCAGTCAGAGAATGTGCGATGAAGGAACCGTGGAGTGAATTGGAGGAGCAGATTGCTTTAGCACAAAGGATGAATGAACACATCAGGAACCAGTCGTTAACAATGCGCACAATGTGTTTAAAATAGAAAACGCATTATGGAAGTCTATGAGAGTGAAAACTAGACGTTCAAAGTAATTATGTGACTTTGCACTGAAACATCTTATAGAAGAACACCTGTACGCCATACTTGTACATCTTTTTGAGATTATCCTGTGGTAGGTCACATAGTACAACTATAAAGTAACAGGCCATTTTAGAGTAGATAATAACCAATGAGTAAACACGAGTAAACAGAATTAGTCCAATGCTCATTTCCTATGCAATAACCAGCTCATGTTTACTATACTAACACTTAATGAGCCTGTGCACGAGTCCAGTCAGCCAGAGTAATCGAAAGCCCCTGTGTGGATGGACAACACCCGTTACATGTTTAACCTGGCGGATATCTTCCAGACAATTACTTCATATAAAAATAGAAAAATGTAAATATAGCAACGTATTTTTGACTTTGCCTTTGTTTTGTTTCCTTAAAATTCAGGATATGCAGCCTGAAAGCTGTGATAAACCTCTGGACTTTATGGCTCTACCACTCTCCAAAGTTTATGATGCAGTGATGGCACATCCTTGTGACTGAAAAGACTCTATTTGCAACACAGTTAAGCAGTAATGTATAGTATAACCGCGCATAGAAGTGCTGGGGATTTGAGTTTATCTTTAGTCTTTAATTTTCTCTCAGTGCCTCCGTTGACAGCTTAACTTACTTCCTTTACTGTAAATGGTGTTTAGTGGGAGCTACTAAAAACTATGATGATGAATAGAACAATATATATGATTCTGTGTAAGTTATAACCACGCAAATTGTAGCAATAAACACTTTATTTTTTCAGTATTTTAGAGTATGGTCTATCCACTATAGAAGCAGGATTGCCCACCCAACAGTAAGCACATCTGATCTTGTTTGTACAGTCCATACAGAGCAATAAGTGGTATTGTTACAAGTATTTTTTTTTTCTTTTTCACTGCACTCTGTCAGCTGGCAGCCGTGAGTCAACTGTGGTCACTGCACCTGATCAACACCGAGTTCAGTCATTTCAGACCTCTCGGAGGTGCTTTAAAAGAGAGGCTGCCTCTGCAGCATCAGGCGAGGACTTATTACTGTACCTCAACACCCGTCTGGGATGATTGGGCCAAGTAATTGAGGGTCAGAGTGAAAGAGGGCACTTGGAGCCTTGTCTGTGACAGAAAGATACAGTGATGGAAAAGACAGGCAAGGATAATCTTACACGCAGTGATATGGACAGTAATGTAAAAAATAAAAAAAAATCTCAGAAGTGCCTCTTCTCATGCGGAGTGGTGATTTGGGAAATAGATTCCATACCGTCCACTATCATTACAAGAGTCCTTCTCTCTAATATTCAGCTCCACCTGGTATCAGGATTTATTTATCCTGAGTAGGTACCTGTTTCTTTCCCTCCCAAGTGAGCGCCTGTCTTCTGTCAATGCTAATTGAAGATATACTGGAACATTAGCAATAGAGCAACTTATTCCACCACTGAAGTTTAAGGTGGTAGCAGGCAGATGTTTTTGAAATCATTGAAAAAAATCCAAAAAAATAACCTTTCAGCATATTATGATTCAAGTTCCCTGAGCGATATGATGAAAACATTTGAAGCAAGAAATAGGCATTACAGTAACAGTAAGAATATTGATTCACATTCGATCAGCGCTGCCTAGTTTGACCGCTTGATCGGAGTTTGCGCCAGCTCGGCTCTGATTGGTTGTTTTCCTCCAGTCTATGAAATATTGCAGATACCATTAGGAGCACCAGAGGACACAGACACATGATTTTTTTTTTTTCAGATTACATGTCTCATGCACTACTGTCAGGAAAAAGTGACCGTTTTATAAAAAGAACTTTTTAAAATCATATTCGCTCCAATTTTACTTACTGCTGCTTTAATGTGTTGCTGCAAAATACAGGATGAGGTCAAATTCAGCAGATTTGGGTGTAAAATTGCCTCTGATGAGGAGGGGAATATTCACCACATGTTCTAATCACTCTGTTGATCTTTAAGCATATGTTCAACGGGAATAGCTTGTTTTGATGTGCATTGATGGCTTTCTGTATGAAAAGATTTTTGTTAGCTGTCTAGTAAACAGATGGAGATTGCCATTCTTTCCTAGTCTTCTATACGTAAATGATGTAAAAGTGCATCTTGAACATGTTTCTAATGATCATTATCGTGTTTTCCAAGTTCATGCCATCTTACATATTTTAGTATTTGTCAGCAAATAAAAACAACTCTGAAATATGGCATCTGTAGCAATGCAGTGTGTACATATGTAAAAAATACATCAGGTGAGAGTTACCAAAATAAATGAGACATAACACCCTCACTGGGTTCATTTGAAATGCACGCTGTATGAGTGAATTTTCTGTGGATCGCTTCATTACGCTGTGTTCAAGTGGCCTCTCTCCATCTGTTCCTGTGCCACCCGTTCTTCCAGGAGTCATTTTCAGAGTAGACTGAGAGAAGTTTGCAGTGCTTGTTTGTTAATTATGCAGCATCCAGTGTCTAGCGTGGCTTTGCTTTTTTTCCATGGGAAAATCAAAAAATGTGCTCGGTGGAGCCATTCAAACGCATCTAAGTGTTATTTCTTTCTCAACATGTCACAATAGATTTCCAGTCTGCCCCTGTGCAGCACTTCCAGTGCTGAAAGCGGTTTATGCCAGTTAGGAAGCCTCAGCAATTATCAAAATAGCCTTGCATGCTGGCTTCATAAGTAAAGGATTCGCAAACATTGTTTTAATGCAGTTAGCTCCTGCAGTTTTTCAGTTACTCCTTACTCCTTACCCCGTGCTTGCTTCCCCTCAAATTAATTCCCTTCAAGACGTGAAGAAGAGGGGACCATCCGAGACACTCACAATGTGGTGATATGGTTTATCTTATCCCCCAGAAGGTAATTTATCATCCCCGACTTACTCTGAAAGAAATTATTTACTGGATTCACTAAAAAAATGTCCAGTGACTTGTAAATGTGTGCAATCTTTTCCAGACATCGTGTTCAGTTTTGGATGAAACATGCATTTTGGGAGCTTGTTACATACTTAATCTTACCCAGCAGTATGCAAACAACATGCAGAATGGTGCAATATGTACCCAGCACTGTTGGCTTGAAAGCTTGAGCCACATTACATGAGAACTGGGGCCGATTTGTAAAACAGGAGGCACATGCATTAACCAATGCACATGCCTGCTAAGTTTGAGACAGATGCAAAGTATGTAGACATATTTTGTTCAAAAAAGTATTTAGAGTATTTAGAACACACATGGATAGAGCGCATGGATACACAGCAGAGTAATTAGTCATACTTCAGGAGTCATTTAAACCTGCAGTAGGCAGAATAGTTTTGCATCATTGGGCAGAAATTTCACAATAACCTTTCAGCATATTGTAATTCAAGTGTCATGGCTCTGTTTTCAGGCCTGTGACGGCAGACTTTGTCCAATCACAGGTCATTTCAGAGAGGAAGCGTTCCTATTTGGAAATAAAGCGTTGTTTATTCAGTGGAGGCAGCTGTAAATCATTCATGAACTCCGATCAAGCAGTTAAATTAGGCAGCGCTGATCAAATCTGAATCAGTATTCTGTTATTGTAATGCCTTGTTTGCTCCAGCTGGTGGGCGGTGCTTTGTATTTCCTCAACTGATCTCAACACGGCTGCCGGGTCACAAACTTTCTCATTTTACATCTGAACAGTAACTACAAGATGTTTTTACATTTTATGCGAGAAATAGACATTGCGGTACCAGAATATTGAATTATGTTTGAACAGCGCTGGCTAGTTTGACCATTTGATCAGAGTTTGTGAGTGATTGACAGCAGCTCAGAGACCGCAGGCTGATTGGTTGTTTTCCTCCGGTCTGTGAAATCTTGCAGATGCCATCAGGAGCACCGGAGGACAACGAGTTTTACCTTTCTCTTGCACTACTGTCAGGATATAGTGATCATCTTATAAAAATACCTTTGTTTAGTCATATTTGCTCCAGTTCTATCCACTGCTGCTTTAAGTTTTTTGAATAGTTATTTTTGATTGGTTCTCCTGCTGTGCTAACTTCACTGAAATCCATTGTAACACCTGTGATTTCAAGCTGACCATAGCTTTGGTTAACTACAAACTTAATTACAGCCACATTTCAAGCTTAGAGGAAGTGAATGCTCCATAGCTACTCCATGTAAAAATAAAGATAGATTTAATATAGCTGCACATTTTTTCTGCTGTGCTCCAAATCCCATTTATCAATGTTTCTGCAGCACCGTCAGAAAGACAAATTCCTGTATGCTAATTGTACTCCTCAATTACATCGAGTAGGGTTGTGATTCCACTGCAGTTGACTCTGCAGAGGTCCAGTGGGTCTGTGGGCGGGAGACATTACAGACAAGCCAGAGGGACCTGATTTAGGTCAGGCAATCTTGATTGGTGAGATGCATTGCATGGTGTTGGCACAGGGATGAAGTGTCCTTTGAAGTGTTCGCTGGAAGCATTTGGTGTAATTATCCTGTCATGAGAGGGGCTATAAGCCTCAGACTTCATTAGGCACATGCCCCCTGCTTTTTCATCTTTTCTCAAAAACCTCATCTTTATGGAGGCCTTAAAGTGCTAAACAACGCTGTGATGAGCGTAGGGCCAATACCTCCTGACAACTCACTAATCAAAAGCATCATTACGAACTTTTACCGCATAACAGCCCTCATTTATCCCATTGGGGCTTTAGAAGAGGTGGTCTTCTCCAGTCCTTACGGTCTGGAAAATAAACCACTTCCTTAGTCAAATTTAGGTCATTAAAGTGGGCAGATGCATCCACCTGCTGTATGGCAGATTTGGAAGGTTTATTCTGTTATGTAGGAGAGGTTACGGGTTGTACAATCAGTGGGGGAGCGAGATGGGAACTCTGTCTTCCAGCAACAGGGAGGAAGCAGATGCAGCATGTGTTGGTGCTGGCAGAGCGCACTGATCATTTATTGAGGTTCTCCTTCATTGCTTCTATCTGTGTTGAGAGGCCTAGCGGCGGTAATGACCAGAGAAAGATGGTAGTGCCACGCTACGGGGCTCCTCAGTATGTCTGCTTCGCTGAGATAGCGCTCGGATTAGGCCTGAGTACTGTCAGGTCACGCCGGTCACATGCGAGGGGAAAAAAAGGTGCGCATGTGTACGCAGCCAGGCCACGCTGACCTATTTTAATGACTCAGTAGAGTTTACATTAACAACATGGTGTCTTTCTGTAGAAGGCCAGTGAAGGTCGAAAGTGATTACAGTTTGTCAGAGCACGGCAAACGTGTGTGTTTATGTGCACGGGTTGGAGGGTAAACATGGTTGACCCATACTGGAAGAAAGGGGAGAATCACTCTGGTAGGGGAGAATACAACACTACAGGAAGCGGCTCAATCCAATCCAGCAGTAAATCCCTCTCCCTGACACTTCACACTGCCAGTTTGTCTACAGGCCAAACCAGTAAGTAGATAAGCAGCAAGTCTACCCTTAGAAAAAGGAAAAAAAAAAAAAAAAGACACACACTGTAGTACAGTTACATAGCTACATGGCAATCCAATTTTTGTGCTTGTGACTAATAATAGTCTCTGTGTTGTGTGGCGAGTGTATGAAGATTTTACTGCAGTTAAAACAGCACCTCACATAATTCTTACTACAGCATTAAATAGGCATAATATAAACACATTTTCTAGGCTGTCAAAGCCTGTTTGTATTAGATGTTGTGGATATAGTCAAGATAAAGTTAAAGGCAGAATGTGTAAGATTTGTTGGTTGATCATTCAAAGATGGCCCCTCCTCACTGGCTCAACAACACCAGAAGCGCACATCCCCCCTGACTGGGTTAGGGTGCTCGCCATCGGCTGAAAGCCAACCCCAGATTCACTTTGGCGTTCCGTCTCACAACATTTGCCTTTTTTTGGTGCTGTCTTCGTCATTTTTGTTGCTTCCTCTTGGGTGCATGGCACCGGGTCACTACGTATTTATAGAGGTTGATGCTCAAAATCCTGAACACTGAAAAATAAGACAATACAGAAACCAGACAGGGTTTCTACAGATTAACACGCACACACAACACACTTCTAGCGGGTCATAAGTTATGATTGAGAGAGTTTTTTTTTTGCATGAGTCTATGGAAAATCCTACACACTGTGCCTTTAAGGCTGACTGAAAATTTAATATACGGTACATGTCTTATTAATAGACTGTATATAAGAAGACGACATGGTCACTGTGACGACACCCATTGGTTTGTAGACCCCCGTTTTGAAGCCTTGAGTTCGACATTTTGGCTGTTGCCATCTTGGTTTTTGGCTGTTGCCATCTTGGGTTTTTGCAACCCGAGGTGGAGCTAAGCATAATGCTGAGTAAGATATTTTTAGTCATCTAAAATGTTAGGATTAACTTTCAAGAACATAAAACACAACATTCTGTCAATCAGGTAGCCACACCCTAAAACATACTTTATTTTATGGTCTATTTGACTCTAAATGGGACCATCATTTACTAAATGAACATCATGCTGTATTGAAGAAGACTTGAAACTAGCAATTGACACCAAACACTCATGTTTACAATGTTTACTGAGGTAATAAATCAAGTGAGACGTAGGCTCATTTTCTCATAGACTTCTATAAAAATCTGACTTCTTTTTGTAACCAGAGGAGTCGCCCCCTGCTGGATATTAGAAAGAATGCAAGTTTAAGACACTTCTGCATTGGCTTCACTTTTCAGACCCAGAGTTTCCTATTGATTTTCTTTGTCATTATACTGGAATAATAGCTTTGAGTGCATCTTGTGGTTAGAGATATTTATTGGCCCTATGTTGTTGTGGAGAGGCACCGACCTATAAATGCATCAGTAGTAGTAGCAATAGTAGTAGATCAAATAGTCAATCAACTTACAGTCGGCAATATTTCTGGGGTTACAAGGGAAAATGTGAGAAACTGAAAAGAAAGTAAGGTGCACTTGGTTGTTTTTGTCTCAGATGTTAATCACTTTTTGTCAAAGTGAACAGCTTTTACATGTTTTGCTTAGAACACGCCAACTCAAAGTCCATGTTTAGGCAGCATTGAGATCTCATTTGGAAAAACTGGGTCTCGGGCACATGTAAATGTAGATAGGCACCAGACAAATAGTTATGTATGTAATATATGTCCTTATGTTGCTCTGCTTAAAACAAACAGGCATCCATCTGCAGCATGGTCACGACTTGTCACAGTCTTAATACATTATTCAAAGAAGTAACATGAGAAAGATGAACGATGGATGGAGGGACAGAGGGTGACAGCCAGGCAGCAGGCAAAAAAATCATCTTCATCCAAATTTATTTTCACATTCAACTTACGCAGCTTTTTAGGATGTCATTGTCAGCTTTGTTCCACTTTTATATCTATGAGGAACAAATTCATATCTGTGAAAAATATAGGCTACAATAAAACTTCTTTACAACATCAGAGTCGATTTGCACCTCGCTCACACAGTCACATTATCACTCATACAGTCATTCACCGCCATCAATGCCTTCATCATAAGTGAGGATGAAACTGCGAACCCCCCACTCAGCAAAATATTTTGCAGTATTCACTCCCTTCAGCCAACAAGACAAAGTCTTCTATTTATGGTTGTGTGAGAGATGATCCAAAGTGTTACCATGCAAAAGCTATCGCCTGCTCTCTTTTTGTTATTAGAAATCTTTCCAAATTCCTGTTATGGCTCCTATCACTGCTTTCTCTGGCTGGGGACAGATAATATTGCCTAATGACGATTTCCTTGTGGCTGCAATGGGTGTTATTTCACAATTCCAGGGGTGTAAATGGATTTACACACCCCCAAAAATCTGGAATAACACACCGAGGTGCAAAAAAAAAAAAAAAAAAAAACTACCCCGAAGGCTTACATTTTCTTTTATCAGAGGAGAACATGTTTTTACTGTTTTCCCTACAAGATTCTGCAGTTAGATCTATCTGCTCTGTTGGTGGTGAGGGAAAAAGGAGATGTGCATATACAGTCTGTTGCCGAAGGATGTGTTGAACTGGACAAATTGTCGTGCAGCTCAGTGTTAATCACTCAGGTATCATCCATGACAGCTGCCACACATTACTGTCAGCTATGTCAACAGCTCACAGTTGCTGCAGACACACTAGCTCTAGGGAAGTAACTGAAGGGGTTGTTTCGTTGCTCTATGTGTTCATAACGTCACAGATGGTTTCTTTGACATAATTTGCGTCGAGTTCAGTGTCGCCTTTGTACTGTCAGCTGTCCATACTGTGTATACTGTCACCGAAAAGCAAGCAACAAATAGCATAGCTGCACAGTGCAGAAGTGCTGCCGCTGTAGCTGAAAAGTGTCGGCTACTAGAAAACTCTGATTATGCTGAACAAAATGGTAAAACCTTCACGTCAGTAAATACAAAGTCAAATTGCAAAATCAATTCAGGCATCAACAGAACTAAGTTTTGTGCACCAGAGTCCTCCTACGCAGCAAAATAGCTCATACCTTTTTCAGTGCCCTCTGAAACAGCCAACAGGACATTTTAAAAAGGTCTCATAATGGTCTTGATCTGTCATGCCTATGATAATGTCGGGCAAAGGTTAGGCAGCTATGAATACTTGGTTGAACACCATTGTTAAAATTGTAGTGCTTCTGACTTCAGCAGCATTCACACAAGGGCTCCGTGATTATGGCCAAAATACTAATCATGATTATGTAGACCAACATTGAGATTATGATTATCGTCCTAATTATTCATAGACCTAAAAAAACACAATAAAATACAGCAACATAAAAACACAAAATTCAAATGATAAGTTGTATTTTTATGTAAATATCTGCATTGATTAAAACATCTTGGTAGTTCTAATTATATATTATAATCTGGTTAGTTATGAGTATATATTAGTGTTAGGAAGTTAAACAGGTCCTAATTATTTCTGTTTTATAGTGCTGCTTCAAACAACTATATTTATTCAAGATTACATTTGAATGTATCATGACAGTGTTATAATTTAGTAAAAACCCTAACTAATTTTTACAGAGCAGAGCTTGAACGCCTCATAATGTAACACAATGGAACCTCAGGTAACGGTGCTATTCAGCTCCATGTCTCGTCGGCAGACTAGACGGTCTTTGTGATTACTCTGAGCAGCATCATGGGAATGAATTACAGTATAATAAGTGTCTGATTTAGTTGTTCCAGATTATTCCTCTATGGCTTATTTTGGAGTTGCAGTTGTGAGGAGTTATAGCTTTATGTCTTCTTCACTCATGCTGACGGACTTCCACACTGATGACGTGTGTGTGACGTTACTGACTGTGCTGCTGTATGCTGACATAGAACTTGGATATGTGAGACTACTGAAAAAGATCAGCTTCAATCTAACTGACGGCGCATCTCTAGCTGTTAGTTTATGAAGTGCTTGGTTTATGCAGCAGAGTTATTTAAGAGCTGAGCTTGCATTTTAATGTCAATAATGTCAATATTGCAGTTGATCATGTCTATTTAATTTTGCTCAGCCAAAATCGTGATTGCAATTAATATTTGATTTAATGTTCAGTTAGGATTCACACCCTATCAGACAGTGCGGTGAAAACACAAATCTTCCCATTCATTTTCAATGGGAGTACTGTGTTTGGGCTGCAGCTGCGGTGGCCCCGGGGAGTGCCGAAAAAAAATGCAGCAGAATGAACTTTTGGAGAAATGCAACGCGATGGCATGCCAGGCCAGTCACATAACCGCTAATCCAGAGCTGTACAACTCAGCCATTAAGGAACAAAATAAGTGAATCGTCACAATTAATGGGCCATTAAAATGACTTGCACACACCATCGCACAACCCAGTTCCTGATCTGGTGCGAATGCAGCCTTCTGCCCTGGTCAATTTGGCGACCCACTCTTTGATTGAATACTACAGTTAACCTCCTTGAGTAAAAATTAGTAGTAGAACTAATAGAGCTCTGATGGAGAATAAGGAGAGTAAACAGTGAGGCGGAGATAAAACTATGCTGATTACACACATGCATCATTTCCTGTGAATATTGTGTGTGTGTGTGTGTGTGTGTGTGTGTGTGTGTGTGTGTGTGTGTGTGGGCAATTTGAATCCAGCTTGCAAATGGCTGACTGCAACAAAAAAGTCAAAACTACTACATAGAGAGGAAATTACTCGATGTAAATACCTTGGATAGCTATAGCAGAAAAAAAAAAAAACCTAAATAGTAGTAAAAATCTTAACACTAGTTATTTCCCAAACTGTAGGATCCAATGTCGTGAAAGACTTAACGAGACGTACGAGATGTAAAATGTGGCCTGAAAGTCATGAACTTTGTCAAACTATTCTCCCCCAAACTCCTTCTAAAAACATTTAGTGGAGGTGAAACAGCTTCTACCTTTTCTGTTGAGAGAGGACAGTCATTACTCCTGTAACCTCAAAAGGTCACTTGTCAGGAAAACATGGGCAGAGGTTGTTTTAACCATTCGAACAAGCAATGCTGTTGGTTTCCTGATGAGGACTGTCTCCGAATTATGTACCGAAATAAGTACACAAATATATACACATGCTGTGGTGCAGTGGATGAGTTCATAGAATGTACTCATAATTTGGAGGCAGCAGAAATACTGCCATATACACGCATGCATTTCCCAAACTATTCAACATACAGGCCACATCTGCGGCTCTGCTCCATGTGAAATAATGTATTAAGCTGTTATAAATTATGTCAGCATGTCCCTCCTTGCATTCTAGCCATGAATCTGCTATGCCATAGCACTGGTTTACTGTGCAGCACTTGTACTTGTTCACATGCAGAACTCATATACCCTGATGAAGTAAGACATATCCATCAACAACAGAAAGTATAAATCTTGCACAAAAATGGAAATGAACCATTACTGCCTACACTAGAATGGAAAGCTAACCAACGTGCTCTGAGCTCAGGGGCTTGTTTTGTTATTGCTTTCTGTGTTGGCATGCTTACAGTTGATGATGCTAATTAACTGGCACCTAGGAATATATATGTGACTATTGATGAATAATCAGTGTCGATTTCTAATCGTCGTACCCCATGTCACAGTTCATTTTCAACTGCTTGTGGCTTTTCACGGTACCCTACTGTACAGCACTGCTGCTACACAGACCCTCATCAAGTACGTTGACTTTCAAGTTTAAACACAATCACAAGTGTCATAAAACCACAACATATCCCATAGTATCTGCTCACTAACAGTCTATCCTCATTAGAGAAGTGATAGTTGCTAATTACAGCAAAAAAGGCATGATAACCAAGCAACCACCAACACCGGCTATAAAGCATTTTTAAAGAACACGGCAGTGTTAGAGCACCCATCTGCACCATTAGGCCTTGAACAAACATTGAGCTAAAATAGGTGGATCAAAGGTCTAAAACAACAGACTTTTCCACCATCGACTTTGCCCTGCTGTGCATTTCAATGCACTACAACCGTCTTTTCAGCTTAACAGCACTTGTACCATTTTTCATTTGATTAAAACTTGGAGTTAGTTTTCATTGCTGCTCATTGTTGTCGGGCCACGACTTTGGATGAAATGTCCGGGCTGAGAGAGCAGCGGCTAACCCCACTATTAATACAGGGCATGCAATCAATATGCCGCTGGCATTTCTAGGTTTCCTTGGCCTGTGGCGCTTATCTTAATGGGAGTGTGCTCCCATTTTCTTTTATTGTGTGAACCCATATATCATTACCCACCAAATATAGCCGGATCTCCCCTGCTGAAGTGAAAACACTGAGGCTCGGATAGAAAAAAAAAAAAAACATTCATGCAATTTATTTTTATTTTAACCTTCTGTTTGCTGCTCATGGCGGCGGTGGCAGACTTCAGGAATTTATCTAGAGCTATTCAATTTCGACTCTGTCGTCTCGGTTGTTGCTTTGAACTTTCAGACAAAGGTTGTCCCGGTGTTTGCAGCAACACTGTCCTTATGAACCATACCATGTCAGTAGAGGATGGTGTGCTGTGTGTAAAGCACATGATATACAGGCAGATAGATATGTTCAGTCCCCCATAATCTTGAAATGAAACAAGCTTAGTAGATCTGCACATTTAATTGAATATTAATCGTTACAATTTTGGCTTTCTACAATTAAACAAACATGAACGACGGCAATATTGACATTTAAAATGCGTGCTCTGATCATGGAAAAGTTCGCTGCAAGCACTTCCTCAACAATGTGATCTCACAGAAATATGTGAAATGAACACAAATTGATTGTGTGTGTGTGTGTGTGTGTGTGTGTGTATTTGTGTGTATTTGTGTGTTAGAGACAGAGGGGATAAGGGAAGAGAAGGTAAGAAGAGAAGCTATTGCACACTATGTTTCTGTAAGTTATTAATAACTTACTTGGAGCACTGCTTTGTCAATTTTTGACCCGCTGTCTTATTTTAATTGGAAGATTTGTACATTAGCAGGAATGTGGCACAACATGGAAGTGAAAGCAATGCTCTGTTTATTTAAATGTGAAAGTCCAATATAAAACATAAAAATAAAAATAAAAATAAAACAATAATGGTGATAAATAATCCTGATCTCAGTACTGATAAACAATAATCATCATTATCATTTTGTCCATGACTGTGCAGCCCTAATACTTAGTCACATGGTGCATTATCCTGCTGAAAGACTGTGGCCATGAAGAGATGCATCTGCTCAGCAGCAATGTTGCATAATACATTGTGGCATTCAGTAAATTCTCAGCTGTCAGTAGGCCAACTAATACAGTTTGTACCAAGAAAAACATTCAATGCAAGCGCATCACCTCCATCTGTTTTACTGCTGGTGACACTGACCTGTTATCTCCATGCCACAGCAAACCCTGAGACTCTGTAATTCCCCTGTTTTAATGACGTGGTGATCAGAAGCCTGGAAAGGCCCATTCTTGCAGTTAGGTAACAGGAGTGGCACCTGGTGGGGTTTATCATAGGCCATCCACACTTCTAAGGTTTGATGGTCAATGTTTATTCTTAGATGCCTCTCTTCACACCAGTGTTGCACTCAGCGCTTGCTCGTGGCCACTCTTTAGTTGGAACAGGTCTCCTCTGACCTCTCATCAACAAAGCATTTTCGCCCTCGGGCCTGTGACTGTGACTCACTATCTGGAGGAGTGAGCTGTTTAAAATAAGCAGTCTATCTTACCGTATGGTAAGGGATACGCTATAATAGGGTCCAATTTATGGTGATGCATTATCCTGGGGCATTATTGACTTCTTAAGTTGCACTCAGCTTTAAAACAATTCCAAAAATACAAAACAAAAACTGATTTTGCCCATAAAGATAATTTTTCAGTAAATATAAGCTACCTGTAAATGTTTGATCCTTACAGAAATAAAAAACAAATCATTAATCCTATGATTGTAGACATATATTTAATCCTTAGCCTATTTATCCCTGAGCTACAGATGGGAGAGCAAAAGAGCCTGAAGTAGTGAAGACTTCAAGGGATAAAAAAAAAAAAACAAAAAAAAAAAAAAAAAAAAAAAAACCTGCAGCTGCTCTATTAAAAAATAATTGGAGATTGAATTTGTGTACTCGTAAAATGTTTGTTTGAGCTTTTACACCCAAATGAGCTTTATCTGGTGTGGTGCTAGCAGTTACGAACCAGAAAATGTGCCCGTATCTCCGTGAAATCACCCTGGCTTCTGTTACAGTGTTCACAATGTCGTACTCACACTCACTCAGTGGAACAGATCAAGGATTGCTCTCTTGACGGCATAAAAAAAATCTTGACTTATATTTTTTTCGAATAATAGAAATGTTCATGTGCACATTAGGGCTGTCCCCGAAATCATGACGGTTCAGAGTTGGCTCTTAAAGCTGATGCATTGGCTCAACTCATCTGCCCATTTAACGTCAGTTCAGTGCACCCGCCGACACTAAACTCAGCCTACCTGAGTCTCATGTTTTACGTGTCCTGCTTGCAGTTCGCTTATAATATCCTAGTGCTCCTCTGAGCACCAGTCGGACACTCAGTCACGCTGGATGGCATTAGAGGAGGTTGTACCAGCTTCTGGCTCAAAAGTAATTTAGCTGACTTCATTGACAGTCAGCACTGGAGCTGAGACTCATCACCCCACTCTACTTTCATAACAATTAGTTTTGTGTTTTAGTCATTTTGAGACTTTGTTTGAGGTTTGTATAGTTTATAGCCTACTGTGCTGTTGGTCCTGCATTGCTCTGCATACAGCGATGCAGCTAAAAAAGTCATTAGACTGACAAAATGCACATTGAATCAGGGTCTCGACTGATGACTCGCATCTTGGACTTTCAGGGAGCATACACATGTACTGTAACCATGCAAGTCAAACCTTTGACTGAAAACATGAAAGGTGATAGAATCATAGGAGGGGTTGCAGACATTTGGACGACAGAAAATTTCAGCCTATCATTTGTATGAAAATAGGACATCCTAATTTTATTGTTTTGGATAAATGTTCTGCAACATCTGGGATTGTTAGGCAAAATGCTCACATCCTCACAGTCGAATTAGATGAGCTTTTGAAGAGAATTTTATACATTATCCAATCCTATTACAACCAGTCACCCAATATGACTGCTATCAGGCCATTAAAGAGCCGTCATCGGTTGCTATCAGCACCACAGAAGTGGGTCATTAGGGGCCTACTACACCTACTACATTGTAAAAGTGAAACTTTAAAGCAACACATTCTAAGACGTAAAACTGAATGAAACGTTCAAACGGCTTTGAGTACCGGCCGTGTACCAAGCCAATACCGGTGTTATACAGAAGCTGCTGCTGCCTCACTGCATAGAAGTGACTGGGATCATTTTTTTTATGTGTAAGGAAACATCAGGTTGGACTTAAAAATAGCTTTCTTAACAAAATATAACAAATAAATACATAGACATACATTTAATTAACTATTTACTTTCAAAATGATAAATCGTACTCCAGCAACTTAATTAAAACATCTTCAAAATTAAAAAGCAATTGCATTTCAAGTATAAACCTTTTAAATGCAGCAACAAATGAGTCAAAACTTGCGCAGGAATCACAATTCCAGTGTATAATATTTACTGTATATAGTATATAATCATAGAACTGAATTGTACACATCGGACCCGCTGTCATTGATATCCAGCTGTTTGAGTCAGTATCGGCCCGATATTTGATCCAATATTGGAAAAACATCATGTTTTGGTTCAAAATAAGTATGTGTCAAGAGTGAAAGTGAAACTTAACGCTTGTAAACACAAAGACAAACATTGCTGGTCTCACATGTGTCATCTGTTTCACGCTGTCAATACCACATCACCTGACTTCAGCTTCTGCCCCTATCATAATTACTTCGGTGGCTAGAGGTTGCTATCGTCTCTTTTTATACCGTCTTTGGGTGATCTACCATGTGAATAGATGATAAAAACTAATACTGGGTGTAGCAGGCCCCTACCGACCCACATCTACAGGGCTTATAGCGGCTGATAATGCCCATGATGACACTCTAATCGCCTGCACCAGAAGTCTGTGTAGCATATATTAAGGTAGTTAAGTTAAATGTTGTGTGCTGTGCAGGTTGCTTATTGATTAGCTCTTTATATACAATATTACAAACATGTTACTAATCTGTAGCTATTTCTATCTGCAGAGAGAACCCCATTTTTTAGGGGTCGTGACAGCTACATGTACAGTTATGGGAAGTGAAAGCAAAGATCTCGAGTGATGGCACGCTCCCCTTCTTCCCCACCACCACCGTGCTGAAGTAGGCCACAGATATTGGCATGACTCGCTCTCCTACTTCTTTTTCTCTCAAAACAATTTGTCATTGCTTCCAGGGTTCTGCCATTTCTATCTGTGACAATCTGTGGGGCGGTCGCCTCGGAGAGTGACAAAACCTGTCACAGTGCGTCACTTTCACTCTCTCCCCGGCAAGCGGCGGGACATCTTTGAGTCGGCAGCACCTTTATCAGATATGGCAGTTCCTAAAGCTCTGCCTATAACAGCAGGCGAGTTGGAGGAGAGGAGCCGGCGACTTTACAGAGACCTATTTGCAAACAAAATCACTGGGAGACATTCCCCACAAGGCACCATCTGGCTGCCACACATACCTGCTTCCATCACTCCCTCGCCATCACCGGCTTCTCTATTTATAGACCGCTCTGCTTGTCCACCCACCCACACATATTGCATCTTGTAAAACAGCAACCAAAATGTAGCAAACTGAAGAATCTCCTTCAGGCAATCAATCATCAGGGTGACAGATGTCAACACATCCCTCCGTAATGTGTGGATAACATCTTCCTAACAGTCTGCCGTCGCTAACAATAGAAATGAACAATCAGCCGGCTCCTTGCCAGACCTTGCGGAGAAAGTGAGGCCGGCATTGACCTTCTTTGTCATTATCTGAACTCTTTGCTTATTTTTAGCTTTGGCTGTGTTAGGTGCTTCATTCTATCTCATGGCTCATCTCAATACGTACTCTAAAGTGTGAAGTAAAGGCGTGGTGGGGCAGGTGCTGAAGGTACTGCATGTGATTCAGTCTTTGTTTATTGCAGGTTAACACCAGCAGAATTTGTGATGATGTGACACATCAGCCACCTACCACGATCAGACTTATCAATAAAACAATTAGTGTCTCCTCTCTGAGGGGAGTAGGCTGCATTCTGATCATTGGTATTATGTTACTGAACAAGCATTCCCCAGCGAGGGAATGATATTGAGAGCCTGAACACAGAACGTGCACTTGCAAGCTATTCAGGCGTTTGCTGCCTTTTGATAAGGTCCACAGTGACTATATTTTGAATGCTATAAGAACCCTCAGAGCTACGTACTACTTTGATTGCAGTGCTAAAATGTCACATGTAATTAAACTTAAGCAAGCAAGGACTGCACAATACTGCTTCGCTAATATAGATGTTCCCTCTGCATCCAAACACAAATCCTCCCATATTTATTTGTGCATTTTAACATATCCTCTTTCCATTTATGCTCACTCCAAGGTTTTATCCTCTCAGAGCAAGAATGAACTTTAACAAAATTCCAAAATAAAACACAACAGAAGCCTTTGAATGCAAAATTAGTCATCAAAATCCAGATGTGCTGGCGCCGCTCCCCATTAAGAAGCTGCCTCTTTCTTTCTCCCTCATTTTTTTGGATGGATTTCATCAGCCATCTCGTAGTGAGAACAATTAGCCAATGTGCACGGATCAGGTCCTTTAATTACATATTGAAATATTACTCATAAGCTCAAAAACATATTGATTACCTGCCTGAAATCTGCAGCGAATACATGTATATTCCCCTCAGAGCAATACCATAGCATATTTTCCTCCCAACAATTCTCTTGATTTGTGTTCTGCTTGTGTGTGTGTGTGTTTCTCGATAATTATAGGTTGCAGAGTTGGCAGGGAAACATGGTGGTGTGTGGAGAAGCGCTACCTCGCTCACACAAGCCCTTCTGGCAAGAGGAGCCTGGTAAACAAATTTCACCAAAGTGAGACAAAAAATCTGTTTAACTAGGGTGGTATTTTAGTGCACTATTACTATTTTTCAACTACTTTCTGGACTGTAGGGGTTGCAGGTAAACTAATTTTCAACTAGTCTGATAATAGATTAATCAATTTGAATATTTTTTAAAGAAATAAAAACAGTCAAAATTCTCTGGTTCCAGTTTCCTAAATGTGACATTTCTTTGCTTTCTCTTCTCCTCTGTGAAAGTAAACCGAATACCTTTCAGTTATGGACAAAACAAGACATTTGATGACGTCATCTTGCCCTTTGGGCAACAGTGATCAACATTTTTCACCATTTTTTGACATTTTATAGACCAAACAACTAATTGATCAAGAAACATAATCAAAAAATCATTAGTTGCAGCCTTAGTTGTCCAGACGAAGACATACCAACAGATATCTTTTTTGTCAGTATGCATAATCACAAAAAATATCTTTCTATATATATGTCCCGTTAACTTGGCTCATTTGCATTCAACTAAAGCCAGGTGTCAAATGTCTGACCAGTGTCGGGGAAAATATGTGCCACAACAGAATGGATGAATCTAGATGTAAATGGGAGGTCCACGGTGGCCACCGTGTAATATAGTCCATTGTAACATGCATCATCCATCCATCAGATTTCCTCCTGTCTGCTACATTCTGCTCTGCTGTCTTGTTAGAAAAAGCATAACACAGTGGGGTTCTCTACCTGCATCCTCCGGAAACATTAAAAGGGCCAATTACCACAGACAAATAAGCAATGTACAGCGAAGGTGAAGGACAGGAGAGGCAATTTTCCATCCTTTTCTCCTCTCACTTCATCTCTTGCTTTCACGCTTTTAAATTGCCGGTCCATAAACAGTGGGCCCATTGTACTGTGCTGTTGACACAAATTGGAAGGAGTAAAGAATGGAGATGTATTGTTCCATGTAAAGCATATTCATCTTTTCAATAAAGTTGGCATTTGTTGGGAAGAGGGAGAGAGTGTGAAGTCAGGCGCAGCATGTAATTAGCAGGTAGAGGTGGAGTACGGACGCTCAGCCGAGCCATCTGTGGGGAACATTTGTGAGGATCTGTGCGACTGAGCTTCCCCTCGCTTCTTTTGTCTTCACCTGCGTTTCTCCGTGACCCTCTCCCCTATATGCTCAGCCTTCTAGAAAATCACCTCCTCCAAACCGACTGGAGTGCCTGTTTGCAAGTCTGCATGATGCAACAACCCAGTGTCCGCAAAGGCACCTTCTGACGCAAGCTCCTCGCTTTCCACACACCATTCTACAAGTTTCCTGGAAACATTTGAAAAGGGGCCGTATTAATAATCCATGC
The DNA here is from genome assembly GCA_947000775.1 of Pterois miles. Lineage (NCBI taxonomy): Eukaryota > Metazoa > Chordata > Actinopteri > Perciformes > Scorpaenidae > Pterois > Pterois miles. The sequence goes on from CAMQGK010000318.1 coordinate 4,910,193, forward strand.
CTTCTGTGTCCGTGCATAAACGCGGCGCCAAACTACAAGTGCAAGTCCTTAGTTGGGCCACTGCTTTGACACCTTTCAGGGGTTTCTCTCTCTCCATCTCTCTCTTTTTCTCTGGCAGCCGAGCTTTGATTGATGACAACAAAAGGGGTGGTGAAATCTGAGGGCTGGATGGAGAGATAACTGACTGGCTGAGAATGACTCAGTCTGTTGCAGAGAGTCAGTCTGCTGCAGCCCTGGAGGAAGAGAGCGAGACAGGGAGTGCAAAAGCGGCAAGGGAGCGGGGAAGGGGAGAAGGTATCACGGGGTAAATGAGGCCATGCAGTTCGGTAGTGCACATAGCTTCATCATCCTTGGCTCACGTTTGGGAGGCAAACATGACTGTTGCTTTATTTGAGAAGAGAAACATCGCCGACAGTCTGAGCGATGCGACCAAGCACACAGTGGGGGCCTCGCCAACAGCATTCTATCTAATCAATCTACTGTGGGAGGACAGAAAACACGCTTGTGACGTGCATTCACGCAAGAACACACACCCCCACAATAGGCACCCACGAAACTACAGTATGTGCGCACACCCTCCCATACACACCGCCGACCTCATCCCCTGGCAGATACTCACACACCCACGCAAACACATGCATCAATCACTGGCTCTTTTTTTCCCTCTCAAATGAAAACATGCCGTCATACACGCACAATAGATACATGTGCAGCACACAAATGCACACGGCAAATACCAGGCTGGCTCACGCTACTCTGATCCTGATGGTAAACAGTGATTATTCTGATGGGAGCTTGTAGGTCTAACCTCAGGGTTGGAGAGTTTTATTTATAGGCCAACAATAACCCTTAAAAATGTGCACCACAGCTCTGACTGCATCTCTGACATCATCAGGCATACTCCCTCTCGTGTGACCTTGGCTTTTATGCAGTGAATATACACGGATGCAGAGAATGTGATCAGGTCAGTCACGGCAGAGGAAACTGCTCCCGCCCTCCCCCTTGTAGCCATCATTTGTGTTTCATGTTTTTTTTGGGGTTTTTTTTTGTCACAAGGTGATGGCTGCCAATGATGTCAGAGAGGCGGCGGATGCAGTGTGGACACTGGCGTTGGGGGCTTTGGCGTGCGCTCCCTCTTTAAATAGCCCCAGATCTAATCTGCAGACAGCAGCAGAGTTCTGACAGATCCTGCCTCGGTGCCTCCTCCCACTAGGTGACACATTCTTTATTTATTTTTCCTCTCCTCCGCTCTGGTATTCACTCGGTGGAGCACTGGCCCCTCAAGCTATTGTCAGTTCCGTTCTCCTTCCATGTCTGAAAAACCAAATGGATTTACAGGGTTTACTGTCAACCCCTCCCTTTTTCTGGGCTTATGAATGTGACACAGTCTTCTATTTCCACTCTTTTATTTCTGCACTATCCGATCCATTATGAAGACTTGGTCATTTCTCTTGGTATGGGGGACGCTGCCGTTACTTTGTCTAAGCATGACTTTCACATGACATCATGATACTGTATGTCTTGACCTGTGTTCTTAGCACAGTATACAGTATAGTGCAAGTTTGTGAGATGGTCACAGCAGTCATGATAGTTTCAAAGATGGACAGAAAATCCGAATAGTTTGAAGCTTTAACCTTCATTGCATTTCCAGTATGGAAGATGGAGGACACACTGTGGTATGAGACAGTCCTCCAAAGAAAAAGTACAGAGTCAGGCTTTTCAGCAAATAGCCCAAAAAATATATTCTACGTCCAAGTGACGGATGTTGTAGTAATGACTCTTCAAAGGAGGAAGTCTTGAGGGTGGTGGAAGGTGACTTTATTATAGAGCATGGATGAACAGGTCAGCAAAATGTTGGACTTTAACACAGGAAAGTGTTGTTCATTTCCCATTTCCTGTGGCCAGTTGACATAGCTTTCTTTTAACCACCATTACTCTGTAACCTTAATCACATAGTTATTGTTGTCACGTTCATGATGAAGGTCTGCTAACCTTAACAAAGTAGCCATTTTAACCCAAACCGTGTTTTTCTAACCTTAACAGAACACATGCTTGTCCATAGTAAGCACAAAAATATTTAATTGCATGAATGTCCGTAATTAATCACACATTTTTAATCTTTTCAAAATGTACCTTAAATGGAGATTTGTCAAATATTTAAAACTCTTATGAGCATCGGAGTGGGCAGATATGCTGCTTTATGCAAATTTATGTATACATTTATTGTTGGAAATCAATTAACAGCACAAAATAATGACAAATATTGTCCAGAAACCCTCACCGGGACTGCATTTAGCATAAAAATATGTTTAAATCATAACATGGCACAACATAAACTCAAGCCTGACAGGCAACAACAGCTGACTTGACTATGACTTGCCTAAAACTGCATGTAATTATCATAAAATGGGCAGATCTGTAAAGGGGAGATGTGGGTACCCAGAGAACCCATTTTAATTCACACATCTTGAGGTCAGAGGTCCAGGGACCCCTCTGAAAAAGCCAGTTGTTCCACACCAAAATTTAGTTTTAGCAAGTTTGGAGCATTGTTTAGCCTCCTTTACGACAAGCTAATATGACATAATTGGTACCAATGGATTCATTAAGTTTTCTGTTGATATGATGCCAGTATCTTCACTCTAGCTTTAAAACTGAGCCCGCCACAAATTAAAAAACGGGTTTGCGTTAATGCGTTAACTTTGGCAGCCCTAGTCTAAACCTAACCAAGACTTGTCAAATAATTTGGAAGGCACTGACTAACAAATTCATAGTATTGATCACAGAACGTTTCTATGTGTTGCTCTGAAGGGAGTGATTTTATTTTCTGGCTCAGGTTGTAGCATTTGGATGGTTGACACAAATCTAGAGCCTCTGCTCTCTCGGGGTAGACATGGTTGTCTAATATCACCAGTGTAAATTAATAAACATTTCTAATTTGAGGCAGTAAAATGGACATTTTCAGTTGTTTTCAGTTGAAAGCTTACTGATTCATTGTTTGTTAAATAAAGAAGAGGGAAGCAATCATGCCTTATACACCTTTTCTTATCTAATACCTTCTGAGGAACTTACTGAATCTGCAGCTTCTCAAATGTAGGCCAATAATAGAAAATTATGATTATACAGAACCGCTCCAATGTGAAGATCATGAATGCTTACGAAACCTTCTCATCCGTTCAATCAAGCTTATAAAGCTATTATCATGTCACAGCAAAAAGTTATTTGCCTCACATATTCAAACTTATGAAATGTGTTAAGACATCATCAGCTTTAGTAACAGCGCTCCAGAGATGCATCGAATCACCATTGGCTCCGTCACACTGAACCTGAAAGTCTTTTAATCAAGACACAAGTTCTTTCTATATGATGATCCATGAGTGACACTAAAAGTAATTGGTAATTCATGGAAAGAGGGCCATGATGATAATTCTGAGTGTGATTCAAAAGCATTTGGTCAAGCGGTCAGCACCATACTTGAATGCTGTAGTCCCTTATGATGCAACTCTTCGATTCTGTGGATGCTGGCTCCAAAATAATTGAGGATATGAAAACCCCAACTTTTTCAACCCACTTCAGGAGCTCTCAGGCTCTGTGCTGTGGCCCAAATTTGGGTTTTCTGGCCCCAACGAGTGGCGATCATGATTAATCCCACTTCAGGCCTCATTGCATCCCTTCTGAAAGCTGTGAGTATCATCGCAGATGTCGAGCCCACGTTTCTTAAGTCTTTCACTGTGATTCTAGTATGTCAAGTTTTCACTATCTAACCCTTATAAAGAGTAGACATCCATTAATAATTCCTGTCAAGTTTACCATGTGACTTAAGCGTTTAGGCGTAACCACTGCACCAAAAGACTTCAAAGCCATGGGATAATCCTAAGGCACTAGTCTCGTCATACGTTGGCTTGCATAGCCATTTCAGTGTAAAAGCCTTGCATAGCATCCCCTCTCCACACCATGCTGACAAGCCTGGAAATTAGTTAATATGTAATGCTGCACCATATCTGCACTCTGCATTCAGTATTCTAGTGGCGGCAGCAGCAGCTGTGTGGACTTTGCTGGGATGAAAACAAGGAATATAGTTTTACTTTATGCAATTGTGTGATGACATGGTGAAATCCATTTCTGTGAGATATTCTCTCGACCCTCCTCACTCTGTGCGCAATTAATTTCATACAAGCTAGAAGCATAAATCCTAGATGATTATGCTGTGTTCAGGACAACAGCAATGGATATTTTCATCTTCTCAGGACTCAAGAACAGCAGGAGACAGGGAAATTAGTTTTGTTGTATTATGTAGATGCGGGTGCATTCTGCAGCATCAACAGGATTCAGCAGTTGAGGTGTTGGATCGGGTTGGTGGGTGTCAAGGTTATTAATGTAAAAAAAAAAAACATAATTTCATGTTTATGTTTTTTTTTCCCCACAAGAAAATATTACATTTTAACGACGGCAGGTGTTCCTTCTGCGAATAGTTGTCACACCGTGTCTCTTGAGCAGTGATCCTGTGAGGCGAGACTCAGTGGTAATGATCAAAATGTAAATGTAATCGTAGCGAACTCCCTCCTCCCCTAAAACACAGCCGCAATTAAAAGCGCAGTCGTTGGAGCTGGAAAGTGGCCAGCTGTTCTGGGTTAATAGACGGGCTTGGCCAGACGTCTGCGAGGTGACCGCTAGCTGGCAGCTCGCGGGATAAGGTTGCAGATTGTAAGTGGACATGTACTTTGCTTCCCCCCTGTGTGCAGTTGTCACTGGAGATGATGAAGCACCCTGAATCTCCCTCCTTTTCTGTCTTTAGCACCATCGTCTCTCGCCCTTATCCCAGCCTTCCTAACCCTCTCTCCAAGGCCGAAGCAAATGTAGTGCTGACACGTGGGTACCGTCTCCCTGGCCTCCTGACTTTAGACCCCAGAGTGGAGTGTCTCTATTGACTCAGGGGAGTTCAAGGACTAAGCGAGCATGATAAAAAGAAAGACAGAGACAGCAGGAGCCAGAGACCATGAACTTTGATGACCCCATCTCTCAGAAGAAAAAACCCTCATATTGTCAACAGTGCTTACTTGGCACTACTCTACTGTATTTTTACATACATGTACCCTCAAACCAGGAGTTAAATCAGTGCAGGCTTTGACCTGGAAGGACCTGAAATGGCATGCTAAAATATGTACATTGCTCTAAATATTCACCCAGTGTGTCCTGGTTACAGCTATTTCTTATTTCAGCACTGCTCTGCTTAGTGGATTCATTTGGCATCTGCTCTCATTTCCAGAGCAAAAAAAAAAAAAAAAAAAAAAAAGAAACGAGAGGGAGCAAGAAGGGGTTGATGTGCTCGGTCAGCCACAAATGTTACTCTAGCTTTTACTGTAATCTTTGGAGTAGAGCTGCATTATCGATGTTGAACAGCAATGTTGGTCAGGAATGAGCAATAAAAGTCTAACGGACATGTTCCCTCATAAAGTAGGCAGGAATGCTTCCCATGCAAGCACTTAAGGGAGCATGAATAATCCATGTGCTACTGTATCTTTTAAAAAAAAAAAAATCAAAGATTTGAACATGCTATATTTGATTGACAGGTCTTTTTTTTATTATAAGAACTACCATTAGATCACAACTTAGGTCTATTTCATGACGTCGTAAAAAATATTGTCTACATCAGCAGTGTTTGTAAATATTGTAATAAAACAGGCTATATTCTGAAATATGATCGATTGAGAAACACACAAAATGCTGATTTTCCATCTCCAACTCAGAGTTGTGAATTATGTATGTGAATATACTGTACCTACTCAATAATTTATATAGTGAAACAAATGACTGATTGGGCCTCAAAAGTATTCACTCTCTAATGCAAAATGGGAGGAAATCAGAGTGTGAGGGCAGGGTAATAAATAATAGGCAGTGTTTGCAGAGTCTCTGATAGATCCCATCAAAATGCATATGAAATATTCATTTAATGGGCCGCACTTTATTTGGATAGTCCAGTGGTGAAAATCGGCATCCCATTAAGTGACTTTAATGTGTCACTAAAATGCCTGGGGTGTTTCAAATGCTGCTCATAATTGTGCGAGAAGTAGTCAATATATCTCTGGGCTACAGTTAAACTTATGGCTAGGGTTACTTCAGTAGTACAGTGTCCTGAAAGCCTGAAAGCTTTAATGCAGTAGAAATGGAGGAGGAATACAGGAGAGGAGTCTCTTGCAGCCCTCTCTTTGGCTTCGCACTGGCCTGATTAGTATTCTGTCTGCAGCGCAGGATAAATTTAACCAATACAATATAAGGAACTGGACTTACCTTTCCAGTTCTGAGACAACAGAGCTGACCAGACCTGAGCTGCTTCTATACATTCTGTAGGAGCAATGTTTGTGTTTTTTTTTTTTGGCTCTGGCCAAAATTCGGGCACTTGAGCACCCGTCCTGTGTCTGGACTTCATTGGGTCCTTCTGATGGCTGCTGGGAGGGTGCTTTAGGCCCACACTTCCACCAGCACAGCCCTGCTACTCTACGGCTGGGTAGAGGTCGCGCTAACTGAATATTTTCCGTCATTGACATTTTTTTTAAACAATGCTGGAAAAATCTGAATGCCATCCGTCATTTTGACAGATTAGACCACTGTGAACGATCTGCCATAACTTTAAGTAATTCACAGTAGTGCCTTGAAAAGCTACAGCCTGGAAGTACATCCTGGAAGTACAGCTTGGAGTACATCTGTGACCACTACAGGTCACAGCAACTGACTGTTTTCATACACTGTTTACGGCTATGCCTACGAAAAATAATGCACTGTAATTCGTATATGTCCCACAGAATCAGTTGGTATGTAATCCATGTAATTGTGAATCAGGAAGTATAAAGAGTGACAAACACTGTGTAGGAAAGAGGTTGGGGTCAATGGGTAGGTCAAAAAAAACACCAGGTTTTGGCCAAGGAGACCGGTGTTTGTACTCTGTGTGAAACCAGAGGACAGTGTTAATTTATTACGTACAGGGTTTTTCCAGCTTAGAGAATAATGAGGCGGCCGCCTCTGTCAAATTTTGCCCTGCCTCCAACTCTCTACAAAATTGCTCAACATGTCCCCCCATATGAACCGTCGCATGAGGATACGTTGCAGCAACACATTCTCTGGCCATTTAATAATGATGCGGTTGGGTTTGTGCTGGAGTTAGTCGAAATCCTGGTGCGTCTAATACAGATGCTTAAGGGTGCTTTGGTATCTGACACTAAGGAGCAAGAACAAGTATCTGTATTTGATGAGTTGGGACCGTGTTGGTCAGAGAGGGTGCAGCTGGCATAGAAGGAGTGCTCTCTGCATGATATCCTCCCGGTGATGCGAGTGCTTGCAGGATCCATCAATTAAAAATTGCAGTTGTGTAATTTATGAAATGACACTGTTCATATTTGCCTGCAATGACCACAGTGTTTTAAGTGGTAAGATAAGATAAGATAAACCTTTATTAATCCCTGGAGGGAAATTCGGGATCGGTATCCACTGTCACTACAAAAAAACCATCATTCATCTGCTTTGTGTGGTGTTGACATGAAAATTGACTTTCTTCATCCTTTCTCCCCATGCCCTTACACACTGGTCAGCTGTAACATTAGGACAGCGTGGACCCCCTGACCGGTCTGCGGCTACGCAGCCTTGTATGCAACAAACTGTGATGCACTGTGTTCTGACACCGTTCTATCGGAACCAGCATTAACTTTTCCAGCAATTTGATCTACATTAGCTCTTCTATTAGATCGGACAACACGGGCCAGCCTTCCTTCTCCATGTGCATCAGTGAACCATGGCCACCCATGACCCTGTCCCCGGTCACCGGACAAAATGTTCACTTGCTGCCTAATGTATCCCACCCGCTGCCAGGCGCCACTGTAACAAGATTATCATTGTTATTCAGTTCACCTGTCAGTGGTCATAATGTTGTTAATGTTATGGCTGATAGGTTAAATGCATAATCTATGAGCACGGCCTGTATGATAATTATAAAAAAATAATGAATGAAAATGAAACTTTATTAATATGTCTTAACAACATTAAAAATATAAAAGTGACGGGAAATAATAGATTATGATGGAATTTTTACGACCCTGTCTGTAAAAATGATGGACAACAAGAGCGTCAAATCCAACCTCTGCTGCTGGGATCCAGTTCGGAGATGGCACATCAATAATGTTCTCGAGTTGCATGACTTCAGGGAGGCATTTTAATCAGTACTATGATTAAACATGGAAACAAAGAGTTCCCAAATACAGAGTTGACATTAAGATGCCTCCATCTGTAGCTATACCATTACCACTAATGCAGGAATAAATGGGGGTAAAAGCAAGAAATGTCATGTAACTTGTCAGGCAGCAGTAGCTTCTTGTTCCTCGTCTCTCTATTGTCCCTCTGAACATGTCACTAAGTGTCCTCGGATGGCGAAGGCAGACACTCCCGCAATCACTGCAGTCCACCCAATTCATTAGCCTCCAGATACCTAGCGCTGATCTCAAAAACTCACTGTTCTCCACCGAGTAATGAAAGTGGCAATAAATGGATGGCTTTGTGAGGAGCGGGTGACTGAAAAAAGAAAGGGCATGCATCTATCAATTAAATGACAGGGGCAGGGCAGAGTGTGTGTGGTGAATTAAGAGAATCCGATGGCCTATTTTTCCTCTCTCATTGGAAATCATCAACACTAAATACAGCAATAGCAGATAAAGGAAGAAAATCCAATAAAGTATAAAATGGATGGAAAACACAGCCACTGGCTGTCACAAAAGTTTACTTTGTCGTGAGAAAAATTCTCCACTGCTTCAAAATGGAGTCCCATAGTTAAGAGCTGCTGAGGCTCGCTGTGCTGCACCTTTCATCAAATAAATGATATTTCTAAATTGAACTGCTATGCCAGATTGTTTCTTTCTTTATTGTCCTCAATATAGTGAGCGTACACAGCACCTCCTACAAAGTCCAACATTTTCTCCAGCAGTTCTGAGGCATGAAACATCTCTGACAGTTATTCTGACAATGCGGCGTGAAAAGAGGGCAAGAAGTGGGTGGGTGGGCTGAGTGACGACGTTGTTAGCGGTGCCAGCGCTCCTTTCTCTTTCCTTCCTTGAAGCTCGTTTTCGCCTGTAATGGCTCAATGGCCCTCACAGAGATGATACCCGAGGCAACCTCCAATTGTTTGCTGTCTTTTTCTTTCCTTTTTTTTTTTTTTTTTTTTTTTTTAATCAGGCTGAAATTATCTGCTGCTTTCTTATTTGTCAGTCCAAGATAAACATGCGTATTGAGAGATTTACATGAACAGAACATTAAATCCAATTTATGAATCGTCATGGGTTTCAGCACCCAGAGCATTTGAAGCCACTCATTCTTCGATAACGTGGTGGTATGCAGATTTACCTCAGCATTACAATGCACAAACAGGTGACATTGCAGAGCTCGAACATTACTTATGTATTTGTTTGTTCACGGATGTGAGGCTCGGCTGCATTACAGCGTGGTGTGCAAAACCCCAGATATAGCTGTGTTTTGATCCGCTGGAAGTTTAAGCAACAAAGTTTGTTATTTTCTCAAGGATATTCACTGGTGTCCAAGGATCAGGAATCAATAACGTCTCCTCTGACTCTGCTAGCCTCACTGATGAAAAAACAACAACATATTTGTGAAGAGAAAACCGCATTTATTGATCTTTGGTACCCCACATTTCTATATTTAAGTGCATAAAAAAGCAGATTTAAAATCATGACTCAGACTGCAACCATGGCGACAAACAGCATGGCAGGTCACGTGGCTTTGGCGCCGTTTGCTTGCTCAAACAAATGGAAAGAGAACAAAGCGATGTAGCTACAATATTAAGCCAATACAACATCAACAAAATTATGACATAATGCTTAAACGAGGGTAAAAGCATGTCAGTGGTGATAAAATCTAGCTCTGCATTATGACCCATAAAGACAACCTGTTTTCAAAAATGAAAATAGTTATTGCTTATGGGGTCGTAAGAATATGTCAATGCTCATGAGTGATATTATATATGGTATAGATTCTCCAAAACGCAGTATTGATTTTTAATTGACCTCTTAAAATTCCGTCGGCTGTTGTAGTAGTTCAGTTTTAAAGCTGAAGATACTGGCATCTTATGAAACTAGAAAAACTAATGTCATGTTGAGAAGGAGGCTAAATAACGCTCCAAAGTTGCGCTAAACATTGGCGAGGAAAAACTAGCACAGACGTTTTCAAAGGGGTACCTTGACGTCTGACCTCAGTGGGTCCGAGTCTCCCCTTTACAGACATGTCCACTTTATGCTAATTACCTGCAGTTAAGTTTAGTGCACATTATTTTTGCCTATTCTAAAATGGTGTATTTAAATATTTTGAACAGAATTGCAAAAATTGGGTAAGACTGTAAAGATGAGCCCTTGTAGATCCAATGAGTGCCACTGAGTCATGTGTGATGATGTCATAGTGACTTTTTTACTCAGATTTTATACGTATGGTAGTGTTTTTATACCAGTTTTCCTGACATTAGATTTGAAAAAAAATCACAATATATTGCCTTGCTTACAGTATCACAATATATTGCAATATATTGAATCATTACTCCTGTATCATGCTATGTATTATATAGCCAGATTCTTGCCAGTACACTGCCCTAATGGGCTTGCTGCTTCTCTCTCCCTGAGCTTCCACTCATGCTTATGTATAGTGCCGAGGCAGGCAGGTAGGAGTGGGCTGAGAACAGCATGAGGCTGTGTTTTGCACTGTGTATATCTAATTGCCTGACCACCAACAGTTATAGCCAGATTCAAATCCAACACTAAAGTATTTCCTGAGCTGTTTCCCACTTCCCAGCCCTAAAGCCAATCTCCCTGCAGCCCCGTGGAGGCAGGGCGAGCGCCGCGTCTACCTGCGGCGAATAGAGGCCACAGTCGACCTTTATCAATCTGTCAATCAGGCAGGGACTGTCGGAACGAATTTCAGAGCATCGAGCCCCCGCTACCTCTTCTGCAGAATTTGGCTGCAGACCAGTTTCCCAACTGCCAATGTTACGTCAATGCAATTAGACTGAGGGAGAGGTAATGGTGTCACCCTCCTCCAGGTATCTGGATGGGCTGCATCTGGTCTAACACATGAGAAGGTATTTGACAGAGGGTACGTTTTTTTTTTTTTTGTCGTTTTTGCTGCAGGCATGAATCAGTGGAGCTGCAGAGATTTGTGTGAGATTTACATGCACGACTATGTTATGTGCAAAGGTCACGCTTTCCACACTTATGTCAAAGAGGAGTACTAACAAAAAAGTTTTGAAACTAGAATCCCTCGCATGTCTCACTCTTTTATTTCATTCCTCTGAAGACACACGACTCCCCTGATGAGCACGCTATTTTTCTACACTTCAATGACAAAAAAAGTAGCACTAAATGTCAAAAATGGTTTATCTTTAGTTATTAAGTTTCAAGGCTTTTTCTGAAGTTCAGAAGCGATCTGTAGGAACGGCACTAACTAAGAAATGAAACTCTGCGAGGATGAGATCCTTTTTTTGGAAGAATCAAAGTGGGGCATCATAATGGCAACTTAGCCGTGGATACAAAGCACTGTGGGACTTGCTCCCAAGCAAAAAGAGAGGGTGCATTGATCTGAGCAAAGTGGTATGATAAGTAGGGAAATGAGGTTTTCATTTACATAAAAAATGTGGGGAAACATGGCTATCGCTCACAGGCTTGCCAAGAGTTTCCTTAATTGATTTGGGAATCTTATTGTGTCTCACAGCGCATAATTCTCCATAAAGAGTTTACATGTTGCCTACCCAGGCTGCTGTGTTCATGTTGTGTTCTGTGTAAAGCAATCATTCATGTTGTTGACCATGTTTGACTTTAAAATTTGAAAAACTTCAATTGTAACGGCTGAAAATACAGGCTGGTTTGTTGTATGTGTGATGCTAATCATGGTATCAGAAAACCCTTTCAATCAGTTTGAGAGAAGCAGGTTCCATTCGTCGTGTTTTCTGGCGGTGGGGCAACCCTTTTGTTGAAGACATGGTGATGATTTGTGTTACTTTTTAACACAGCAATTGTGTGAGATACTATCTGTATATTCAGTATACAGTATCTCAGTGGGTGTACTTAATTCAGCACTCCTTGCAGTTCCTTGAAAAATGCCTTAAAGTCACAGTGGGATGAAAAAGTTTTTTTTTTTTTTTTCCATTTTGTATGCTAATTTTCCATGTAGAAACATTTACATTGTAATAAATGCCCCCAAAAGTGCTCTTTTAAAAAATGCTCTTGTGGTTTTAAATCAAAATCCAATTTGAATACTAATTTAGTTCTTGTACTTCCTGGAAAATTGGGTATTCATTGTATGCTAGCACCTTTAGCCCTGCACCCCAGAAAAATATGTTTCTATTACACTAGACCATATTTCTGACATTCTGACTGTCTGCCCTAATATTTAGGGCTGAACAGTTTTGAAAAAGAAAATATATCTAACTGAGATTGTTTTGCTTGATATTGCAATTGCAACATAATTTGTGATATGAGAGGGTATGATTGAAAGACATTAAATGATGATGGTGTGCTTTTTGCAGGGATCTGTACCAAACATGGATGTTTTCTGAAGTCTGTAGAATAAGATGTGTAGGCGAGGACATCTCCGCAGCACCATATTTATTTTAAAGTGGCATTTTGACACATTTTAACAAATTTTTGTGCCTCTATTTGAAAATCGTAGTAGTCTTTATTGTGATATAGATACAATTTTGATTAACATTGCAGCCCTACTAATACTCTATATCAACTGAAAATATCGTACATCACATTTAGAAAGCAAGAGGCACTCCAGTTGGTGTATTGTGACTGCCCAATCACGTTTTTTGCCGCCAATGCGATAGCTGATCATTGATGAGCCATATCAGCCGATATAATACATACATATATATATATTTGCATCTTTATTAAAAACTTGCTTTGATTAGAAAAAAAATCTTGACATTTGTACTTTTAATTCTGTATTATCAGTTGCTCAAAGCTAGTGTTGAAAACTTTATTTATTCATTTCTCACCAAAAACTACATTTTACATGATTACATTTGAACACATCATAACATAATATTAATAATAAAATGACATTATAATTAACCATCACCCAATGATGATGCCCAATGGTGTTCGCTATTAGCTCCGATATTTCATCCCTAATTGTGACTTTAAATGCATTTGTAATTTTTGACATACTGTAGGCAGTGTCCCTGTTTTTTTTTTTTCTTTCTTTCTTCATAATTTTGACCTAAAGACGTACTGAAAACACAGTCCCCTTTAAAGAGTGTGCGCCACCACAAATTTAGCTACTCACAGCCCATTTAATATCGCCTCCATTTAGGTCATAGCAGATGTCATTGACTAAATGTAGACCAAAGCTATTTTTGGTTGTTACAAATGACTCTGCAAAGGATACTGACGCAAGACAGATGGGTCTGATGCTGCTTAGGGGCAAAGGACTTGTGAAATTCCATCATCAGTTAAAAATAAGGGAGTCTAAGAAAAACATAAATTAATTAAGCCGCACAGATGGATAAAGAGAAATCTTTAGTCCTCCTTCGTGAACTCTTGCAAATACGCTTTGGCTAACAGCCGTTCTCGTCAGATGAAGGAATGACAGGTTTTAAATAGCTAGATACAGTTTTTTATATTGTTGTGCATCTGCGACTGACTTGCAGCGATAGAGTTATGGGATGAACTGCTGACCCTCTGGCTCACACACCCTGAAGTGGAGCACACTTTGCTGTGCACATGGCTCCAGCTCTGAAAAAGAACTGTTGTCTGCAGGCTAAGGGATAAGCCGTCTCTTCGTCTATCTGTCTCTTTTCTTTTTCTGTCTGTCCCTGGCTTCTCCTCTCTTTCACCCTGCCTCCATCACTTCCTCCACATCATCTCTTGATTCTCAGTCTCTAAATATTCCCCCCACATACAGACACCTGTACAGACTACGACGGACATCGGATGCCCTGTTGTTGTGCTACACCGTTGTCCTATTAGCTTTGTGCTGACAAAAGCCTCCACACAAACCCAACAATGGATGACCTGAGTGTCTTCACCCTCACCTGACTCCAAAAGTCCTGACTGTGGGCAAACCACTCCATCAAGCTGCCCTCTTTGCCAACATGAACAGCTGATTCTAGGCGTTATAATTCCAGCTGTGACCTTGATAGCCACCATGGAGGTCATCATTACAGCTCTACCTCTGCTTCATCTCTCCCTCCCGCCTCCTTGTATTTCATGCCAATGGCTCTAAAGCTAAACAAGGACAGGCGTCAAACATTGGGTCAATTAGTTTCGTAGTTTGCCTTTTGGCAAGTCACAGATGCACACAGAATTGGTTATAAAGCTCAAGCAGCAGACTCGGCATGATGATTTATGTGGTGGTGCCGGGACGTTTAGCTCTGTGGGGGTCATTGTAAACATGATTAACCTTAAATCCGTAGTCGCACACAGCACTTCATTCTTCACGCTATATTCACTGACCACTGAAACCGTAAATGTACTGTTTTACAAAAAGAAATTTTCAAAAAAAAAAAATACAAGAGCAGCGGAATGGCTTTAAAATCGAGTTATAGTGACTTGAAAAAACTAAAGTCCATATCTTATCCCGTCCGAAAAGCCATACTCAGTATCTCTATCAACCATCTCATTCCTAGTGAATAATCTGTGCTCACTCGCTGGGAGCCTCAATACTGTGAGTCATAGTTGAATTGAGGACAGTGGAGCGGCTTTACTTGTCAGACTCTTCAGCTATTTCATATTTCCTTACCACACACAGCATGCAAATATGGATTTTTGTGTTGAAGTGAATGCTGTGTGCATTACTTGCGGTTGGACACGTGAGTCTTTGCGGACGAATGCAAGCGTGCCTTGCATAATGGATTCACTAAAGAAATGACCATGGTTAACGATCACCTATGTAACTGTGTAGGCTGTATTGAATGTATTGTATAGTTGTGTGAGTGATGGAAGCACTACTTACATTAAGTCAGTCAATCAAACCATATGAATTTCAATCAACCATAGAGTGTATGACCTCACAGACTGGCAAGTATCAATGGCCGGGGTCAAGGTGACCACCGCTAAAATCAATGGGATCTGTCATTAAAATGGCTTTTTGTGTTGGTCTTATCTTTGAATTAATCAAATCAATCATGCAGCCAAATTGTGCAATTAGAGGTTGAATTATTGCTGTTAGAGTTACCCTTTATTCTGCTGGCTCTTGCACAACCTACAGTATACATCAGAAACCAAAAGTCCTGAGCATAGTGAATGTTTTTTTCTAGGAGGGCCTAAACTACATGGTAAAATGCTGAATTTAGGCCTGAAAGTAACAATTACTTTTATTACTGATTGATCTGCAGATTATTTTTTTGGATCAGTCAGTTGTTCGTTTGGTCTATACAACATCCAAGAACAGTAAAACAATACCCACCACCATTTTCTGAAGCTCAAAATAATGTCATCTGAATGTCTACAGCAACAACAGTCTAAAACATACAAATTTTAATGTAAGACCAGGAAAATCAAATCAACAAGACATTTGAGGTTGAAACCATTAAATCTTCTGCTTTTATACTAAAAAAAATATTACCTAAACAATGACTTGATTTTATCAATCAACTTATCCCTGCAGCTCTTGTTGAATTGCATTAACGTAAAAAATTATATTAAAGGGGTCCTGATTCTTTTAGTTTATTCCTGTGCTAAAAGTACAGCCAACTTTGTATGTTATACATTACATGCAATTTATAGTGGCTGCATTACATATCTTTATATGACATATGTTTCCCAAATTAAAATTGAAATCCCATACATGTAAAGGATCTGTTCAGATTTTCTACAGGTCTGTCTCCCATTGTATTTGTCAACAACAACAACAACAAAAAAACACTCTAAGAAACACTGATTTTATATGTCACATCTCACCAAATAAAACTTGTCATTTTTGACATGTATATTTATTTTTCTGTTGTCGTACAGCTGCATGGTCTTGAAATAGATGGTGGTAAAACTAGCTAAAGAGGCTAATGGTAATGGGCAGTTTTGAGACCCTTGATCTGATCACTCTTTTTACAATCATGCAGCCATCTGACTACAGAAACAGCTTCCCACAGGCCTGCCTCCTGGGATCATTGAAGATCGTGTTTACTGGAGCTAAACGGCACAGTCGGTGTGTCCATGTCACAAATCGAACAACATAGCATTTTATATCTTATAAAGAAATGAATCAGGATCATGAGGACCCTTCCAATGACAACACTGGATACTAACATAAAACACTTGCTGAAAATATAAAAATAGAAATATTCATATTGGTATAGGTAGCATATTTAATTCTGCATTAAGCGTATCGACCACATCATATTTTCCCTGGCTGGCATGTCACAATGTTGGAAACTGAATGGAAACAAAAGACAGTCCAGAAGGTTATTAACCTTGGGAATTTGCTAATGCATGTTCATCAGTAAATTCATCAGTAAATTCATTTTTTTCCACTCTGCTTTTTGCATAATCGTAATTAGTATTTTTTTTTCCCCCTCTTTAATCAGAACCTGCAGCACACGATCTGCCGTAGCCCACATCAACCTGCAGTCCCATCCCCAGTTAATATCCTTGAGAATAACAGCAGACCAAAAAGTCTAATTATAATTTTCACCCCCGTAGACCTTGCTGTGTCGTCTACTTTGCATAAAAGTCAGAAATCTTTGGCTTCATCATCTTGGCCGTAAACTGCCAACTACACAGGTGACTGCGCAGATGACAAAAAATATTAATCACCCAAACAGTTTGTTGACATGTTCTGTCCCCGTCTGCTCTGAGCTGTGAGTCTGAATAATTAGCCTGTCCTCTCTGCTGTGCCTCTTTCATCGTGCCCTGCCCGGCATTAGATGCTGCGTTGTCATGCTATCGACAATGACGGCGGTGGCAGCCATCCATGCCGTGTGTGCGGTGTGAGCTGCCAGTGGAACGCAGTGAGAGAGAGAGAGAGAGAGAGGGAGATTCCAGAAACATGGAGGGTCGGCTTTGAAGACGCTCAACAGGGTTTCATTTTGTGGTTTTACATCTTTGACTCAGAGACTGTAAAGGTGTTGCCCTTTACAGGGAATCACAGTGACTGTGGTGAAACATGTGCAAACATTATGACAAAGGTCACTTGTAAGCTGAGCATTAAGCGGGAACACAACCACTGGTGAACTCTTACTGGAAGTATAGCTCATTTTATTGGCCAGCTTATTCACCTGCAGCCTCGACACCTGCCTCACCAACACTTACTGACACAAACCTCACCCCATGCTGCATAGATGGCCATGGTCAGTGAAATCCAACACCACCGGTCCGATTTACAAGCCAACACCTTGCCGCCCAGCCAAAACGATTAAAGAAATAGTGTTCAGAAATGTAGGAACCTGCAATCATTGCGATCCTATTCTCCGTTCATGCAACCAACTCCCAGCATGCAAAGAGGCTTCCTGAGTGAACAGGTGTTACGCCTTGATGCAGCTGTGTGTCCCTCTGTTTTACTTGGCTCATTTTCCCTGTGAATGTTTAAATTCTGTGATTCATGGGTTTAGTACAGCTGTCCGTGATGAGTCTTTAAAGGATTCACTGTTTTCTCGACGATTAATATCTCAGCTCTGCAGTGGCCAGATGGCCACGTTACCGCAGGGTAACGGTACACATACCGAAAACAGTACATCACTCAAGGTCGGTAGATTTATTGTAGACTGTACCAGTGTCATCCATTGTGGGATTCAAGTGTTCGCTTGCATAATAAGTGAAAACAAAAATATCTGATTAATCCAATAAGACAGGTCCCTCTCAGGTCCACGACGCAGATTAACTATGACAGCCAGGGCCAAGCTCAGACACCCCGCTTTGATATTCAGACAGACAGGCTTCGCACAAAGTGAAGTAATTAATGACATTTAAATGTTAAATGGATCTCAGTCTAGTTGGCATTTATTAGGAGGATTAGAAATAAATCCTAGTTAGAGAATCTGATGTTATGGCATTTTTAGGGTCCTATTGCAAAGTGCGTTACCTTTGTATTAGCCTGTTATTCCCTCCAGTAATCTGTGATCGTGTAATCAGAGAAATTAATCCAAATTGTACCAATTTTCAGTTGCCTATTCTTTGCAGTGTTTCAGAAATTGAGAACAAATTAAAAAAAAAAAAAAAAAAAAAAAACTTTTACGAATTTAAATCAAATTCACATTTTGAGTTTTTGATCATAGGTGAAATTCATTTAAACTTCAACCTCAACAGACCAATTTACGTGCAAATGCTTTAATGCATTTGAGACTTTGTTCCCTCTAAAGTCACGTTCTGAGGCTGTGCATAGCCCCACTGAGCCAAACCAATTCATATTTCAACAAACTATTTCTAACAGTCAAACAAAAGCCTAAACTAACCATTTCATTTATGAGCTGCAATACACTGTAGGGCAGGGTATTGTTTATAAACTTACGGTACCAGTACCAATGGAGTACTTCATTCGATACCCATCATGTGACTAGAAGCTGTGTGTGTAACACTGGCTAGCTAATTGCCGTTGCACAACACTCATACAACACTCATACAACAGTTACCACTAAAGTCATCTCCGACCCCAGTTAACCACAGCTTGTTATCCCAAACAGAAGCACATGGCTAATTATTATGCAAAATTTGTCATCGAAACTTGCAGTTGCAATATTTTTTTCCTACCATGGCGAAGACATGACCTGTTCTACTTTGCCTTGAGTTGGCTTACCCTGATAGTGTTACCCTAAACCTAATCTCTATTCTCATGCCTAAACCTAACCAACCAGTGAAGGCAATGAACACTAAGAGGTAGAGTGGCGAGTCATGCCTTCACTAGTTGGAAAAAATATCGGGGAGATCTGCCAACGTAATTCTGCATAATAATTAGGTATATGCTTCTGTTTGTTGCCCGTGAAGTGTGTATTTTCTGCGCAATGGACCGCTAGAAGAATTTGCAGTCCCCTCCCCATGTTGGCACCATCAGCTGTTATCCAGATATCTTTGTGTTCAGAGCTGTATGCAGGCCGGCTATATGGGTTGTAGCTGCTGCACTAGTGGGACATCAAACGTATCATTAAATCGAAGAAAGCTTGTGGTGAGCAAAACTATACAAATAGTGATTATTTTCTAGATCTGGGCATAAAAAAGAATTGTTTGCAGACATGAGTTGACTGGAGAAGTTTCACTACGACTGGGTTATTTTTCTCAATACCCAGCTCTTGAACACAGGATAAAAGTAAGTACTGGCTTATTTTTGGAAAAAAATATCACTTAAAAACAGGCAACTTTCTGGCTAGCTTGTGGAAATACTAACTTTCAGAACTTTTGCCCTTTGCAACTACTGACTTGGAAGAAAAATAATTGAGGTGTTGAGGTGAAACATTAGAAAGCATATGGGTTTTATTCAGTCAGCATTTTTGAAGATCAGATTTAAATTTGTTGCTGAACAGACTTCAGACTTTAACCCAGTTTTATTTATAGTAATTATTTTCTAAATGCCTGTTGCACGTCGGTACAGCGTGGCTGTGTGAAGAACACCATCGCTGCTCGGATTTGTGCCAGTATAATAAACACAAAAGAATAATGTAATTATTGTAAATTGTGTTTTATTGTATTTATTTAAGTTTGCAGTAAGTTTGTTGATCAGTGTGGAGGGTGTGAGTTCCTCTGTGATTTTGCCACAGATTTTTACATGCTTTGCACTGTGAAATTTCCTTGCAGCAGTGATTTTCAGGGGCCAAAATCAGCCATAGAAAACAAAGTGAGTGTATCTGTATTGCAACTATAACTATCAAATCCCCAATGACATATTGTTGACATGTCTGACTGTAATGGCGCTTTAGCAGAAATGCAGGTCAGATCATTTAATAAACTTTGCAAGGTAAAAAAGATTTTTAATTTGCGTATTTGCTGCCTGGACTCCAACACAATCAATAAAACAAGTCTAAGTGAAGACAGGACAACCTAGCAGATGTAGTGCCAAAATTTACAGACCTTAAAAAATGAGTTTTCCATGGCAGTGTGTCCTTATTTTGCCCTCTGTGTGTTTGTGTGTGTTGTTGTTTTTTCAGGACACAAAGAAATTATGCTTGAGGAAATGTGCTTAGTAATAAATTACCACAGTCTATGCTAATATATAACTCAGACAAATTCCTTTATAACTCACTGACATTTGTGTTTTGAGATAACAACACTGGGACAGATTTACTTCATAACAAGGTAAACAGGAGGCTGAACTTCATCGGACTGCCACAGTAAAGTGACAAATGACACGTTTTAGCATTTTACAATAAAAAAAACTCTTTTGTGAATGTACATACTGTAACAACCTTTCCACTATACAAAATGCAATAAACTATTTTCAGCTGCTAACATTAACAAGCAAGTCAAGAGGCCAAACAAAATTGTTAAGGGTGGGGGAAAAAATCCATACAGCATAGTATTGTGATATTATTTTGGCAATATCATTTTGATACATGGACGTCGAGAATTGATCTTTTATCTTTTATCAAACTGTCATTTTTAAAGGGGTCCCTTGACCTCTGACCTCAAGAGATGAACAGAGTGAAAACTCTGTCTTGTTAGATAAAGCAGATGTTGACAAATTGCAGAATTTTCAGTGGAAAAAAGGTAATAACGCAATATTCAGTATATCGCAAAATAGTTAAAATCACAGTAAGATTGTATCGGGACTTAAATTGTGATCAGTTTTCCATGGGTCAAATTAGGGCTGTTAACATGATAATAACATGTTAACTCAAATTTGTTTTAACATCACTAATTTCTTTAATGCAATAATGCAACTTGCCATTTTTAGGTTGTAGCAGGCTCAATTTTAAAGCTAAAGTGATGACCGGTATGATATGAAACTAGAAAACCTAAGCAATCCACTCATATCAACCATGTCAACCATGTCATACTAGGTTGTTGGGAAGAATGCTACATAATGTTCCAAACTTGTGCTAAATTTTGGCATGGAAAGACTGGTATGGCCATTTTCAAAGGGATCCCTTGACCTTTGACCTAAAGATATGTGAATGTAAATGGGTTCTGTGGGTACCCACGAGTCTCCCCTTTACAGACATGCCCATTTTATGATAATCACATGCAGTTTTGGGTAAGTCATAGTCAAGTCAGCTGTTGTTGAGCTTGAGTTTGCCATGTTATGATCTGAGCATATTTTTATGTTAAATACAGTATCTGCAAGGGTTTCTGGACAATATTAGTAATAATTTAGTGTTGATGTTCAATAATAAATATATGCACACCTTTGCATAAAGCAACATATTTGCCCACTCTCATGTTGATAGTATTAAATACTTGAGAAATCTCCCTTTAAAGGACATTTTTGAACAGATAAAAAAATGTGATTAATTTGCAGTTAGTCATAACTATGGACAATCATTAGAATATCTGCAATTAAATATATTAATTTATTGACCACCCTTGTTCAAATATCCTGAATGCACTAGCACTGATAAAACACGTGATTTGTCTGTGAGAGCCTGCTTATATATATTATATACATTATAAGCTGTACATCAGGGGGCTGGATATGCTAGTTGCATAAAGTTTTTTTTTTTTTTTTTTGTTTAGGGCCAGGGGATACAGATGCTTGGTTCTGTACCTCCTCAGTTCAGCTATTTCTGCTGCTTAAAACTGAACAATCTCATTTGAAACTGGGTTGATTTATGATGCATCGCAGACTACGGCTAAAAATAAAAAGGAAGGACAAAAAAAATCCTCTTGATGATCCCTCAGTATAACACCGCTCCAAAGATTGTAGCTGGATTAAGCTGCTACGCTGGTGAGTGGGTCGGCCCGCGCTGCCCTGAGCACTTTTGCAGGCTATGGAAATGAGTGGAAAATAGAGCATCTTTTCACATTATTAATTTGTATCCCTGATAAGTCCTTACTTGCATCCATACTTTTGGTAAAAATTAGGATCCACACCTGATATAAAAGACAGTCAGTCGGACGGCCTAATGGAGCAAGCTGTCCCTCTGCGTACAGTATGCTTTGACACAATGAAATGATGTAGCTATTCTCGGAGGCTGCTTGTGCACTTCGATGGATGCCATTTTTCACACCATTAACTACAGCCTACTGGTTTTATTCACAGCACAGAGATGGGCCAAAACAATCCTAAACACGCCCACGAACGAGCACAATTGCAACAATTGATCTAAGCTGTTCCACCCAGTCTGTCGCAATTCTGTGCAGCAGGAGAAACCATTATCTCCATCCACCTTCCTCTCTCTCTCTCTCTCTCTCTCTCTCTCTCTCTCTCTCTCTCTCTCTCTCTCTCTCTCTCTCTCTCTCTCTCTCTCTCTGTCGCACTCTTTCTTTTCCCTGCCTTTAACTCCCTTTTTCATCCTATTCAGCTCTATCCTTGCCTAGGGACAAGCAAAATGGTTCTAGTGGCTGAATCGCAAAGTACAAACATGCATGGCAAAAAGATTTCACTGCTTTATCTGTAACTAGCCCACAGTAGGTGTGTGAGTTGATAAAAATCATTGAGCAAGATGAGCACATTTTTTGAGTGTTTACCTCAGCAAAGGTCTAACCTAAAGCCCTCATTACAGTCTACAGTATGCTGAGTGCAGAGTTCGCGTGGGGAGGCAGAGCTCAAAGGGCCGGCTAATCCAGTGGGTTTTACAGGCATGATGGGCTAGTCAATATGCTGGGCCTGCATCCTAAAGAAGCTGGAGCTCCGCGGCAGAGCCAGGTAAAAGAGGCTCAGGGGAATGATTTGCGTGATGCCGCTTTATTCTCTCCACAGCTCTCAAGGTTAGATGCCGCTAAAGTCTTAACCTGCTGTTTACTGCAACCCCCTCCCTTCTTTGTTTCTGCTCTCCTTTCAGGCCTCAATACTGCTTACTTTCTCAATATGTGCATCTAAGAATTCAAGTCTGATCTTGCTCCCATTGCAAAACACTCTTGGTAAAAGCATCAGCTAAATGCACACTATGTTTAATATCCTCTCCTTTCATTAAAGCAGTAATGGGCAATATTTGTATCAGATTATCTGTAAGTCAATGGGGGTCACCTCCATGATGGACTTTGTGCGAGCAAATGTGACCACAACTATGGCCAGGTCAGAATCCATTTAAAATCAGTCCAACCGAGAGACGAGCTGACATTTTCACTTCAAATCCCGTAGCGGTATTTCATCAGTCCTGAAAATAATTGAGCCTCTGATTCATTCCAAGAACGGACAAATTTATGTGGAGCTCAGCTCAAGGCAGCAACACAGGTGTGGAGATGGCACGGTATGTTTTATGTTCAGCAAAGAATAGATAAGGCTTGAGGTGCCTTGTTCTTGTTGTTTTCCTGAGCAAAGAGAACTCCGCTAGAGGCGCGTCACCAAGTTTAATTTAGGAATTTAATTTCCACACACAAAAGAGGTCAGACAAGGAGGAACAAATTGACAGACACAGCAGGCGGGTGCTTGTCATTTCTTCCAAATGGCTTTTAATGAGATGAAACCCTTTGGCCCAGGTATGTCAGGTTGAAGACTACTTTCCCATGTGAGTAGTTTAAGTTTTCAGCATTGCCCACCGAGTGTTATTGGCCTGTAAGGGCAGCTGGTCGACAATGTTCACAGGTCGGAGACTGGGCCAAAGCATGCCTCAATCTGAAGTAAAAGGACTGGGAACAGACTGGGCCATCCTCAGTGGAGATCACTGGGCTGTGGTCAACTGGGCAGGGAACCCACTGCACTGGTGGCCAAGCCAAAATGGTTGCTTTGTGGGAAATGATCCACCAGCACGACACAGCTTTCTGACTGATTGTAATTTCTGATTCATTTGGACAAACAGAAAGAACCACAATCTCCTGCCAATATGGTGTGATATTCATCCACATCGAGACATCATTAATCACTGAATTGAGGCACATTTTTATTTACAATGCAATTACTTGAGCATGCATATGCACTTATTAGTGAACTGTCCTTTTTTTCATGTTGTTTTCCAACTTTGTGGTTACAAAGATTGATCTGCTTACATTGGGGTAAAGATTTATCCCTCATATTAAACTGGCACTAAATCTGGATTTTGTAAATACGTACTATAATTACTTGATTACTACTAATACTAATTACTAATTTCTTACTCTAATGATTTAAAAACATTCTTTTGTATTATGTACCTGTGAATATTGTGATATCATGTTCAAGTGTTGTCATTTATTGTCATTTGCACCTTAAAAACACAGTGGTTACCCCACGCAGTGAAATGCTTTATTTGTCAATGACCCTTCACACAACAGTGATATAAAGAAATAATTTAAGTAAAAAATATATTAAAAATATTAGTATGTTTTGAGATACTGTATCAGTTCTCAAAAACACTATTGATTTTTAATTAATCTCTCTCTGGAGTGAAGGCACTGGCATATGAAACTAGAAACCCAAAGGAATTCATTTCTACCAACCACGTCATACTAGCTTGTCACGGATGTGGCTAAATGTCCAAAGTTATGGTACATTTTGATGAGTAAAAACTGACATGGCCATTTTCAAAAGGGTCGCTTGACCTCTGACATCAAGGTATGCGAATGAAAATGGGTTCTATGGGTACCCAAGAGTCTCCCCCTTACAGACATGCCCACTTTTGGAGAAGAAGAAGAAGAAGATATTCCTTTATTAGTCCCACAGTGGGGAAATTCAGTTTTACACTCTGTTGTTCACACAGTACATATACATGTGTCAATGGAGAGATGTCAGAGTGAGGGGGCTGCTCCTGACAAGCGCCCAGAGCAGTTGGGGGTTCGGTGCCTTGCTCAGGGGCACCT
Organism: Pterois miles; assembly: GCA_947000775.1. Taxonomy (NCBI): domain Eukaryota; kingdom Metazoa; phylum Chordata; class Actinopteri; order Perciformes; family Scorpaenidae; genus Pterois; species Pterois miles. The sequence goes on from CAMQGK010000318.1 coordinate 4,935,026, forward strand.
CGGCAGTGCCCAAGAGGTAAACTGGCACCTCTCCAGCAGTTTTTGTTTGGCAGCAACCAGTTGGTCTTGGTCCATGGGGGACTTGAACCGGCGTCCTCCGCGTCCTAACCCAAGTCCTTACGGACTGAGCTACTGCCGCCCCCCAATATATTTATGATATGATTTATGATAATCACATGCAGTATGGGGCAAAAAACATGCAGTTCCATGCAGTACAATTGTGTTATTTTTGCCTATTATAAAATGGTCTATATCTGGTGTGTTCCTTATGTTATGTTTCCTAAAATTAGATTGAAAAAGTTACAATACGATACCTTGCTTACAGTATCGCAATAAATGAAATTGTTATCCATGTAACGTGATACGTATCGTATCACCAGATTCTTGCCAATACACAGCCCTGGTATTATGTGGCTCTGCTGTGACCCATTTTCCCCACATTTCCCAATATCTTTGCCATGCCCTTAAACGTTCCCCAAAATATTCCCTGTAATAGGATCAACTATTATTGGAGCGTGTGTTTGCCGTCGTCCTTTATATTGTTCTACTCCTTGAGTGAAAGTGCTGGTGATGACTGGAGTCCCCCTCATGGTTAAATGTTGAAGTATTCATGCGAGGCAGTTTTCAGCTCCCCGTCCTGCTCAGCAGCAGCATCAGCAGGGGGAAACAGAGTGAGGAGAGAATATGGCCCCAGCAGAAAAAAATGGCCCCTTTTTGATTTTAGTTTTGGTCTCCCTTGGGCTGCCTCTGGGTTTGGAACAGATTTGGTTCAGCGCTGAGCGCGGCAGCCTCAGCAGAGAAGGGACCGTGTCATAACTGGTTTCAGTCTCGATAAGTAGACACCCCTGGCTGGCTGATCTGGGGCCAGCTGTTTGGATACCACATCCGGCGTTTAACAATACAGCGTTTAAGCATTTCACAGACATGAAAGCGCACCTTGCGGTAGCCTTTCTGATTAAATCATTCACCTAGCAGTTTTCTTTGATGGACTCCGTTTTGGCACAAATGCCTTGATTTGACAGCCAGGCCGGTGGGATCGCGCGGTAGGCATGTATTGGGTGATGAATAGAAATTGAACGGACCACCCCATTTCTTTAATGTAATTTAAATGAGATGCAGTCCTGCAGATTTAGTGGTGGGCTAAGCTTGTCGAGCATCAAGTTGACTGTTTAGAAACAATAGCAGTCCTGGTGCTACTGTCACTGGGTTTTCAGTAGATCAAACACATTCATGAACCACTTTCAAAAACCCGTTTTATAGCTCTAAAACTGCACAGTGGCCAGTCTCCTAAACAAAGCTGTTACTCAGGACTTCATTCCTAAAAAGCTGACTTTTGAAGGATGCAGTTTTCACCTGACACTAGTTTTTTTACCTGCTGCCTCTCTCCTCTTGTCTCCAGGCTTGTAGCTGAGTCAAAGCCAGTCTCCAGCATTGTGATGAGCCTGTTCAGACAACTACGGTAAGGCTGACTGATAGAGGCCAGTGTCCTGGACGTGCTGTACTCTGCTACCGATAATTGCTCTTTGTCCAGCTTATATTCGCTCCTCTCATTTGGAGCTTTAATTCTACGAGTACTGATTGCCTTCCTGTGTTCATTTGTCTTGAGCTGCCGTGCACCGCCGTGCACCGCCGCGCAGCGTCCTCCTCTCGTGGTACGATTCTGCATAATAACTACACAGCCACATAATAACAGTCCATCATTCCCGTTTGGTTCCATATAAAGATGTGTAGCTCAGTGCCAATCCCCTTCCCCCACCAATCCAGTCCACAGCATTTTCTCACCAATGTTTTTTTTTTTCTTCTTCTTCAGGGCTTCATTAAATTCTTTCAATTTACCAGTCTGTATCTCTCTAATAACCAACGTGAGTGCACTCCTACATTTGCGTTTCCTTAGTTGCCCTTTTTTCCAATGAAATTCAGTTTTAGCAAAAGAAACAACTCAACATGAGAAATTTCAGAGGTTGCTTTGCATTCTCTTTGTTGCCATCCGTATCCCTTGTTTATCCTCCGAATACTAAGTCCAAGGTTGAAGTGATACCTTAACGAATTATTTCCTCTGGTTGCCACTCCTGCCAGTGTTATTATTACAAATGGAGCAGTTTATCAGTATATTACCTTCCAATGTCCTTCCTGTAGATCCATCCCATTTGACCTGTCACAAAGCCTGTAATGGGATTCACCAGTAAGACAGGCTGTGTTTGACTGTAATGTTTGAAGGGAGCAATCTTATATTACATGTGCTTCGTGTTTCATTTTCCTTTGACGTGCAAAGAAGATTCATTGCCTGAGACTGGAATGTAGCATGGACAGCATGCTCTCTGCTATGCTGCATCTCTAATAGAAGAGCTTTACGTACACAGACACATACAGTAGATCTGTTCAGTATAATACAGTAAATTCATGGCTTTAGAGAGAGCCTATCATTTAATGCTTGGGGGTAGATAACCACATGGCACTGGTTGCTAAATGTCTGTAGATTTTAAAACACATTCAGCCAAATAGCCAAATTAACTTAATATATTGTATTGCGTGTTTGTGGGTTTCAAACTACTCTTTTTGAGAGCCAGACAGGGACTCATTTATGTTATTGGCTGCTATGTTAATTCTGTGGAATGAGGATGTGGCCTCTTTACCTGGTAAAATACAAAAGCAGCATTAATGTACTCAGGGATCAGAGTACTAGGATGGATAAAACTGCTGTACTCTGGGGAAAGCACAGGACTCACATGCAGTACTTAATTTCCTTGGTATTGCTTTTTAATTTAACATTCATTATTGCTGAGTTCTCAGGCTCCCTTGCTGAACGTCTGCTAAAATTTCGATAGAAATAAGCATGCAGAATATGAGATTATTAAACACATGTTTTTGCTATTAAATGGTCCAAATTTCTAAATGCCATGCACTTGCCACACAGGAAAGTTTAATGGTAGGTTCACCACAGTGTTTGATTAGACTGCACTGACACTGTTGTTTCTGATCCAAACTCAGGATGATCAGTTCTAGCAGACAAGAAAGCAACACCAATGGGTGACCACTTTTATTTAAGACTTGTGTGTTCATTAAGTCCATTACGATGACTGTGTTCAGTGTTTAATCACTCTGGTTACCGGTGCTTGTTAATATCAGTTATCCAATATCTAAACTGCTACGAGTCATTCGAGAGACATCATTCTCATGTTTAAGAGATCTCAAATCTGCCACTGTACTCTAGTCGCTGTCCCCTGGACTTCTCACGAACCAAGCCAAGCAATTGTCAATTTATAAAATTAATTTTTGTAACAATTTTCTGTGTCAACTACTTTTGCAGATGCGAGATTCCCCTCTGGCCTTGTTAAAACTGTCTCCTCTGGGTTTGAAATATTTATTCAGTAAAAAGGAGGTCAACTTTGTAAATCCTCATTTAAAATGTAGTGATGAAAGTATTATTCTCTGCGCTCTAATCGCCTAAAAACATCTGTAGAATGTACTTTTTTTAATGGCTGATGCATAAGGCCATGAAGACCAGATGGCTATTACTTAATTAAAAAACCTCTCACAGTTTCAGATTTAATTTATGTAGAGGTATGGACTAAACGTCTAAATGAAGACTACAATATAGGGCTGCAGCTACTTTCATTTTTCTTTTCATTGTCAATTAAGTTTTGTTCTTTTCTGGATTTATTGATTTTGGTCTATAAAATGTCAGAAAAGGTGAAAAAGGTTGATCAGTGTTTCCCAAAACCTAAGATGGCGTCTTAAATGTCTTGTTTTGTCCACAACTCAAATATATTCAGCTTACTGTCATAGAGGAGAATCACAAAATGTAATGTAGGTAGATCATGTTGCAGGATTACTAATGATGGGTTGAAATTAGATGTTTAAACCACGTTTTGGAAACAGTACCGTGAACTAAGCATCGTAACAGACTGGTAACTTCCTAATGTCTGAGCAGCTACATGCTTTGGAGTGTTGGCTTTAACTCCTTAGAGCACTGCAGCATCTCTCCAGTTCCCCAAAGACCTTGTGGGTGATAATCAGTCATTACTGCTCCTTCGCTGAGTTATTTATTTCACCACATTCACATGGCAATTCATCATTTATTTATGTGACAGTTGTTATCTATTATGTTGTTCCTTTCATGTGGCCAAGAATAAGAGATTTTATGGAACATTAGGCTTCCATGCATCTGATGGCGCTACACTGATTCGGTTTCTTCATCTCCCTTTGATTCTGTCTCCAATCTCATAGGTCAGTTAATTGCAGGATATTGATACCAGCATTATGACTGACGCTGCAGCTAATACGATTCCTCAGCCATTTCAATATGTGGGATTGTGCTCTCCCAATAAAAAATGACATTTGAGCCACTGTGCAGAGCCCTCTCTAATGGGGTCTGGGATAAGAATGGTAATACGCGTTGGAGCTGGCAGAGGCGCAGGCCGTGTTTTTGTTTATAAATAGCTCCAGCCAGCATTATTCCACTTGCAGTTGTCCCATAATCATCAATCACTCCCGCATGCAGGCCAGCTTCTCCTGCTCACCAGAGAGAAGGTGCACTGTGAGCTGTGCCCTTGCACCTCCAACTGTGCAAGTACATAAAGTAGAGCATGGTGAGTGGGAAAGAGCTGGGAGTCGGGGAGAAGAGAGGGGTGGGGGTGGGGGTTCCTGTTCGGTGATGGAGTGAGTTATGGCAGCTTCACAGTGGCTGTTCAAAACCTTCCTCTTCCTTCAGGTCATTACATGCGCTAACATCCACCATTTCGCAACACGTTTAGAAACACACACATACACTCCCTCTGCATCCCTGGTCAGAGGCAGGTGGGAGGCTAATCATGGGATGTGCTCGAACGATGTGGGATAGGTCAGACACAACTGTTGTTTGCTAAGGTTTCATTTGTCTCTGTCTCTCTATCTGCCTTTGTCTCTTTCTTTGGAGGAGCTTTGCGGGGAACAGCTCAAAGCTTTGAGGACACTGCAGGGGGAAGATCCCAAAGAGATGATGAGGGCCATTTTGTACTCTTACACACATGAACATATGTACTCTGATTAGCAGCCATCACACACACATTTGTTTCGTCCATGCACTTGTAGATGCATGTAAGAGCCCATGCACAGTATCTCTCCTTGCTGATCCTTGTTCAAACTGTATACTGTAGACACACACAAGCAGTGTTACCATGGCAGTTACAAAAAAATACAGTAGGAATCCAGCTGATCCTTAACAAAATGGTTATATAACTATTGCGGCGCTAAGTCTTGTATCTTATCTAAGCCTGCCTCTGTGTTTCCTTTCAGCCTGGCTTTGCTGCTTTTCAACAGCTCTTCACATCTACTGTACCTCCCACAAGACACCACTGAACACATGAAGGACATTTGTAATTGGCGATAAGCGATTGTTTGATTGGAAAAGGAAGACAGCCTCGCTGCGGTTGTAATCAACAATATCCTCCTGCTAGGAAACGAAAAAAAAAAAAAAGTGAGATCTCATCACTTTCGAATCTTAATCAAAATCTCCATGCTGCGAAAAATAATTTTACACTTAATTAAATGCAGCCTACTTGAGAAGCACACCCACCTGGCACCCACATTCTCTGCCCGCCTCAGTCTCTTCCTCTTCCTGCTCCTCTCTAATCCCCCTCCCCCTCCCCTGGAAGCCTGATAGGCTGATTTTGAACCTCACCTCCCGGAGTTCCTTGGCCACATCCTTGAGCTCTTTGAGAATGCCGTCCAGCTGGTCGATCACCATCTTCATGTGGCTGCGGATGCGTTCTCTCGGGCTGGGGGTCTCAGAGGTGTCCCGGGCCGGAGCTCTGCTGAGGGACATCCTTTACAGGGCGACGTGGGGCCAGTGGCCGACAGGCTGAGGGCGTGGGGGAGCCGAGTCGGGGTCCATGTCTTTGGCTACAAGGAGCCTCAGTGCTACTGATCCGAACAGGGGCCCCGGCCACGCAGGGAGACCTCAACATCTTAAAAGCACCTGGGCAGCCAAAACACCTTGCCTCGCCCGCACACTCGGCACAGGGTCACACTCTGACATCCATGCCCTCTGGTTGACACTTCCAAAAATGAAGAGAAAATGAACATGGGAAAAGTCAAACGCTGTAAATCCATGGAAAAGGAAGAGGCAAAATGCATGGGCCAAGGCTGGTATGAAACTCTTACATAATCGTGTTGAGCCAACTCATCTCATGTGTCAGTGTGTATGTTTGAAATTGTTCCCGAGGAGATGCTATTTAAAATGCCTGTCTATACGGGGAAGAGACTTTTCACCTCTTTCACTTGTCCTCTACAATCTTTTAAACACAGTGACATAATGGCAGGCTAACATACAAAAGTGAAAGCAGAAAAGGGGTCCGTATTAACCCTTTTCATAGAGAAAGCTATCCAACATAGATAGAAAAATAGAACTCCCAGCAGTGGCTCGATTTTCAAAAATGACCGTGTTCTACATTATTGGTGGCCAGTGGGGACAAGATTTGCCGTCTAAATATAGTCTTTCAGTCTTTTCAGAGAGAAAGGACAATTCCTGTTTAGAAAAAAGGGGATATTCCTCTGTGATCTGTGGCGTTTCCCCCTCCAGGAAAAATAAAAAGGATTCTCAGTAGAAACTCGCATCAAAATAAACTTTGCTTCACATCCATTTGCTCTGCAGATGATGACTTAATCATGATGTCCTTCATTTCTCGTCCATGAAAGCGAGGAAGGTAGGTGTGGGTCTTTTTCACAGAGCGTCCAATCTCACCCCACCCCACCCCCCCCTCCAAAGCAGGGCTTATTCCAGGTGGCGTGGGATCAGAATGAATTGATTTCCAAGCCAGCGGAACGTGACTTGTGATGAGAATTTGTGGAGGGATAACAAAAAAATCATGGTGTCGAGACACAGTTGCAAGGGTGGCCGGAAGGCGAGTGAAAGCACCTTCCCGTGGAATTTTGGGTGGCAGCTTGTCTTATGCAACAGCGCTCTCTCCGAGTCCTCTCAGAAAACACTGACCCACAGCAGTCCACAGGGGTGTGCCCAAAAACCAAGGGAGCAGAAACAGAAGAGGATTTTCTTCTCTCCTTCAGTTGTTGCTAAGGGAACCCGGTCTGCCTCCTTGTGCTGTGATTGGATAATTATTTTACTTCTTATCCGTGTAGTGTATGTTTTCTCTGTGGACTCTTTTCAGAGAGGCAGAGACCTCCGTGCCATCCAGCAGGAAGAGATAAATCCCATGAACGCTTCCCAGAGGAGCCCCAGAGAACAAGCAGGGGGGAGAGCTTCTCGACAAATCCTGGGCGATGCCAATGCCACGGGGCGCGCTGGCCAATCACACATGGCACCTGGACACACGAAGAAGAAAAGCAATCACTTATTCTGTCTCTGTCTGTCTCATCCTCCCTTCCTTTCTATTCCTCCGTCTTTCTCAAAGTCATAACAGCATAAAAAAAAAAAAAAGCACCAAAGGAAACTCAGAGATGGACGAGAATTAACTGCGTTGGTGATTTTTAGCTGCTGTCAAAATGCGCCTCTAGCACTTGCCTCACCTCCACACACACGCCAGAACACACACCTACTCACCTTTCCTGTGCATCACTTTGCTGTTGCTATGCCCAGAGCTCACCGTCCACACACAGCAGGATCATTCAAGCCACACACAAGCTGCTGGTTCTTTAGCAGTCCCTCTGTCGCACACACTAACATCTCTTCTCACCGCCTTGCTGTTCTCTCTCTGCCTCACACTCTCTCTCTCTCTCTCTCTCTCTCTCTCTCTCTCTCTTTCTCTCTCTCTCTCTCTCTCCATCACACACACGCAGTTCTCTCCCTCTCTCCCCTACTTACTGTCTTGACAGAGAGAGAGGCTTCTGTCAGCAGGGTTATTTCACTCTGAGGCTGTGGCTCATCAGAGGAGAAGTAGAAGTGGAGGATGGATCTGTGGAGGAGGAGGAGGAGGAGGAGGCAGGAGGCATGAGATGGGAACGATGAATGGCCCCTGATAGCACTCTGAGAAGGGAGAGAGGAGGCTGGAGATGACTAAGAGCCAGAGCGGTGAGGAGAGGTCCTGCTTCGGTTTGTGATGCCGCTGCGGCCGCCGTTACCATCACTCAGATAACCGTGCTGGCGAAAAGCACACCACCCGTCAACCCCCGTCAGCGTTCGCCTGCACCGGGAGGCAGCAGACAGAACGGCTGAGCTGCTGTTGTGAAAAAGGGAGCTGTGTGGTTCCTATGACAGCCTCTATCTCTTTGCCTCTCTGCCTGTTTTTGTGCCTCTTTCTCTCTCTCCGTCTCACTCTCTCTCTTTCTCTCTCCCCCCCTTTCTGTCACTCTTGCTCTTTCCCTTTCTCCGTCCCCGTCTCTCTGCCCCTGCGCCCTCGCTGTGTCCTCGCTGACTGTCGGATGAAGGGAAGCTGATGCCAGAGTTTATCGTGGGGCTCAGGCTCCTGCCAGCACCACTCGGCTGTTCTGCTCGGCTCTGCGGAGGAGGGGTTTGGTGCTTTAAAGGCACAGTGCATCTCACAGTCCCCTCCTCTGCCGGTCCTCTCCTCTCTGCTGTCGTCTCCACTCCCTCGCTATCTCCTCTCATGCTGCCTATCTCGTCTTTGTCACAGTTCTATCGAGGGTGTTATATCTCTCTTAAATCAAGATGAAGTCTTCCTCTACCTCCAGCCAAGTAGTCTCTGGGGATGGGGTGTCCAAAAATCCCTGGCTGTTGCATCAATAACAAAGCAGGTTGGTGTTTGATGACCTCATCTGACTGAGAGACAGAAATAGGGAGGCAGGACCAGCATGACTTTTTCTAACCCCCCTCCTCTTCATCAGCATTTTTTTTAAACACAACAGCCCTGCATAACCCACCAGAGGCAATTACCCTAAAATGACATTATTTTTCTAAAGAAGATAATGTAACTGTAAAGTAGATTCATAATGACAGCTTCTTGAGCAAAGCACGCCGGTTTCCAGAGGGTTTTGCCAGATAACTGTACTGAACAGCCAGAGGCTCAATGCATTTCTTAGCAAAAAGAAATGTAGGATGCATTCAGGTTAGGTGGATCTTCCATGTAGGGATGTCACGAGAACCGATGCATCGATACCAAGTCGATGCCAAAACTCTCAAATTCAAGCCAATTTGTCCTTTATTTGGTTATTGAGGCAGTAGTCTTTGCTGTGCATTATTGGCTGTTGAGAAGTGGACCACTATTGTGAAACACTTTTCATACTTGGTCTGAAAAAATGTCCCATAGGACAGAAAAAAGCCCATTTCATCCACCAGTTACCTCATTTACCCCAAAAATAAATGCCTGTTGTTCTGAGGTCCTGAAAATACATTCTCCATGCAGCAAACAGAAGCATGCAGCTAATTATTATGCAGAATGACGGTGATCAAAGCATGTCATATGCCAAACATACAGCAGAAAGCCACTGAAGTCAAGTCCACCCGAATATTTTTCCCCCGACACGTATGTTCTGCAGGCGTGTGTGAGCATTCATAAGAACCCATAAAATCAGTTTTTATAAATCTCCGTGCAAATTTTTCACATGAAAGTCTGTCCTTGGTGCGAAACGGCTTTAACTGTGTCCCATCTATGATAGAAAATGTGTTTGGGATGCAATAAACTCTGATAATGCTATGTTGTGTACAACAAATCTGTGTTGAAATCAGCAGGACGAGTGCTAGTTAACGTTAACAGTTAGCTTTTTGCAGGAGTTTGTTGCTTTCCAGCTGCAACAGCTAACATTAGCTACCCGTCGCCCTGCCGATTTCATTATGGTAGGTGCCATTGGTTTACATTTTGATGTGTTCAGGATCTATTGAGTAAAATTGGTGTCGGGCGAAGGTAATTTTACGATGTGTTCAGACGTAATCTCGTAAAATGTAGTTTTTGGGGAGAAAATTGAATAAATACACTTGTCACACTTTTGTGATTTTCACAGCAATATAAAATATACAATAGAGATGGAAATATGACGTGTTTGACTTCCGAATGACAACCAGTATACATATACTACATATATGGTAATAAGATACTGTGGTCTCGAATTGGTAATAAGAGTCGTGGAATTACACTGGTACTACTACTACTAAATCTCTGGTATCATGATATCACTACATTCATGCAGATGACTTTATTTCTGGGGTCCTCTGTGGTTTCTACTACTGGCATCACAGATATTATGCATATGCAATTTTGGCGAACATGCTGCAGTTTAATTAATTCTTTTTGCATGTTTTCTTAGATTTATAAATGATCAAGTCCAGTGTTTTAAAAATATAATAAAGCTATCCTTTTCTAAGTACACAGTCACTGTGTCATCTTAGGACTTCATCAAATTTTTAATATGTCATCAGATGCTGAAGCCCATCGTGACTATGTGGAGTTGGGGAACTGCAATGGGAGCTTGTGCCTTTCCTTGCATTTACACATGGCTGCTGCAGTTTGCACAGAGAAGATGCTTCTCACAAACTGATCTCTGCAAGAAGCAGGTGTCCTTGAGCATGTTTCCTTTGTAGCATCACTGCTTAGTCTCTCTGCACATATGGCAGGCTCCCATCTTAGAACACAGCAACAGTTTTCAGCTCATTTTGTCATTGTTTCCCGTTTTTTTCTTGACATTGCAAAATACCTTTTTTTGGCTCAGATATTTATGGTGCATTTAATAGCGCTCTCCCTAAAAGAGAGAATATATAGTAAATGACCTCTCAGTGGAAAGGCCCAGGTGCACAGCACAGATAGCTCCATGTCAGTGATGCCTTCATTGGAAGGGAATTGGATTATTTCCCCCTGTAAAATATATTTTTTGAATGCTAAGGTCATCGCGACTCGTGAGTTTTACTAGAAATCTGGAGTGGGTCCAGCTAAACAGTGGTTCTACTTAATATTTCTGCCTTGGATTTATTGTGTCATGCCTTTTTATGGAGAGGTTTTATAGAATATGATTTTTTTCTAGTTAGGCACAGGCTCACAAACGATGCATACGTACACACAGTGATACCCATGTGGGCACAGACCTACAAACACACGTATCAAATACACAAACACAAGGCTGGGCATTCCTATCTAGAGGAAACTATATTGGTAATTTGGTACCATAAGAGTAAAGCCCAAGAGAGATTTTATTTGACTTGCATTGTTTACCCCCCAATAAGCTCGTACTCATATTTATTTGATACTGCCAGGATTAACAGTCTTTATTATTATTCTTTTTCTGGCAGCCTTCCCCACTGTTGCTGGGTTCACAGCCACAGATGCAGGATGTGCACAGTAGTTATTTTTTTATACTAAAGTGGAAAGACGGCAGTAACAATGATCAGTAGAGATAGTCTGTGTCCTCTGCAGTAAACACATGTATGAGTACATGGATGGGTAAGATAAATACTGGGCATATTTTTACTCATTTATGAGCTGGTACGTTGTCAATTGTGTATTTAAAAAAAAATTCTTGGCTGTAGGAAACACTAAATAAAATACGTTGACTGACAGAAAAGAGATAATCACCAAAATTAGAAAGGTAATGGTTTCCAAATGGGCACTCAGTGTCAAAAATACAAATCAGTCCAAAAGTAGAAATAAGGTGACACCATTTGGCAACCTCTGGGTCTGAAAAGTGAAGCCAATGTAGAGCCTTAAACTTTAATTCTTTGTGATAGCCAGCAGGGGGCGACTCTGGTTACAAAGAGACGTCTGGGTTTTTTTGTCTTTTTTAGAAGTTTCTGAGAAAATCAGGAAATGCTTTAGGTGTGGCTACTTTATGAGTGACAGGTCGCTACCGTGGCGTTGTCCAGTCTGGGAATTGTTTTCATTTTACAACTTTAACCCTTTCACATTGTGTTTTCAGTTCATGAAAGTCAATTATAAGCTTTTTCTTATTCAGTGTTAGGCTGTACTTAGCTCCACCCTCTCATGTCACTTGTGGTTGCAAATAACCAAGATGGTGACAGCCTAAAATCAAGATGGCAACGGCCAAAATGCTGAACTTGAGGTTTCAAAACAGCAGTTCACAAACCAACTGGTGATGTCAGTTGGTGACTACCTCCACTTCTTATACTGTTTATGATCAATAACACACTATTGAGCCTATAGATCCAAAACCTCTCTTTGGGAAAGATGTTTTGGATTGTCACCCTCATCTCTATTGAGTATTACTCTTGGTTCATTTTTGAAGATAAGATGGTGGACCAACGGAGAATTCTTCGAATTAATTTTTGACTAAAGTAGGGATGTTAATAAATAACCTGTTAACTGTAAACCAACATTAAGAATTTTAAATGATTAACACTATCAGCTAAATGGTTAAAATAAATATTAATACTTAATTAAAAAGCTGTGCAAAACTTAGAGGATCAGCTTGTCCATTTAAGGAGAAAAGCTGGTCCACTTTAAGAGAGTCTGAGCCAGAGATACAGATATAGGAAGTTGGCTCCGGTCTTGAGCGGAGCACAGAGCTGAGGAGTTATAGCATTTATTCACCAACAGTTAAACTGTACACACACTGCTACACCTATGCTCACAGTTATAGCGCCACCAACAACCCCACACTCACCTCCACCACACAAACAAAGTCTGTCGGACACTCACTAAAGTTACGCCATGCTGGCAAGAGCGTATGTGTGTGACTACGGGGAGCATGAAGCCTCCAGTAGAGCTACAGTTGCTAACATAGCACAAACACACACGCTTTTTGTCGATAAAGTTACGCCAGGCGACAGTTTTGTTACGCCGGGCAGACACACGGCTGACAATCTGCTAAACTAAATGATGCAATGGTGGCAGACTTTTATCGGAAAAGTGGCTGCATGTCCACGACTCTACACACTACGTGGCTGCTAACACTCCTGGATGGTGAACTGGGGACTCAGTAGTCGTCTGTTGTGTTCACACATCGCAGCTGGCGTAACGCTGCATGTGAGGCACTAATCTTATTGGTCAACAGTTAATAATCAGTTAATGAAAGCTGCATTCATTACTTTTTTTTTTTTCCTCAAAATTAGCATCCCAAGGCTAAAGGTTGTAGTTCAGCCTACAGATGTAAAAATACCCTATTTCCAATAAAACAAAAATATATAAATATGAGATATCCTCAAATGAAATGTACTTGCTGTGGGTACTCACTTTGAAAAATAATATAACAACACTGAAAAGCAATGTTTCATTTCATCATGAAGAATCTGTGTAGGACCATATTGCCTCCACCCCGGAGAATACAAACCACCCTTCCTCCAGCAGTACATCACCCTTTCCTCTTCACTAATTAGCACTCATTCAGTCCTCAATACCCTCGATTCCCTTCACCGCTCAGAAAGCTGCAAACACACACTTTCTCCCGTCGCCTACGAGGGATTGTGCTCTTAAAACAAAACCATTTTCATCAGCTGACCAACTGTCTGAGTCGTTCTCTTGCACCGTCTTCGAACTTCAAGGTGGAATTCATCTGCATAAATGTCTTTGACACACATCCTCATCATGTACATAATTGATACATCTTCTATCCATCTATATCCTTATCTGACCTGTAGCTGTCCATTCCCAACAGACGGAGGCTGAGTAACTGTCTGCATTTGAAGGTGACTTAGAGGGACACGTCACAGGAAATTATGTGATGGACAAGATGCAGGTTTCTTCAGCTAAAAATTGCAATGCAAAAGTTCACCAAAACAGAAAAAAACATGCAGCTTCCAAAACAGTGAAAGCATGTTCACTGATTGGTTTTTTTTTTTGGGGTTTGATTGTCAAAAAACTAGCATAATGCTTGTTTAATCCCCAAAAATGGTAATTTCCAAGCGGCACATAAACATAGTCTAATGGTGGAAATCATCAAAATCTAACCAGCTGATTCATGGGCCAAGGATCGTCTTTCCTCTGGATTTCAGCTAAATGTGTTGTCATATTTTGCAAACAGACAGACAAGGGAGAAAACACAACCCCCTTTTGTTAAGAGATAATTTGCAGTTTTTGGAAGGATCCCTTTAATTAATCTACAGCCATTATGCTTTTCCTCTCCTGGCCATTGTGTGGCACTGTGGTGTAGTTGTGACATGTTCCTTTTTGTCTGCTCTGTCTGAGGACTAAAATGGTGGACAGACAGACTTGACAGCAAAAGTTGTCTGTTCTTGACATTCGTTTGTTACACTGAAATATTAATTGTTATGTGACGGGACTGCTGTGTGACGAAATCACACGATAACATGATGGAGTACCAAAGAAGGATTAATTGCAGTTTTCAATGCACATATTCTTCATGAATAAATTAAGAGATCCTTGGTAGTCAGTTCATGTCTGGCATCATTTATTATTAAGTATGTATAGCATAATTATTTCCAGTGATAAAATGCATTCTCGTTTAAAGGCCTAACAAATAATCTCTGCCATCATAATTCCGTAGTTTTATTTTTGGATTTATGTTGACTGGGACTAAATGATGATTTATGAACCAAAGGAATTGGAAGGCACATCTGGCATCTGCAATATGCATGGCCAAACGTAGACATTTCCAGTTGTGTCCTTGATTTCACAGACAAACAGTAAGGGACAGAGAGCTCAGAGGCCCAGCCTGTCTTACAACGACACCAGTCTCTCCTCTTGCCTGTCTGCTGACCTTTTGATATTTCAGTCTTGCGCGTGTGTTTGTGTCTGTGTGTGTTTTTTTCCTTCTTCAGCAGTCATGCAGCATGCAGAGGAGCAGAGGCTGTCTCAGGCCATAACACCCAGTGATGGATCAGTGCTCTTACACAATGAAATGAAGCTTAAGTGTTTGATTGATTTCTCATTTACTTTCCTCACCAGTGGTGGAAATAGAGTCGGTGTGTGCGGCTGCACTGGGGCCCCTGGTCTGAGAGGGCCTGTGGTTTCATTGTGAAAAGTGCTTATATGTCATATTTAAGACATGCTTTTGAGCTGAAATCACTCAACAACCCTCAGTCTTGTTACTGTGGATCAATTTTAGAGTATGACATGATGGGTAAGCCTGTACGTGTGCGAATACACCTAAAGCTGATACTGTTTTGTTCACATCAAATCTGATCAAAATATTAGGGCTGTCAGTCGATTAAAATATTTAATTGCAGTTAATCACATGATTGTCCATGATTAATTGAGATTAATTGCAAATTAACGGCACATTTTTTATCTGTTCAAAATGCACCTTAAAGGGAGATTTGTCAAGTATTTAATAGTCTTATCAACATGGTAGTGGACAAATACTGTATGCTTGCTATATGCAAATGTATGTATATCTTTAATATTGGAAATCAATTAACAGCACAAAACAATGACAAATATAGCTCATAAACCCTCATAGGTACTGCATTTAGCATAATAAATATGCTCAAATCATAACATGACAAACTGAAGCCCACCAGTCAACAACAGCTGTCAGTGCGTCAGTGTGCTGACTTGACTATGACTTCCCCAAACTGCATTTGATTATCATAAAGTGGGCATGTCTGTTCCGGGGAGACTTGTGGGTACCCATAAAACCCATTTTCATTCACATATCTGGAGGTCAGAGGTCAAGGGACCCCTTTGAAGATGGCCATGACAGTTTTGCATAAGGTTATGCAAGTGTTATTTAACCTCCTTCGACAAGGTTGGTACCAATGGATTCCTTAGTTTCTGGTTGCATATGTTGCCAGTATCTTCACTCTAGCTTTAAAACTGAGTCCGCGACAACCTCCAAAAAATCTACAGTGCAGAAATTTGCAGTGTTAAAACAAGTTTGCGCTAACACGTTATGCTAGCGTTAATTTTGACAGCCCTTTACAATGTAATGCCACCAAATGCCACCAGTACTGGAACGCTTCATGAAGTGAAAGAAGCTGCATGCATGTGAGGAAGGAAGTTAATCTGGACTATAGTTGGCTTTGCAAAACAAATCAGAATCTGGAAATTTACTGCCAACAAATTCTCCCTAAAATCTGAAGCAAGCTGTGTCACACAGCTGAAACGGCAGTGATCTTTTCCAAATCAAAGCTAATCCAAAATTACATGTGGAGCATCCAGCAGGGCTCAAGACAATCTTAACTGGCTGACCAATTTTGTCCTCTGAGAGGATAGCACAGCATGAGACCGATATAAACGACATTGTTGAGTATGTGGAGGAGACTGGGTTTGTGAATGCTATTGTGTGTTGTGTTTCTGCATCAAAATACAGCGTTGTGTCTAATGTGTTGTTCAAGTTACTGATATAAGTATTTTGATTTACGCACATATCAAAACAAGTTAATTGACTTGTTAAAGCAGCATTGGATAGAAAAGCACCAAATATGATTTTAAAAAATATTTTTATAAAATGATCACTGTATCCTGACAGTAGTGTATGAAACAGGTAATCTGAAAAACATCATGTTCCTCTGTGTTCTCTGATGCTCCTAATGGCATCTGCAAGATTTTACAGACCGGAGGGAAACAACCAATCAGAGCCGAGCTCGAGTCTGCTGTCTCTGAGCAGCTGTCAGTCACTCACAAACTCTGATCCAACAGTCAAACTAGGCAGCGCTGATCAATTATGAATCAGTATTCTGTTACTGTAATGACTATTTCTTTCGTCAAATATTTTAAGAAACATCCCGTTGTTACTGTTTAGCTGTAAAATGAGAACGTTTGCCATCCAGCAGCCACACAACTCAACAGCATAAACACACAGTTTACTGTGACGTCAACGCAGCTCGGCTGAGGACGGGAAACGTCACGGTTCAGTCCTGCTTATTGTGGGTCACCGTGGTTATCTTCTGCTGTGAGGATTCAGTGGAAATAGAAATGAGCCCAGCATACTATTATACAGTATATGCTTCCACTGCCCCAAGGATAGAAAGCCATATGCAGTGAGAAACTCGAATGCATCAACATATGTCTATCAATAACTGCCACTGGTTGATGCATCACCTGTTCATTTATTTATTGTACTGGAAATCCATGTTGCTTTTACATTAACTCAAACATGCCACCCCCCTCAGTGTGGTCTCTATCTGTGAAGTAGATTGTGCTTATGTATTTCTTGCTGGCTTCTGTTAATAAGGTAAAAACATGACATGGGTAAAGAGCAGCTTCCCACTCAGCAGTGCAAAAGTGAATTTGTTCCACTCTGTCATCTCAACACGTGAGATAAATCTTTGTTGGATTACCTTGTTTGATTAATTGTTCAGCGAATGTGGAGAAATCCTCAAATATTTTTGGATTGTCTGACAAGTAAAACATTGGATCAATCCATTACTTTTGGACCAGTTTGAATTACTGCTGAACTAGTCGGTTAAAGGACCCCTTGAATGCATGGGCCGGCTCCGACCAGGGTCAACTATACAACGCTGCGCCATAGACTCCCATGCAATTGTATAACAGTGATACTGTTACCCAGAGAGGTTGAAAGCAGATATACATTTTTAACATTAGCAGTGTGTTAGCACTATGCTACTGAAGGTACTGACTGTATACACATGCTACTTTGTTTTGTACTGATTTTAACAGGGGATAAAGACCTACACGGCTTTACAGAAACAGCTTTGTTCATGCTTTGATCGCCAGATGATGTGGTGGTTCACCTTTACACTGTGATCTGTAGGCTTTAGCTTCTATCTTCATCTTTTTAACCTGTTTTTGCAGCTTGACATCCTGATATATCCTCCAAATGCATAGTGTAGACCCTTCTGTCTGCTTCTCTCTGACATCACTTTTTCGTTTTTCCAAAAATTTAGTTCGATATTTATGCCGGGAGTGCAATTAGTGACAGTGTGGGCTCCATGCAGTGGGGGCCAATCGGGCCGCAACGGGTCAATTCAAGTTTGGTTGCTAGCAGGTAATCATTTCATATTATTCAGAATTTTTTTTTTTTTTTTGGTCATGGCAGACTTTCTACCCTGCATTTATGGAGTCTCATTTTCCCTGATTATGCTTCTGTGCAAGCTGTGATTCATAGCAACAATAGAAAACGGCTTTATCTTGCGCTGTGTAAGGAAGGTGGTAGAAAATGTAGTAGATGTAGATCATCAGATGTACACCATGTCAAAGCAAAATCAAGCCTTTGATCAGGTAGATAAAGGGAAAAGGATTGCAGAGAAATTCAAAGCTGCAGGTCATACAAAACATCTTCAATATAAGGTTATGCAACCCATATAAATTATTCAGCAATTTGAAGTTACATTGTGCAAGCTTTTTTATGAGTTTATTGTATTGACTACGGTGAGTGCTTAGTTCAATTGAGTATGTGTTCACCATTTTACATCTGCAGTTTAGGTGATTTACAGAAATTATTATCATTTATATCATATACTGTATCTGTCAACTAACTCCTGTAGGTCAGTAGCTATATGGATAACACAGTGGAATAGATGCTGTCATTTTAAAGCACTTAAACCAATCATGTTAGAGTGCTGTGACCAGCTCATGGTTACATCATTCTCTCTCTCTCTCTCTCTCTCTCTCTCTCTCTCTCTCTCTCTCTCTCACACACAAACACACATTTTCCTTGTGTGTGTGTGTGTGTGTGTGTGTGTGTGTGTGTGTGTGTGTGTGTGTGTGTGTCTGTGACGAGAGTTGCTAATTTGCAGGTGCAACTATCATCCCCGCTCTGCTGAACAAAAAGCATAGTGTGACCGACTGCATTTACATTAGCTGTGACAGTTGGCGCCTCTCAAACCGGCACAACACTTGAAACTGGATGAGGGAACGTCACTCAGAACTGTTCTCAATATTCATGCATACCAGGGAGATTTTCACAAATCCTCTCAAATTGCGCTAGGGATCGGCCATAAAGGTTGAAATTCACAGAAAGATTAGAAAAAAAAAAAAACCATAATCCTTAATAACATTTAATCCCATAGTGTTTTGTGCTGTTTGGTCCTATTATCATGTAACAGTATTTTAACAGTCAGCCCAGTTTTATCTGTATCTTTCAGTCTGTTTTTTCCTCACTTCCCCCTGCGTGCTCAGGATGCCCTCTTTGTCTCCTTGTGAAATGCTAAGTAGTCGTCCCCCTTTAACCCTGCCCTTCTCTCAGAAGCTAAAGTATCTTTGGTGTGCTGTTTGCCAAGAGCCATAAACAAGTGTAATAGAATTGCAGAGGGGTTAGCCGAGATAGCCGACTGTGCATCTCCCATCACCCCTGGCTCCCCAGCCGTGTGCTAACAAGCCCAGCAGCATCACTACGAATTCATAATGAGTCGCACCAATGTGGGTCATCTCTGCTGCCTCGTTGCCCCTCCTTCTCCCCCTCTCGCTCCACATACTTTTTATTACGTACCTGTTGCCCATTCGGAAAACATTATTTGCCTCAGCTGTGCTAGAGTCTAGACTAGATAAAATGCATTCTCCTCCTACGAGTCTACCTCACTCAAAGGGAGAGTAAAATCTTCACAAATGTGTTTGTCACCTGTACAAGAAAGAGCTTAATTGAAAGAGAGCACTCTAAAATAAGAGATTATGGGGGGCAAAAATATGTAAACGAAAGCTTTTAACAATTACTGCCATTTTTCTTGAGCCAAAACTCTTATTTGTTGTGTAACATTTTGAATCTTATGTGTCCTCTGGTGATTCAGGTATTTCCCCTAAAATGGAAATGTGCTATAAATTGTTGTTTCCATGTTGACGACATTCAGAAAGCTGAAATGAAATGACAGAGAAAAGAGATATGTAAGATAAGATAAGATATTCCTTTGTTAGTCCCACAGTGGAGAAATTTACATGTATGTCTACTATATTGTATGTCATCTTTTTTATTAGGTATAAAATTAATTATATAAACTTTTACAGAGCTGTCATACAGCATATGTAATGTAGGCTTAATGTTGGTCACAGTACAGCTCATGGACTTTTTTTCTGTGCCGAGAGTCTGTATAAAAGCCGTCACTCTATAAAAAGACATTGAATTGTATAAATTCTTTACTGTCTGCCTCTGTCATCCATTGAATGGTCTGGATGCCAATAACTAGCATGCACTGTATAGTTTTTAATGGTATACCATACTTTTATGAGAAATGCAATAATTTGTCTTTAATTGTGTGTCGACAACAGTGAAAAGGGAAACAATGTACAATTAATGTAATGGTTTCCCTTATTACATATGACTTTGCTGTGATACAGATCAGCCCATGAGACTGTTTTCCTAATCAGCATCGACAAAGTCCTCTCAGTACATCAGACCCAACCTTCAGGTGCCAGCTAATGATGCCTTTTTAATTCCTCAAGAGGAGTCATTAGTTGATTTGGATATTTATGGGGTCTGAAGGGGATGATGCATTCAGGCAGAGGAGGAGAGGATTGCTCAGATAAATGTGCCAGTGAAAATATGAATATGAAAATGCACTGTGATCCAGGGGGCTGAATTATTCAGCTCAACCCTGATGCCTACTGCCACTCTTGTTTCGCTGCCTAAGGCAGCCTAAGTTCCTCTCTCAATGCCATGGTCTGGAGTCTAGCAGGAGACACCAGAGGAAGACTTCTATCCTCCAGTAAGCGAGCAGCAGCCGAGATCTGGTGTCAGGATGCAGGCAGCTACAAATTACATGAAACAATGAATCAGTTCACTGTGATCTCAGACTCCCTTCATCAAAGTGAACGCTCTGCCTTGCTGTCTTCCCACGGAAAGATCAGATTTGATGATAATCAGATTCACTTATGATGATGAAGATTATCCACCTCTGAATAGTTAATAATTGGTCTGCGATACAAACATAACCAGCCCCCATCTGTGTAAGAGTATTTAGTTTTGTTTGCTGGATTAAAGCAAATTAAAAGTTTTTATCCTCTCACATTCATTGCAGGTAAAATCTGTTGAATTTTTAGTCAGGCCACATGCACAAGATTTAATTCACCTATATATTTTTGTGTTTGCACAAGGAAAGGTAGGCCACACCCAACACATTCGCACTCCCAACTTGTCAAATACCGCCGCTTGGTCAGTGCCCCACAGCACTGGAGACCGACATGTGGAGGACCTCTTTTGGACCCCTTTGTTTTGGACGCGTCAGGGATGGCATGTCAATTTATGTTTATTACAGGCGTAGTGTCCTATCAAAATAAACTGTTTTCACAGGAAGCCTTTGACCTACATGTTGTAAATGTAATTCATAGAAGATGTAATGCAAAGTTGTAAAAAGTAGCTTGAAGAAGAACACACTAATTTTGTGGCTGATTGAACAGTATAGCTTAGTGTTGTCATGATAATTTTGATATTCAGTACTGTTTTTGATACCATGGGGAAAAACAGACACAACACTGAGGACATCAAATTTTAGATTTTCATTAAAAGATTAATAGCGCTCTGTGTGTGTGTGTGTGTGTGTGTGTGTGTGTGTTCAGTATATATGCTGTGTATACTGTATAATATATTCATGCATTTATTTGTACCAAATGAAGCAGGGTTACCTGTATTTTGGAAGTACAATGGTAATTTGGCAACAGCAGTCTGTCTGTGGTTCCACCACTTTGGTCTGAAATATCTCAACAGCTATTAGATTGATTATGCCATAAAGTTTGTGACAGAGATCCATTGTTCCCAGAGGATAAATCCTAATGACTTTGGTGATCCTCTTCATTTCCTGTAGTGTCAGGATGAGGTTCACATTTGTGGTATTGACTGAAATGTCTCAACTCAAATATTTGATGGATTGCCATGACATTTGGTGCAGACATTCATGTTCCCCACAGGATGAATTCTAATAATTCTGGTGATCCTCTGACTTTCCCACTAGAGGCGTCATCGCATCAACATTTGTTCGATACTTAAATCTGCAAAACTAATGATATTCCCATCAGCCTCAGCTGTACTTTGTGCTTAGTGCAAAGCAGATAATATTAGCATGCGAACACTCTAAACCGAGATGGTGAATATGGTAAACATGTAGTTCACTCACTGCTGTACCAAAGTGCAGCCTCACAAAGCTGCTATAGACTTGTAATAAAAAGACATTTACATATACAACATGTTTTATGATTGGGAATTTTACAGATAAAATATATGCAGTAAAGAACCACTGTTGTAAGTTCACAATAACTTGATATTTTATTTTACTAAGTGCCAGCTAATCTCCCCAATAGTGTTGAAACTGTACAGGTTAGTGCACCTCCAATCTAGAGTCAGGCACAGCCGCTTTCAGGCCAAGCGAGGCCTCCATCCTCCGAATTCTCCCCACTCTCATCAACACATCACATAGACAGAGTGCTGTGCCCCCCCCCAATCCCGCCCACCCCTCGTCACTGACTCATCACAGCCTCTCAACACGTGTCAGGCTAGCCAGCGGCCTCCATCTGTCTCCCCTAGAGCCAGCCAGCCATGTCCATCCCGGAGAGCCACACAGGCAGAGAA
Source organism: Pterois miles (assembly GCA_947000775.1). Taxonomy (NCBI): domain Eukaryota; kingdom Metazoa; phylum Chordata; class Actinopteri; order Perciformes; family Scorpaenidae; genus Pterois; species Pterois miles. Next base: position 4,957,274 of record CAMQGK010000318.1, read on the forward strand.
AAAGTAATTCCCAAGACAAAGTGTGTTATGCCATGCAGCCGTTCCCCTTGAAAATGAGAACTCCATTTGAGGAGCAGGGGGGTAGTTTAGCAGGCAGGCCGCTTCCCCGTGTGTCAGAGAGGCAGGGAAACATGGCCCCGGCCACGCAGTGGAGAGCTGCGTGGCTGTAGATAGTGAGAGGAGATTTGTCATCCTGAGCCACATGCTGACATGATGTTGGGCTTCTTTAATATAGAAGAACAAATGCCCACAAGCTGAAAGGACACATGGACACACCAGCACAGGAAAACTTGCAGGATGCATTATATCTGTGTATGCATATACTCTATAGAATATGTGACGTATCCACACTAATAATACCCTGCTATAAATGCATAATACCTATAGATTTTCTTTCTTATAAGCTGTGCATACAAAATAAACTTAACTTTATTATTAATGCGGTTCAAGGTGAATTGAGGCAACATCCCCATTTGGACATTTAACTAACTCGGAAAGTTGAATATACAAAAAAGTACTTTTCTTTAATACTTAACTCATGTTGGGGAAACTCACAGCTGGCAGTTTTGGAAAACAAAGAGCTCTCACGCTATGCGCTACCCACTTCCTCTGATGCAAAGTCTCTCTCTGTCACACACATACGAAGCTCGCACACAGAATCTCAGCAGGTAACTAGTGTGAAAGAACGACAAAAATATTGGTACCCACTGTGTGTTGTCCTTTGGGATTTAAGAATTAAAATGTCTAAATGCACGGGGTAGACATTAATGCCTCAGTCCACAGTGCTAATGAGAGCGTGAATAACATGGACAGTGATAAGGAGCATAGGACATGGAAGCATGTGGCTGCGAAAAATCTGCTGAGTGGCACTATTTTATGTTAAAGAGTGAGGCTGGTTTAAACCAGATGTAGATTAGACTTTTAAGGGAACATGAAGATGTACTTTTCCTTATTCTAGATACACATGTATTGAATTTGACCAGCTTTTCAGTCTTTAGTCAAGGAGCTATTCCAGGCTTTTTCTCCCAAAACTGATCCAGAACCGTATCTTTGTTGATAACACGCAAATATGGAACCATTGCCCTTAGCTGTTATGAAGTCATATGCAATGACTACACCAGAGTAGGCAGTCTCTGGATGTTGGATAGATTTTGGTGCATGTATATATCTGGTTTGTTTAAAAGTGTTGGTAAAGTGGTAAAAATGTGTTACCCTGTGATGAAACCATGTCAAGGCCTGTACTTTTCTGCTATGACCTGAGCGAAGGTAATAACTTAAAGTCCCAATGAAACAGAAGTTAGAGCATCTTTAGCATCTGTACTGAAAGTATTTCAGAGCGAGACAGAATATTTTAGCATTTTACAATTACAAGAGGGATTTAAATTAATTTTTTGGACCTCTGAAAAATGGGTGGGCTTAGAATGTAATGCGATAGAAAGCTACAGAGTGGCATGTCTAGAAGGTAACCTACAAATTGTGAAAACTTGCAACAACTCTTGCGGGACTTGCTGCCCGACATTTGACGTCAGTGCCTAAACGTAACCATTTAAGGTCAATGCCTAACCGTAACCATTCAAGGTCAATGCCTAACCTTAACCATTGAGGTCAATGCCTAAACTTAAACATTTGACGTCAATACCTAACCTTAACCATTCAAGGTCAATGCCTAACCGTAACCAAATGAGGTCAATGCCTAACCTTAACCATTCAAGGTCAATGCCTAACCGTAACCAAATGAGGTCAATGCCTAACCTTAGCCATCTGCAAGAGTTACCTTCCTGAGCTATGACTGCAACAGGAGACTGTGGCTCCACAGCACCTCCCTTATTGCTAAGTTGCAGATTGACTGATAGATGTCACGATATTAGTTGAAATTCATTGGCAATAGCTTCTTAAAAGCTTTTTTATATATAATTATTTTTAAGCACACATCATATTTTGTTTTACAGACAGAATAGATGATTGAAGAAGTAGATTTTTTTTTAATTTCCAGGGTTAAAAGGGCATTTTTCATTTCATCTACATTTTAAGTAAAGTAAAAGATATCACAATTTGATTAATCTGTGCCTACAGCAGAGATTGTCAGGGAAGATATGGCCTAGGGGTTAGAGGAATGAGGGAAGCAGATATTCTTTTTAGCCACAAAAAATAAAAAAAATAAAAAAATAATCAACACCACTTGCACAATAACAGCAGTATAAAACACTCAAGAAACCCTTATCGGTGTTCTGTTGAAGTTAATCTTGTAGCCTTGTGTTATTTTTAAAGGCAGATTTTCTTAAAAACTCTCGAGGTAACTGAGATGGCATTGGGAAAGGTGACATTACCTCATCCCCCTGACAGTTTGCTAACTTAATTATAAACCATACTTCAAGGCAGAATATAAATTTACATGACTTATTAAGGTGTTTTTGCAGAGCTCACCCAACACTGTCACAGCTTCCAAATGGGGTATGAGATGGTGGTGTGTTTCTCTAAGATACATTTAAATCCTGCAACACAAAGAATGTATGGCGGTACACTAGGTGTGTAAGAATATCTAAAAAATATTGAGTATCATGATAGTATGTTTTGTGATACTGTATCAATTCTCAAAACCACTATTGATTATTATGACTATTTGACAGATGAACTCAGTCAGTAAAGAGATGCGCCCTCTCAAAGTAGTGCAATGATGTTCGATATTACAGGAACTAAATTATAAATGCTATAAATGCAAATGCAGAACCCATTGTTCTTTTTACTCAGATTTGATGTATATGGTGGTGTGTTCTTTATACTATGACAGTTTTCCTAATATTAGATTATAAAATCACAATATATTGCATTGTGTACAGTATTGCAATATATTGCCATATATTATGTACTTTATATACAGTATATACATACACACAAGTTGGTACACACTTTTTCAGATGAAAGCATTGCAGCATTACCTCGCCTATCAGCGGGTGCTGTTATTGTCACTGTAGATGTATTAGTTTCCTCTGATAGGTCAGGACTGTGCTGAACTCTCCAGACTTCCAGTATTAAGAGATTACTGCAAAACAATAGAAGCAAAATGTGGATGTCCCATTTTGTGTTACTATATTCACTGACCCCTTTTTCCCATATCCAGAATACCCATCACCTTGTCTCATTGAAATTCTCCCACATATAACTGCTTACCAATTGGGGATCATTAAACTTTAAGAGCAGCACCACCGGGTTATCCAAAACTGGATCATGCAGTGAATGTGAAAGCCTGAATGTTCTCGCTGTTACTTTGTTGTCAGTCTTCTAAACTAAACAGATGAATCTCTGACAGGCGCTGCTTCCTTTCCTGTTCACAGTCCTCTGTGTATTACAGCTTGCTCACTGATGATGCTGATGTTTTTTCTGCGGAGAGAGATTGGGCTAAAAGGGAATCTTGCTAATACATGGGGTAAAAACAGTTTTTCTTATGTCTAATAATCCCAAGGAAGCAGTATTTATTACAGGCCCTGTGCATTTTAAATATGCTTTGCATTAATCACAGACCTCTCGGCTAAAGGTCCTCTCAGTTTAAAGATGGTTTATTATATTGCGTGAACCCTTAAATGCACTGGTGCATATTCTGCATGCATGTACACATATATGGACTATTGCATGCAGTCACAGGAAAGAGAGGAATGAAGTGCTACAGACTTCCATTATATGTGGTGGTTGAAGGCAGGCTATGATGACTTGTAAGTGCATGAAGGCCACAGCTGTGAGGAATATCAATAGCAGGGAGACAACAGTGCAATTGTTTGTCAGTGTGTGTGTGTGTGCGTCCTCATGTTGCATAGTGAAATACATTCATTTCTTTCTTAGCCGGTGCATGTGTGGCTTTGTAAGTCTCTGCAGGTATGCAAATCATTTGACATGTATGTATTCCAATACCTCTGCAGCTGCTGGCAAGTCATCTGTGTGAAGCGTGGGTGCATGGAAGCGTACTTTAGATGTGCAGCAATATTCTTCAGCCTTTATATACCCCTCGAGGGCCAGGCTCCCCATGAAGGCAGCAGGGGTCCTAACAGGGCACAGTCACTCAATGCCAGAGCCTGTCACTCAGCACTAGGACTCCCTCCATCTCCTCACTGCTCATACGCTGCCCTCTGCTCAGCTGTCTCGCTAACCGGCAAATGATGAGAAGTGACAGCCAAGGACAGCCCCGTGCTCAGCCACAGCCTTGGAATTGAGTCACCATGCAAAGTAACAGCATAGCCACAAACACACATGGCACCTCAGGGTCCAGATGCATAAAAGTCTGTGTAAATTCACAACTACTTCTTTTCATCTGTAAAGTCACATGTACGCCTGATTCTGTTTTATAAATCTCAGTCATTGGGGAGCTGGGCACATGTGCAGGACCCTCATTTCCACTCCCACAGGTAGCCATCAACGGATGTAGAAACGCCTTTAAGCATCCATTTGTACATTAATTGAAAAACTTGTGCGTGCTGCACCACTCATTAGACCTCTCAGTGAGTAAGGACGCAAAGAAAGTGCAGTTTCACCGACCGTTTTGCATTGACGTGGTCGTCCAACGGTGCCAGAGCATCTGTCATTACGCATGGCTGTGGCTTTTTGTAGGCTCATGACATGTTTCTGTAAACCATCACTGCAGTAAAATGATTCACTGACAGCGATCATGTCGCAACAGACTTTACAAAGTGCTTCACATTGAGGATAGAATAAAACCATCATTAACAGGGAGATGATAGCTCAAATGTGACTAGAAAGAATGATGAAATTCATCATTTATAAATAATTTACAGTTAATTATAAATGTGCCTTTAATTGACATTTTACAGAATGCTGTGTAGCCTACAAAACATAATAATACAGTAAGCTAAATTGGCACCCAACTTATATTCAGCCTCTTCCTTATCATATCACCCACAGCTATTTGTAGTACAGTATGTGTGAGGTGCACACGTTCTCACTGCACATTCCTCATTTACAAATACCAGTTTATGTGTGGGGGGAATAGGCCTACTCATGGTTTTTGTGCATACACATTGTTTATACATCTGGCCCCAGAAGTCTTCTCCTCACAGTTAAATACTGTAGTTTTCACACACCTTCCAACTGTGAACACTGACAAGCCAACTATGAACACACAGTATGTAAATTACACAACTTTGGAGTCATGAGAAGTTGCATTACAGCCTCCCTACAGCTCCAAGATAACAAGTCCCAGACAAGTCTCTCCACTGAACACACACAGACAAAATTAATGTCAAATTAAAGTAACAGAAAATCTGCAACCAGTTTTGGCCATTAACCTATTACTGTACTTATAACATATGACAGTATATTAATTACTTTTTTCAGTGATGAGTAGTATAAATGGTACACAATTTGAAATGTAGTACCTACATAACCATAACTAATCTTAGTCTTCAATACATCTCAAATACAATAAATCACTTATTAACAGGGGAAATGAAATTAGGTGGCTACCACCTTCAGAAAAATAACATTTTTCTAGCTTCACGTTATCAATACACAACCACAAATAAAAGCACACACACTTTGTTGATGGTTTAACCAGCCCCACTAAGTCACAGATTAGTTAGGGCTTGATAATAATAACTCCATGCACAATGTGGCATTGCTATAATTTTCAATGGATGGTCTGTCCTCAGTCTACCTCTGAAATGTTGAACTTAAAGGAATACTTCACCCCAAAATTACTATTTACTGTATATATCATTTTCTCACTTTGTGTTCCCTTGAATTCTTGAAGAAAACTTTGTTTTTCTTGCATGGTTTCATGGTGAGTGGAGAATGCATAAACCGAGTACATCCTTAATGAACTGAAGTAAATGGAGGCCAGGTTTAACAACAGCAAAACTATATCCAAACATCTGTTTATAAGCTCTCACACAACGTGTGCAGCGTAATCCAAGTCTCATTAAGTTCAGTCCTTAACAAACACATGCATTTTTACCAAAATCGTACTGTTTAAAGCCCTTCTAGGGATGCCAATTTGGAAATTTTTTAAAACCCATAACCGACCCTTGTTAACTGATTATTAACCAGTGGTGCACCAGCTGCAGTGTATGACCACAGCAGAAAACTGAGTCCCTAGTTAGCAGCCACGATGCTGTGTGCTTTGTCACGGATGCATGCAGCCACTTTTCCAGTAAAAGTCTCCACCATGGTTTAGCTGCCAGGTTGTCAGCTGTGTGTCTGCACGGCGTAACGATAGCGAGTGTCCGACACACCGTGTGTATGCTTGTGCTTCCTTCAGAGATGTAGCGTTGCTGGTGGCTTCATGCTTGCTGTTGTCACACACACGGTCCGTCAGTGCGCCGTAACTTCAGCGAGTATCTGACAGACTGAGTGTGTGGCGGGGTGAGTGTGGGGTTGTTGTGACATTGTAGCTGTGAACGAAGCTGTAGCAGTGTGTGAACAGTTTGTCGGTGAATATACGCGACAACTCCTCAGGCCAAGCCCCCATGAAGAGCGCCGGTCGTTGATTCCAATGTTTGGAGTGGCCAAACGGTGATACTACAACTTCTGTTTGTCGCGTGACATCATTGTGCCCAGAAAGACTTTTTCCCATAGACTTACACTAAGAAATAAACATTTGTAACTCAGCGGTAAACCAACTGCAGTATGAACTCACTAATAGCCAAATGCAGTTATTTCCTTCCTCTGTTTATGTCTATGGAGACCCAGACCGCGATGACAGCACAAGCCGTGATGTTAGAACCCTGTGAGTCATGTGACCGAGCGGACATTACTGTGCATATTGGACATGTTCAGCAGGGCCCAGTAAGACCCTGAAGACCCCAGAAGATCAGCGTACCTTTCCAGACGGAAGTTGCGCCATTTTGGCTTCATGCGTCACTGAGCAACGTTCATAGGAATAAACGGGGCTCCGCCTCCAACACTGTATCCAGTTCTCTTAATACATCAATGCCTCAGACACAAGACCCGAGCCAACTTCCTGTATCTTCCTGCATCTTTTAACATCAAACATCTGCCTATGACCTTAACTACAGATTCCTGCAAAATACCTTTGATAGACAACATGTCTATATAAGAGTATTTTTAACAAGGGCGCCACTCTTTGCTCTTTGGTAAAATGTGTACGGATATGGAATGATAATTGTACTAGACACAACTGAAGTGCCATTTAAAGTGCAAGCCTTTGTATTCATTGAAATAAACAACAGGAGTGCTCTGCATTTATCTTGATGATGCATTATTGACCAAATACATCCCTCCCATTACTTTGGGCCAAAACATGAGGTTAGTTGAATCTCTCGAGTCTCTGAGGTGCCAAAGTGAAACTAATGCAACTACATCTTATTCATAATGAGACAGTGCTATGGGTCGTTCAAAGGCAAGGTTGGTTGTATTAAAAATTTATCAGTGAATAGAACCTCTCCTACACTGAGGCATGATGCATTGCTGAACTGGTAAAGCATGCATTATTAAAAAAACACAGATCACATTTAAGCAATCTGGGGAAAGTGCAAACCTCACATTGGTACAATTTAGTGTTGGTAATGCTAAATACAAGGTGACATAACAGACAATATGGTGAGAAAAAAGCAGTAAAATCGCAAATTAATAATGGATGCAGACTTTTGTTTCTGGTGGTGAAATGGGACTTTGACTTTGTAATTTCGCTTCCTCATTATGGTGGGATTGTGTACTTCTAAAAGTCAGTGCAAATTTTATAAGCCAGGGGAATTGTTGATACAGATTTTAATGGCAGAATCTGCAATACCTTTGCATACGCTTTAGAGGACAATTTAAGTGGGAGCTTTATGAGACACTTAATTTGAGCCGCGTGGGCAGTTCGGAAGATTCAATAAAAAGAACAGACCTTTTACGGTAGAGGGATGGTGCATTAATGCAACGGCTCCATTTGGCAGCGACAGGTAAAATGAGAAGAAAAATAGATGCCAACCTTTTGTTGTGAACAAAGACGACAGCCTTGAGAAGGGTTCCCCTCTACAGATGGCTACGCTGGGATCTTGCTGAGACGCTGACACATAGAGACATGAAACGAAATGAGTCTGGGATGACTTCACAAACTTTGGTGAGCTCCAGCAGTGGCTAGCTCCCTGGGGCACAAAACAGATCGCGCCTCACACAAGCTGGATTGCGTGAGGCCAGTGAGATGCTTGGCCTTGGTACACAGGAGCTGAGGCCTTCAGGGCCGAAACACCAAGCAACAGACAATGATGTCCTCTATCAGCCTCTCTTCTCAAAGCCGATTAGAGTACCGGGGGCTAGGAGAAGCGACTATATCATCCCTATCCATCTGGAGACGGCTCTTTCTCAGCCAAACCTCCAGACACAAACTGGCAGCGCTCTGAGGGGTGCGGCTAAAATCACACTACAGAGAGTCGTGCAGTTTAGGAAACTTTGCATCATAGTACAGTGGTTAACCTTGGAGGGGGGGCGGGGGGAATTGTTTATTACCTCAATCAATCAGTCTCTATATTGACATATAAACATGATTTCAACAAAGGCGCAGGCAGTTTTGGTTTTGAGTAAAATGTGTCTGAAAGCTGGTTATGTGTTATTTAAGCTCTGTCAAAAGGAATGACAAATGTGCACAATCAGTGTGGTGCACGATTGAGTTTTATATTTGAGTGGGGAGAACTCATTTTTCACTGACACATCCACTTTCCTGTCACTCACAGATACCGCCGTCCTCGAAAACGACCAAATAAGAAAATGTCCTAAAATTCCTATCTGTCTTTCTATCTACAGTGTTGGAGCCAGGATTGTCCAGGAGGGGGTCAGATCAGGTCAGTACTGCTTTTACTTTTATTTTTCAATCAATGGTTTCTGAAAAAATGTTACAAAATAACATCAAAACAATATGATAATTGATAAGACATTACTTTAGATATGTAGCTTTGTTTTATTTTTGATTGCTGTAAGAATTTTTTGGGGAAAAATATAAAATCACATGGGTCAGAAATAGGGTGACCAAGTACACCCCTTTCACCATAGTTTAACTGTGCCACTGACCAATAGATTAATCAGCATTTTTCATTCATTCAAGTCAAATTCAAGAACTAAATAAAGGATCTGTATCTAGATTTGTATCCACGCCAGTCCAGTAGCTCACGTTTAGTGATTTTAACTGCATTGCCTACTAAAAGGACTGTTTTATGTCTAATAAAAAAACTGTCTAATCATAAATAGCATTCAGAACTGGAGTTTATGTAATTGTCTACTGTATGATGATATTATAAACATTGAGTCTGACAAAGCTGAAGACATCAGATATCATCTAATATGATATCAGTCTGTGCAAACTGATGGGACCAGCTGCTGCTCAGTCCTATATGTCCAAAAGTCCTGAATAAAAGTATAATCGAGGGATACCAACTTTTATTTATTATGTGCTACCATTAAACAGCGGTCAGACCACAAAATGACATTTGCTTGTCCGTGCAAAATAGATGTGGCCCTCATATTTAGTATGCCAGAAAACTATGTCCCGATACATAGTATGTCAAATGCAGTATGCCAACAATACCAGGATGTCCTACTATATCCATATGCAGTATGCAAGCCAGCATGCTTCTCTGGCAACACTATGTTTTTAAGGGCAGCTGCAGTATGCACTGTAAGTTAAAAGAAAGTATGTGATTTGCAATGCAGCTTAAAGCTGCAGTGCATAGAAATTGAGCAAATATAATAAAAAACGAGTTATTTTTATAAAACGGTAACTATCATGTTCCTCTGTGTCCTTCGGTGCTCCTAATGGCATCTGCAAGATTTCATAGACTGGAGGAAAACAACCAATCAGCTGAGCTGGTTGACTGTCAATCACTTGTGAACTCTGATCAAACGGTCAAACTAGGCAGCGCTGATCAAATATGAATCAATATTCTGTTACTGTAATGATTATTTCTCACCTCAGATGTTTTCAGAAACATCTTGTAGTTGCTGTTTAGTTATAACATCTTTGTGACCCGGGAGCCTTGTTGAGATCATTTGAGGAAATATCAAGCACCGCCTCCCAGATGGAACACAGCCAATAGGAATGCTCTCTCTCTGTCTGAAATGACCTGTGATTAGCCAAAGTTTCCCATCACTGACTAGATGTTTTAAAGTCTGTAAACAGTGCCAAGAAGAGGTGCAGAAGTCTAGTTTTCTCACAGAACACTTGAATTAAAATATGCTGAAAGGTTATTATATTATAAAGGTTTAAGTAACATAGTGACCGGGCAGTAGCTCAGTCTGTAGGGAGTTGGCTTGGGAACCGGAGGGTCACCGGTTCAAGTCCCGACATGGACCAAAAACTGAGTGTGAACTGGTAGCTGGAGAGGTGCCAGTTTACCTCTTGGGCACTGCCGAGGTGCCCCTGAGCAACGCACCAAACCCCCAACTGCTCGGGGCGCTTGTCAGGAGCAGCCCCCTCACTCCATTTACTGCATGTATGTGTGTTTCAGGTCTGCATGTACCATGTATGAGTTTAACAGAGTGTAAATTGAATTTCCCCATTGTGGGACTAATAAAGGTAGATCTTCTTCTTCTTCTTCTTCTAGTTGGTGAACTGCTGTAGCAAGCGAGCTAACAGTCAACTCATTAGCTGGGTAGTCAAAATGTCTCCCAGAGCTTCTCTCTATTTTCTATCTGTTGTTCTGTAGAGGAATTTTGTTCACCATAAAACACCATTTTTTTTGTTAGCTCAGTTCGGTCACTAACAGAACATTAAGTTCACACATTTATTCAAAAGCTGAATAAAATGTGAATGGTGCAACACAGCTAATAAGCCATGATAGCTTCCTCTATTTTGGACTCTCTGAGTCTCCATCCCTGCATTTATTTTTCTGTCTGTCAGACTGTCTGTTTGCATGTCTGTCCGATGTGTCTACCTGGAAATAGTAGAACTGAAAGGACTGCAGCTGTCCCTTGGTCTTTTGTTCCTTCTCATGTTGTTTTGAGAGCTCAGAGGGAAAAGCAAAACCAGTCTGCTTTGTTAACACTCAACAATCAGGGCTGCAATAGTCTGTTCTCAAATGGAAGAAAAAATGAAAGTCTGCCACCCGCCTGGCATGCTCTTTCTAACCTTTTTCCCTACGTCTCTCTCACATGCACACATAAGTGCTGTACTGTGTAGAGGCTCGCCGTCAAACTTTGCAGCACATCAAACATGCGCTTGTATGCATACCTGATATGCTGCAGTGCAATCGAGATAATTTTAAGCGTTTTAATTTTCTCACTTGAATTCCTTCACACGTACACTTCATACCTGACGTGTAATTGCAAGGAAGAAATATGGGCTCCAACTTGACATATATAATCCACAGTGCCCCCCGGCTACATTTCCTGTCCAGTAACACTGCACTCATTTAAAGCACAGGCAGGAAAGGTATAAAAGTGTTCACAGCAGGAATCCGTGCAGTTGTTCCAGGAAATGACCATTCGGTACAGAGAGAACTGTCAGCCTAATCAGACCTGAAAAAGTAGTGTTCACTTGACAGACTGGCAGCCAATGACTAGGAGAGATGCTGCTGTCAAACCATCCATGCTTCTCCAAGACACATGCTCCAACCCCTGCATACTATTCATATAAATAGTATATTGGTGTGTCAATTTACAGATGTTTTTTTGTTTGTTTTTTTGGTGAAATTAGTGTACGGTGCACTTTTCCAAACACATTTGGGTTTGTAGTTCTGCAGGCGTCAACTGACTCTATACAGGAGGCTAAAGTCCTGTCCTCTGGTGCACTGCACTAAATTTACACAGTAAATTGTCAGCCAATCAGAATGAGCTAAAATCTTTCGCCACATGTCAGAACACAGCTCTGTATTCATTTTTCTTCAGTGCCCGAAGACGTGACATCAAGACGACGCCATACTTTTCTACATCATTGCATCAAGCTGAAAAAGCAGTAGTAACTCATTATAATGAAAAGCACGTACTCAATTAAAAGTACTTAAATATTATCAACATATTAACTTAAAGGACTGGGGACAGTGTTTTTAAAGATATCTTCATACAACACTTGTGAACGTGAATATTATGTTGTGAAAAAGCAAATGCTTTTCAGAACACGGATGATTTTTTGTTACGTACATTACTGTGAACAACAACATGGACGCTCTGTAGTCTGAACCAAGACGGCAAAATGTATTACTCTTATCAAAGCAGCGCATACCAGATCCACTGCTTCTGTTCTTACCTTTCACAATAAAAGCCCTAGATTGCCCCTACCCCTGCATTGTGCAACTGGTTTCCACTCAATTCACTAAAAGGAAACTAAAATAATCAGTTTAAGCTATACAAAACTTTACCTCAGACAGACTGCCAGAAGCTGCTCTGAGTCAGTAGGATCCCGGTGGGTCCGCCTGCCCAAATTTTTTCAAACCTTTTATTGAAAAAGTGTGCTGCTGCAAGTATTCCACATTTTTGTGTCATTCATTCATCATGGTGTGTAAAGACCTTAATTAAAAACAAATGAATTATTGTTTCAGTCATGAAGACTATAGATAGCAGATAGAAGATAGCAAACAACAGAAAGAAAGATTAACTTTTTCAGAAAGACTGATGAAAGAACCCCTCAGTAACAGATTACAATGTGTCAGCCCAGAAGTGGCATCAGGGCCTCAGTTCTCTATATGTACGCATGTAAAACGTGCATTTGAATCCACTTACCATTGGTGTGAAATAGTGTAGCAGCGTGAGTAGTACAGTATTTCCCTCTGAATGTGTTGTAGTAGAAGAAAAAATAGAGGATATTGTCAGCAAGGCTTAACGTGTGTGCCTTTGAGGAGCAGATATATCCAATGGAGTTGAAATAAAATGTTATAAGTATGCTTATACAGTGTGTTTTGTCTTTTTGATCCAGCTTCCAGCAGCATTGCTTTGTTCTGCTGCCACCTTGCCACCCATTCAGCTTCACTTACTGTTAATCAACTTTCCTTCAATGTTGAGGGAGTTTTACAGCAGTAGGAAACAATAAGTAGAAGGAGTAGAGTGCATGGCCCGCTAATGGGACCATTTCATTCCATTTAAAAGGGCAATATTCAGCCCAGCTGTTTAAATAAGCATTGCTAATGTAACTCAGGGGCTCGGCGATGGGCATTATCTACCAAACAGGGCTCCATCTGGCAGAGGCGCACTGATTTTTATTTTTATTCCCTACTGTTTTTACCCAGGTTTGTTTTATAGAGAACAGGGCAACCGAACCACTATAGCTCTGCTATGTATTTTGAGGATCACCAGTGTTTTTTCTCTCTCTCTCTCGCTCTCTCTCTCTCCGACTCTCTGAACAAGGCTGAGCTAAACCTGATGTATGCTGCTTCCCCAACTTTCCCTCTAAAAACAAATCAAGACTGACTTCACACTCATTGAGGCATATTTGTGTATACCAAATCCATGCAAATCAGTGACTGGAAACAACAGGCAATTTCTCTAAAGACTGAAATTCCCCTTTCACAGGAGATTTTGGCTGCCAGCTGGGGAAACATGGATGAGATTGCTGCCCCCTGAGCAAGGTATTTAAATGAGGTAGCCACATCTGTGTTTGCTCGGCTACAGGGGGTAGATCTTGCTACACGCCAAGGAGCCAGAGGCTGGGATGATGAGCTTGTGAGGACTGTGTTCAGCTTGGTCAGTTCCTCTCTGACTTCAATCAGATTCTCTGTTAGAGGAATTTAATTTGCATCACACGCCTCGTCGGTCAACTCTCCTATTTTATCAAAGCATTTTCAGAGGCATCACCCCCACTGACTTCTCTCAGCCTGGTCTGAAATGCACCTCGGCATTTAAGCGTTAAGATGGACTCCAGTGGTGAAAATGATGCCTCTGCTATTTTGTTTCAAAAGTGAAATATCACTTTCAATTTTTTATGATTCCGTGCACTGTATATTGTGGCTCGGCTCAGTTGCGCGGGAAGGCAGACACAGTGTCAGAATTACTTAACCCAGTGGAGAGCTGATTTTGACCCAGTCTGTCAACCCAGTCAGAGGTATCCTCCTCCCTCTCCGTCAGAGTCTTGCCCATCACAGAGAAGAGGCTGTGTCAGGGAGATGAACCAGCGTCAACTAACCTAATTGGACATGAAATGCTATTAGCCCCCCAGCTACCGAGGTTCAAGTTTATTGGGGCTTGTCATTACAGATTCTCATCTCCTGATTTTGGAATAGGTGAGCATGGATTATCACCACTGCTTGAGACGATGCTAAGTCCCTCTTGCTGACAGCTGAAATCTGTGCACCTTGGTCCCATCCTGTGTTTCATTATGGTGATGTATGAAGAAGGGTGAGGTTTCAACAAACCCCAATCCCCTGTCTCCTTCATGCCTTCACGAAGCGCTCATCAAGTAAGGTACCAAGAGGGAAGCGCTCTAGGTGATCGTTTCTCCTATAGTCATTAGCTCAGAAGAGCCACTGCGGATGGTTTAAAGGCCAGGTCCAGTCAGCTGTAGAAAACATGTAACACAGCTGTACTCATTGCTTGAGCTCTGCATGATGTAATCATCACCACGAAGCTGGCAGAGCACATGGGCAATGACATTTAGTTGGGCAAGTTAATTTTTGGTGCTCAGGTCTCCTTTGGTAATCTCTCCTGACTCCAAATGAATCCACTTCGCTGGGTTGGTGGAGTGGTGCAGCTGTGGTGTTTAATGCAAATGAAGTTATGCAGTTTGGGTTTTCTGGCAGACAGTTTTTTTTTTCCCCAATCTAGTACACGCTTACAGTAAAGGTCTATCAAAATGCAGCTTTCAGTGTAATTTAGAGTCTGGATAGATAATTGAGCTATTGATTACCAGTAATGTCATGCACAACTCCTTGTATATTGAGTAGGGTTCTTCCAGTTAAGCTGATAAAATACTTCATGCTATCATGATGCATTCTTTCCATCGACATTGTCCACTTTTAGGGATCTGCTGCATGTAATTTACCCAACTTTTCCACAGATGCAAGCTTTTAGGTTATGGATAAATTGTGCAGACTATAGCGTATAGTGTCTTAAGCTCTTCACCAAGCCAGTCAGGATAATTAGTTTTTATCCATCATTGTCTGGGGGCGGCAGTAGCTCAGTCCGTAAGGACTTGGGTTAGGATGCGGAGGACCCGCGTTCAAATCCCCTATGGACCAAGACCAACTGGTTGCTGGAGAGGTGCCAGTTTCCCTCTTGGGCACTGCCGAGGTGCCCCTGAGCAAGGCACCAAACCCCCAACTGCTCTGGGCGCTTGTCAGGAGCAGCCCCCTCACTCTGACATCTCTCCATACATATCTGCATGTATATGTACTGTGTGAACAACAGAGTGTAAAACTGAATTTCCCCACTGTGGGACTAATAAAGGAATATCTTTCTTTCTTTCTTTCTTTCTGTTATTTAAACAGGATCATTATAGGGACTCAATTTTCCTGCATAACACAATCATAAAAGTGGCCAGGTGTTTGTTTTTTTACAGCATTTGCATGGTTGGGCACAGATACGGTGCAAGGTTATGGAGGCATCAGTTTAATCAGGAAGACAATCTTAATTCATTTATAATTAGATGAAAAAGATGATGCCATTGACAATTTTTGGCTCGAGCAAAGGGGCCAGCCCACAAATGCAAAAGTCTGTCACTGAGTGACTGAGTGATGAAGTTACACAGTTGGTCGGCCGAGTGCTGGTGTTTCCTCATTGGTTGTTGCCCTTTCAAAATGAAAAGGCGGGAGCAGTTCTTTATGTAAATGACCCGATCCAGCGTGATGTATCCAGCTCATGAAACTAGGACCAAGCTGTGAAACTCAGCGATGTAGTTTTAAATGAAAGAGATTCAGCAGTGGCATAGCCTATTTCTCGATTAAAATGTTTTCCAAAGTAGATTTTGGTGGATTGTTTATACAGAATAACAGAAAGGTTGCGAGCAGGCTGTCATACTATTTACAGTTTGAAACAGCCAGCAGAAAACCAGGGATCAATCGTGCACTCCATAATAGGATATGTCACCTCTTGAGAGGCCAGTTGAGTGGAGCAGTGCTTTCCCTAGTGTCGTGCCAACCTGGTGGACATGTACTGCTGGATTTAACATGATAGACATGACCACTGACTATTCCTATAACAACTTAGCCACAAATTGACAGACTGACCATACACGGTCCAGCCATTTACTCAGTTCTGACAGTCTTGTTTTAGTCCAACCAATCACATTTAGCCTGCGAGCAAACCGTCTGTTTCTCTGCTGCTGTCAGCTGCTTTTTTAGTGACTGATCAGTGTAACTTGCATAGGAAAACAAAAATATAGACAGTACACAGTAATATATAATAGATACATGTTATTATAGCTTGTCACATCTACATTCACCTATTTCCCAAGACTGCAATTAGAAAGCCCTGACATGACAACTGAAATGAACGTTGTGCATCATGATTAGGGAATTAAAATAGTTTAACGGAAAATTGTGGTCTCATTGAGGGAGAGTCCATGTAAGAATTATGAACTATATAGCCCGTCCCACTTAACAGATTACTGACTAGACAGAGTGGAGAGTTGTCAACATTGACACAAAAAATCTATTCAAATCTAACTTTTTATTGTTGAGCCATATTTTTTATTCATTTTCTATGAAGCATACACTTGATGTGTCTAAACTTTGAATAGACATGAAACTATTGGATAACTTTATGCCCACAGGTATACAGTAGTACCATCTTTACTGCCATTGGGGTGCAATACGCTTTTGTTTGATGAAGGTTTGGCTCCGGGTTTATTTCATCTACATCTTTCTTTGTTGTAACTGTCTCATTTTTTTCCGTCAATTTTCACCTTCCAGATAACTAAAGAGGCATTGCTTGTTAAGTTTGAGCTTTAAAAGTGAACTGAACAGTGTGTTGAGAAACTAAATTTGCACCATGTCCCTAGTTTATTACATACTGTGCCTCAAATCCACTCTGGTACATGGTCTGGACTGCAGATGAATGGGCTTGTACGGAGATGTTAATAGAATCTCTGGTATCACACACTGAAAAGAAACTGATTTTTTTTTCACTGATTGCAGTATTACACCATACATTTCTTTGTCAATTCTGAGAAACTAGCAATGTATTTTTTCTCATACACAATTCAGAGCTTGACACACACATACAGACACAAAGAAACTCTTTAGCACCTTGTACTAGAAATTCATCTGCGACTGGATATTATTCATCAGGAGTGGAGAGTTACACATTAAACTTATTACATTTGGTCCCAGCCAAAGAATGATGATAATATAGACTATGACTAGTTGTGACTATGACTTTTTAATGTCAGGAAGTGACACGCATTACACCATTTTTCTCTCTGAGATATCCCTAGGATCCCTTTAATTTTGCAGGCAGATCCCAGCAGTGCCTCAGCAGCTGTTAATATAAAAAAGCACACACATTTATTGACACTGATATATAATGAAGCAGTCTACAGTATAATGCAATAAAGAGTATGGGTATTAGTGTATTGTGCCTATTTCCAAATCAGTGTGCAATATCCATAAAGTTGAACCAGGGATGAGTTTACTCAAGCTACTTTAATGAGCCATGGTACAATATTTTACTGCATGTTGACAATCGAGACCAAATATATATTAAGGTTTGACAAAATTATTATTTAGTATGCTAACAGTGAAATGTAGTGCAGAAAACCAAACTCTGTGGCCTGATGTTGTTTAGTTCCTGCATTCATTTTGTTTTATTTTCCTCTCCTTGTACCTCCCCTCTGGCTGGTGTTGCCTTTCTCTGAGTTCATGTGAGCAGTGATGCATGGTGACCAGACGGAATAATTACCCAGTTTCGGCTCCGTTGTGCAGGAGTGCACATTGCTTTGCTCAAGCCACCACCACCACCAGCGACACCTAGACTAACCATCTGACAGATTAGGAAATGCACAGCGTGAGCTGTAGGGTTATTGTTTAATATTACCTGGACAGTCCCGGTTCAGTGCAACATATTCTGTTACAACGGTTTGTAGGATATATTGTAAACAGTTATTCCTCTTTTTTTGTGCATTTGTCTACAAATTTCTGGCGACACATAACACACGTGCCAATGTCCAGTCGTTACATGATATGGTCTTTTCACAGTACACTTCCGTCTTCACAGGAAACATCTCCTTTAAGTTTAGGCAGAAAAACTACTTTGTTAGGGATAGAAAAAGATCAGTTTAGTTAAATTTAGGCAGCAAAACTACTTAGGTTTAGGAAAAGATCAACTTATTTAGGTTTAGGTAACAAAACTCCTACTTAGGTTTAGGTACATAAACAGCTTAGGTTTAGTACAAGATCAACTTGGTTAGGTATCGACAAACCACTTAGGTTTAGGCAACAAAACTACTTAGGTTTAGGTAACAAAAACACTTTGTTAGGTTTAGGCAACAAACCGACTTAGTTATGTTTAGGAAAATATCGTACTTTGGGTTAAAATAACACCGGAAGTGACAGAAGTTACGTGACAAATAAATTAATATGTACTGCTGGTTTCACATGGGGTATGAGCACTGGTCTCCTGGGCAAAAGTCTGATGTTCTTTGACCCACCCATCCACCCCGACTTCCTCCCTATACTGCATTTATTGCCCGTTATACTTCCTGGTCCACGACTTTGTGGGTTACATGCGAAATGATTTTGTGTCATATACACAAATTACTATGCATTACTTTTCACATATGAACGGTGTATGCTCAGCCTGGTCGTGTGTGTGTGTGTGTGTGTGTGTGTGTGTGTGTGTGTGTGTGTGTGTGTGTGTGTGTGTGTGTGTCAACTGAAATACTTTACCATCACACTGATTGACAGGTGACATAATCTCTTGATGGATAGGGTAGTTCTGAGCCAGGATGTTAGATGATTATGACTTAGTTTTATCTGTGTGTTTTTATGTGTGAGTGTGCCTGTGTGTCGAGCCAGCGCTCCACTTGGGCATCAGAGAGCGATGAGCCATAGAAAGTATTAGACATGTAATCAGTGGGACTGTTCATCTCTCCATTTGGGTGAGTAAAATCCTGAGGGGCAAGTATGGAGTGTGGATATCCCCCGCCCCCCAGGGCCCGGCAGCCTCTCATGCCTGCCTCTGTAGGGCCTTGTAACGCTCACACAGGAGGGGAGCTGATGCAACAAGAAAGGCCCCTACAGAGTAGATTTTCTTTCATATCACTCTCCTTCTTTCTGCATCTGCTCTACACTGCAAACAATCTTGCGCAGTCTCTTCTACTTCGCCCCTCAAGACTCACTACCTATCCCGGCGCGTCTCTCCTCGCTTGCTGATACGGCCCCTCCTCTTCCTGTCGGGCCATTTCATTATTCTGTTGTTGAATATACTGCGACCAATTGTGCCAAAGGAGTTGGTTTGCTATAATATGAAAATCTGACCTCATCTCGCTGAGGTCATGGGCAATAAACACCTGACAAGAGGGTGGGCCGATGGAGCTTCAAATTCTAATCTTCTCTTAGCACCCTGTTGGTTCGCCGTGTTACCAGGGTCAGCTCGCTTCCCCCTCCCAGTGGTCAGTTCGAGCCAGAAGAGTGTGGAGCATTTTATTTCCATGCCTCCGCCTTCCTCCCTTCTCTAGCGTCAGATTTATTGATATTGACCTTTTGCTGAAATTAAGCGTGTAGATCCCTGAGCAGCGAGAGCAAAGTTTAAACCAATTAAAGAGCACTTCACCAATCAGCAAGGCAAGGCTTGAGCTGTCTCACAGGCTGGCCCAGTGAAATTAAAATCATTTGCACTGTATCAAACCTGTTCACCGGGCAAACAGTGCCTAAGTAATCTGATTAGATGAGCCATCTAAAAAAGAGCAAAGGATCTCCTTGAGTCTAGAAATATTATGATAGAAGTGACAATAAAGAGTCCTGGCACATACGGTTCCCTCCAGGGACCTATACAGATATTACAAAATGATTCCTACATTGTTGTCTGAATGCAAAACAAATTTAATCACTTTGATCATGCTGTTTAAGTGTATGCAGAGTTGCTTGCAATCTAATGTATTCCAAGTGGTCCTCTTATTTTCTGTTTAGGTGAACCGAGGAGAGAAAACACTGATATCTGAATGGTGTATAAGATATCGAAATAATGTTTTTGATATTATGTACATTTCTATTCATCTGTTTTATATACATTTTGAATTTTGCACATAAAATACCTGGATGGTAATGCAAGGAACAATACTGTAAAAGTATTGGGGGATATGCTAATGGCACATAAACTGCAGTTCTTTAACAGGTTTAAGAAACATGGCTTCTTTGCTTAACTGGTTTCTATTAGGGTCTCTTACATGTACGTTATAATATGGGGAAACAATTACATGGTTACTGGTCAGTTCCCGTAGCACTCTTGAAAATGGCAGATTGACCCCTTCTGGTTCGGTATGAGTCACTGCCTAAAGTGAAGGAGTTTGAGTATGTCAAGGGCTCGTTCATTGTGTTCATGACTGAGCGTAAGAGGAGTGTGAAATTGACAGGAGGATTGGTGTTTCAACCCTCACCTCCAGTCAGTTATAAGTTGTGAAAATGAGTCTGAGCACACAGGTTGAGGGGCTCAATAGAAAATTGTTGCTACTTTGCATTGAAAGGAGTTGGTTTGGGGCCTCTTGGACACGAGTCATCCTGTATTCTGGCTACACACTATGTAAGACAGTGGGGCAACCCCAGAATGTACTACTGCATGATAACATAGCAGGAGTTAGAAAACCAGGACCTTGATAAGTGGGTGAAAATGGATGGATGCATACATTTACATTTATTCACTAAGGCTTTTAGACACCGGGGGCTTTTTCTGTTTGGTTAATTTGCACATCATTATATTTTTTCGAACTGTTTTTGTCACGAGTTTCATGTGGAACATGAAAAATATGTGATGAAAAAGCAACAGAATTTTTCTTTGGGACACGATTGATTTTTCTGAGCTTTCGCACTGTGAATAAAGGCATCAACCACTCAAGTTGTGCAGGACGGGCTGAGTTGGAGGCTCAAGGAGGCTCTGTAGCCCGAACCAAGGCAGCAAACTTTATCACCCCTTTCAACCATAACAAAGACAGCACATGCCACTTCTTCAGTTCTTACTTTTCACAATAAAAGCCTTAGACAGATAATATTTGCAGGTGAATATTTTGCATTTTGATGTGTATTCATCATGTCCCGATGTGTAAAGGCCTTTAGGCAGAAGCTGAGCATATTCTCATACAACGGTTCATAGGATCTTTTACGATAAAATTATTCCACCTTTTCTGTTGGTATGAATGTCCTGCAACATGTGATGATTTCTGCTTATTACATCCATACAGTCTTTTCAAAATAAACTTCTGCCTTCACAGGAAACAACTTCCTTAGAATTAGGTGACAAAACTACTTAGGTTTAGGAAAAGATTGTGGTTTGTCTTAAAATAACTCTGGAAGTGACGTTACTTTAGTACGTAAATTACGTGACAAATAAATCAACGTTGTACTGTGGTACTTTTGGTTTCACACAGGGTCTGAACACCGGTCTCCTGGTTGAAAGTTCATTGTTTTTTGACTCACCACCACCTCCCTACATTTGTCGTAATTACACTTACGGGCTGCAAGAGGGTCACAGGTTTGAATCCGGCGTATGTGTGGAGTTTACATGTTCTCCCGGTGTAAGTTTGGGTTTTC
Organism: Pterois miles; assembly: GCA_947000775.1. Lineage (NCBI taxonomy): Eukaryota > Metazoa > Chordata > Actinopteri > Perciformes > Scorpaenidae > Pterois > Pterois miles. The sequence continues at coordinate 4,978,876 of CAMQGK010000318.1, forward strand.
TCCAGGTTCTCTGGCTTCCTCCCACAGTCCAAAGACATGCAGGTTAGGTTCCATGCAGATTATGTTCATTGATGACTCTAAATTGCCCGTAGGTGTGATTGTGAGCGTGAATGGTTGTCTGTCTTTATGTCAGCCCTTTGATGGACTGGTGACCTGTCCAGGGTATACCCCAGCTGCCCAATGTCAGCTGGGATCGGACCCAGCCCCTCCACAATAAGCGATTGCAGATGGATGGATACACAAATTACAGTGCATTATTTTTCATAAGTATAGCTAGGGACAGTGTATAAAACCAGATTCAGTTCTCATGACCGGCAGTGTTTGTGGGGATGTTACACCCCCCATGTCAAAATAAAAGGCCATCTCTTCAGAAGGCACTAAGAGTGCGGTGCCCTCCAAACGTGATGTCTCTTCCTTTAGTGGTACCCATGCCGCTCTGGGCCAGTGGCCTTTATGGAAAAAAATTGAGGCAGTGATGTTATAACAGTGTTGTAAGCAGCAGCAGCAGCAGACACCACCTTTCACTTTCTCATTGTGTGGTTGGAGAGCTGGCTGAAAGCCTAGCAGCCACTTTCCCAAATAATTCTGTTAGTTCCCATTTTCACTGCTATGACAGTCCTTGTTGTCTTTGAGGATGAGGCCGAGCTCCCATGTCCTTCATGCGTGTCAGTCCTTACTCACACATCAATCTTGTCGTTTTAATGCCATTACCCCTGCTGTGTTTTAAAAGGCTCCCACCCCTGATTTCTTAATATAGATCTCCTTCTGTAATGGCTCTTGAACAGTTGGAGAAGATTGGTCATTGACATCCTTTACCCTGCATGCTGTTACCACCCTTAGCACATTCAATACATGTGCATGGACATTTGTGTTTATCCCTATATAGCGCTCTTTGTTCATCTAGGTGTAGTTGAGCGAGTTTGAACTTTCCTATTCTGCTCTGAGGCCCGGCTGCTCCCCAGGTGATGGCTGTGTGTGTCTTGCATACAAACAAGCCTGTCAGTCTGAAAGACACGGTGTACAGTTCAGCACAGCGCCCTGCTACTGTCAGAATACAGAGGCGCCTTTACCAGCGCAATGCAAACAGAGGAAAGAACATGAAACTGGGCCTTAAGTGCATTTAGATTGCAAACAGGGTCCTGGGGTTGTAGTCAAGTCTTTTTGAGGGCCAGCGAGGGTGCTCTGCTCAACAGTGCATCAGCAGTGGAGCAAAGCTCTGTATCCAGCTACCTCTTGTCATCAGACTAGCATGGCCCGGCTTATGTATGTGCATATTTATACCCATTTGCATTTATTCATGAGTTTATTTGTTCCCTTTCTTGTCATGATAAGCTGACTTTTGGTGGTGGACTTGGCTGTGAATAATCCACTGGAACTGAATCTTTTTAACCCACTGTTTATTTAATTTATTTTCATATGAATATTAAAAGTAACATTATTATTTCCATTTCATTTTATTTCAGCGTCCCATGCGTTCTGACAAAATGTCCAGTGGTACAGTAGGGAACAGCTATTTGGATTTATCTCTATTTGTTTAGACAGCAAAATTATTTGTGTTCAGGAGGAGCAAAAAGAACAAAGTGGACATTAGCAGATTTTAAGGATGCTTAACAGTGATACTCTATTACCTTTATCCTGTTTTCCATACCTCAACACATACAGGAAAACAGTGTACAGTTAGGGCTAAATCTTCTATCACGATATAGGGAATTTAATATCTCAACAATACAGTACATATCACGATATGGCATGTTTTCTGGTTGTTCAATAAATAAAAAAATCTGGAAGAAGACACAACCTGATGAAGACTTGACACGTTGGTAGGTGTTATCCATGTCTTAAAGGATTTTTAATTCACAATCAGAGTGCCTCACATGTTTTTACAGACTGCCATCCTCTACCATGGACCTCCTTTCAAAGTAAACTGAACAGTCACTGTTATTTTAATTTTAAATAAATATGATCAATATGAAATAACCAGATGGTATGAACTTATTTTTTAAATAGTGTGATTTAAATAGTGTTAAGAGTATTTTCTCTTGAAATAAATACAGGCCTGTCCTATATTGTGATAGAAACAATATAGAAAAATATATAGAATAGATTTATATTATTTTGACGATATACTGTTTATCATCATATTCCCCAGCCCTGTGTACAATTGAGAGCTTTCTCAATCAACAAGAGGAACCCAAACAAAATAGCTTGGCTGGAACCTAATTAGAATCTGACTATAAGGTAAGTCACCTATCAGCCACATGCGAGGCAGAGAGACCGGTCTAATTAAGGCAAGGCAGTTATGAGACAAACTCAAGCAGCAGTGGAAGACCTCCTGTAGAATGTAAAATAGCAAATCATTACTTCTAGCCAAAAGAAATATTTACACCACATAGTCACAGTTGATTCTTATTTTACATTTAAAAAATGGTTTTGCACGCTGACGCTCTAATAAGGCACTGGATCACCTATTGCGATCTCCTGTCAGGGTACAGCATGCTTGCCAACTAGGAGACGCTATAAATAGGGAGGATTCCAAAACCAAAGCGAGGGCTCTGCAGGGCCTCTGCCAGAAAATCTGAAAAGCTTTAGTTTATTATCTGCATTCTGCTGACTTTTAATGAGTGAAAACAAAAAGTACACTGCCAGAGCATTTTATGTTAAACCTTTAATTTTACCTTTAATTCTCAGGAAAGAAAACTGAATAATTCATCCCTCTGGCGTAAACTTATGAATCACTAGCATAAACTTAAATTCAGCTGTTTTTATTGGGTTTTTTTGTCTCTGCTTGAGTACCTCTTTTAGTTAGCACTTTCCATTTCTCTCTCCATCTCTCGCTGACTGAAGGCCCTTCTGGGCTCAATGTGACAAGGGCACCCCTGTGCTCTGAAACCCTTTATTTCCAGTGGCTTGTTTCATGCCATGATGGCTTTTTGCTATGTCCAGCAAAGCACCACTTTGGGTGTTGCATGCTGTGATGTGAGCTGAACCCAGCGGTGAGCTCAGCTCAAACCATGAGCTCAAAGTATGCTGTCTCATGAGCATAGTCTGCTCTCTTCTGCAGGGAAACGACATTTGGTGTTGCTCTGTTGTCCTCCTGGTGGAAACAGTAGAGCTTGTAGATGCGCTACAGTGCCAGAAACGGGAAATTTTGCCATAAATCGGGAGAAATACAGTGAAAAACAGAAGTCTCCTGGGAAAATCGAGAGGGTTGGCAAGTATGGGGTACAGCAATGGTCAGGTGAAACATTACAGCTGTTCCAGCTTCAGCTGGTGAAGCTGGTGGTGATGTGAGGTGATGGAGCTTTCTGTGCAGGTATAAACTGTATCTCTGCACACACACATCAGTTTAAATGAATGTATGGCAGGCTGTCTAACCCATAGGTTACAAAGTTCAAGATAATTGGATGCTCAGCAGCTCGATTGTAGCCAAGTACAACATTTTAACTGTTAGATGTCTGCTGCCCACATTAGCTCACTAATCCTCTCCCAGTTAAACAACCTAAGCCCTGGATATATGAGCAGACCCTGTGGAAAAGAAAAAAGCAGAACATCACTGTATACGGCTATCCAAACTAGGATTTACTAGTAATAGAAATAATTTGACTATTTGCTCACAATATAATGCAAATGCAAACATGTGGGCTGTTAAGACAAAAGGCTAAACTACCCATCTTTGTGTTCCCAAGTGACACTGCTAGCAAACAGACTGGCCTTGAGCTGTAATACATTGTCCATTTATCACTGTACCTGTAGTCTAGAGCGTGATTTTGTTTGCAAATCTGCAGCTCCCATAAATCTTAATCATAAACATCCTGTTTTTTGAATGCTTGCCAAAACAATTGTGTTAAACAGGCGTTGACAACAATTTAATTTGAATTTGGCTGAAATATCTCTACAACTGTTCTAGGCCTATTGCCATCCAATTTTGTACAGACATCCATGGTTCCCAGAGGTTGAAGCCTATACTGGCTTTGGTTTTAAGATGTGAGCCCCCCCCCCCCCCCCCCACATAGTTCAACAGCTAACTTGCTTGCTAGCTAGCCCCATAGACATACTGTACATAGACGCCGTGTTGGATGTTTGTGCTTGTTGCAGCGCTACATCAAAGTGGGCGGCATATTGGACAGGGCAAGTGAATCGGGGAGCTGCCATTTTTCTGGATAAAATACACTGTAACTGTATATTTCTTAACCACTTTCAATGAATTATTATATTAAAGGGTATGATCTACATGGAGTAGAAAAATAGTTTGTCTCCAGTTACTTTGAATCTTGATAGTGAAGGTATAATCGCTTAGGAGACGAGTGTTTACTGTAAGCTTACAAGAACTGAATTACTTAAGTGATGGAAAATAATTCAGGCATCATGAGGAATTGTAAAAACTCATGTTTGTCAAGTATGGCTTTGATTTATTTTCCTTAGTTAAAATTAATACTATACTTGTAGCAGAATTCTGGGAAACCTTGCCTTAACGTGACTCTGTGTGGATCAAAAACCTTGAGTATAAAACATTTCATTGAAATTGGTTGAGAAATGTAGATGTTATAGAGCTTTTTATGCAGAAAAAAATGGCAGCTCCCCCGTTCATGGTATTTGTTTATAGCCCGGTCTTGTCCGGTCCAATATGGCGCTGACGCTGATGTAAGATCCAGGAATGAATGCGGCATCTATGTATAAATTGACGCTTTCAAATGGGGTCATGTTAACCGTGATTAGGAGTTAGGTCCATATGAACATGTCGTATTCAAAACCTCGCAAGTGGAAAGTTTCTGAAAGCTCAGAGTTCACGACTTGACGTGTTTGTTGGCTTGTGAGAAGTGTTGGAGCCCACGGAAGTTCATTTATCGGTGCATAATAAGTTAATATTGCACAGTATATTGTAATTTTAGTCATATTGTTTTTCTTGGTGTTTTTAATATGTCTGAGATAAATGTTGATATTCTCAACAACCTCATCTTTCTCCTCTGTCATTATGTCTTTGCATTTCCTTCGTTATGTTACCCACTTGCTAGCTTGCTAAACTGTTAGCCTCTGTGGCTTCTAGACCCGGACAGTAACGTTAATGTTGCCGTTGATTAGCAGCGGTGTTCTTCACGACTTAACCGCTTGAACGCCATGCACATCATGTACACAACTTCCCCACGACTGCATTTGAAGGCCCCATGCTGTACGTCTGTGGCTAGCCCCACAACATCTACTGGCATCAAAACAGGATGGAAGTAGTAAAAGTCCAACTTGATTTCATTGGCTGTCTGGTCAAGTGTGACTGATGCACCTGTCACTGAGAAGTTGGGAATATTTGAACTTTTGTGCGTGTCTAAAAACTGCTAGAAAGAACGTGAAGTGTGGTGCCAGAGTGAGCGCTCAACAGGCATACGTCAGCATGTGATCGGGGCCTTAGTCATGATATTTCATAGCATTTAATACAAGCAAGAAATACTAAAGCACGGCAACCGGCCTTGCTCGTTTAGAATGAAGGAACAGTCACAATATTGACTGCTTGTTATCAACTTAAGGGAGCCAGATATTTCCTCCGATTTAGACCTCAGGATATCTTTCAGTCCCTTGTACAAGAGGACACTGCTTATTTGATGTTGAAGCAGGAAGCAGGCCAACGAGAGAAAACAAACAGAACTCATTCTTTCAGTGGTGCACATCAAATAAAGCAGATCAAAGTCAAACATTAAGAACAGAAATTCATCTCTGAAGTTATCCCCCACTGTAACTGGGTGTCTGAGTCCGCCTGTGCGTCTGTGTGCCTGTACTGTGTGTGTGTGTGTGTGTGTGTGTGTGTGTGTGTATGTGTGTGTGTGTTTCTTTTGTTATCTCACTGACAAGGAAACATCAAACAGAAATTTAATGTTGCTTGAAGATGTTTTGTCTGTCACATGAAAGTGATCACATTTATTAAGAAATCACTGAATCCCACTGTATTTTTGATTTGATTTGATATATATATATATATATATATATATATTTTTTTTTTTTTTTGGAGGGGAGATATAAGTTATCAAACCACCGACACTTCTGAGCGTTGTTTTGTAAGGGTGTCAAAAAATTTTAAATTCACTCTTGGAACCGCTTCCCTTTCATCCCAAACCCATGCGGCTTGGCGTCTATTGCAATCCAATGCAAAGCTGCGGGGTGATTCAGTTGGATGTTTACAACCTTCTCATATAACATTGATCGACGCTGCATGGTTGCACAGGAGGCTTAGTACACGCTTTGTATGCTTGGCGGTGGAGAGCTCCTGACCTTCTATTGACAGTTCTTATACTGGGTGTCACCTTGTGGATCAATTCCCCCTCCACAGTAGAAAACTGAATGCCACCCCACCTCGGGGGAGCCGCCGCACACAGCATGTCAAAATTCCATATGGATGATGGGGAGGATGGAAATCTAATCATTCCCCCAATGTGCCGAATAAATCTGCCTGCAAAGCATTATTCCAATCAAAAACATAATCTCCTAAATGTTTGTATTCATCAACCCTGTCACCTCTGCTAATCCGCGCCTTTGCTTACTTCTCATTGGCATCCTGGACCTAAATGCTGCTTTCCACATGAAGTCATGAATATTTAACATCGCTGCTGACTCACAGGAGAACGATTTTCATGCCAACACCTAACAAAAGATTTCCATTTTTTAACATGTAAATATGGCAGAGACAATTACAAAGCAACAACAAGAGGCTTTTATTCCATCAGTGATTCACAACCCTAATCCCTCCTCTCAGGCGATTTGTCCTCCCACTGGTGGAGATTGAAAATGTGACGTGTCTCGAGCTTATGGCCCAAACCACCATACCCTATTCATGTGGTATTTGTTTATTATTCTGTCCGACCTTTATTTTCCCTTGGCCCCATGACAAATCGTGTTTAATATGAAATGTCTGGACTGATATACAGTCCAATGTTTTTTGAATTCAGAGCGCACTAAAGCTTGCCTGCTTAGTATATTCTTGTATAACATTTACTTTGAGGGCAAATAAACAAAAGCGCTCATTTTGGAGAAGACGGAAATGCTTCTGCTGTAAAATCAAAGGGGGATGTACCACAGCTCTTTGAGAAGCGGTGGCGAGCAAGTGATGCAAACCCACCACAGGAAGTAACTTTTCCAGCTAGAGGGGAAAGGTGAGAGAGTGAGGCCAGGCTGAACCATCATGCCATGACCTCAGTTCATTTTCCCAGAGTGAGACCAGGTTCAGCACAGTTCCTCTGAGGTGGTTGGAGCCATGATGGATCACCACAGGAAATGTTGCATGTGCTAAAGTACACGGGTGCACTAAGTGGTCAGCTGAAGTGTGACAATGGTCATGAGGTGCTACGAAGGATCATTAGAGAAAGCAGGTTACTGGTTCTATTATTGCAATGTGAACCATTATCATTATGCAAATCACTTGTATGGAGGTTTCATTTTAATCTGGTGCACTAGGCTCAGATGTCTAGTAAATTGAGACCCAAAATGTATATTGACATTGACTCAAATTGAAAGTATGATATTAAAGTCATGCATGATATGAGGGTTATGTGCAATATCATTGGTCAATATTTCAATGACGATATGACTTGCAATAAATAGACAAATATCTAAGTGTGCTTATTAGCTATACTTATGTCAGCCTGGTTGTCTTTAAATTCAGAACCGGATTAAAATTGAATATTTTAAATATGATTAGGCTAAATGTTTCTAGAACAAGAACAGCAATGCTTACGACAGCAAAGTCACCACTAATATCTCATTGGAAACTATCTAAAATGTTGATGAAATAAGTAATTTTCCTGAGTGAAGCTGTGCTTTATGATAATAATACGGAGGCTCCGTAGGAAGAAACCTCCAACTTTAAAAAACAGTGCATCACCGCTTCACTCTGTTCGTTCCATCCATCACCACGAACTCCCCGGACACAAACACTGAACACGGCTTACTAGAGGGAACTAAAGTCATTCAGAACTCAATAAAATATCTTACACTTGTTCGCTGTTAGCTGCTAAGTTAGCGTGTGTGAACATAGTTCACTTCTCTGTCTCCACCTCAGTCACTGACTTTGCTGCATGTGTGTGGAGAGCACACAGCAGGAAGAGGATGCAGAATCATAATAAATACAAACGTTACGGTCTTTAAACCCATGGCCCGTTTAATATTGGGGTTTGGTGACATGCCGAAATGAAATAATTTTTTTCTTTATCATCACATTGATATGTTCATCACAGATATTGCAGTGACAATGAAAATATGGTTTACCGGTCAGCAGTCGTGGCAAATACAAACAACACCATGTTGAAATTGTAAATAATGTATTTGAAACTATAAATCTGCCTAAATGTCTGTTCTACAGATTTGGGTTCTTTCTTTGTTTATTTTAATTAAACAATTACTCAATGTTGGTGTGATTACAGCACTAACATAATCCAAAAGGCAAAGGGTGTAGTGAATTGCAGGCTATCGCATTCCATTTGTCTGAAAAATGCTCCTTGTTGTATCCCTAATGAGACAATTGATTTTATTTGACACATATTGACTACTGTTGTTTCTTTATTTTGCCCTAACAAATTCTACCCACCTCACGGCATTAGCAAGGAAGAAAGACGGCGCTTTAAGACGTGGTTCACCAGCTGTGTAGGATGCCGCATCCTCCTACTTCAGCGTATACATTATGCAGCGCATCGTCCCGCAGTGATTGAATAATATAAGAACCACGCTGTGTCACTGCTACAGTGATGCTACTGCTTCAGGCACTGGAACACTACTCACTCCTTGTTAAATATCTTGTTTTATTTTTAATTGATCTTCTTATACATGAAGAATAAGGTTTATTGCTTAGTGTGAGCATATTTTCATTTAAATCAAAAACTAAGGAAGTGATTCACTGACTGACAGACGTTTAAGCGCAACGAGAAACTGAATATCACGTCTCTTTTTCACACTGATACCCATGGCTACAGTACAGCACAGATTAGCCATTGCTATTCAACTCACTACCCAAAAGCATGAGTAATTTTACAGCAGGTGGCGTATTTTGTTAGTTAAACCTTGCTACCACTCAGATAAACCTGTGCATTAATAACACAAACTCCAAGCAATTTGCATGCCTCAGCCTTCCACCCTGAGGCTATATTTCATAATAAAACATACAGTAGTTCTAAAACTGCATGAGAGCGAAAACACTTCTCTCACTAAAAGTGTTACAGTTGTAAAAACCAGAATAGTTTGCACCATGGATAGTCCAATATTTCCGTCTCACAATTCGGTAATCTGGAATTGTGCATTGGGAGCCAAGGTGCATTGTCTTCCTCTTATATTATTAATGATACTGTGGTGTAGCCCCTGACAGAGCAGGATGAACTGGCCTGCAATGAACCTTGCAAAAGAGTCAACGACTTTGCATCAATCCATATGAAGTGAACGTTAACCATTAAAGATATATCAACCCAAGGTGAGAAGAAAGGAGATTAGATATGAATCAATGAATACTGTAGTGGGAACATTTTTATGCATGGGGTACAAAATGGCTGGGAGTTACACTTCAAATTATCATAAATATATGTGCAGTGTGTACTAGGCAGGTACCATATTTATGGCATTCAGTGTGCAATATGAACGCCTTGCTGGCGTTTGGCGTGTCATATGTACGCCATGTAGTCTGTACTGACTGCAGTGTAGATGCATCTGTGTAAATGTGTTAAGCTACTGGCGTAGAATAAAAAGCGGGAGGTGAGGTGGATGGATCCAACAAACAGGACTTTTAACCAGGAGAATGGCATCTGAGAGATGTATTTTGTTTTGTTAGTTACGTTAGTAACATTTGTGACGTGTTGCAGTGCATATGTTACGCCCATATAGAAAATAGCAATGATTTTATGGCCAACCATGACATTTTTCCTAAACTTAACATAGTGTTTTTGTTGCCTAAGCCTGACTGCGGACATTACTGTAGTTTTGTTGTGTGTCCTCATGACACGCAGAAGGTCTGTAATGTTGAGCTATTTATACAGTAAGAGACCATGTTACATAGTCTGTCCAATTAGCTTAGTATGAAGTTGCCCGTTTTCTTCAAGTTCTTTACCCTCTACATTATGATGCTGGCGACAGCCATGGCCAGAGGCATTAAGCCTTTTAGGTTATCTGTCTGTATGCGTCCCATTCTCGTGACGTCACTGGTACCTGGAGGGAGTTTCATGAAATTTAGCACAAATGTCCACATGGACTCAACGAGGGACAGACTTGAATTTGGTGATCAAAGGTCACTTTCCCCTCACAAAACATGTTTTTGGCCATATTTCAAGAATTCATATGGTAATTGTGACAATCTGACTCAAATGTCTAGGATAGGATAGGATAGGATAAAATGATGTGGTGATGATATTTTTGACAGACATGGACGTAAACTGTGACTTGACTAGTTGGCGGAGGCATTCAGCTGCAAGGCGGTAATTCTAGTTTGACTTTTAAAGCACATTTAGAGGCTGTTTAGTTGTCCAGCTGTGCCTCTCCTTCTCTTCCTTACTGTGGATCTGCACCAAAGCTCACCAGCAGCTCCATCGTTAAAAGGCAGGATGGATTCTCCCTGTCCCTCCTTGTCTCTTTCTCCTTGTCTCTGTACCACTCGTCTTAATTCAGCTAAACAATGTTCAAGCGTGGTTCACATGCTCGTCCACTTAAAGGGGACATTGGCTCATTCATTAAGACGCAAAGCGCGGTTTTCTCCAACTAACGTGATTGACAGAGCGCCTCTCTTCTGCCTCTTCCCTCCCTCACCTGTCACAGCTCTGTTCATCCCATTGACATCCCACCAACTCGCTCTCCCTGGATCAAAGGATTAAGTCTGGGAGGACAGCAATTGCTCTGCTTTACCTTGGAGCAAATAACCCAAAACCCCAAATCACAAAGCAGATATATTCATTGCTGATGATCGTAATAAGGCGATACATTTTCAGCAATTATGGTGCATGGATTTAATTGTGTGGAGTGTAATCACACTGTACTGTATAGAACATGTACGGCAGCATCATTGAGTGTTTAGTGTGACTGCTCTATGAAATTTCATCATCAAATCATCATGAAGATTGGGTCACATTTGCTAAGTGCTGTAAGAGTTATTGGAGTGAAACTACAGATTTTAAACCATCTGCTGTATCCAATGTGCATGCCACCACTTTGACAGCTGAACATCATATACAGTATAATGTAAAGCGTAAAATTTAAAACTTTTGTGATAACTAAGACAAATAAATATAATATATAATATTATGGAAATAAATATTAAAAAACACGTGACCTTTGGATGATGTGGAAATAACACCATATTCTAAGTTAGGAGTAGCCTAGCCCAGGGATTAAAAACACATTTATGTAAAACAAGACTGGGTAACTTTTGCTGAGCAGCAGCCTCGTCTGCAACCAGTGGTAAATACAAGATGCTGCCATTTTTAATTCTGCTGATATGTGAACCGCAAGAGAAAAAGAGGTGGAGAGAAAGATTACCTAAATGAATAACCGATTTTGACGATTCATTTTGAAGACTGGGATGGAGAGGAAAAGAAATATCTTCCAGTGAGGTGTCTTCATTGTAATGTTGTGTATTGGACTGAGTTTGGCATTTTGGCGGTCACCATCTTGGTTTTTGGCTGTAGCCATTTTTTGCAACCAGAGGTGACAAAAGTGGGTGGTACAAGTTAAGTACAACTTAACGTTTTATGCAATCATCTTTAACTTTCATGGGCTGAAGACACACTGTGAAAGGGTTAAAGTTGAAAGACAAAAACACAGACAATGATGCCCTAAAGCGTACCCTGATTTATGGTCTATTTGACTCTAAATGGGACCATCATTTACTAAAGGAACATCATGCTGCATTGAAGAAGACTTGAAACTAGTGACCATAAACTCATGTTTACAATGTTTACAATGTTTACTGAGGTAATAAATCAAGTGAGAAGTAGGGTCATTTTCTCATAGACCTCAATACAATCAGACTTCTTTTTGCAACCAGAGGAGTCGCCCCCTGCCGGCTATTAGAAAGAATGCAGCTTTAAAGCTCTGGCTTCACTTTTCAGACCAAGAGGTAGCCCACTGGTTGAGTGCTAAAATGTAGTTGCTAAGAGCTAGCATTTTACACCAAAACTCTAGATTAACAGGGGGTTTGTGTAATTCATCACTATAATTCTGCTAAATAAAATTAACTAAGTCTAATGTTTGTTGACTTTGAGCATTTTGTCCAACTCTTAACGTCAGAATGAATTACAGCAGCAGACAGTAATAATACGAAAGTTCACACGACACTGCCACTTTAACATTGTAATCAATACATTGCAGAAGTCTGTGTTTACCTTTGTTTACACTTCGTTGCTAGGAAACACTGCACATATGAAAATGTTTATACCTGAACCCTTTAGAAAAATAGGCTCTAGCTGCTGAAATGTTTCGGGTGGGTGTGATACACATTGCTTAGAAATCTCTCCTATTGCTTTTTGTGAGAATTAATTTATTTAAAAGTTTGTAACCCAACACATGCTTGTGAAATTTTAGCCATTTAATGACCCTTAAATTTGCTATAAGTGGCTATGTAGATTGGGCATCCTGCCCTGAGAACCTCTGCACAGTAGACAGTGCTTCAAAGATACTGTGCTGCAGGTAATATGTGATATATATGAATATGTGATGTTTATTCAGCCGAATTACTCTTATGAGTGTGAGTTTATATTGAAAGATAGACTTGCAGTATTGGGTTTTCATCATAACAGTACCCTAGATTCTACAATAGCAGGGTCCTTCCAGTCCAATCTGGCATTCTCAGCCCTGAATAACATAAATCATGTTTCCTTGGTTGCAACACTGTGCACACATTTCACCATGCATACATTTCATTCCATTCTCATGAGCACACCAGAAAAAAAAACCTGCGCCAAGCAGGGAATTATATTTGCATATTACTGAATGGTGTCGTCAAAAATAAATCCACAGCTCTTGATCTTCAAGATCTTGGTTAGTCACCGATTTTTACAAGATCTGAAGCTCACCGTGTTCTCAAGCACATGGAAACGGAGCACTGGGAACACAAGCATGTATGGAGATCAAGACATGCAGAACGTGGTGCGATTATTCAGAGACCTTTCAGGGGAGTGTTCAGACTCTCCTTCAATAACTGTTCTGTTTGTAGCCTAGTAGACAAAAGACTCTCAATGTTTAATGTACTTGACTCATTTGGGACTTGTAAATAACAGTTTGTGAGGACAGGCAGCAAAACTGTGTTGGTTTTAAAACATAGCTCTGATTCCAGGCGTGTCAACTGTGGGGTAGCTACAGAGTGGAAATATATTTTGCGAGGCATGGGGTCTGGACAAACACATTAACAAATATTTGGTTTCTGTGTTTGTTCGGCCTTGGCTAACCTTTCAGTTTATGGTTGGGTGTTTGTTTTTTTTGGCGCAAAGAGCCAGAGGCTGTTGTTTCAGACATAGGGCAACACTGCACATTTTTGCTTAACATTTTTCAGTGAAAAATAGCTCTAATCCATGCTCAAAATGCACAGTGGATGAACGATGTCACCAGACCAGATAATAAGAAGAAGAAGAAGAAGATATTCCTTTATTAGTCCCACAGTGGGGAAATTCAGTTTACACTCTGTTGTTCACACAGTACATATACATGCGTCAATGGAGAGATGTCAGAGTGAGGGGGCTGCTCCTGACAAGTGCCCAGAGCAGTTGGGGGTTTGGTGCCTTGCTCAGGGGCACCTCGGCAGTGCCCAAGAGGTAAACTGGCACCTCTCCAGCAACTAGTTGGTCTTGGTCCATAGGGGACTTGAACCGGCGTCCTCTGCGTCCTAACCCAAGTCCTTACGGACTGAGCTACTGCCGCCCCAAATGATAAATAAATAAATAAATAAATGTAACAATAAGTGTGTTACCTGAGTGAAGGAGTGTTTTTGGAAACTGTCCCCATTTATGCATCTGTGTTGACATACTAGAGAGAGTGTGTGTGTGTGTGTCTGTGTGTTTGTGTGTTTGTGTGTTTGTGTGTCTGTGTGTCTTGTGTGTGTGTGTGTGTGTGTGTGTGTGTGTGTGTGTGTGTGTGTGTGCATTTCACCTGTGTGCTCTGTGACGTGTACGCTGCATTATTACTCTTTCAGCTGTTGAGTGTCTGCTTCTTACAATAACCCCAAGGAAGGTAAAAAGCAAATCAAAAAGCTAAAGTCAGCTTTTTTTTTTTTTCACTCAGAAACACCTCTTCATTTTGTCTGCAGATGCCTTGAGTACATTTGTATGGAGTGATGAGATTGATTGTGTGAATAGTGAGTGCTCAGCAAAGGTCTTGATGGACATGGAAAAAGGGAAATTTCCAGTGACATAGTACAGTAGATTCAAGATTAAGTGACGGCGGTCTGAATGGAGAGGTTGAACTTCTTGCTGGATTGCAAAAGCTTTAAATAGTGTCTGATTTTTGAAACACACTCTTTTGTTCATGCGGGTGCAAGAACTCCTCCAGCACTTTATTATGAGAGGCCTTGACAGCATTGCTCACTAGTATTATAATACACAAATCGCATATTAAAGCCCTTTCTTGTGTTGCTACTGAATTCCAACAAAAATCTAAATTATTCCACTTTTTCAACAAAATGCACACGTTGACAGTTTATAGAGCTTACTTTCACACACCTAAAGAGTCTGTTTTATATTATAGAATGGCTTCTGAATATGTATACTACTCCAAATACTGGTTCATAACTAAGATTTTAACAAAGAATAGTGGTAATACTGATGAGGTTTTTGATTTATTGAATTTGAAAGATGAAAAGCGCATGTGTGGATATCATTCAATATCATTCAAATATTGTATATTTCTTGCTTTTTAACATTTTAGTTGGGTTCATTTAAAATTTGCAGATTATCCCATTATATTCCAATGTGGGATGTCCAATCCAATCCCTACTCGCTGCAGTCCTTGTCAGTGTTAACCCTGCTGTTGGTAGCATGCAGACATGTGCTTCTTCCAACTGACCCTACACTGATGAACCCACAGGTGCAGATTTACGTTTTTGCCCGTTGGTGCCCAAATTTTATGAATCTCACCAAGGTGATTACTGTCACAATATCACCTTTATTGTACTTGCTTTACTAATTATTAACAAAATGTGACACTGTCCTCCTACAAATTTACAACAAGCTACACTAGTGTTTTTCCACAGGAATTTGTCAGATTGTGGTGGGTAGACCTCAGACCTTCTAGGGGGGTCCGGGGGCATGCTTGGAAGAAAACTTTGTACATTTTAAAGTTGTATGCATCAATCTGGTGCACTTTGAGAGCAAAATTAAGAGGCTAGCTCTATGAAGAAGTTTGATGGATCAGGAGGGTTGCAGACAGGATCTTTTAATTCATTTTAATTGCATGGCAATTCATAATAGACAGCAATAATAGTTTCTTCTTTGATCAGCCTTCCCAGTAGGTGCTTAGTCTTAGTCAGTAGTCAGTATGAGCACCTATGTGATTAGTGTATATGAATCCAGTACCCTTAAAATCAAACGTCAAAATATGGCTTGGCAACTGTAAGGAGTTGAAAGTATATTAGCAAAAGACATTTGTTTCTCATCCTTGACAACCTTTTCTCAAATAAAAGTAAAAGATTTTGTTTAAGAAACACTTAAAGTAAAGGATAAATCTTGATTGTAACTTGTCCAAATACAGTTGCAAGAAAAAGTATGTGAACCCTTTGGGATTACTTGGATTTCTGCATAAATTTGTTGTAAAATGTGTTTTGATCTTCATCTAAGTCATAACAATAAACAAAGACAGTCTCCTTAACCTAATACCGCACAAAAAATTATATGTTTTCATTAAACATTCACAGTGCAGACTGGAAAAAGTATGTGAACCCTGAGGCTAACGACTTCTCCAAGAGCTAACTGGAGCCAGGAGTCAGCCAACCTGGAGTCCAATCAATGTGATGAGATTGGAGGTGTTGGTTAAAGCTGCCCTGCCCTATAAAAAACACAAACCAGTTTTGAGTTGCTGTTCTCCAGAAGCATTGCCTGATGTGGACCATGCCTCGCACAATAGGGCTCTCAGAAGACCTACGATCATGAATTGTTGACTTCTATGAAGCTGGAAAGGGTTACAGAAGTATCTCTTAAAGCCTTGATGTTCACGTGTCCACGGTAAGACAGATTGTATACAAATGGAGAAAGTTCAGCACTGTTTCTACGCTCCCTAGGCGTGGTCGTCCTGTAAAGATGGCTGCAAGAGCACAGTGCTAAATGTTCAATGAGGTGAAGAAGAATCCTAGAGGGTCAGCTAAAGACTTACAGAAATCTCTGGCACATGCAACATTTTTGTTGACAAATCTACACTCAGTAAAACATTAAACAAGAATGGAGTTCATTGAAGGACACCATGGAGGAAGCCACCTGGATGTTCCACAGCACTACTGGCAAAATATGCTGCAGACAGATGAAACCAAAATTGAGCTGTTTGGAAGGATCACACAACGCTATGTGTGGAGAAACAAAGGCTCAGCACACCAACATCAAAACCTCATCCCAACTGTGAAATATGGTGGAGGGGGGAGCATAGAAGTAAATCAACAACAGAATGGCGTCAACAGAAGAAAATCGGCCTTTTGGAGAGGCCCAGTCACAGTCCTGACCTCAACCCGACTGAGATGCTGTGGCATGACCTCGAGATCAATTCACACCAGACTTCCCAAGAATATTGCTGAATAATGAGCTAAAACAGTTTTGTAAAGATGTGGTGAAGAAGTGGTGACTCTCCTTCAGTGGTTTACATTGAAGCATTGATTTTTCTATATTATTAAATAGCTTACTTTTTTATAATGAAATTTGTGGACTAATTGAAAGCAATGTTCTTCCGGGCCAATACGCCCATACGTTGCTCAGATGTGTCCCTCAAGCCCGGCTTGACAATCTATGGAGTGAATATTGAACATGGAGAATAGTTATAGAATAGCATGGACAAGCGGAGAATCATTCGTATTTTGAAATCCAAAGGCCAACAGTGTCAAAATCTTTTTGGAGAAGAAGAGAAGAGTAGGATACTACTGAATGACAGGTTTATGAAAAAATAAAAGTGTGAGTATCTGCAAGCTCTGCCTGCTGCTAAGGCCTTTGGGGGGAATCCTACAGTGGTTTCCAGATGGCGTGTGACAGAGCTCACAGAATTCAAGATCAATGGAGTCCCATCCAGTGTATTAAACTGTGATGACTCTGGAGTGCAGGACTGTTTTGTTGGTAAGAAGTTGGTGTAGAAGATAGGGACCTGCAGTACTGTAACAAGATATTTACACTTCTGGGGGGCAGTTTTAAGGGGAAACTGTGTGATGACGGTGGTGTATCGAGGCTTACAACCTATATTTTTTTTGTTTTTAATCTAAAAAATGATCAAAGAATTGAACATGCTATTGTAAAATTGTACTTTATAATTCAAATGTTTATTTTTAATATTAAATAGATATATAAATATTTGAAAATAGTTGTAAAATAGTAAAATGAAAATAATAAAATACTTGGTCTGCTGGATATAAAAAATCTAATTTGCATTTCAATTACTCTGTTAATACCGTATAATACAGTGTACTACTGCATCAGCAGCCTATGCATATTGTCCTCCATTTTTCTCGCTCTTTAACTGCTGCTGTGTTTCAGATTGAGTACTTCTGTTAGTACACATTCATGTAGTACACTGTGCACACTATGTACTTACCTGTGTAGTATGTGACTTTCAACAGGGTAGTGTTGGCTCAAATCGCACTTACCGGAATGTTGGTAGGTAAGCTGGTCATAGTCAGCTGACATCACGGCAGTAATTGATTTCAGACGGATAAATTAGCCTGACAATGGCTTCTATCTGACTACTGCAGCTTCCTCACCTGCCATTTTTAAGAGTTTGAAACAGGCTGGTTGCCTCTCCCCTTCTGCTATGTAGCAAAGATGGCGACCGATGAGGTGAGACGTTTCCAAAGTTTCACACTCAACGTTTGAGTGCAACATCTGGGTACTTAGAGTGCACTGCATTTAGCCATACTTTTCAGTTCTGCACTCAAAATAGCAAGAGTAAATACGGAAGTACGAAAATTGAGACACAGCTTGGGAGATTTAAGCCAGAGAGGATGCACTAATCATCAATAAAGCAAGAAATACAGTTGGAACTTTAAAGAGACTTTACTGAAGCTATAACTGAGATTATTATAATAACAACCTATCAACTATCGGTGACAGAGGAAAATCTGCAGCTCCCTTCAGCTTTATGAGTTTTATAGTGAGTCTCAGCTCATTGTTGAACTATCCGTCTCACGGATTTACTGATTTGGTTCATTCTCACATGTTTTTGACTGCAGCAGGGAGCGGTTTTCAGCAAAACAAAGCTTTAAAATCCACAGCAGAAACACAATTAGTGACTAGCTGGTGAACATAGTGGAGCATTTAGCAGCTAAAGAGCCAGATATTTCCCTCAGGACTTGGTAGAGACCAAAAAGGAGCTAAAAGAAAATTGGAATATTGGATATACATTAGTCAGGTGGACAGACACACAACTCCAAAGGAACATGAATGTTGCTCTTACTGCTGGATGTTTAAATAATAATAAGCTAGATAACAAACATTAGTTAGGTGGCTGACATGTTCAGTATGGCTAGTTAACGCTGTAGCCTGTTTTTCTAATTATGATAAGTAGCTAGTTAATAATAAATTGCCCCTCATCATTTATAATGAATGCACAAAGTGTGTAAATCCCACAAGTCTCTTTCACAGGTTAATATTCAATACATATTTTATGTAATTGTGGCTTTAAAAAGTAGGTAGAGGTTGATTCCTCCATACTGTGGAAAACTCAAAAGACAATTTAGTCAAAATGTCTTCAGCTATTTATTGTTTCCAATAAATGCAATGGGAATATGAAAATGGTAATGGTTATAATGGGCAGGCAGGGCTCCTCAAGTAGAAATTGATTTTTGTACAGGTGACCATGAGAGCCCTTCTGATGAACACTGTATGACTGTAAAACTCTCAGTCCCAATAAGCATTAAGGCAAGAATACCTGTGATATACCATCTGATTTGCACCTAAGGCTATTGTCTTCTTTATAGCCACCACCAGTGAGACTCATTACTGCTACTCTGCATACAGATCTATGGCAAAAATGTGCTTTATTAAATATGTGACCGTTGGCCTTAACAAATCCTGTTGTTTTGTGTGTTGAGGGATATTGAACATGTTGTTTAAAGTAAACTTTGAACACTGACATTTGAAAATGTACTCCTCAAATGAACTCACAACCACTGAGTGGCCAGCAAGGAAAAGGCATGCTGTCAATTAAAGATCAAGAAATGTTTTTAAATCTGACTCATAATGCTCGAGTGTCAATAATCAAGTAAACACAAGCTACTTTAACATTCCTTTTGAGAAGTGTTCGATTTTTCAGATCTTAAATAGCTGTATGTGTTGAATCAACTGATCCCCCATTATATATTTCTTTTTTAAAAAGAATACTTATTATATTTATTACTTATGCTACAAAGACCACAAAAGAGGTCTGGAGTAAAACTCTATCCCTTTTGCTTTAGTCAGCCATTTTTTTCCTCCCCTCTCTCACTCTCATAGTCACAGAGATGATGAAGCAAATGTTCTTAGAAACCTTTGATATAGTTTCCCATGGCAAATAAAGAGGTTATGCAAATATGGTGAAAGATTTGGCTCTGTGCAGCGATGGGGACATGTGACCTCTCTGCTGTTGTTAGGATAAAGGCCCCACACAGTGGTGGATTTACTGAGCAACCCCACCCCATGTAAATGTATAATGCATATTGAATGTATAAGATGTTTGTGTTCTGCTTTGGGAGGCATTATGCCAAAGGTTGAAAGGTTTTTCAGCCATGTTAGCTGCACGGCTCGTTGAATTGCAGTGTCTGGCGGTATGTCTGGCGACCGGCCCACCACATATCTCAACAACTTTCGGATGGATTAAAATGATATTTTGTAAACACATAGGTTCCATCTAATGACTTGCGGTTTGTCACTGTGGAAGCTGATGAAGCTGAATTACTTGGTAGAGAAGATGTACGCTGAGCTGCTTCTGCAATATAGAGAAGTACAGCATAAATGAAATGGGAGGTAAAAAAGATCCATTGGCAAAGGCTGTGTTTTCCAATATGGTGATTTCTTCCCCTGGAAAACACGAGTAATGTTTTTCGAAGGGAATATTGATCTTTTATTTATAACACTGGGAATAATGAGGCAGCACACATAGCTGTTATGGGACTTTTTTTAACCAGAGAGAAGTGATGCTAAGCTAATTCTGTGGCGACTGCTGAGCAACACGCATTTGTGGCAGTGGTGGTGGTTGGGTTGTTATTGTGTATGTTATTGTGACCATATTTCGGTTTATTATTTGGTTCACGGCTGCCTCCCCTCGGCTGCCCTGGGCTGCAGTTGTACATGAGGGAGAGTGAGCAGTTCTGCTTTTGTTGCTGTGTTGAAACTTAGCAGGCTGCATTGCCTCAGGTAAGGAAGCATGCGGGTACATTTGCATTTCCTTAATATCCTTATTGGCATAACTATGCAGAGATCTGTGAAACGGGTAGATTGACTATTTGAATGACTGCTCAAACAGATAAAACCTCACTCAAAATGCAGTCCTTGTCTTGAGAGGATACTCAAATGAGGTGCAGCATTTCATATTTTGAACAAAGCTATAGCAAGTGTTTTGTCATAGATTGTGACCTATTTCTCTTATCAGCATGCTGTACTAATAGACTTCTAGCATGATGGATCGTGGGATGAAAAAGCTGTCAGATGACAGAAGATCTAATCTTTCTCCATGTATTATATGAACCATGAATTAGCTCAGATAACAAGCATGCATTGCCTTGGCCACAGCATGATTGGTTTGGGAGTCTCAAGCATTTTTAAAGGCTTCTGACTAAGTATGCTTAGTTTGCAGATCTGATGTGTGACCCAGTTATGAGGGAAATTCTTCTGGATTTACACTGGAGTTTAATGCATCACAAAGTGAGCACAGTGTGGTATTTACTATTTACTTTACCGCTCTGCGGTAACATACTATTTAAATGAATTTGTTTCACAGCAGCTTTCATCACATGAAACCTCTGTTTCTTAATTTTCCTTTTCCTTCGGCGCTCCTTAAATTGATCTTTAAGTTCTGTCTCTTAATGTCAAGTCGTGTAACACTGATAATTTCTAAGGCACTTTAGATGCAAAGCACTGCCAACACCTTTCGGGGGGTAAAATGAGAAAGGAGATTGCAATGGAGTCTGCCCCTTTCCCCGGGGACAGTAAATCCATGTGGAGCGTACTTGTCTGGAGCTACCTTTTGAATACAACTGAAGCGTTGAGAATAGTTTCATTTCAGCTCCTCGTTTATCTGCGATGCTTAACGTGTTCTCATTTTCATTAGAATGAAGACTCTGTGTAATGAAAAGTGTTGTACGAGTCGGAGGTATACATGAAAAGGTAAACCATTAGCATGTTTCTTTTTCAAGGACAGAACACAATTAAAAGTGCATTTCAAAGGATCCTACTTAATGTATTGCTGTGTTCAGAATTACATGAGTTAGAAGCTTCTTTCATCTTTCACACTACACACACTTTCTCCAGGTATGACAACTCTGTTTATCTGTATAACTGTATTTTGTTGGGGCTTTCCCAAACTGCCAGGTGTAACCAGACTGAGTCTAGGCTAGCAGCTATGTGAGGCTGTATTTAGGGTATAATGTTCACCATCATAGTATTTGGTTATTATCCAATGTACTGGACAAACCATTTGGTGGTGCTAGAAAAAAAAAAAAGTTAAGGGATCACCAAAGTTAATGCAGCTAGTGCAGTTCCTGCTTACGGTGTGTCCGTTTAGAGAGCTCAGGCTTAGGCCCATTCATTGTGCGTGGCCGTTCGTAGCGGGCTGATTCCTTGGTCCCAAGGACGTTCTGCTTGCAGCAGTATCAAGTCTGCTCAGTGCTCATTGACTCCAGGGAAGTGAAGAAGAGTTTGGTTGTGTTGTTAGTATATCCAGTATCTAGCAGCAACCCCAAACTATGCATTGAGCCTCAGTCTGCCCGCTGCACATGAAATGCTCATCTCAGTCTGCAGAGCCTTACAGCCCTGCTGCTACACAGAGTGCCGCTCACTTGTTTATTCAAAGTTTATTAATATTGAATGTGTCAGTGGTCGAAATTTCACCAAATTCAAGAAAGCACTCCACGGGCAATACCCCCATCAAGTGTGAAGTAGATTGGATGAGCGGTTCTCATGATACGGAAAGACAGACTGTTTGTTTTATAGGTAGATTCATCCTGATGATGTCATGAATATTTGTGCCAAATTTAATGCAATCCACCGAATAGTTGTGGGGAATTTTCACTCAGAAGCAGAAATATGAACCTTATGATGACACTAGATGAATGACCAAAGTCATTATCGTCATGAAATGTCTGAAAAAACTTTTTCCAATACATCTAGAATACGTTGAGTTATCTCTCAGGATAACTGAAAACTCTGACTTGCTGGTGGTGCTAGATAAAAAAAAAAAATCAGAGGATCATCAAAGTAAGTAGGCTTCATCCTCTGGGTACTATGATTAGCTGTGCAACATTTCATAGCAGTCTATTCAAAACCAGCCGACCGACAATTCCATCCATAGACCTGTGCCACTAGCATTACAACAATAAAACACTATTTTGTAATGTGTATGCTTTATCATTTACGAAAGTGTTACCATTTGATTGGGATGTCCCAATGGAGCTCGGAGATGGCTACTTCCTGTTAAATGACTTGAGAACTCTTTGATACTTTTAATTCTGATGTGTTTGCACATTTTCCTAAAACAATCCATCAATTGATTTTATGGTTTCTCTGCATCACAGCCTCTATGACTACTATTATAAAAGCAATTTCACCTCCCGTGTCGAAAAACCCTCCAAAGAAGTAATTAGCCAGAGACCCCCACCACCACCCAATTATCTCATCAATTAACTTTCTAAAAGCAAGTGAGGACTTAATTAGGGAAGTGTCTATATTGGTAAGATGCTCTAACCCAATGCTGTCAACCCCACAAGTGATGATGCAGTCCAGTGGGCTTTTCACCCCTGTCTCCGAGGTCTGGACCACCATATAGTCAATCGCACCCTAATGAAATTCGTCTCCTGAATCACGGCTGTCCCCTGTGCTGCTCAAGTAAGCCTTGCGACCTCATTACCAATACTAGTGATGAACTGGCACTGGAAATCTCTCCAATTTCAACTGGCCTTTTGTTGTTGAATCTCAGGGGTCTAAGAAGTCTCTATCTGTTTATACACTCTAGTGTCGTGTGTGAAATCAGATAGAGTCCAGATAAATCCAAAGTAATTAGCTCATGGCTTCTATTGCTTACGATACATTATGGTAAAGTCTTGTATGTCACTATGAGCAAAATGATCATAAGATCGATATGTACTCACATTAACATGGATTTGCCCAGAAGAAGTGCTGTGATGTATTCAAAATTCAACTGCATACTCATATTTATTGATTTGCACTTTGCACCCCTATTGACCTCCAATCAGTGGTAGCATTACCTGTCTCAGTTCTCAGCTGATGATGATGCATGTTGCATGCATGTTTTAATTTCTGGCCTGATTTGAATGGTGAGCCCACGGCTGTGTCGGTCAGTCCTGAATAAATCAGGACTTGATTCAGTTGGCAATAAACGGATTCAAGACTAAAATCAACGGTGATGCTTTAAGTGAAAAATGATGAGTGGTTTGGAGATAAGACACAGTTTTCACGCTTGTCATTTTGACCTTTTGATTGAAAGGACAGAATTGTGTTGTACTGGAGGATAATTTTTGCTCATTACACTGGGCTGTATAAAGCTCTAAGAGCCGACCATTTCTCTTGGACAAAGAAGAGTGTGATGAGGTATATGCAAACATTATTAATGTCATATTTTGCCATGTTTTTAGGCACAAAGCAAATCGATTTTAAAGCTAGTACAGGGACCTTATGTATCACATTTATTTATTTATTTCGTTATTTTGAGTTGATTGCGGCAGTCCCTGTGGACAAAGCGATAGTGTTTCCGTGCACCAGCCACCCTTTAGAAAGCCGCTCATTTTACTGCAGCAGGGTCTACTCTCTGCCCTACGCCGCCGGTTCTCGTTTTCCCGTGCTTCCCTTCCTTCCAGCAGGCCCAGCAATATGGCCTGCAATCTGAGCTGAAGGGGTTTCTGGTGAACCTGCATGATTTTGTCAGTGTTCCCCCTGGAATCCAACCGATGACAAAAATTAAGAATAACTGTAAAAATACAGTCAGCCCCCACCCCCACCCTCCAAAAAACAACTTTTAACGGGGAAAAAAGTAAATATGTCCATCCCTTCCAGGATGGATAGATGTGCATGCAGTAGTTGTTGTGTACAGAGTAACAACATAATGAAAATACAACATAGACATAATTTATAATCCTCTCACAGATGGTCTTGTTTACTTATGTAGGGCATATAGAGGCGTCACTATTCAACTGATACTGTTTCATAACTACTTAAATGCTCCTCATACTAACTTTAAAAGTATTTTGTTAGCAGAATTGCTAAATTTGATGGTAAAGTTTGTTTGTGGTTGATTTTTGACTCAGGATCCAGAAATTGAGACTCGGGATATATAACTTTTCAGTATTTTCTGAGTGATATGCTTGAACAATCGTAAATCGCCATCATTAGGATAATGAAAGAGCAACAAAAACAGATCTTTAAAGCTTTATGAACATGAACGAGTTATAATTTCCTCTGAGAAGCACAGAGCCACTTCTTTAAAAGTTCACTTAGACGTTATCTACAGTATGTCTCTGCTATTGTCGAAGAAAAACATGCCTGTGGCTTGTCGTCGAGATCCCAATAGGGCTGATATTCCTTCACTGTAGTCAGCAGACTAGAATGTCAACAGACCTGTGCAGGCCCATCAAAGTGCGACACATTTTTCATTTCTAACAGACGGGGAATCACAGAACCCACCCTTCGAACTCCAGTTACACAATGTCTTATGCTGCCCCCACTTCACTATCTGCGTGCCTTTCATCCCATCCTCTTGGAGAGGGACAGCGGATTCTCTTTCTTCTGCTCCTCGGCCTCTCTGTTTGATCTCTGTAATTCAGCTAATGAGGCTGGGCCTCTGGCAGGCAGCTGGCACACACACTAAAGGCGGCGGTGCTGAGATGTGCCCCTAGATCTCAGTTAACCACATAGCGCCAACCCATCTGACTCAGCAGGCAACTCTGAAACATCCAGGGCCCCGTTGAACAAGGTGGAAGAATTGCACTTAATTACCTGCTGCTGGAAAATCAGCAGAATTTAGAAATAATGGAATCTAGGTCAGCTTGATCTCAACAGTAAAACTACAGAGAGCCGCAGTGAGTTGAACCTGTCAAGGCAACGCCAGCAAATTCATTTCACTCTTAATTTTTTTTTACATGTTTAGAGAGTACATAGCGATTCATCTTATTTTGCCAACAAAATAGAGGACTGGACAATTTGTTCCACATGATGAAGTAGCACTCAAATGTACTCCTGTAAAGAATAATTACATTGAAATTTCCAACACGCAGTCAGTCGTCTCATCGGTAACGCCCCTGTTATCAAATAGGTGGCGTCCCCATCAATTCAACTTTGGCACATGTCAGCACCAACCTACATTCTCTGAAAAAACATATAAGTTATTTGTAGTGTGGAATATGAAATGTGCCAGACAGATTTGTCTCCGGAGTGCTGTGGAGGGCCGGGGAACATCTGAGTCAGCGGTCTTTGAGGCAAATGCAAACCTCTCAAAAATGCTAATCTTTGATTTCTTCCAGATTAGTGGGACTCAAGCTGAGCAGTAGATGCAGAAACACAAGTAGCTGGCAGCCATCCTGTTTCAGTATCCTAAGCTTCTGATTAAATGGAAACCTGATGCTGTATCCTCTTATTGTTGGTTTTGAGAAAGGACATTCCTTGGTTGAAAGATGTTTTTCCTAGCTTGTTTTGTCACCAATTTCTTGATGTAGATGTTAAATGTAGAAATTATGTATCACTTTTGAGCTAATAATGTCAGATGGAGGCACATATGCAATCTGCACTGATTTAACAATGTGCACGTATGTGTTGAACAGCCTTCAAAGACATCTTGTTGGCTCTTTGTCTGCATAGTTGGTATTGGCAGTCTCTTCACAGTGGCCCCCTTACAAATAACTGCAATGGTGTCGCTCACAGCGATGAAAATAAATAGCGTATCTGTGACTGGGTGGAGGATGACATGCTCATTGTTGCTATTAATGCCATGTCTATTTGCCGTGGTAGCCATCTGACCTGAGGTTTGTTCACTCAAAGTGAAAGCTTCCAGCCTCTTTGGAGCGAGGGTATAGGAGCCATGCCTGCTCTGTGCCCTGCTTGAATGCCATGTCCCGGAGCCAGGCGCAGATGGCATGAAAGAAATCCTGAACTGCAGAGAAAAACCTAAGGCATCCACCTGGGGCTTCACAGGGTGGCATCATGGTGGAACAAACTCAATGTCCACACCACACCAGCTCTGCCACAACTCGGGGCTTTTTGAGTTCTTTATAGCACTGTCTGCTTTACTTTCTCTGCTACAGATATCTAGACCACAGGAAATATCACCATATGTGAAATACTGTAGTTTAACTGCTTACTGAAGATCTGAACTACTTAGCATTCACAGGTGCAGCGAACAAGTACAGCCAGTCCTCAATTAGATAGCAATGTTCTCACATAAATTCAAAAAGTACACAATGTTGGAAAAAAAAAGAAGAGTTTTAATTAATGGAGTCATTCATTTGTTTAATCAGACACGACACGGTGGTCTTTATTTACATATTTATTCAACTGAGAAAACATTATGTCAGAGCCCTCAGCACAAATGTCATCAAAAGCTGAAATTTGAAATTCCAATTCTCTGCATGAGAGACATCACCAAAGGGAGTAAAATGGGAGAGAGGAGCAACGAGTAGATAATCTGGCAAAGCATTTACACAGCTACTCGCTGCAAGTCTCCGGTGACATATCAGTCTTGTTAGGTGGAGACTTCTCCCAGGTGTGTGATTGTGTAAATATTCCTCGAAGTACAGAACATACAGAAATCATGGACAGAGAGGAGTACAGCTCAAGTCATTCACGCTCAGGTTCGCTATGTGATATGTGATATCCAGAGCGCTAACACAGCAGCAAACAAGTATTTGCTATGTAAAGGTATAGAGGAGTAATGTCTACCTGAGCAGAGAATCTGCGTGTCCGGTTCCCCCTCAGGTAAACACTGTTATCTCTGTCAGCACTGTTGCTGTTGTTTTCACCGTGAGCACCGCTAGCTGCGAGCCACCGGCTCAGCCCTTGCTATTTTGAGAGCCATGCAGAAGCAATAGAAATGCTCGTAACCTCACATTTATTACCTTCAAATACCATTAATTGTGTTGTTTTATTTGCATTGAAATGTTAAGTACGTGTACCAGACGGACGTCCCAGCTTTATAAAGATATCAGAAGTGTTCTTTAGAGACTTGGATATAAAGACATGATCAGGCCTTTTTGCAACATGACTGGGCAAAAAGTATTTTAAGTGCCATCACTCTGACATACTGTAGTGCCCTTACAAGAGTGTTTTACTGTTTACTGACATTTCAGGTGACTATCAAAGGGCACTTCATCATCTGGTTTCAATCTCTAAATTACAAATGCCAGATGATGCAGTGTTGCATAGTGATGACCATTAAGAATTGATTTTAATGTTTAGTTTAGCCTGTACAAAACAAAAAAAAAAGCCATCCTTTCAAGTCCTACATCCAAACATCACACAAAATTAATCAAAAATCATTTAAAAATCAATTCAAAATGGGGCTAACTTGAACGCATCTGGGGATTTGTGGAAATCTTCACACTGACCCAGTGTTTTTTGCCAAGGACAACTGTGGGAAAGGAGATAGTTCAGCTTATATATCCAATGCTAGTGCACAGAGGTGTCCCCAGCCAGAGAGGTAATGCAGCCAAGCCCAATGATATAGGACTCGCCACACTCCCAGAGGGAGCTGCAGCTCTCTTAATCCAACAAAGTGAACTTCATAAGTTTCACAAAGAAAGAGGATTGTTGTACTGGATTACATTAGATTATAAAAGCGGACCTTAAAAACTTGTAACCCTGTGCCCAACCCAATGCCATTTCCGTCGCTAATTAGCAAATGTTGGAGCTGCACGGTGTTGCAGTGGTTAGCACTGTCACCTCAAGAGGGTCGTAGGTTCGAAACTGGCTCGCGGCACTCCTGTGTGGAGTTTGCATGTTCTCCACGTTAGCGTGGGTTTTCTCTGGGTTCTCCAGCTTCCTCCCATAGTCCAAAGACATGCAGGGTAGGTTAATTGTTGTCTCTAATCTTCCCATAGGTGTGAATGAGCGTGAATGGTAGTCAGTCTCTATGTGTCAGCACTGTGACAGCCTGGCGATCTGTCCAGGGTGTACCCCGCCTTCACCAAATGTCAGCTGGGATCGTCTCTGGCCCCAACTGAGATAAACGGTTGCAGATAATGAATGGACAGATAGCAAATGTTGGCATGTTACACGCTGGTGAACACGGCAAACACGACCTGACAGCTCCAATGGAGTGAAGCTAAAACATCTCACGCAAACTGAAATGTCAACCTGATGTATTTTCAAGTGTTTATTTTTTCTGATGAGTTTGGTTTTAATTAGATATTTGATGTTTTAGAAAGGGGGTGAGATTGATTGGCAGATGTGACAATGTGCTCGGCTCGCAATTGGTTTGGAACGTTGACCTCGATACCACAGCTCCACCTGCCGATCACTGCTGGCTCCAAAACCTCAAGATGGAAGCTCCCTTAAACGGGACATTTTGGCTTCACTTCTGTACAGTGGGAGAGGGGTGGGCAAAGAAAAGTGGGGACGCATTGTCCATCTTTATTTACAGTATATGCTTAACACCTGTATGTTAGCATAGTTGTTAGCACACTGATGTAAAGTACAAGCAAAGTACAGCCTCACACAGCTGCTAGCATGGCTGTAGACTCTTATGCTTACTTTCAATGCTGTCTTGAAGTCGTACATTACACTTTTTGAGCTGGGTCATATTGTGCACTCTCACTTTGTAGTGTACAGGACGTCTTGTCCTTGTACCCCTGCATCAGTGTGTCTCTGTAAAAATGTCTCTGATAGGTTCAGTATTTCTGTACATTTATCATGCTCAGTGGTGACAGTCTCTTTAATTCAAATTTTGAAATTTAATTACGTTAGACTGATGGAGTTTGGGGTGGCAGCAGTCGTGGGTATGTAGGCGTGAAGACCCAACCACACATGGCTCCACAATAATGAGTCGAAGCAGGCCATCAGTGGGTGTGGTGTGAAAGTGCTGAGCAGGGAGAGTGAAGGTGAGCCCCACAGGACTCATTTGAGAGGAACGTGGTGCTGAGAGCAGCTTAGAAGCCACGTGAAAAAAAAAAAAAAAAATCACAATTGCACATAATTACAGCTTGAGAACTGTGGGCAAAGGAGCTCTTTATCTGCCTATATTGGCTCAGCACTCCACTGTGTCTCTAATTACTACTCTCCTGCTTGTGCATATCGCTTTCTGCGCCAGTTGCCATATATTGTTGAGACGTGCACAAGGCATACCTTCAGTCCTCTACCGCTTTGAAAACTGAACAGTTTTGAAACTAAAAGGCTTTGTTTTGTTTGCCCACAACTGATACTCATGGATTTCCCATATCTGTCCCACCTGCAACATTCTAGATATATCTATCGCAGGTTTGCTTTATTTTGTGTGTATCTAGAATACAGCAGTCTGTGCTTCCACAGCCGTGGCAAGGGCTTTGATTCCCACTGCAAGCATTGGTGCTAAAAATGTCCGCCCATACATCTCCACAAAGCACTTTAGGCAAAGCCATCCACCACATGCGGGGACATGTTAAGCTCTGAGGAAAAGAAGAGTCCATATAGAGTGTGTGTGGTCGGTATATGTGTGTGGCGGTGTGTTCATGTGTAATTCAGCCCAGTTTCTGTGTCCTAATGTGTACTGTCATTTGGATTTGGATTGCTCAGGACTGAAGGAAGCACAATATTGAGTGTGAAGTTGTTTGGATGAGCCGCTCTGGAGAAAGTTGCAAGCAACGACACCGGAGGCCGAGCAATTGACCCGATTCAAGCGAGCACTGCACTGGTCTTACAGTAAATTATGAAGGTGAAATCCAGAACAGTGATAACTGGAATATTTGTCAAGGTTAACTATAGAAAAAGTCAATGTTGACATCAAGCAGGAGACCCTTCGACTTTTTAAGTATTCAACCAAAAGTACAATCTTTTCCTCTCCCTATCCAGATGCGTTAGCAGCTTAAATTTAAAGGGGATGCATGATGCAAACCCCAGTCACCAGCATTAAAGTCCTGTGCTTTGAGCATCCACCCATCTCCCCTAAACCTGTCATTAAACTTCTCTAGTAGAATTTTTTTCCTGAATTGGAAAACACTGTCCTGTTGATATGCTTACAACTTTCTCATTTCTAAAAACAATAAGATATGGCTTCACTTTACTCCACTTGTTTTCTCTGCTTTACATTTGCTGCCTGACAAGGCAGACGCTCCTTTTTACCGCACTAGATTCCTAATGAGATTAGTTTTATCCTTCAGCATGACCTACCGCTATCAGCACATTATCCCAATATTACGGCAATAGTTAACAGTTCCCAGTTTTTATGTAAGTGACAGCCGTGTGATACTGCAGTCTATAGTTTGAAAGATTTATTCAAGCCCATTTAATGTGGTTACTTGATAAACTGTGCGTGTGTTTGTTACTATCGATGAACTTTCTTTATTCACTCTATTGATATGTGACTTACTGCTTTTCTTATCCATCAGATTTTTCCCCCCTTTGGTGTCGCTTTGTCATCGTTTTCCCTGTCTAATGTTACTCTGACCCATTTGCTCCTTTCACAGCAAAATCCAATATTTGCAGATACGCTCCCTGCCTCAGCCTCTGTAAATATGTTTTCAAAATCCTATTGATGTGTTTTTTTTCTCTCTGTGCAAATGGAAGGCTTGTAATTAGATTGATTATTTTAATACATCTAGACAGAATCAAACCCTCCCGCAAAAGCAACTCAAATTCAGAAGTCATAAGCTATAGTAAAGAGTTTCCTGGTTCTGTGCCATGTATGCAGACCTTCGAGACAATATTTCTATCGAATACAAACTTAACATTATGCATGCAGCAGTGTTGAATGAATAATGTGCGTGCCTTTGGTCTCCGTTCCTCTTCTGATCCAAGGCGTTAGTGACATAAATCCATCTGTCGCTTGATGGAAGAAAATGTAAATTTTGGAGCCCTTTGCATATCATGTCTAATTGGCTTCGGTCTTCAAACAGCTCTGCCTTTTAGATCAATCTTTATCAGATGGATAGTCTGGCCCCCTCATTTAATAACCCTCTATCAGATCCCAAATGGACAGCATAATATCACCACACACCCATGAAAATTTGCATCTAAACAATCTTGGAAACTCATCAGCTCATTGGTTTGACGACAGCTAAACCTTGGGGGGCAAATGGCTATTATTATGGTGTTCTGGTGAAGCCAGCAGATATCCGGACCAAGACTTTGTTTGCTGTGCGTTGCTCATTGTTTACAGTCTGATAAGCAACTTAAGATGAGAGAAGACACCAGTTTACAAGCTAATTTTAAGTCAAGCTGTTAAGCTGAAACATCACCAGACGATAGCTGTTGGGTTCTGAGATTGCACTTTGGCCAATACATTCTGCCTCTTTTGTCCTCCGTATGGACTGTTTATCTGAATTTAACCAATGCCTGTTTGAACATTATTGGTTAATACCACTCATACTACAAATGGAAACCAGAGGGCTTTATTCATATGAATGTAGATTCTGTTTATAGAGATAAGCATCTAAACAACGAAGCGCTGTGAACTGGAGCCAAATAACATCACCTCCATGTCCCCATACATACAGTGTAAATTGTCTATGTGCACTGAGTCAACATGAAACTCAAGAGTAATCACTTGTATGAAAGATGAACTTATATTACCTTTAGGAACATGATGAAATGACATGAAACTGATCAGAAATGTTGAAAGACAAAAATAGGAACATGTCAATCCTGACATGTTTTGATCTTGTGACTATTGCTTTTCTGAAGTAAAAAGGAAAGGAAATGTTTATTGCAATAAATGGCGCCATGTTCACCTATATCCACAGCTTTCAAATGCTCCTCTTTGTCTACTAATACTGTGGGAATACTCTTTTGACGGGACATTCATCAGGCTGAAATGAGCAATATCCTGTACAACACATTACTTAAGTTAAGAGCTTTTGCTGTTGTTTGCATCGTTAGCACCATTAGCTGCAAGTCGCATGCTCAGCCATCCCCATGTTGAGAGGTGAGTGAAGGCGATAGACATGCTCCCAATATCGCATTTAGCACCTTTAAACATTCAGATGGCAGATCAGAAACCGCTCTTATGAGTCATTTATCGAACAGCCAGGGCACAAGGTCTTGTTGGCAAAAAGATGTGTTGTAAACCCCTTCGGCCAAAGTGTAATTTCAAAAGTGTCTGAACCGAGAAATCAAAAACTTAATTCCTCAGTGTTTCTCTAAATTTTATCAGCAACCTCTAAGATGTTGTGCGTGACACACAGGCAAGGGCCAACCACAGTCTCATCCCTAATTTCATTTTTTAGGTTTTTGGAATTTGAGAATAATTAAATGTAAATTTTAACATCAGTCATAACATGGTAATTATTTCTGGTCATGGTCTGGGTACGTACTGTTCTTGATCTGAGGTCTCCTGCAGGGAGTTTCCCATCTCCTTATCACTTTCACAGTGCTCATGCAGGGGGAGCTGGGAAATCTAATATTCCGCTTCATGGTTATGGAGCAGACCAGGCCACCGCTCATGGTTTAGCAGTCTTTAATTGCATCAGGGAAAACCATGCAATGTACATTTTGCTCCCTAACTCCAACTTATCGAGCGTAATGTATATATTAGTGTAGGCAGGTGGGGGTTTCAGTGCAGCTACAGCTGTCAGCATTACTGCAAGGTATGAGAGATTGGAGCAGGGGATCCCCACAGGTATAGAGATCTCATGTACAGGGCTGAATTCTTTATTGCCCTGCCTCTCCACCTTCGCACATGATTCCTTACTTTGCTTTAGTCTACAGTAAACAACATGCAGTGGTTTTATACGCTATACAAATAAGAGAAATAATTAGAAACTATTAGATAATAAGTAGCATTATCAGCTGCCGTGTGAATTGAATAAGTGATAAAACCAAAGCACTCCGTGTTAAAGCACCACTGGTTCCGCTCTGCGTGAGCCTGCATGCCTTTAACAGTGTTCATGTATTTTGGCGTATTCTGTAGAGTAACAGCTGTACTCTCCTCACCATTTTACAGAATGTACAGTAAAAGGGTGAGATAATGTGCACCCACACATCTTGAAACAGCATTATGGCCCTTAAGAGGTTACAGGCCTGGTAAAAAGGATGGGTATCCATTTATGTGCCTTGGTCAAGTGTTGCTTTCAATTTATATATGACCTCTGCTTAG
This sequence comes from Pterois miles, assembly GCA_947000775.1. Classification (NCBI taxonomy): domain Eukaryota; kingdom Metazoa; phylum Chordata; class Actinopteri; order Perciformes; family Scorpaenidae; genus Pterois; species Pterois miles. The sequence continues at coordinate 5,012,473 of CAMQGK010000318.1, forward strand.
AGGTATTCACTAGGGTCTAGTGTAACATTTAGAAAAGGGAGATGACACAATAAACCAATGAATTGTGAATTTAACACTAGTTAAAAAGGGTTTGTTGAATGAGCTTCTGGAGTAAGCAGGCAGATCTTTTACTTCTACTTCCCTACTTGTGTTATGAAGTGTGCACAAATGGGATAAAAATGGCTACTGATGGGCATTGCCAAGCACCTGGTGCTCCCTAAGTGAAACACCAACAACCACATTAAGATGGTGGATGCGGATGGGACGTACACACCACATAGAGATTGTCCTCCAAAGAAGAAGAACAGCATCAGTTGTTTCACCAAGTGCCACAAAACAACATATGTTTACGTTCGTATGACAAAGCCATCCAGCAGCCGTAGTAATTATGATAGGAGCACAGGAGGAAGTCAGGTGATGGTACTGCAGAGCGACACAGTCGGTGTAGAGAGGAGGTCGGGGATCCTGCAGCTCCCCCATACTCTTGGCATAAGTTTTCCCCTAACTTGGAGTGACCATCTCCGTATGCACAGCAGTTTTGTCAGTGCTAGCTCCACAGTTGGCCTGAAGAGGGTGTAGACAGCCATCTGCTACATATGGGACACATGGTGTCACCAGCTGCCTCTTTTAACCTACCAGCAAACAACTTACATTTAAGAGAGCGATGAGGAGAACCCTCACCTGCTTTCCCACCTGTGAACAGCAACCTGGGCGTTGGAGCCAATATCCAAGCGGGGGTACTGCTACCAGGAATTAAACCATGGCTTTCTGCATTGGTGGTCAGAAACCTGCTTTATCTTCGTTTACTGCATTGCTGGACCATTTTGTTGTGGAGAGTGATTGGAAATAACATAGTGAAGGACAAGATGGGCAGTCCTCAAGCCCAGAACACTGGGTATACCTGCAGCTTTTGCCTGCTTGTACCCCCTTTCCGTCAGGCAGACAGCTTTTGCCACAACAGTGGTGCCGAGGGACTGGTTCACTCACTCTGAACTGTAACCAGCTGGAGATTAACCAATCAGGGGACAATCAGACTTCCAAGAGACACCATTGCTTCTCATACATGCATTAGAGCAAGTAAAAATACCTGGACTAATATTCACAAAATGCAATAAAACTTATCAGTATTCAGTAGGGCTGTTAAGGCATTAACACATTGATGGAAATTTGTTTTAATGCCACTAATTTCACAATCAATCTTTTGGAGGTTGTTGCAATCAAAACTTGATGAATCCATTGACCATGTCATACTAGCTTGTCACGAAGGAGGCGAAATAACGCTCCAAACATGCTAAATTTTGGTGAGGAAAAGCTGGCATGGCCATATTCAGAGAGGTCCCTCGACCTCAGTCCTCACGATATGTGAATGAAAATGGGTTCTATGGGTAACCACGAGTCTCTCCTTTACAGACATGCCCAGTTTATGATAATCACATACAGTTTGGGGTAAGTCATAGTCAAGTCAGCACACTGACACACTGACAGCTGTTGTTGACTGTTGGGCTTGTTTGCCATGTTATGATTTGAGCATATTTTTATGCTAAATGCAGTACCTGTGAGGGTTTATGGACAATATTTGTTATTGTTTTGTGCTGTTAATTGATATCCAATAATAAATATATACAGATGTTTGCATAAAACAAGCATATTTGCCTACTATGTTGATAAGATTAATGTATACCTGATGAATCTCATTTTAAAGTAGATTTTGAACAGATAAAAAATGTGTGATTAATTTACAGTTAATCACAGTTGACTGTGGATAATCATGCAAATAATCGCAATAGAATATTTCAATTCATTGACAGCCCTAGTATTCAGTATACCCATCGCCTATCGGTCTGATAACAATTTAACCTCTGGCGGCAACAGCCAATGTTTCAGGGGCTCTGGTGTAGCCAATGGATAACCAGGTAATGGGTATCGAGACCAAGACTTCTTCTTCCAAGTGCTGGTCATTGTTTACAGTTCGATTAGCAACTTGAGATGTGAAAAGGAATTGTAGTTGAGAGACAACGTGTAAGATTGGATTGCATATCTGCATTCATATGCAAAAAAGCTAACTTGCCGTCAGATGATAGCTGACAGGTTCAGAGATTGCCTTCCGGCTAATGCATTCCGCCTCTTTTGCTGCCTGCTGAAACATGACTGGTCAATGCAAGTACTCTGACTTCAGACAGAAACGAGCATGCATCCCATTGTCTACAGATTCTGCATTCATATGCAAACATCTGTTCATAGAGATTACAGGGGCCTAATGGCTGGACTGGTGCTTTGTAGAGTTAACAAAAATGGGCAGACATTCATATTTAAAATCAATTTAAAGTCTCCAAATCATCTTTCTTGAATGTCTTTTAGTTATGAGAGGAAAACCACTTGAACAAAGGAAGAAGACAGAAACAAGCTGTGTCCAGCAATAAAACTTCTTTTGCTGGGAGATGACAGTCCGAACCTCTGAGTCACTGTGTACACTGAGTCACCCATTAATGACAGTTAGTTGTACAATAGCAGCATATTATTTGGTGTATTCTGTTTCCCAATGTCTCACATTTTACTATATTTAGTTTAGGTGCAGCAATAATGAATGTTTCTCTGAATGTGGGTTGGTTCAGGACTTCTACCTAGAGCTTGAAATTACTCAGGTAAGATATAATTTCAAAGCGCTGACATAACACAATTAATCCGTTTTTTTATGAATTCATCAAATTTGGTCAGGAGGTGACATTAAATGCAATGTTTATGGTCTAGTTTCCACTGAAGTAGTTTAGAGCCATCATATTTTTCTGCCACATATATGATCTACAGGATGGGTATATATGGCTTTTTTACAAGCACGTTTATTATTCACCCTCAGACTGAAAAATGATGGAAAAAATGAATAAAAATGCTGTCACCTTACAGACCAAAGGACGGACTCTTGAATAAAATGGTTTCTCTTAGACTTCATGTGGCCAGAAGCAGGCTTTGGGTGTTTTGGGCAGCTCCCAGTCATAGACGTGGTTGGCAGTATAAATAGGGTATTGCTTAAAAATAGTGATAATGCTCGGCACAATTTCCCAAAATGTTATATATTAATTAGTTCTCTTTTAGTGCTACTGTGTGATCTGGCATTGTTGTTTAGGGCCATAAAATAAAGGACAATATTAAAGTCCATATTAAAAACATATACTGTAAGAAGTGGGTGTAGTTACCATGATATCACCCATCGGTTGACTGTCGCTTTGAAGCCTTGAGTTCGGCATTTTGGCTGTCGCCATCTTGTTTTTTTGGAAGTGACACAAGAGGGTGGAGCTAAGTACAACAGAACACTGATTAAAACTTTTTTAGTCAAACAAAATGTGAGAATCAACTTTCATGAACTGAAAACACACTGTGAGGGTTAAAGTTGTAAGACGAAAACAGAGACACCTCTCAGACTGGTCAATGGCCTGATAGCGATCAGTCAACAACAAGGTAGCCACACCCTAAAGCATACCCTGCTTTATGGTCTATTTGACTGTAAATGGGATCATAATTTACTAAATGAACATCATGCCGTATTGAAGATGACTTGAAACTAGCGATTGAGACTATAAACTTATGTTTACAATGTTTACTGAGGTAATAAATCAAGTGAGAAATAGGATAATTTTCTCATAGTCCTCTTTACAATCAGAATTCTTTTTGCAACCAGAGGAGTCGCCCCCTGCTGGATATTATAAAGAATGCAAGTTTAAGACACTTCAGCATTAGCTTCCCTTCTCAGACCACAGAGTTGCCAGCTGGGTAAAATGTAAATGTTACTTGTGATTCAAGTCAAGCCTATGGAAAAGGCTAAATGGAGATGTAACAATTGCATATCTGAAACGTCAGTAGAATTTCTTATCTTTGGAATAACAAGCTGTAAAACAAAAAAGTTAGATATAGATCTGTTATAGTGAGAGAAATAATGCCAGTGCTGTGCTTACTCCCATCTTGCTCTCTGCCTGTGTGTGCATGCATTCTACTGTTCAACATGCACAGTACTAGAACCTTACCGTTGGGCAACGAATCAGATAAGAGCAGATGTGGTGTATGCAGTTTTTATATTTCAATTTCGCTAATCTTATTCTTATCCTATCTGGAGAGGGTGCAGTTGTATCACCCAGTTTGTCGCATTCTGCATTGACATCTCTTCAATAAATAGGTTATGGTTTATGCAATTAATGTGAGGTATGTCAACATCAAGATGCCGTAAAGCTTGGTTTATGTGTCCTGCTACAGTAGCACTATAACTGTTGATCACAGGTACGTGTATTCCCATGCATGTGCATATTTGTGTGTGTACAGTATAAGCTATCATGCACACTACTGTACAGTATATTTTGCTCTTGCATTGGTTGTAGATGACCCAGATCTACTCCAGGCAGCTGAATATTTCATTGTGTCATATGGTCTACACTCATGGGGCGAAATGCAGGCAAATGAGGAGACTAATAAGTGTTTTTCACTCCAGCTAGTATGTTACTTCCCTACTGATAAGTGAAGGCATTAGGCCCCACTTGGGTCTCCTCGAGGAGCAATCAGCAATTTGGAAAAGCACAGTGTTTAGATGGGCCCTCTACTAGCACTGTGACAATCCTATTAAGAAAACACTGTGCGCTGTTAGTGTGATGCAAACTGGCTACAAGTAGTCTGGCCACTCTCCAGGCATGACTCAAGGTGACGGCGGCAACACAAAGGCACAAAGTTACTGTCCGGATCAATACAGGTATATTGGAGGCGTAGGGCACATAGCCACTTGTTTAATGTGGTACTCTGTAATGAAACTAAATAGAGGGAATAGCTACAGGAGGAGAAGCCAGCCAGAACAACAGTGTATGATGTTTGTATGCCGCTCAGTCAAGAACAAAAGAGGCAGATCGCAATCGCGTATGTTCCCATCCTTTAGCCAGACATGAGATCCCCAGCAGACATAATCACTTCTCAGATATGTCATGAGAGAAGGGCTCAGTAGGCAGCAATATTACACTGAAACACACACTCACAAACTCGCCTCTCTTTCTGAAGAACTGCAGAATAGAGATCTCCAGTGCAGATACACTTATACGCAGTGTGTTAAGGGGTGACAATGACAGGATAGATGTACTGTACTTTAAATTACAGGGAGTTCTGTGTTGTATGACAGTCTGGGAGCCTACAGAGGACAAAAACCCAGACGCCACAACACAGAGAGAGAGTGCAGGGTGAAGAATGGTATCGCAGGTCAATGCTTGCGTCATGAAAAGAATTATAGTTCATATCTCTGGAGCTACGCTCGTGTTCCCCTTTGTATTCAGCTCTTGTTCCCTTCCTTTTATCTTTTAATGCAACCATTCGTCTCATTGTCTAACACTGTGGCAGAAAAAAAATAAGACAGCAACCCATTTCCTCGCAAGGGTGAATAAATCATAGATTCTGCTCAGAATCCTTCGCCATGCCTCCGTTTAATCCAGTCTAAATCCAAGTGTGTTAAGTCGGCGAACAGAAAGGCTATCTTTTTGTCCTTAAGTAAAACAAATATACATTATCTTATAGAAATCTAAAAAACATTTATTAGAGACTATAAGTCGGCACTTGATTTAGACAAAGCAAAGGCCTTTTCTCTGCAGCACATGACTGATATGTTGGTAAGTTGCTTTGAACTTGACTGCCAATGTCGGATAAGAGGCGCAGTAAAGGGCATGTCAGTGGCAATCTGATTATTCTGATTATGATATGACTTTGAGGCCTGCTCAGGCCAAGTCAGAAGTGCAATGACCAAAACATGTCTACTGTCGTCAGTACTTCGTACATGACATGTTGGGCATCTGGCCTTCCTCACACACTAAAAAACACCCATCATTCATTCTACACATGTGACATTGAAATGAATGAACGGTTACTATGTGATTTGCTGGGGGAAGCAATTCTTTGCCAACCTGTTTTTTTTTTTTTTTTTTTTTTTGCTATAAATGCATTACATTAGAATTTGGTTCTCCAAGGACCAGAGGACGACTGTGTTATCTCTCCCACATTCATTCAATATCATTTGCCCTCCACAGCTTATGCAAGGGCCATATACAATATTTATCCTGCTTTACATAGATAATCCATCACAGTGAACATCATTCCAAATCAAAGTGTGATTTTTATCGTAGTTGTGTTAGCAGCGCCATGAAGCAGAAACACTGCTCCCCCCTCATGTTCCAGTGAGAAGATTCAATGCAAATCTGCATGTATCGGTGGTGGAGAGTACATTTATTAAAGTGCTGTACTGAAGTACATATTTGAGGTAGTTGCACTTTACTCAACTACTGTATTTCCTTTTCATGACATTTTTTATTTCTACTCTACAACATGTCAGAGGGAAATATTTTACTCTACTACATTTATCTGACAGGTAGAGGTACCAGTTACCTCACAAATTATGATGTTATGTACAAAACATCTTGTAAAGTATGATGTATTGTTATTAGGGCTGTCAAAGCTAACGCAACAATAAGACGTTAATGCAAATTTGTTTTAACGCCACTAATTTCTTTAATGCATTAACACTACTTGCAATTTTATGGTTGTAGTGGGCTCAATTTTTAAGCTGGACTGAAGACACTGGTATGATATTAAACTACAAACCTAAGGAATCCATTGGCAACTATACCTACTTACCTAGGAGGCTAAATAATGCTTTAAACTAATGCAAAATTTTGGCAAGAAAAAAATGGCATTCAATGGCATCATATTCAAAGGGGTCCCTTGACCTCTGACCTCAAGATATGTGAAATGAAAATGGGTTCTGTGGGTAACCATGAGTCTCTCCTTTACAGACATGCCCACTTTATGATAATCACACGTGGTTTGAGGCAAATCATAGTCAAGTCAACACACTGACACACTGACAGCTGTTGTCTGTTGGGTTTGAGCATGCCATGTTATGATTTGAACATTTTTTTTAATGCTAAATGCAGTACCTATGAGGGTTTCTGGATAATCTTTATCATTGTTTGTATTATTAATTGATTTCCAATTGCAAATATACAGTGTACATACATACAGTGTACTATATGCAGTGCACTGTCCATACATTTGTATATTCCCCCTTCCATGTTAATGAGTATCAAATATTTGACAAATCTTACATTTTGAAAAGCTAAAAACTGCAAAAAGTGCAATTAATTATGGGTTAAGGATGATTAACTATGGACAATCATGCGATTAATCAATATTAAATATTTGAATAGACTGACATTTTTAATGGACTGAAAATTAATCTGATTTTACTGCTTTTCTCTACTTTATATAATTGTAAACTATCCAACTGTTGCTCAAAAACTAGAAATTAATTTATTTTTGCTATTCTGTCCTTTCTTTTCAATGACAATAATCGTTAATTGCAGCCATAAATGTAATAAATACCAGCTATAAATGCTTACAGCTTCACCTTCAAAGCAGTGACACACATGCACTTCTTTTCTGCATTACTTTTACTTTTGATAAAATGATACATAAGTGCATTTTACTAATCATACATCATACATAATCATTGTACTTGATTAAAATTTGCAATGCTTTATTTGAATACTTTACCACTACTGGCATGCACACCAGTATTAGCTATTTGAATGTATTTATTTTTCTTTTAAATGTTATTTTAGCCTTTCTAACACTTACAGAATTCAATACTTCCAGGACCATTATGAGACAGTTTTATAGAGATAAAACAGTTGAACATACACCAAAGAGTTCAAATTACTTTCAGTGATGAAGCTCCTTGTGAAGAGTAGACCACATCGTTCTTCTGTCCCATTTATGTCACCGGGCACACAAATTAAAATCAGGCTAAACTTACTCTGCTAATGTAAAATACATTTTTAAAAGTGCACTTTTGGCATCGCTATGTCAAATTGTCTAATAGGAAAGCCTCCACTCTATGTTTTAAATGCAGGACATGTATGCAGTTACAAGCACTGGCCATTCACATTCATTTAGGTTCTGTGCCTCGCCCCCTTGGTTCGTTTGTTGTTTTTGTTTTTTTGGGGGGGAGCAGTTGGGATCAATAAGATCAATAAAGTGAATGAATCACTTGTTCTGACAGAGTATCAAACTTAATGATCAGAATCAGCTGACTAAGAATCACCAAGTGTCACCAATCACGCCCAATCAATAAATGCGGTCGTCTTTAGAACTTGACAAGCTCTCACTCTTGTGCCACCACTGCTGGTTCAGCTTTGTTCCAACAATCTAGTCCTCATTGCTGTTACTGGCCCACTAACCCTGCTCCATCTCTTCTGCTTATCACTTTGTGATGGCATATCTTCCCATGTGCATTTTATGTCCTCCTCTGGCATGAGCAGTTCATTTAAATACCTTGTGGGGGGAATTCAAGTGAAGTTAAAGGTACAGTGTGTAGGATTTGACGGCATCTAGCGGTGTGGTTGCAGAGTGCCCCTCCGCTCATTCCTCCCATTTCAATACTCCAGAAACGTGAGCTGCCAAGTACAAAACCACGGGAGTACCCATGGTTACGCTGTTCACCTCGCTGCATACCATAGTAACATCACTTTTGGAGTAACAGGAGTCAGACTGCGGCTGGCGGTACCACAATTTTGCAGTACGGGGCACGTTACAGCAGTTTCACAAGCCTGTTGGAGAACTACAGTGGCCTTCAGGTTATATAAAAACCAGAAAGGCTCTTAAGAGAAGTGCTTTGGTTAAGCAACATGGCGGACCCTGTGAACAGGACCCATCCTTATGTAGATATCAAGGGCTCACTCTAAGCTAATGAAATATCATGATCCTTATTTTCAGGTGATTAGACACTGATGAATACATAGTTATGAATATTACATTCAACTACTGCTAATAGATCCCCCGAAATATTACACACTGTTCCTTTAAAAGCAGGTGTGTTTTTGTAATTTGTGATATAAGCAATGTGATCGATCTACTTAATGGCTTTGCGACATCGAGACAGCTTGGAAGTCATATTAATGAACATTGGGGAACTATTGAAAGCAAAGATTTGAAAACCCCACAAGGCATGAGGGATCATTTGCTGCCTGACCTTCACTTTAATGCCATTGATTGCATCAGTTATGACTGAATAATTTTGCCATAAGCAGATATTGAATGAGATAACAATCAAAATCATTAAAGAGATAATGTATACAGTAAAGCCGCCATGTCCTTACATACATTCACAGTAGTGTAGATGCCCCAGGTACATGCAGTACTTATGCTACTAATACTGGTTTTCTAGGACAGTGGTGTTGCTGCATTTATTTCCATACTGTATATGTTCTTACCAACACGTGAATATAGGCAAATGACATGTTCTTGTGTGCTTTACATCATGTGTGTATTGTGTGTCAGCATAACTGTGGAAACATGTAAACTATGTCTTATTGATGCTGAACCTTGAATATTCTAAAGGTGGGAGTGCCTAATGAAATATTAAAATATAATTCAAGAAAAGGTAGAAATATGGTACCTTCAAGGCATCAAAGCAGTTTTATTCATAAAGAAATTAGGTTTTTTTTAATGTCCTGGGGCTACAGCAATATATAACAGTGTGTTCTTGCCTGGTAAGGGCTAAAAAATACATGTAAGGGCATTCCTCAAATAGAAAAAAATATAAGCTCATTTAGAAAGTACCCAAATGTTAAGTTACGAGCCATAAAACTTGAACTTATGGCAATTTTATTGCATTATCAACATTAGCAAATTGTTAAAGGTAAAACAAATTACACTCTTACAGCATTTGCATGAGAAAAAACTATTTCTTTTCTGAAAAAGAAATTTACCTCGAATGTGCCTCAAGCCAGAGACATTTATACAAACTCATTCTTTTACTCTGTTGGCTTGTTATAATTAGCTTTTATTAGATGATACCGAATGTTAAAGCTGTTAAAGCTGCTATAATCAATATTTTCATAAAAAAGTATAAAATAAGTATATTAACTAAGTAAAGTACATATGGAAACAACGAAACATTAGTACGAAAAACACGTCACTGAAAAAACATGTCATTAACGTAACTTACAAAACAAAACACCGGTATCCATTTACATTGCAGTCTGTTTGCATACAGAGTATATAATTTGAAAAAACAAGCTTAAAGCAAGAACAGCATTTTTATTACTTTTATGCTTTTTTTCCTTGCACATTATTGTGTTATTCACACACCTTTTCGTGTGACTGGGCTGGGTGAATACAGTGGAGCAATTAGCTGAAGAGCCTGATATTTCACTCTGCTTTAAACTGTGTGATTAATGTTGTGTCATGTATTGTAAGTGTGTTATTATAAATTTAATTGGTATAGTGTCTGTCTGAAAAACACTCAAAATGTCTTATTATTAGGAGTTGGTGGAGACTAAAACAAGAGCTAAAAGAAGATTGAATATTGCAATTACATTCGTCTGGTGGCCAGAAATACAACTCCAAATAAATGCAAACCTCGCTCCGAATCTGCTGGATATGTTGTTTACCATTTCAAAAACATGTCACAAATATGTCCAACCGTCCCACAAAAGGCAAAAAAACACAAACAAATACCTAAAACATAATAAAAATCACGAGAAGACTGAATCACTGCCACAGTGAATCATGCAGCCTACAGTATTTGTCACTGCATGGAAAAGGAGATGTCTGAAGTCCGCCATTCTCATCTCACACAACAAGGATTGTGGTAGTTGTTTTTCATTTTGAATTAAGCCACAGCTTCTGTTAGGCTTGGTTGGATGAGTGGGCTGTCATTGAATGAGTAATCACTTTCGTTAACACTTTCGTTATTGACCTGGCGAATGCAAAAAGGGAGCGATTCTGTTCTTTGTTTGTGTAATCTGAAATAAATAGGCTGACTGTATTGGCATTACTCAGTGTCAAGTGTAAAATTAAAAACAGACGTTGTCTTGATGTCAAGCTATGTATCAAGAGAATGCTTTCAAGCACAAACATTATTAAGCAGAAAGTATACAACCCGGTGATGGAGACACAGACGAGGCACTCCTCACACCTGGATCTTTGGAAATACAGTGGTTTACATGGGGGAAGTTAAAAGTCAGGGGCAAGGTGGGTTTCTGTTGACTCCGTTATACCTTTCTTTAACAGACCGCAAGGGCAATTGAGCAAAGAAGGTCCGAGAATACAGTAGGAAGAATGAGGGTGACATAGTATGAAGTAAATGGAGGGAAAGAGGTGAGACGAAAACATCTGGGTAAACTTCCTGGACGTAGTTGGTTTACTTCATGAACAATGATATTTCTTTTTTCTGTGCTATATTTTGATTTTGATGGCTGATGTTGCTTATTTTGGTAGAAAAACTTTAAAATAAATTAGCTGAATTACTAATTCACACAATTGCTGAGGTTTAGGATCTGCAACAGATTTCTCCTTATCGAACACAAATATGACTCAACAATTTAATAATTTCACACTGTACTTAATGTAATGTTGCTAATGATGCTAATTCAGATAGTGACATGATATACCCTGACTGAAGGATGGCCCACACTGATGTAAGAGACCCCATACACAATGACAGGTTATGTTAAATTAAACAGTTTTGTTCCTATAGTCTGTGGTGAGCAACAATTTGGCCAAAACAGCAGAATGCACAGATTCATTTATGTACAAGAATCCCAACTAAAAAACCTCTCAAGATCAAATGTGATTTTAGTGTAAACAAACAAACAACAAATAAATACTCAAGTTGTTGCCACGGATTAACGAGTTGGTCCTCCATTTCTGTGGTCCATCTTACTACATTATGCTTTGGGTTTTGCATTAGCTAATGCATTAGCTGCAGCCGCAATGACGGCAGTGGTTGTCCTTCCACTTCAGTCAGCTGGCTTCCAGATTGGTTATTGTTCTTTCCCACATGACGGCATCATCAGCTGTCCTCTGGGTTCCCCACACACCACAGGATATCCTGTGGATTTGAGCCGATCGGGGGATGTAAATAACACATGCTTAACATACCTCACTCCACAAGGATATACTGTATGTGTAAAGACGATTCCATATCCTTTCATGCATTGTCTACCTCAGTTATGTTGCTTGAATATCTTTTCCTTAGTTTATATCCTTAGCTATCATCTACTAAGTCCCACCTAGGCACATTTCTATTGGCTGAATAGCCTGTCAATCAATTCTTTGCAGCAGAGGTAAAGCGTCTCCTGCTTCCTGTTGCTCCAGAGAGTTCCAAGACAAGCGAATCGTTATGGTAGTTGAGCTACAGCATAATTAGCACGGCACAGTTTGTATATTTTGGACAGCGAGAGCCTGTGTGCGTCCATAGAGAAAACCACACACAAACTGACACCATACTTCCTTTCTAAAGTTTAAATGGTGCACAGTGCGCGTAGATTATAATAGAGTTCGCTGAAGACAAATCCATCTCAAGTTCATTTTTGCTGATGTCCCACGATGATAACCCTGTCCTTCCAGCAAAGTAAAGTAGTGGTCGAGCAAAGATCAACCTGACCAATTTAACAATATGGAAAGATGATCTTTAGAACCATCAGTCTGCTTCGAAATCCATCCTATAGAAACCATATAGGGGCCTATAGGGGCCTATAGGGGCGGCAGTAGCTCAGTCTGTAGGGAGTTGGCTTGGGAACCGGAGGGTCACCGGTTCAAGTCCCGACATGGACTAAGAACTGAGTGTGAACTGGTAGCTGGAGAGGTGCCAGTTTACCTCTTGGGCACTGCCGAGGTGCCCCTGAGCAAGGCACCAAACCCCCAACTGCTCGGGGCGCTTTTCAGGAGCTGCCCCATCACTCTGACATCTCTCCATTGTTGCATGTTTGTGCATGTGTGTGTTCGGGTCTGCATGTACCTTGTATAAGTTAACAACAGAGTGTAAAAAAAAAAATTGAATTTCCCCTCGTGGGACTAATAAAGGATTATCTTCTTCTTCTTCAGACTAACAGGGAGGACTAATTGATCAAAACAATGTCATAATTACAATCATTGTGGTGATTGGGGCTCATTACCCCCTTCTGGATGCAGGAATTTGTCCAATGAGTGGGTGCTGATGGAGCCACGCTCTGCCTTTCCAGACTTCTAATTTCTTGGTGCCACGTGTACATCGTTTGTCTTTGACAGAAATCTATTCTGAATGGAAGGCTTTCATTAAGTCATCCAATAATGAGCCTGTTTGTCAAGTACAAATGCCAGGGTGCTGTGGGAAGTCATTGAAGGGCACATTTTCCATGCGCCGTCAATATGCTGTTCTGTTCACTCAAAGAAATCGAAAAATCCAATATCTGTCTCCCTGTAGAATATTGCCTGCAATTAAGAAATTGCGTGTAATTATTTATATTATTTTTCTGCAGTGTAGCAATGCAAGCAGTTTCAGTGTTTGTACTTTTATTCTTTTTCCTCTTCTTGCTGCTGATGTGTCTTTTTCTTCATTACACGGTATACATTTTTAATTGACCCCCCCAGGTCCACTCTCATGTTAACAGTCAGTTTGCACTGTGATGGGGGTTCTACCCCATCTGATCAATACACCAATCCCAGCAGGGTCCCTGACACCATCTGTCAGCAGGTCATCTTGTAGCAGTGATAACAGCTCTGAGTTTCTCTCTCTCTGTGCTGGAAAGGCCACATGCCAAAGAAGTAATTAGCCTGTTGGACAGTCGAATTTCTGCAAGAGAAGGCGTTCAAGACACGTCCTACTGATGGAGGCCGTGTGAGAGTGCAAACCTCCTGCTGCATGAAGACAAAAAAGACCATGGAGTCAGTCATTAAGAAAATCCATCCATCCATCCATCGTCAACCGCTTATCCCGTTAGGGGTCGCGGGGGGGCTGGAGCCGATCCCAGCTGGCATAGGGCGAAGGCAGGGTACACCCTGGACAGGTCGCCAGTCCATCGCAGGGCACATAGAGACAGACAACCATTCACGCTCACATTCACACCTACGGGCAATTTAGAGTCATCAATTAACCTAAACAGCATGTCTTTGGACGGTGGGAGGAAGCCGGAGTACCCGGAGAAAACCCACGCTTACACGGGGAGAACATGCAAACTCCACACAGAAGAGCCGCAAGCTGGAATCGAACCTGCGACCCTCTTGCTGTGAGGCGACAGCGCTAACCACTACACCACCGTGCAGCCCTTCATTAAGAAAAAGCTTAAGTTATTTCCCACTAACTTTTAATGGAACAGATCAGTCCACTCTTTCCCTTAATCAAATTCAGTTTACAGCTGTTCTTTAAATCACATTACTGTCTCCATCATTTGCTGCTTTTCCATACAGTTGGAATAGTATAGCAGAATAGTGCAGAGAATGATGTACAACAGTGTAGTAGTTTCGCCCACTATCACCCAAACCACACCCTTGGGCAGGTGAATGCGGCTGACATATTACATCCAGTATGTGCAACAGTCTCCACTGCATCATGGGCCGATGTAATATATTACGCCTCTGAAACACACGGGAGGCGGCAAGCAGAGACGTGATGTGCATGCAGCGGAAGTTTGCAACAGAGAATGTCCTGAGTTATATAATACCAAACAAGGCCTGGGTGAGTGCTGAGGATAAGAGTTCATTTAAGTAATGCATGGTGAGAGCACTGTCAGATTTCCCCCCAGATACATTCTCGACACATCCAAATGAATAGAAATACTGTATAAAGCCACATCGTCTACTCTTACGAAATATTGCCAACCTCATTAATCTTTAAGGGTCTGGGTTGAGGAAAATGTGGTGTGGAGAGCTTAAACTCTTCCTTGATGGAAATTTGTGTTTATTAGTGTTATTAGTGTTTTAATGTAAACAACTGCATCACAATGAACCTGATTTGCAAGTGTGTGTTATATTTCTTTGACTTCCTAGATGGGAGAGGACCATTTTATGGCAAGGTCCACCTCGCCTGCAGCCTCAAGTGAAGTAGTGTGTGTGACTGAATGAAAAATCTATTTAGTGCCATTCCTGTGCCATACATGTCCAGCACGGCATCCCTAACTAAAATAAATGATGTTTTATGTCCAGGGCTATGCTTGCTAAGCTCGCCATGCTTTGCACCGTAAACAAGCCACCAGGCGCAATAAATCCCAGCCTACAATGTATTTCCTGCACAGACTGCACAATCCTAATCTATCCTAATATGCAATCACAGGGTATTGGCTCTGTGCGGTTCCTGGTGAATCACCACACTGTACAGTATGAAGCAAAGAGATGCTGTCTGAATGAAACAGATAAGCGTGTGTGTATATGTGTGCATGTCTGCATGAGCGGTGTCCCTGTTGGTTTTTGAGTGACAGCGGGCGCTGTTGCCCAGCGGAGACGAGTTTGCTTCGGATGCTTTTTGCATCTCGGCCTTTCATGTGGAAGTGCAGCATACCCAGCGTGTGCACAGCGTTGTGTCCGCTTAATGCTCGCTCCCAGTTGTAGCCACAACTTCAGCGCCTGCTGCAAAACATCAGGGGCTCCACAAAGTCATTTTCCGTCACTTATGGTACAAATTTGCAAGCGTTGCCATATCGTCTTGCTTCATAAGACAGCAGTCAACCCGCATTTTCCAAGTGTCAGTAAAATAATTCAACTCATTAGGCTTCCAAGTCTTATCAGTTGTTTATGGGATCACAACAACCAGAACTTTATTGGTGGGTGATTCCCTTAGGCGCTCCCTGCCTTTTATCAGGGCCTGTATCTCTGTATTTTGTGTTAAGCTTACTGTCATCAAGGAGCCCTTTCTCATCTCCATCCACAGTAGTTATCACTGTCCCTATTAACACACAGCACCAGTGAAAAAAGCCAGCAGCCTCCAACTGATCTTATCAAGGTCATCCCCTGGATAGTGCCGAGGAAAATAAAACAGATAAGAGATCTTCCATAACTTAATTAGCTTTTTATCACACAATGCAATTACAAAATTGTCAAGCCGTTGGTGTAAGAGGCCAGGAACACTTTGAAGGAACTAACAATAACAAAGTGGTCAGTGCCACTGGGAGAGCAATGGCCCTTTTCGTCTCTTCGGCTAAAGGCTGTACATCAGTACCGAGGGTAAATCAGAGGGAGCAATGTGGTTTATTTAGCATCCGTTGAGTAATGGTAGCCCAATGCAGAACATACCATTCTGAGGCCAGAGCACCCACTGAGATGCTGATAAGAGAGATTAATGGTGTTGTCTGAGTGGCTGGCATACGATCAGTGCTTGAGCAACCCAAATGTGTCTGCTATCTACAGCATCTGTATCCCTGCGAAGCACTGAGCTGGATGAGGCAAAAGGACAAGATGTCACATGAATAAATAAAGCGACAAGAACAGGAGGGTAAAACAGCCCAGTGCCCGTACATTCTGGTCAGTGCACAAAACCTGCATTAAGCCAACACATGAGGAAGAGACAGAAGGATGGAGCAGAAAGAAAAAAAGTATAAATGTATAAATAAATCAAAAGGTTAAGCAGAGCAAACAGAGTTTGAGTCACAATCACACTGAATATGGAAATTTTTTTGTAAGTGTGCTCAAAATTTGCATGGAAATTGCATTTTGGTCCCATGCTCTATTGTGTGGTTGTGTGTATATGGTGTAGGGGCTGTCTATTATCAACGTTGTAATCTCACCGCTGCAGAGAATCACGCTCTTGGTTGTGGATGCGATACTTTTTCCTCACATGGAACGTTCAAGTTTACCAAGTGTGTTTCATTGGTAAAAGCAAGCAATCAATGCTGAAAATGGCATCATTTGCAGAAGAAATGAGAGTTTGCATGTTCTTTCTTGTACATTGTATCATGTTATATTATTTCATGTTTGAGAGGGTATATCGTTTCAATAGATCAATGAATTGTCTGACATTTGTTAAGCAAAATATGGAGAAAAAACATACTGTCACCGAGGGCAATTCATGAGATTTATTCCTCATAATACAGTTTCTTCTTCGACTGGTCATTGCAAAATGTGTTATGTTTCATCAAGTATTGGTTGTGGTACCTAAACCTATCTTAATTTTGAAAGGACACTACACGTTACGAGCATATTTAAAGTGCAGACCCTGGTACCCCATGCGCTTGTCTCTGATTCTGAGGGGCACTGACCAAGTGGTGGTATTTGACGAGATGGGAGTGAGAACATGTTGTAGGAACAGATACGTCTACATTGTTTAATAACTGAAGACAGAGGAACAATCATGTTTGTTGGTCTCAGTACGTGCCCAACTGGGTTTCCTTGGTGACTAAACAGTCCAGTCAAGCCTAATAATTCCTCACGCTGTGTGCAACACTGAGCTCCCATGATTTCCTCAGGGTTAGGAGCAAACGCTGACTGCTGGGAAGAGTGGCCAGCTCAACAACATCTGGGCTGGCTGGAGGGCCATGATCGTTTCCCCACAACAATGAATTTGAAAATGTCAGCTGAGTCAACTGAACCTGTCTCAGTCGGACTTATTGTACTCACACTACTACGTTATCCAGACACATCACACAGTAATTTGTTTTTATCTTATGTGTTTGTATCTCCAGGGCCAATGTCCTGTAGACAGATTATCAAGGTTGTTGCTGGATTTATTCACAGACGACCACTAAACTGTGTCCTCTTACTGTCCAACCACCAAAATCCATATGGGAGAAGTTTTGAGTTAATCAAAACGTTAAAATGCTCATCTGAGTTGCCTTTAGTTATTCATGTGCAGTCAGAGCATTTAAGCTTTACAAGCAATAGCGAGATTTTGTCTCTCAGGTAACACACGAGCTGCCCTACCTTCTTGGTGGAGGTTGTTGTTGCTGTTTGCAGCTGAATAACGACACAAGGGAGCTTTAAATTGGACATGGTGACAGTAAACTACAAAACACAACTACATTATTATATTTGAGACTAAGCTAGCCTGCGCTGCCTCTGCTGTGGCACTCTGATTATGTGTCATTGCTCATTATACATCTTACATATGTCTTTGGGAAGAATAACTGGATGCAATTTACATTTACGTCTTACCAAAATGATTTTGACCAATATGTGTGATTTTAACAGTGTGTTTGACGTTTTTTTCTGTCTTTAGCTGAAAGCGATGCCCCTTGTGGCTAACATCAGAAGTCAACTCCTATGTGATTTTAAACACAACTAGAATGGCACTCGGAGAGCGCACTCGAGGTGCCCAAGTCCGGTTGCCCCCCTCTCTTCGTTCAGCTTGCGCCATCGTCCACGTTTATGTTGAGATCAGCTGTATGTAACACCGCATCGTAAAACACATCCGTCAAACTGGACAGAAACAAAATAAAACTCACCTTGTCATTACTCTTTCCAGCAATCACCAAGTGTACTTTGGTCAAACTCAACTCTAATTTCACAGAGTCTGATGGCGACACATTTTCATCAACATGTCATCAGGTACACTGTGCATGTGTTATTCCAAGTGGTCTTAATGTTATGGCTGATAGAAGAAGAAGAAGAAGATAGTCCTTTATTAGTCCCGCTAGGGGAAATTTAATTTTTTTACTTTTTTAATACACACACATCCAGAATCCTTTAAAATGTTCCTAAATCCGAGTCATGATTGTTCATTGTGCCGGACCCTTCCCAGAAGTTTATTCAAATCCATCGCAAACTTTTGGAGTAATCCTGCTAACAGACAGACAAACAAACAAACAAACCAATGCTGGTGAAAACATAACCTCCTTGGCCTTGGCAGAAGTAAAAAAATAAATAAGGCTGTCTTACAACATTACTATACATGATAAAATCACATAATGTGACCACTCTGCTGTTGTTTTGTGAGGGCGACCAGCCCGTTGCTATGGTGTGTCAATTTCTGACACAAGCCCTCACTACCAACAAGGAAGTAATGTCTGTAGCCATGGAGACAGACTGTCACGGCTTGTAAACAAGATGTGTGATGAGAGCTCACTGCACCCCACTGAGGGGAACTATTTGGCAGGAGATTGATCTATTTTACTACTCAACTATAGACTATAAATGATGACACTGTCAAGAAAGTAGAAAGGCAATTTAAAAACTTCAAATTGTCATTTTCCTTCATCTCAAATTGAAATTGTTCACAGCTTAAAAAAAAAAAAAACAAGGCTTCCCACATTATTGTAAAAATACTTGACTGGATGTTTTGACTTCTTTTTTACCAATGCAAAAAGTTGTACTAGGTCTATCATGACAGTCACAAACAGTTTACACTCAGTCAGTCCCTCTGCTTGCGCATGATATGTAGAGGACACCTTCCATCAAAGACCCAAAATACGCAGCATGTCTGTGAGTGATTTTTATGCCTCCACGCCGGTGACAGCCGTGGCCAGAGGCATTACACTTACTGGTAGACCGTATGTCCATCGTTCCTACCATTCATGTGAAATTCTTGAGAATTTCTTAAAATTTGGCATAAATGTCCACTTGGCTCAAGGATGAACTGATGAGATTTTGGTTGTCAAAGGTCAAGGTCACTGTGATCTCATAAATCCCATTTTTAGCCATATATCAAGAATTTATGAGCTAATTATGACAGTTGCATGCAAAGATGTAACAGGATAAAATGATAAGATTTTGGACAGATGTGGATGTAAAGTGCAACTTGACTGGTTGACGAAGGCGAGGTGGTAATTCTTGTTGGGCCGGAAGACTGAGAACGGTGGATATACAAGCCGTTGTTATGATACGTAGATGAAACTGTCACTCACCACTTAGCCTCATTCCAGATAGCCATGTCATTGTGAATATAGGATACGATCGTACCTAAGAGTGATCATTCCTACGTATAGAAACAATCATTATGCGAAGAAGATGAAAGATAAGAAGAGCCTTCTGTGTTTTTCCTCTTGACTTTCCTCGATGGCTTGCTTTCCTCATGTCCGTTTCTCTTCTCATGCACTGATTAGTTTAAGATGAACAGCCAATCACAGTGATTCCTCTCATCGACGGGCTCCGTCGCCAATTCAACACACTGAACTGTCCGGAAAAACCTCCAACACCGGCAGGCTAGAGCTCTAACTAGGCCGACAGACGCTCACTGACAGCCCCAAACTGTCCAATGGCTGACCGTCAGCTTGGTGCGTCACCGTCTTGCTGGCCAGCCTGAGAGGTTGAAGCCTGTGTCCTACAGGTGTTGCTTTGTTGTTTTCAAGCTATAAACTCTCAATAGACTGATGTAGAAGCAAATTTCAGGCTTCTGTTGTTAGTACAAGAACATTCAAAAGCTATTCAAAGCATTGCAATCTCTTTTAATAGTTGAAATATTTAAAAATTGGACAGGTGATTTGAGGCAGTGGACAAGGTAGTAATCCTTGACTTGTTTCTTAGGGTTAGGGATAGAGTTACATGTGTTTACACATTTCAAAATAGTCCTCAATTTCAAATTTGACAAGACGTGGAAGTCGGGAAGCTTCATAAGAGATGCTCTGTAAGGTTTGTGAGTGTACAGTCATGGCTCCAGAGCCAGCTCTTTCGATGGACAGCAGGTATCGGTGGCTTTATTTAGAGAACCTGAGAGACACATTGTTCCTCTGTTAAAGTTCTTTCTCGTTTCTGTCATTATCTTAGATCTTAACGTTGCTACTGTTATAATTGAAGTGCTAGTTGCACAGATAACAGACTGTCCCACTGCCACTGGTAGGAGGATGGGCTTTGTCTCTGATTGATCTTCACAGTATGGAGACCTCAGTCTCCGACGTGACATTGGCACCCCTTGAAAGCTCCTGATTGATCACTCCCCAATGATAACAATACATTCTCTTCAGCACTGTAGCTTCCAGTAGTAGTCATGATGGGGTGTAGATTTAGTGTACATTAAAAGCTTGGCCATGTTCTGGACAATCTACATCCTGCTGGGTAGTAGATAACTCAAAGCCAGAAAACTGTATGCTGTTGATCTGAGGGAAGTCTATAAGTGTCCTCATCAATACTTAAGAGTTGTGCTGCATTCAGGATGGTTTACAGTGGTGTTTAGATTGTGCTTTAAGCGTATAGTATGCAGTAGCCAATTCTGTGCCATATTTATCAATCCCGTCGATGCTCTGCACATCCATTGAGAGGCCCTGATTACCCTGATGCATTATTCATAGTCAGTGGGTCTTGGTTGACTGTATGAAGAAACACGGTGTAATTTAAAGGGCGGGGAATAGAGGCTTGGCCTGTCTTGGAGTGCAGCCCAAGGAGCATGTTGAAATGAACCCACCCTTTTTGTGATCTGCCTGGCATTTATCAGCAGGATTGCTCTAATGGGGATGTCATTGGAGGAGGAGAAAAACCGTCTCACTGGGCTTCAGAAGAGGCACCATGATGGAGATGGAGAGCCGTGTAAAGATTAGCCATATCTCCAAATGAGAACTCCAGTCATATTAGAAGAGGGAAATTGTGTTTCTTAATCTGTGTCTTATTTATCATATTACGCTAATGGCTGTATCCAGGCCATGCAGGCTGATTGCTTATTGGCCTCACTTAATAACTGATTCAGGATCAGTCATCGTGAGTGTCCAGCGACTCCCTGTTGGATCACAGCTGGTAGGCTGCTGGGTGATGTTGATAACAAATGTATTTGAGATGGTGGTTACAACCACAACACACTGACTGACTGGTTGTAAAGAGCACTCTGACCATTTCTGTTTGCCGGAACCTTCTTGCTGCCATACAGTGACCTCTTAAAGGAATTCACCCACAAAATTACCATTTGTATATCAATTTCTCACCATGTGTTAGCTTGAATTTTTAAAGAAAACACTTTTACTCACATGCCTCCAAAGTGAACAAAGAATAAAAAAGCAGAGAAAAGTCTCAATGAACTGAAGTTAACAGCAAAACCATATCAAAACATCCATTTACAAACTCTAACACAACCCATGCGATATAATCCATTTCTCATTGAGTCATGTGCTCACTACTTCCCAAACACATGTAATCTCTGCTAAAACCATAGTATTATATTTAAAATACTTCTGCATAAACAGGCTCAAGCTTTCACAGGCGTACTAATCATCTGGACGAGTCTGAAGTGTTTTAAATAGTTCGATATTAACAAAGATTAGATCTCTTTTGACTGCATCGTACATGTTTATGATGCTATTGCACTAATAAAATCTGTCCACAGACATATAAACACCTGGCAGTACTCAGAAGTACTCAGAACTGCTTCTGCTTCTAGTTCCCGCTACAGATGGTGTCTCCAGGACCACATTGTTTCATGATGATGACACCACGCACAGACTCAAAGTGAAAACAATACCAGCCACGAACCATGAAGCTATATTTATATTTAGAGGTGTAATGTAACCAAAGATGAACAAAAGCAGATTTGCTTTATGCACCCAAAATTGAGGTGAAGACTTGTCTGCTAGAGTTGAAAACCTTTCAGCTTGCGTGAAAATGTAATTATTTGGAGCTTCATGGCTCCAAGATAGATAAAGAAAGGAGAAAGTCTGGAAAGAGAGTTGGCTTTCTCAGGAAGTTTGTAAATCAGTTTCTCTGGGCCATCACACACTTTTGTCCCAGCATACATCAGTCTGTGAAGTTGCCAACTGACTGCTTATGGCTGAAATACAATAAAAACAACAGCTGGAAATATACATCACTTTATACCTAATTGCAGATTGCTCTTAGAAGAGAAACCCAGCACTGTGACTCATAGCAAAATAACTACTTAGTTATGGATAGAGAAACATCATGGTTGGGGTCAAAAGTACTACTTCATTAAGGTTAGGGGAGCTTCGCTGTCATGGCTACAATCCTTCCTCTGCATTCCTCCAGTCGCAAGTTCGAATCCGGCTTGGGACTCTTCTGTGTGAAGTTTGCATGTTCTCCCTGTGTAAACGTGGGTTCTCTCCAGGTACTCCAGCTTCCTCCCACAGTCCAAAGACATGCAGTTTAGGTTAATTGATGACTGTAAATTGCCTGTAGGTGTGGATGTGAGTGTGAATGGTTGTCTGTCTATACGTTGTCTGTCTGTATGTGCCCTGCGGGTGGGTGTGGGTGTACCCCGCCTTCGCCCGATGCCAGCTGGGATCGGCTCCAGCACTCCCAAAACCCCGAACGGGATAAGCGATTGACGATGGATGGATGGAGGACAACTGTGGGACAGTGGCTTAACAGTGATTAGCTGCTGACTATGTTTAAGATTTCCTGATCTGGTACAGCTTAGTATGTTACCATCTTTAGTTCTCCTTACAAATGCTCTGACTAGTTGGACTCTTCAAGTCAATCAGAATTAAAAGAAAGAAAGACATGTAACTCTAATAAATAGGCACACTGTACAGTAGGGCCATTAGTTATACCAACGTCAAATGAAAGTAAAATAGAGGGAATAGCCAAGCCCTTGTGTCTTTGTCTACTTCTGCTGAAGCACATACAAATTAGAGTATCCTGTTGTGTGTTTTAAAGTAATCAGGACTGGTGCATGGTGGATGCATTCAAGGGCAATCTTGCGTAACCAACAGACGGCTCAGTCCCTGGCAAGAGGCGGGTGACAAGACACTCTACATTGTCGCCTCGCATCTGGATGGTGAGCAGGAGAGAGTTAATAAAGAGAATTAATAAAAATCACTCAAAGCAGCAATGTGGATGCAACAGCAGACAGGCCCTTACTGAGAGGTGCTTCAGCTCAGGTGGATGCTCTGTGCACGCACTTGTTGTGTTTTGCTTGATACTGCCACTTTTATTGTCCTTGATGTGGACGGCCAGTTGGATTGGGACTATTATGGTAAATAATAAAGACAACTACTCTTGATTTTTAGTTTTTAAATAAATGAGTTCTTTGTTGTTTTTAGTTTAAACTGCCATCCCACATTGGACATTACAGAAGGCTTCATATGCAATGCAATGAATAATTCAAAATGAGTAATGTGAAAGAGATTTAAGATAAGATATTCCTTTATTTGTCCCACAGTGGAGAAATTTCCAATTTCCAATTTCATGTAGTGACGCATCAACAGTCTCTCAAAGAGACTCAGAGTCTTTTTTAGTCTCATTTAGCTCATTGTTTTGGCTGTACTGCTCTCACATTTACTGCCTGGTTTGATCTCATTCGTCAGTCAGTCAGTAGCATAAACTCCGTTTCCACCAGCAGCAGACATGTTTCAGCAAAATCAGCTCTCACAAGCCCACTGCGCATTACCTTGCAAGCATCAAACTGTGGACAAACTAACTGGTGAAGAAAGTAAATTATGTTAAGAGGCAGATAGTTTTCTCAGCAGGCCCAAAACAGAGCAAAAAGGAGTGTGAATATTGATTGTACTCACAGTCATCAGCTAATAAGCATATTAAATATCAGATGAAGAAGTACTACTCTGTAAAAAGCCACTTTTGATTCATCGTGTAATTTTTGATGGTAAAGTATGTGATGAGTTTCATTGAAACTCAGATATTTGAGATAACAAGAAGAAAATGAAGCAAGACTTTTAGACAACAAGGTAGTGAGTCGCAATTTTCATTTCTGGGTCAACTATTCCTTTAAACTTTTTCAAAACAAAACAAAGTAAAGCTGTTGAGGGTCGTTTTTCATTTAATTTCATTTAAATCCTTGTCAAATGTTGTGGCATATAACATTTGCTTTCTCCATGTGTGCATCTGTGGATCGGTATATGATATCTTTGAGGCTCAGTGAAGCACATCACTGCTATCCTGCTTCTGACCCCCAGTCTCCATCTGTCACATCCCACCTATTCATACCCTCCTCTGTTGTCCGTGGCATATTGGAGCCTCGCCAGCAGGCTCTGTAGTGACTGTACTTCACTGTGGTCATAAGTAAACTGTGTCACATCAGGAGAGGATGAGCTGCTCTGCTCCAAGGCTCACACCTAGGAGTCTAGTTGAGGATAAAAGTAGGTAAATTGCATTTACATACATTTATTGGGCTTTGAAACATAGACCGTTGATGTTAGCTTCTGAATAATACCTGCTTGAATATGTGCTGGAAGTGTTTCACAAGTTCAGATGCTCATTCATCAAAAACTAGAGGTTTGTGGTTGGAATAAGCATTGTAGATGTAGTTTTTTGGATTTGATCTCCATCATAATGCAAACACATAAAGCAATGCAAATGCAGGCTGCCCAAACACACATCACTTCTGAAGTACTCTATATTTGGCCCAGCATTGTGTCTCACCTATGGGTTTAATGTAGGTTACTTGATTAAGTTGCTTTACTGTCTTTTGTGGTGCCATGAGTTGAAAAAGTTCGGCCAACTAACTATCTGAAAATGATGATCAGTCAAATGTCTGATTGACATCACACTTAACCCCAAATTACTCCTGAAGGCTGTGCCATTGGTGTGAGAATGAGTATTTAAATTAGATCCTGATGAGCAGGTGACACTTTGTATGGCAGCCTCTGCCATCACTGTATGAATGTGTGTGTGAACGGGTGAATGCTGACATGTAGTGTAAAGAACTTTGATTGGTCACAAGACTAGAAAGGCGCTATATAAACGCAAGTACATTTACTATTTGCAGTAAGATCTCATCCCTGCTCTTCATATTTTGTCATTTGGGCAGAAGCCTTTTGCGTAGTATCTTGATGCAGGAGGTTCACGCAAGGTCAACACTGTGAAATGGCTGCAGTTTGGTTTAGCTACGGATGAATTGTCACATGACGTGACATTACATCGTCTGTAAAAATAACTCAACTTTGTGTTTCACACACTACACAAACACAGATTCTATGACTTAAAGACTTGGGGGCGGCAGTAGCTCAGTCTGTAGGGAGTTGGCTTGGGAACCGGAGGGTCACCGATTCAAGTCCCGACATGGACCAAGAACTGAGTGTGAACTGGTAGCTCGAGAGGTGCCAGTTTACCTCTTGGGCACTGCCGAGGTGCCCCTGAGCAAGGCACCAAACTCCCAACTGCTCGGGGCGCTTGTCAGGAGCAGCCCCCTCACTTTGACATCTCTCCATTAAAGCCCTTTGTTTGACCCATCCACCACCCCTCCCTTCCGGCCACCTTTAGCGGACTTTCTCGCTCTTAATACTACATCGGATGCTCAGAGCTACTCACAATGATGTAGATGGGTTGACATTGGAGTTAAGGCCCTGACACACCAAGCCAGCATTTGGCTGTCAGATAGTTTGGGGCTGTCGGTGAACTTCCGGTGGCCTATTGTTTTCAGTGTGTCCTGCAACGTTGGCTATAGTCTGTCGGTGAGAGAAGTCACTCTGGTTGTTCAGTTTAAACAAAACAGAGCATAAGAAAAGAAATCTATCTATCGTCACAATGGCATGGGCATCTGGAATGAAGCTAGGTGGAGAGTGAGAGTGGTGTCATATCTGTCAGTAAATGGCGCTTTGTTTCATGTACATATCATAACGGCTTGTATATCCGCAGTCCTCTGTCTTCTCGTTTCCCTTTTTGAATGACAAATACAGACTACTGTGACCTGCTGGTAGAGAGAGTTATTTCATGTCATGCAGGTAAAGAACGTACGTGGTAGTTGGCCATCAACTGTAGTCTTTGCAGTGTGCTTGAGTGCAACTTTTTGGCCAAGACAAAGGCGACACAACTGGTGGTCGTAGTCGCAGTTAGTTCTTTGATGTTGAGTTTGTGTCTGGGCCTTTAGTTGAAAGCCTGTTACGTCTCATACAGATGCTAAACTGTACGTCGTTGTGCATTGTATGTCAGTACCAAGATGGCGAGAGCCACTGCCCAAGCATCAGTATGGCCTGGAAGTGAGACCAGGCTCCTCAAGCCTTTCAGTAGCTGAATTGTATTTTTTTTTTTTTTTTTAACATTTTTACTCAACTTTCTTGAGGGTGCTTTTTGGTGTATGTGGGCTGCTTAATCTTTTTTTGTGTGTGTGTGCTAAGAACTTGGCAAACGGTAAAACAGATTTGCAGTGCACATCGCTATGAGACAGTGTCAGATTATAAAATAATGTCTCAGTCCAGAGCCTGACAATCGCTTCTCAGGTCAGCCAACGTGACCCGAGAAGGAACTCCTTAACTACCCATCACTGCCAAGCAAGACTTATGGGCTACAAGCGCACCTGAAGCATAGAAAATGGCATCTTCACAAAGTGGCTTGGCAGAGTAATGGAAACTCTTGCTCATTTCACAAAAACCAACAGCTGTTTGTTAAATCATCTGTTAAAGAAGCCATAGTGCCAAAATTCATTTTAAATACCACGTGTTAATGCCTCTCATATTTAACCGCTCACTGAACAGATGCTGGCTTCTTTTAATTAGGCAACGTCTGAGTTTTGTTACTTCTCGGCGAGTGCTAATACAATCTGTTTCACAAACCTGTAACTACAAACGCTGAACATCCCATTTTCCACGTTGCTGAACTGGTTCTAATGATCAGTCGATAATGGCCTCTGCTAAGTCCTGAGGTGGTGAAGCCAGCAGTCAACAGGTTTAATCCAAGTTGTACTACCAAACTTTGTTTGACTTAAAAAGTTCTAATTATATATCTAAGTATGCAGTCAATACATTAAACATTGTTTTGCTGCCGCTACGATACATAAAGGAAATACTTTGCAGTTCTTTTGATCTCTATTGCATTACATTTTCAAAAGTTTAGGATACTAAATGAATATAAAGTACCTCATTAATGGCCAATAAATAGTGTTGATTGTCTTCTGAAGGATCGCAGCCAGAAGAAATGTGAGTTTCTCTGAGAAAAAAAAAAAAAAAAATCTTTGTGAAGTAACTTGAAGTAATGGCATTTCTCTCACATTTTCAGATTCTGGAAAGGCAGCAGTGCCAGCCGCTGTGGTCCGTGACATTGTTTGCAAGGTTTAATTAAGTCATAGCCCTTCTTGATGGAGTTAGTTAAAGTCATGAGCCCCTGTTGACTTTGGAATGGCTGAGTGAAGCACATTTGTGTTGTTGCTTTGATTGTTTTTAGTCATTAAAGGATCAGGGCCCTGGAGAAGTTAAGGAAAGAGTACAGGCATTTCCACCGCATCCAAAAAAGACAACAGTTATCCATGGAGGGCTGCGTAAATCTGTTGGATTAGTGGAAGCTAGGTATCGGAAATGCATCTGATACTGCCCAAAATATGGTATTGGGTATTGGCAAGTCTAGTCTCTTGAGTAGTCTGGCAATTCAGATAATCCACTATCCTTACATTGTCAGTAGCAAACAGCTGTTAAATAATAATAACTATACTGTATATTTTTTTTTGTATCATGCTGGTATCTGATCAGTACTCAGTATCAGCCGATACCAGAAGTTCAGCTATCGGAATCGGTATTGGGAAGGAAAAGGTGTTATTGAAACATTTCTAATAATCAGGATGTTTACAAATAACCACAAACATGATCATAACATCATCAAAATATCTGGTTCCAACATCTCTGTCGTTGTGAACAAACAAATTGTCAGACAGGATATAATAGTTTTCATTTTCTTGAGCTTTGAGACCAGCATTTTGTCATGAAGTTGATTAATATACTCGGTGCTGATATTGAACACTAGCTCATGTTCAACAGATTTTTATTCTTTGCCTCCATTTATTATTTTTTTGGCCACTTACGGGGTGGAAGTGCAACAAGCTGTAAACACAACACTGACATATTATCACCTTATAAAGATGTTATGGCTATTGGAGAGTTTCCAGGGACCTGCTAAATTTTTCCTATTAATTGCAGGGAGGGACGGGGCCCCCTGCTCCCAGTGAAACTATCGACTGAGGCAGACTGGCGTCAGGCATCTGTGGCAACGCCAGCAACCCATCTTGTAACACGGGCCATGTCTCATTGACATTTTCTGCTGTGTTATCACCATTCATATCTATACAACCAGTGTGTTTATGATTAATATGTTTATTAGAGCACAAACTTTATACAAGAGCACAACGTTCTTCATAGATCTATCGTCTTATTTTTGCTCTCAAAGTGCACCAGAATGATGGATTTACCTTTTAAAATGTACAAGAATTTCTTCGGGTTAGCATGCCACCAGACCCCCCAGAGGGTCCAAGGTCCACCCACCACAGTCTCACAAAATCCTGTTTAAAACACTGCTGCTATGATGTGCATGTCAAGTGGGACACGACCAAATAAGAGAGTTGTTAAGCTGACAAGTTGTCGATGGATTTCAGTAGACTTACTTTGTTGTCTCGTCATACTGTCAGAAGTTAATCAGCAAAAAAGTACATTACAAGTGTCCATAAAAAATGCATAAAACTTTATAGCTAAGGGATAAATGCAGTAACGCTTGTTGAGAAAACTTTTCAAATGCCAGTTTCACAATTTTGAACATAAAAAGGCACAGTCTAAAAACTGTCTAATAAGACATACATGTTGACAGCATGGTATCAATTATCAGAGTGTCAGCAGTGAATATGAATGTTCTCCTCTCTGGTAACACAAGATGATAGCTGCCTCTTTGGGACCACAGAAGAGAGCAGATAGGGAGAGTAAGCCTTCAGGCCCTTTCTTAGCAGGCAGGAAGGCCACTTGTGAATCAGTTTCTTGGCCTCGGGTCAGATCCCGCCTGCACAGCTCCTCAGCTACACAAGAAAACGGCCATACTTACCTATGCAAATCTGAAAGATGATGGTATTAATGGCTGCACCTACAGGCACAACAGTTT
This sequence comes from Pterois miles, assembly GCA_947000775.1. NCBI lineage: Eukaryota > Metazoa > Chordata > Actinopteri > Perciformes > Scorpaenidae > Pterois > Pterois miles. The sequence goes on from CAMQGK010000318.1 coordinate 5,041,912, forward strand.
CTGTGATAACCCTGAAAACTCTGCACACCATCATAGCGAGAGTAAGGAGATTTTTACTAACAGGTTTAAGATGAACATGCTTATACAGATGTTGGGAGGATTGTACTTCATATTCAACCCTGGCACATGAAGAAGCCACTTTATTTCCTGGAGCTAACAGCGCCTAAATACTGTGGTACACGTTTTCTATACTGAACATTGTCACACATATGTATTTGGTGAAGGAAGCGATCAGGCGGCCATAAGTCGGTCAAACAAGAAGTGAAAGTACAGTGGTGAGAATGAGCATCATTCTGCCTCTCTCATGCTCCCTCAGTCTCTCTGTCTATATGCTCTGGTAAAGCCGAGGCCAGTTTGGCTTCATTTGCTGCACAAAGCCCCTTAATCCCTGGAGTTTCCAGTGTAGAAAGGGACATGAGGAGCATATGGAGGGCCTCTGATCCTTATTAGCGCATGGCACAGACAGCCGGAAAAATTCAGGTAATTTTAGAAAGTTGGACTCTTTTTAAGCCTTTCTGGTTTTATCATTATTTCTCCTCACATCATGGCCCATGAAGCTTCCTCTCCTTTTTTTTTTTTTTTTTTTTGGGTAAAATCTTCCTTCAGTGAAGTTTCTTCAGATTTTAACAAGAGGGTTAAAGTGGAGATAAATATATATATTTACCTCACATTTCCCGTAATATTTAAAGTTAAGGTTTAACTCTCATTTGTTCAGAGAATTTTTTCTGTGTATGTGTTCTCCTCTGCAGAAATGCCCTACTTTACGCTCACTGCTCATTCATGTGTTAGAGCTGCCCACTAAGACCACAGTTTTCAACTGCAGGTCTCTAAATAGCTCCACTTAAGCTGTTAGGGTTAAGAAGAAGGGATTATTCATTCACTTTCAAAGCCAAGATTTTAGTGCTGGTGCAGATTTTTGACCCAGCAACCTTCCAGTCACACATTTGCTGCCATCCCTTTTCATTTTGGTCCTTGATTTGACTTCCTCTGGCATATCAAAACGTAACTGTAAAAATCTGAAACGAGACCATCCAGCTTAGTGAAGCGTTCTCACAAATTACTCCATCGTCTGGAATAAATCCTTCCACTCTGTCTGAGTGGATGGGATCTAGCAGGCCAAACACCACCGATGTTTCTCTGTACTGACATCACATATTTAGCTATTAATAACATTTGTACCAACCTTAACTTCACCCCACTGCCCAAAACGATGAACCATGATTTACTGTGCTGGATGAATGCACCTCGACCAGTCCCAGACTGAATATCTACAATAAGACCACATCTCTTAAATTGATCTGTAAAGCTGTTTACAAAGATCCCAACTAAAACCACTCCTACTGGATTCAAATCCCTAAAAGCCGACATCTCAAAATGTTATTGTAAAAACAAAACACCCAGAATTAAACATGCATACTTCAAAAATTCTAAACACTTAAAAGTCTCGAAGCCCCAGATTTATTTCCAATACATAATTAATCCTGCAGTAGGCAGGATGTTTTTGGCATAATTGGGCAAAAAAAAATCATAATAACCTTTCAGCATATTGAAATTCAAGTGTTCTGGGAGAAAGCTAGACTTCTGCACCTCCTCATGTCTCTGTTGTTAGGCTTTAAACACTCCAGCCTGTGATGAGAGATTTTGGCTAATCACAGGTCATGTCAGATAGCTTTCCTATTGGCTGTTCATTCACTCACAAACTGCAATCAAATGATCGAACTAGGGAGTGCTGTTCAAATATGAATCAATATTTTGTTACTGTAATGCCTATTTCTTGCATAAAATGTTTTCAAAAACATCTCGTAGTGAACTGTTTAGCTGTAAAATGAGAACGTTTGTGCTCCGGCTGGTGGGCGCCGCTTGGTATTTCCTCAACTATTCTCAACATGGCTGCCGGGTCATAAACTTTCCCATTTTACAGCTAAACAGTAACTACAAGTGAAAACATTTTATGTTAGAAAAAGGCTCCAGCTCTGCTCTGATTGGTTGTTTTCCTCCAGTCTGTGAAATCTTGCAGATGCTATTAGGAACACCGGAGGACACGTGAATTTTTGAAGATTACCTGTCTCATGTACGACTTTCAGAATATAGTGACCGTTTTATAAAAATAACCTTTTTAAATCATATTTGCTCCAATTTACTATTTCTTTAAGTGGATCCATCCAAATGAGTCAGTCGTCTTCTGGTAGAAGAATAGTAGATTGCTTTTTATAAACCAGGTATCAAACTACAGCCGTTTCACTTACTTACTTGCAAATGTAGTGCAAATATTGCAAAAAATTCACTAAATATGTCATCCAGGGTAACACCCTGGTTTGGTTCTTCCATGTGTTGGTGATATGGCTACGGTCGGATCCTGGCAGTTTTGGAGGTATGAGGGTTAATATACAATACCAAGGAAGATTTCATCTGGTTGGCCTGAAGGTGTAAGGACTGAAAATAAATAGTTTGCATGACATGTCGCTCAACCTAATCCAAAGGTGAAAATGTTACAAAATATGGGGAGCACAGAGCACACCATACCTGCAGACAGACTTTCTTCCAAGGAATTTATAGCATTGTGCTCAGTTGTACACACAAAAATGCAAAAAGAGAGATGAGATAAAAGTTCAAACCCTGGATGCCTTACCTTCTTACCTCTCCACACTGCCTACTGCGTAGTGGGCATGCTTGATAGTCAGTCCCAAAAATTTACAGTAATTATCGAAAGACTTTTTTTTCTAGCGCCACCAACAGGACGACCCTTAATACTTAACAACTATCAGACAGATTACCATGAAACACACTCATGTTCCCCCACTCATGCTCCTCACACCTGCATGTCAGCAACTCTAGATGTCCTGGCTATCATGGGTGCCGATCTACAGCTCAAACTCTAACAGGGCTGAAAATGTCAGATTGCTTTTGCAAAGTGGATTTATTACACAGCTAGAAAAAAGAAAGGAGAGCAAGGGCAATCCTCTGTATCCTCATTCAGATCACTCTTAACCTAACACCCCTCTGCCACAGTCTCTAATCCACAGCTTTATTTTTGTTTATCTGTTTTTTTGGGTTTTTTTGTATTTATCGTGAACAAGATCTTGTCTTATGCATTCATAATTTCTGTGCCCTCAGAACTTCCTAACGGGGGCAATATATTTTTTTTTCCTGGGGTGTGATCATTTGCATAACTAATCTGGTATTTACATTCATCAATTGCTTCATTAATTAGGTCAGTGATCAAAGCAGGATTTCTCTATCATTCGGGAAGGAGAGGAAAAAAAAATCCATTTTTGGTGGCTGTCTGCTACAGCTCTGTGCAGTAACAAAAAGAAATAAAAGCAGGGAGTTTGGGTTGAGATCTAAGACATAATTTCTTATGGAGAGCCTGCTGAGAGATACTGCACTCTTATGTAACTCAGCAACATCATTATGAAGACAGTCAGAGGCGGCAGAGAGCCTCCATCTTTAGCCACCACCTCTGGCAGAACAGTCAGATCAACCACGCCATCTACTGGTGGATCTGTGGAGGATTTTTTTTTTTTTTTAACCACCTCTAATGACCACCCAGGGGAGAGGGCCAGGGGCCGAGGAAAACTAACAGCCCTTTCAGGGACTGGATTTGAGGCTTTTGAACACTGATGACATGTATGATCCACCATCGGCCGGTATCATTAGTCATGTGAGACAAATCCAGGCTCTGGGACTCGCTGTGCTGTTCTCCCCCTTTGTCCGTGGTGATGTGTAATTTGTCTACCTTCCACATTCATCTGACCTTCCCCTTGACAAGGCATCGTCTAAAAGACAGGTTTGTGTGTGCCGAGCGTTCGTGGTATCTTGCTGACACACACAATGTAACAATCGAGTAGTGCCGAGGTCCCCGCTCCTCTTCTCCAATCTCTCATCTGCTCGGCAGCACTACATCATAATCTGGGAGCATAAAACAGGAAAAGTACACAAATAGAAACTGCTGACCCATCTGCTTTATATATGTGTAAAAAAAAAAAAAAAGCCTTGAATTATGAAATACATACAAAATGGAAAAAGGCATGATGAATTTGATAGGCATGACTGGGTTGAAAAATGAGTGTTGCCTTGCTTTAATTGCACATATTGGAAGTTTTTGTGCCTCACTGAGTTAAGCATCCTATTATTTCACGAGTCCACTCATTCTCTACAACCTGCTTAAGATAAACCTCCTGCAAATAGGGAGACTATATGTTATTTTGTTAGGATTCTATAACTAAATGACTGCAGATTGGAGCGTTTACCGTTAGCGTTTACCATCAACAAAACCAGTAAATTAGCAGCATTCCAATAGTTATCATTTTAGTTTTCTTACTCTTTATCATCAAAGAAATGTGATTTAGACCATTCTGCATTGCCCCCAAACACATAAATCATTCTTTAAACTAGCGTTTTGTTTAACAGTAATTTCTTACACAGCTTTGTGCACAACCATTACCTAATTTAGTTCTTGCTTATCAGACACAACAACACTCCCCAAAGGAAACTGTTTCAGTAATTAGAGACAGCAGACCCCCCCCCCCCCCTTTCACTTTCACCTCACCCTCCAGAGTATATAGGCCCTCCAGATACTAATGCAGGTTTTTCAGCAGGCTGCCAATTAATCCATGTTGACCCCATAGAGTCACACAGGTCTGCTGCTGCTCTTCAAATACCCAGGAGCCATCGGCTGCTTCTTCAGGTTTTAACCTTCGTGGAACAGCACCGTGATATATAAATAGCTTTTAAAGTACAATGGATTAAGAGATTACAAACGCCTACATTATGCCCTTTGATAATAATTTAGTATGTATGACTATTTTAGCCTTTTTCAGTCCTCGAATCTGGTGGTGTGAAACGGACTTGAAAGCTAGTAAAAAATAAAAATAAAATAGAATTCACAGCAGTAACCCCCACAGCATACAGCCAGCTGTCCGCCCTGCATTTGTCAGTTTAAACTGTGTTGTATTTGTATAATAGTATCATGCAATCTGCACACCAAGCTCTGATTGGTCAGTAGGTGGTACTTTTATACATGTTGATCTCTTATCTAGAACGTAACCTGCTCCGGAGCAGGTTAGCTGTTCAGCATAAGTTACAATGGTGATCTAAGAAGTGATCCACCGTTGCAAGACTGAGAATCCAGGGTTAATCTGAAGTCACCTCGCTAACTCCAAATCCTGCTTAGTACTGGACTCTGTTCTCCTTTATAACATCAAGAGAGGATTTCCAGATGCTTGTGTCACCGTCAAATAAAGACTTTTAAAACTTTGCAGCAAAACTGTTGGTTACAATCCTGTGTAAATGAAAACCAAAAGTTGTCATGGATATAGGTTTTATAGCTGAGCTTTTGTTGCACCTATTGTGCAGAATGGATCAGAAAGGACTGTCCTCTTTGTTGGTAGTTTACTGTGTACAAAAATAAATAAAAGCATATGTTCTTTTCACTCAGTATTGCAGCATATTTCAGCAACAAACAGCCACGACTAATCCAAGATGAAATGAGCTGGAGGGAGGCCACAAAGGCTATAGTAACTTCAAATGGAGAGGGAAGATAGTGTTCATACACAGACATACAAATATCCACTTGTGTTTACAAAGGAGTCCCTCCATGAGGCTCATAATGTGGAATATTAAATGCCATTAAATTACCTGCTCTTGCAGTTAACCAGAAAAAAAGTGCACAAAGAGTGCACATCCCGGTTTATCTATGAACATTTTGATTAAATAAATTGCAGATGTAGTAACAAGCTGGTAGGAAAGAAACTATATCCCAGCTAGACTTGAGTACCGGTGGGTTTGCTGTGATGTTTGGGGACACTGAAGGAAAAGCAGACCTGTATTTTGAGTTGTGAAAATTTCAACGTAGAAGCAAGAAACGACAAATCACAGATCCGGCAGCATTGTCTGTCGCCGCAGATTTAGTGATGGCTCTGTCCAAACAACAGGTTACAGCCTTCAATTCTCTGGCGAGCTGCTGAACTGTAATTGCCTGCTGTTGCTCTTATCAAACTCCTGCCACTTTCATGTCGCGCTTCCTCTCGCTGCCCTACTCTAACCCCCGGGAACCTCTTTAGAGTAAACCGAAATTACCTGAACAATGCAGTTTTCTTTGTATTTTCTTACCCTGGGAAAAAAGTTTGCGAAGCACCACTGGTGCCACTCAGGTCTTACAGCTGCCTAGTGCAAACATGCTTCTCTTAGCATTGACCATGGAGCGCCTTCAGGGAAGCAGGAGGAGGGTAGATGCCTTGCTTGAAGACAGCTCAAAAGGAGACGGCATTATATTATTCCACATTATGCAGCGTGGGATAACCAGTACAGTTAGACTAATGACTGAGGACACTGTGTTTACCACTGCTGAGTCTTTTGGATATTCACTGACATCCCCTCTAACTAACATTGATCTGTGAAACAAAGTGATGTTTGTTCTTTTGGTGATGTGACTTTGTGCTTATTACTACCAATTTTATTTTGTGTTCTTCTGACAAGAGCTTCTGTCTCCGATAAAGAGTTTGCTGTATTCTCTCTCTACAGTGAAATGGCTTTGGTGTCTGGTGCCAATTTGTTAAGACACTTACACAGTGACTGCACCATTCTTAATGGCAGCAAACTCTCATCTGGGTATTGTAGGCACAGCCTTTCAATTTTAGTGTCTGGTGTTCGAAAGCCTTTGCTAGATTAGACTTTTTCAGGCAGAATACTGTGCTGTGTGAGATTTTAAACAAACGCTGTGGGATTATACGCAGGAACTGATGCGCATGTACCGTGTGCAATGAATGAGAGACAACGAGAGGGAAAGGTGAGGTAGAAGAGCGATATAGCACAAATGGAAGTGTGTTTGGGGGGCGTGTAGAGGACCAAGGGAGTAAATGAGAGTGTGGATGACAGCGATGTACCTCACTGTAATAAGTAAACACATCACAACCCCATGTGATTTATTGCAGAGCCAGGATGACATTTTCCACTGCAGGACAGGCAGCCAGGGTCCTATTTTTTGTTGTGTGTTTGTTGTTGTTGTTGTTGTTTTTTTTTTTTTTAAGCAGAGGACAAATCCTGCATTCTTATTCTTGCATTTCCCCAGTGACGAAAGGGCAGTCTGCTTATCTGGCAAGAAGAGGAGAATCCAGCCGCTCGGGCTGAAAGGGGTGAGTATTGGAAAATAGGGGTGGGAGGTTGCAGCTTGATAAAGACCCAAGTAGTGCACCATGACAGGAATAATAAGTCATTCCTGTCACTGACTCCTTTGTATGTATATTTATTATTTGGTTAAGGATTTCCACCCCCTGCAAAGGGCACACTGGAGATGCAAAAAGAACCCAGATTTTGCACAAAACGCTTAGTCGGTCTACGTGAAATTTTGGAAACTGAGATCATGGCTCATCAAGTCCACAGTTGATATCAACATCAATCCATTAGGCCAGGAGTGTCAAACTCATTTTAGTTCAAGGTCCACATACAGTCCAGTTTGATGTCCAGTGGGACAGTAAAACCACTGCATAGTTACTTATAAACACCTCCAAATGTTCCCTTCCTGTTAGTGTAAAGAAGTACAAGTACTTTCTGATCACAAATGATTTCGGCAATTATTGAAAAATCCAGCCTAAAACACAAGCAGAAGTGCATTCAGTTGCAAAATTGGAATTAATTATTCATTCTGACCTAAAAAGTCATAAATTCAACTTAATATCTCATAACTTTGGCTGAAATTCAAAATGTTAAAATTTAGACATCATTTACTCAAAATCAGGATGTAATTCCCATAAAAAGTCATAAATGTGACAAAATATCTCAAAATTGAGCCTTACCTCTCTGGTTTCAGACTTTGAGAGAGAGTAGCACATGTTTACAGATTGAACTTTAATAGACCACGGAAATAACTTATTGTACCATATTTTTCACACTATAAGGCGCAATCCTTTAATTTTCTCAAAAAACAAGAGCGCGCCTTATAATCCGGCACGCCTTATGTATCAATTCTGGTTGTGCTTACTGACCTCAAACCAATTTTATGTGGTACAGGGCACTCAAAAATCTGTCAGAATGTTTTATTACGACTTTGGTTAGCTACAAAGCTGCACTGCTGGATAGTGTCAGATAATGACGAGAGGGATTCGGGCGTGCATGATGCCAAAACTGCCCAACTGTTTAACTCAGACACTGATGATGAAGGATTTCATGGATTTGTGGAAAAGGAATGAACTGAAAAGTGAGCGTATTGTTTTGTATTTCATGTGTTACAAGTGTAAAACTGAGTTATTCAGTTATTAAATGAAGTGAATAAATTTGACTTATCTGACCATTTTGTTTTGCTTTATGCGCCTTATAATCCGGTGCGCCTTATAGTGCGAAAAATCCGGTAATTTAGAAGGTGTCCCCCTTATAAGTTGGAGAAGGTAGAAGTGAAGCAAATGTGATTAAAAAAAGTGATTGTGAACAGAAAAAAAGTGACCTGTCACTATATTCTTACAGTAGTGCATGAGACAGGTAATCTGGAAAAAAAAAATGCCTCTGTGTCCTCCGGTGCTCTTAATGGCATCTGCAAGATTTCAAAGACCAGAGGAAAACAAAGCGAGCGAGTGACAGCTGCCGCCGTCAAATGAACAGCCAATAGGAATGCTCTCTCTGAAATGACCTGTGATTGGCTAAAGTCTCCTGTCATGGGCTAGAAAACAGAGCCACGAGGAGGTGCAGAAGTCTAGTTTTCTCTCAGAACACTTGAATTTCAACATGCTGAAAGGTTATTATGGCATTTTTGCCCAATGATGCCAAAAACATTCTGCTTACTGCAGGATTAATAAACACTCAACACAACATAAAATGCAAATTGCAAAAGGATCAAATAATCCTGATGTGAATCATATGAGCTGTTTATGTTTCTTTGACAGAGCTGCCGTTGCTTTAAAAAAAGTACTGAAACTGCTTTTTAATTCAGCCAGACCTGGACTCAAAATAGTTAACGAGAAGAAAGGTCTGGCAAAGCAGATCACAAGTCAGCATTCCTGGGCTATTAAGCCTGCCAAGGGAAGCTCATACACAATAAAACTAGAAACAGAAAGGTGTTGGCAAGTGCTAAAGTAGTCAACTGTCCCCATGCTGAAGCATTTACATACAGCAATATACTGTAAACTATATTTAGGAGCCATCACATAAAATCAGAGGGCGCAGTGACACTAAAAACCTTCATCGTGTACAGTCACCCTCACCCAGCAAAAACAGCCCAGGCTGCATGCTATCACCCCATCATAGCTGTGCGCTTATCTTTCACCAGCAAAAGACAAATGTGAGCTTATTGTCCTCATACATACAGTGCAATTTATTATATCTGGGAACAGATAAGACTTCTGCATTTTCGGGATTTTAAAGTGAGAATAATGCTAGTTATTCTATCGCTTATTTCAGATTATCTTTCTGATAACAAAGAGGATTTTCATATCCGTGACGACAGTTGACACCAACAAGATAAATGAGTGTGTGAAAGGATTATGAGGGGATGTGCGTTGACAGGTCTAAAGGTACCGATAAATGCTGCTAGATGCCTCCGTAAAAAGTGGTTGAAATCATTGTCATTCAGACAACTTTGCCGTGTCAAACACTTATGGAAGATGTGAAGGGAGCATTTGTGTCTAAGCATTCATTTGCCCATGAATAGACCCACAAGGGGGCAGTAATTTGTCGATGTCCTTGTCAGTTTAGGTGATGGCTGTAAGAGACGTTTGAGGAGCATTCCACTGTACCAGTAATGGGTAGATACAAGAAACCATGTAAGACCATTAGACACTGACCGTTAGGTCAGGCATGTTATTGACATCCTCTTTTTGCATCAATAAGCTTTTATCAAAAGAATCACATTTCATACAGGAAGTCTTGACAACTTATTGAAAAGGGCTGTTTCAATTTCTTACATAGAGGAGAGCGGGGTGAGTTGAGCCAGTTTTTACCTGAGGCGTCTTTAAAGTGAGGGGACTTATGACTCTAAACTCTCTAAACTAAAATATGTACAGGATATTTCAGGATGTAGGATGATTTCAGTACAGTACATATAGTGTATTTCAGAATATGGTGCATTCTTGGAAATAATCACTTTGGAATGGATTGGACTAAAATGGATGCTGACTGTTGATGATGATTGATCAAGACAATGGCGACCTCTAGTGGCCTTAGTAATTATGACGGAAGCAAAGGAGGAAGTCAGGGGACGTATAAAAAGCAACAATGTCTGCTTGGAGTGGCATTCAGGGACGACGGATTAGTCAAACAAACGCTGGACTTTCACTCGGGAGACCGCTGGTTGTGTCCCGTGTCACGTTAACTTCTTTTACTTATTTTCCGTAATGTTACGTAACAAACGTAGGGTACTGATTTTTACCTAAACAGCATTGTTTTCCTAAACCTAACCAAGTGTTTTTGTTGCCTAACCACAGTAAATTCACACCGTTACAACTGAGACTGTTTAACTTTCACTTCTTAATTCAATTAAATTTATTTGTATATAGCGTCAAATCATTACAGAAGTTATCTGGAGACGCTTGTCATATAGAGCAGGTATAGATCATGCTGTATTATTTAGAGACCCAATAAGAGATCACCGATGAGCATGCCTTCATGCAAGGACAAACTCCCCTTTAGCAGGTAGAAACCTTGGTGGGCGGCCAATCTGCCTCGACCGATTGAGCCTTTTAGAATTGTAGTGATAACAGCTGATAACGGCCATTCAATCGGCTGATAATATTCAGTGGCTAAATTTAACAGTGTAAACGGCAATAAGATATGTGCATACAGTATATTTCAGGATGTGGTGCATCCTTGGAAATAATCACTTTGGATCTAAAATAAGACTTTCCAAAAAAAGTGGCCCCCGATGAAGCCTAGGGAGAGGATAATTTGAGCCATTTTGGTATGCCTAGTCTGTTAATCATACTTGTCTATCATTTAAGTGAGGTGATCAAAGATGTCGCCCTCATTGAGCCTCAAGAAGGTTAGTCGTAGTAGTCTATGTTACACAGTGGTCGGGCAGACACTGATTACATTACGTACCCAACATTTTCTTTTTTTTTTTTTTTGCTTTCTTTACAGAAATAAAACACATTTAGTTCATTTTGGCTTATCAGCCACATGTTATTAATAGTTGCACGGTGGACGCTACAAACTGAAAGTGAAAGCATCTGCTTCTCAGAGTAGCAGGTGTCATATTTCACACAGGATGAGAGAGAGCTGACAGACTGAGAGATGGCAGAGGGTTTGGATGAGCTAAAAGCAAATGCGCCTATTTGGCAATATTTCAGATTTAAACCCAATGCTATAAGGGAACCATAACGTTAATGAGGCGATCGCCACGAGGAGCATAGAGCAGTCAGCCATCGACGCCAGGTAGACCACTGTGGCCCTGCAGCAAAAACTGGACCAGAGAGGCCAGACACACATCGACTGTCATCTTTTCATGTAAAACGTCCGGTGTAATTGGAAACAGCGGTGTTGCTTCAGGTGTGCAGCATGCCAGATGGTGACGCACCCTAAACCGTGAACCAATCACGTCCTCGAAAAGGTTAAAAGTCGATTAGCGTATATGATCATTTTTTTATTTATCCTTTATTGAAGCATTGCACTTTACATTGAGATTTGCATAACAAGTAAAGCAAATGGCTCAACTTCCCTCCAGGCCTTTTGTCTCAAATTACTCCACCTCCACCTTTTTAACAAACATCTTCATCTTCATCTTCATCTTCATCATCATCATCATCATCATCATCATCATCAATCATCTTGCAGTTTAGAGCTAACGTAATGCTAACGGTATTGTTCAAACTTTTCTGTAATTGTTCAGACACGCAAATTTTCACTCTTTTAACATAAAATAACTTTTTTTTTAACCAAAAAGTGCTTACCACTTACCACATACACAAAATGTGTGGTCACATGACCAATTTTGTCTACGGTTGCCTAGAAACGAGAGGTGGCTCAACTTCTCCACACATTCAAATCACCCCACTCTCCCCTATAGGAAAATAATGAATCATCATAATTTTATACTTCATTGCAATTCACAACTTCTCTGACACTGTTTAGATTACCCCACCTTTCTAATTCTGCAAACATGTTCACTGAAAATGGCTTGTTAGTGATCCAGTGTCAATGTTTTAGTTAGAAAAAAATGAGTATATGCAGTGGAAGACGAGCGAGGGAGGAGACAGCATGACCTCATGTCTTCGTCTCTATCAGGTCATGTGCATATACTGTAGCTTTGTCTGCCAGCAGTCGTCCGCCTACAATGTGATCATCAGGAAATGCCTGAGAAGTGTTTTAACCTGCCCACCTTAATCCAAAATGCCAGAACACTAAATCAGGCAGCCCAGAGCAAATATTCCAGTTGTTTTTGGGCTTGGTCTCTGCAGTGGGTTTGCACAGCATTCTCACTCTCTTTCTTTTCTCTGAAGCACTTTGGCATTGACCCCGCATAGCAGCATACATTACAGAAACACTCCTGCCATTCCACTGGGCCAAGGCAGCAGCATGTGTTTGTGAAATATTTATTACACCACTCCTGCTCACCTGCAACTACAGTGCTCTAGAGCAAGGCACCAATCCCTTCCAGTGGGGCTGCACAAGGGCCAACAGTAGAAGCCTGTGTTTGGGCTGAGCAGCTTTTAGGTATGACTGCATGTGACTGTGAAGCAGGGCGTTATTGCAACAGAGCACATGTTCTCAGCACAGCCCTCCCAGGATAAATAAAGGTTTAAAAAAAAAACACACTTAAGCGTTGGCCTCTGACTGCAGTACAGTATATGGAGCAGAGATATTCTGTGGTCCTGCTGGGACTATCCAGCATCTATTAGTTTAAGATTGATTCCACATGTCTTAAATCAATGTGAAATTTGATTTTTATATTATGTAGTAATTTCACTGCACACAGTAGATCACAGTAGATGGCTTGTATTTGTGGTGGTTTATTTCTTTCATAATCGTTGTGAATAATAAACATTAGACGCCTTCAACCCCTCCGGGGAGTGGCAGGATAATAGTCTGGGTTCTTCCCAGAAGTGTGAGAGGGCGTGACGAAGCTTAAATTCCCCACTTAGCGTCCCAACCCCTGACTTTAAAGACGACATGGTTTTAAAGGTGGAATCTCAGGAAGAAGCTCCACATTCAACACCCGACCGAAATGATTGGGATGCTTCGCATTTCTGAGCAAATTCTCTCACGTAACTTGGTTTCATGTGATATTTTGGATTTTATTCTTTAAAAAAAATCAAAACAATCGCCTCACTGCAGACCATTGGTGTGAAATTTCAGAGCCTATAAAACGTAATCAGTACTCAAGGTCTCGGATCAAAATGAATAATGATATCTGGCCGGGGAGGCTAGTTCTCCTTTTAGAAACACAGCCTCTTGGAGGAGATAAGGGGAAAGAAAATAGTTGTTTCGCTATTCCCTTATCAGTGAGAACTGCATAATGTAATCTGACTCAATGGCGTATCAGATCAATCACTCTGTCTGGGTGAGGAGGGAGGGGGAGAGAGAGGGAGGAGGTGGAGAGACTTAACAGATGTAGGAAAAACTCAACTCCAGTAAAAATGTACTTAGGCAGAAAAGAATAATCTTTGATTTTTTTTAAATGGAGATATTTTTTCCTGCCACTTATTGCTATTTGATAACACAATATAGTAATTTAACTTATAATTAGTTAAAGCATTTATACATACATTCACACAGTACACAAGGTTGAATGAATGGAATTAATACAATTGGGTTGTTAGTGTGACCAATGACAACCACTAGCCTATTATACAGAAAACTTAAAGGTTATCAACAGAACATTTAAGAAATAGTACATACTGTAGGTGTAGCGCACAAACTCCACAATGACCCCACAATTTATTTAGAAAAAGCACAAATATATTTTTTTTAGTTTAAATGACCATTTGTTAATATGGTTGTTGAATGTTCACTCAATTGAATGGGTGTCATCAGTGGTTTTCAGCCTCATAGATATGAGTTAGAAGGGGCCTACTACACCGACTAGTAGGTTCAGAAGACCATTACCATATAACAATGGTGACCTCTAGTGGCCTTGGTAATTATGAAGGAAGCAAAGGAGGAAGTCAGGCGACGTATAACGAGCGACAAAGTCTGCTTGGAGTGGCGGTCTGGGAGGATTTCTGGGTCAAACAAACACAGGACTTTCACTCGGGAGACCGCCGGTTGTGTCCCGTGTCACTTATTTTACTTATTTTCTGTAATGTTTCATAACAAACGTAGGCTACTGATTTTTACCCAAACAACAATGTTTTCCTAAACCCAACCAAGTATCTTTGTTGCCTAAACATAGCAAATTCACAACGTTAAAACTGTTCAACTTTCATTTTTCAATTACATTCACTTTATTTTTATATAGCATCAAATCAGAACTCTTATCTCAAGGTGCTTTTCATATAGAGCGGGTCTAGACTATATAATTTAGAGACCCAACATGAGATCACCCATTAGCATGCAGGGAGAAACCTTGGTGGGCAGCCAATCTGCCTCAACCGATTGGATCTTTTGGCAATTGTCAGTATGTCCATCTAACTTCTACCTACAGTAGTAACCAAGTGTTAGCAACAACACCAAAAGTTAGCATGTCATTAATTAACAATAATAATAACAACAGTGGAAGCTGATAGTGGATGATATCAAAGGTTAGCTTAACATTATAACATCTGGTGAAGTTTAAATGTTCGCAATCGCAAACGTTGCCCTAGATAGCTTTACATTTGTCAAATACAAAAAAAGCCTGTTCTTCTGTAACATTTAAAGTCCAAACAAGGTTACATTAAAATGAAATAAGTCAGCTAGAAATAAAACAAATATTTTCACCATGGACGTAACGATTGCCTTGTCAACGGAAACAAACAAACCAGCTAAATCAACAGTCGCAGGCTAGAAATGAGAAGCCTTCAGTTTATCTATCTGAAATCATTCACCCATTGTTTCCAAAAATTACAAAGGTTTCCCTGTGATTAATTTGCTCTCTGTACAGGTAGGCACCACACTAATGGCGTGATAACATGAACCTGCCCTCTAAGAGATAATTCACACCCTCACACATCCACTGAACGTAGGCTTTTCCATTGTTTTTGTACATTATTCTCAATGTGGGTGTGTTTGAGTGTGCCCGCCTTTGTGTCTGCACAGAGGAGGCCCTTTGATGACTCTTTCTCCTTGAACAATATCAAGCGGAGGTGTGAGATGATTTCAGATTCAGCTTGTTGTCTCTTTGCTCTGTATCCCGGCTCAGCCAGCATCTGATTGCCAGGACCTTGTTGTGTTGTCTAGAGAATGTAACAAAGAGGGGAGGGGAGAGAGTTGAGAGGAAGCGAGAGAACAGAGGAAGGATAGTTTTCTGGGATGTGGGGACAACAGCACACAACACATCTGTGGAGATGACTCTCTGGGGACCAGCTGTGGATATCTGGAGCTAATTGAATCGGCTGCTCGAACAAATTTACAGGCTCCTCTTTCTTTTCGAAACGCATGACAATGGAATTCTCCCTCTTGCGTCACGTGCCCCACCCACCCCACATCACCCGTCTTGACAGTGTTTTCCTTCGTTTCCTTTTTGCTCCATATCTGCCGGCAGTCCTCGTGGTGCATAGCGTGTGCTGGAGGTGCCCAAAGACAGGCGGCAGGCGCTTACTATGCCAGTCACTTCCTTCCATCTCCATGTCCCTGAGAGACCTAATTGATATTCCAAAGCAGAGTTGAAGCTGCATCTCAGGCTCACCTTAGTCATTAGTGAGCCCCACAGGGCTGTTTGCATTATAATCTCTGATTTAGATTGTGTGTTGCCTCCGTGTCCTTCCCTCGAGGTTGAGCTGTGTGTGCAAAAGGCCACCGACATAGTGGATCGGAGCTCAAATTAGCCCCCGCCTCTGAAGTTTGCAACTGAGGCAAGGGTTACAGGTCACGAACTCGCACTTTAACGGACAGATCAGATGAGCAGATTAATAGCATTTGTATGGTAAAGAGGGAAGTGAAAGTGCTCATAACTCATTAAATCTGGCTTATTTATGGAGGGGGCATGAGAGGAATGATGAAGCTTTGGGATCTTCAAATGCATACTACACTGAACAAAAATATAAATGCAACACTTTTGTTTTTGCTTCAATGTTTTATGTGCTGAAGTCAAAGATCTAAGACTTTTTCTATGTACACAAAAGGCCTATTTCTCTCAAATATTGGTCACAAATTTTTCTAAATCTGTGTTAGTGAGCACTTCTTTGCCAAAATAATCCATCCACCTCACAGGTGTGGCATACCAAGATGCCGATTAGACAGCATGATTATTGCACAGGTGTGCTTTAGACTGGTCACAATAAAAGTCCACTCTAAAATGCACAGTTTTATCTGAGACATTTTCAGTATTAGGCACTGAACGGGGGGGTCAGAAAAACAGTCAGAATCTGATGTGACCACCATTTGCCTCACACAGTGCAACACATTGTGGCCTGTGGAATATTGGTCCACTCCTCTTTAATGGCTGTGTGGAGTTGCTGGATATTGGCAGGAACTGGAACACGCTGTCGTATATGCCGATCCGGATCACCATATAAAACGCATCCTCAGTAAATATCCCAGCCATAAAATCTGAAGCCGTTATGTGCTTTAAAATAGGCGGTTGTTAAAAGTCGCTAAACGAGTCTACAAAACGTCATTACACCGACTCAACCGAAAGCATTGTTTCACAGTTATGTGACCGTGGTGTAGTTTGTTCATAGCCTAACGTTAGCTTTTTACTGCTGGCAATTGCATTTACTCTCCAAAATTATTATTATGAAATTATTTTTTGCAACAATCCAAAAGCCAGTTGAAAAATCCCATTGGCTTTTTGTCAAGGGAACCAGATCGAAGCTGGCCTACAAAAATATGTCAAACCCTGCAGTGCTCTATTTTCTCCCAGATTAAGGTCAAAGTTTTAAGCTTTTTTAAACACGAGGTTAATGTGAACTGAAACAAAACCAAACCAAAAATGCAACAAAACTTCTTGGTTAGGTTAAGTAAAAACAGACATAATGGTTTGGCTTAAAATTAGTTTAAAATAAGTGAACGCTGGCTTTTAGTTTCACACAGGACACAAACAGCGACCTCCTGGCTCCTCCATCCACCATCACTCCCACCCACCCGTAGTGTACTTTCTCGCTTGTTATACTCGTTATACCACGATATACTATGTCACCTACTCTGCACATCGCTTTTGTCACTTGCTTGCTCAGAGACAAATGTAATCCACAACAAAACATGTTGTCCTCCAAACTTAATTGAGAATGCAGTCTAGTTGTATTTGAGCGTAACTTCTAGGAGACAGGACTGCTGCTGTAGTATCTGCGTATGGATGTATGAGCCAGCTGTGTGTGTGTGAATACACATCTGGGCTTTGCTCAGTTGCATGTTGTTCTCATCAGCCTGCTACACTCTGGTGGGTTTTTCATCAGTGTAACATACCTGTCAGCACCGAACAAGCACAGCTATCCCCCACAGCTCTTGGCTCACTTGGCTACCCTTAGAGTTTACCATCAATCACAACATTTCCCCCCTCCCCTAACATCACAACACTGGGGAGGGCAGCCATTGTCAAAGCTATGGATCTGCTGTCCTCCCTCCTCCATCCTTACCCCTTGATTCCCACTCTATTAGGTCAATAGCATCCAGGGACTGAATAATCTCACTCCCCTTCGCGCACTGTATTTTGAAGGTCCTGTTAAGTTGACGCCTTACCTACAAATGCAGTTAGGTAGTATGTCTTTCTTCAAGCAAATATGTTGCCTATTTAAGGAGACTAGTAGAGGAGTATGACTTTTTTCTGTGTCTCTTTTTAGGCATAAATGTTGTGTAAAAAACCCATTCCACACCTTCACATATTGCTGCTCCTATGTTTGCTCCTCCTCGATGATGCAATTGATTACCAGAAGAATCTAAATGACGTAAACAGCACTTTTGTGTCCAAGATGACCCTGCTGGGAACAATCAAGACAATCTTGGCGCTTACATCTGAACAGTAATGCGTAGGGAGGGAGTTAAAGGCCCAATTTAATTGACTTAAACATGAGAATACCATATAAAACACTAGGGGGCTTTCAGCCTGGCACATGCAAAATGATATATGTTGCCGTAATGTGCACTATGAAGCAAGTAGTATTGTCTAACAAGATTCTAATCTTAGCTGCAGACTTATTAGCTTTTACTGCAGCTTGTAATATTGAACTTTAGTCATTAAACATATTCACAGCAGCATTTAACTTCATAATGGAACCCTGTTGTTGTTTATAACATTTTAAGACATTACAGATATACAAGAAAAAGGAAAACTCCCAAAATGAAGATCATGAGGTTCATTTTTATCTTGTGCTAAGAAGGAAAATATTTAAATGATTCTAGGATTGAAGGCATTTTTTATTCCTAGTATCTGATACCGAGCCAAGAACAGAGTGCAGGTGTCTGATGACTCAACTTGAATGAAAATGAAATTAATGCAAAGCAGGTGGGTACTTCAAAGGCTGACTGCTTCAGCGGCACGACCAAATGTGCTCGCAACCGCCAACCTCAGCTGTTGTCTCCGCCATGGTGAAGTGGAAGTTAGGATTGTGAATGGAAGTAATTAGCTAATGTTAGAGACAGAGGAGACTAAAGCAGATGGAAGACGAGGGATCTGATGTGTTCCTCTGGAGTCAACAGATATTACAGGGTCAGATCCAGATTGTGGTTCAGTTTTGCCACCAGTGTCCCACCAGTCACAGTCACAAAGTGCCTGCTTTTGTATGTCCATGTTTATGTTTTATTACTTGGCTACAGTGCTAAAAGTCAGTGAACAATATGTCTGCACTTTTACTGCGGCCGCATTTGAATAATTTATCTGACCTATTTTAACACGCACATGACCGATATGCTCCTGAACAAAAAGGCACATTCCTTAATGTGTGGATTTAATAATAATAAAAATGATCTCCACCATGACCCAAAAAAAATCTTGGCAAAAAAGCTGGAAATGTTCCACAGAAAATGCAGCCAAAGCAATCTTTTAATGTTTCTCCAGCAGATTACTGATGGGAAGGAAAGCTGTAGGACAACAAAATGCTGAATGTGTCAAATTCCTGACCGACTTCAGGAAGTGGTTTATCATCATGTCTGACACTGAGTACACAAACTTCATAGAAGTCTGAGTTTTTAGCAACGCGTTTGCTGAACCGTAGCTGCTTTGTTTCGTTCTTAATCCTGAAAGCTGCAGTGGGTAGAACTGGAGCAAATATGATTTAAAAAGTTGTTTTTATAAAACAGACACTACTGTATATCCTGACAGTAGTGCATGAGACAGGTTATCTGAACGAGATCGTGTGACTCCGGTGTTCTTCGGTGCTTCTAATGGCATCTGCAAGATTTCACAGACCGAAGGAAAACAGCCAATCAGAGCCAAGCTGGAGCCTGTCGTCTCTGAGCAGCTGTCAGTCAATCGCAAACTCTGATCAAACGGTCAAACTAGGCAGCGCTGATCAAATATGAATCAATATTCTGTTACTGTAATGCCTATTTCTCACCACAGATGTTTTTAGAAACATCTTGTAGTTACTGTTTAGTTGAGGAAATACCAAGCACCGCCCACCAGCCGGAGCAAACGTTCTCATTTTACAGTACATTACAAGATGTTTCTGAAAATCTTTTACTTGAAAAAAAGCAAGCTAGTTCACCATTTAATCAGTTTGCAAGCGATTGACAGCTGCCTCCATTGAATGAACATCCAATAGGAATCTCTCTCTCTCTCTCTCTCTCTCTCTCTGAAATGACCTGTGATTGGCATTCAGGGCTAGAACACAGCCATGAGGAGGTGCAGACGTCTAGTTTTCACTCAGAACACTTGAATTACAAGAGTTTTTGCCCAATGATGCCAAAAACATTCTGCTTTCTGCCCCTTTTAAGTTAAGTAAGTATGATTTTCTTAAATGTTTAAGATAATGAGCGAACGAACTGCTTCGAAGCTGCCTTAATGAACGAATCTTATAGTCTAATTATTCACATCTATGTCTGCTTGTGGCTTTGTTCAAGGAATATGAGAACAAGGAAGACTGAAATAAAATGACAGTGGGTATAGTGGGGACAATGCGCAAACTTTTAAACCAATTTTCCAGCATACTTAACTTCAAAACCACTGCAACATTGCTTCATCTCGCCCTCTGCAGTGGGTCCTCCAGTAACTATATGGCATTGTTGATGGCCTCCTGAGAAACAAAAAAGGATTCTCCATTCCCATGGATTTCCACCATCTGCAACACACTAACGCACATGGTAACATATCGTTTCAAGACATGACTCAGGCCATGCTACCATGTATCATGGGTCTCATCTCACCTCTAAGGCTCACATGCCAAAGGAGCAGATGTCTACAGCTGTGCTGACATTGTCAATAACTACAACTCCAGCTTTCAAAACTTACCTTCTCCAAGGCTGCGCTACCCCAGTCCACAACTGGGCTACACTGCTGCTACCACATGACTGACTCATTGTTGATCAGAATCTGTTCTGCTGGGTGATGTTCAAGCCAATGAGGACTGAGAGAAAACACTCACACAACACACACTGTATACATACTGTAGTACTACAGTGTGTTGAACTCCCAAGCTTTGGCTGCAGGTTAAGCCCTGTTCTTTTTTGCGCAATGACACCAAATACATTTTGCCTCCTGCCACTTTAAATGCAGGCTGTATTTCATATACAGTGCTGTGAAAAAGTATTTGCCCCCTTCCCGCTTGATTGCAGTTGTTTCCGCCAAGGATGACACAACCAGTTATTAGGTTTAGGAGGAAATAACTTAACAATTACTAGCTTTTTTCCCTTAATAAATGATATCATCATTTAAAAACTGCAGTTTGTATTTATTTGGGTTATCTTTATCTAACATTAAAATGTGTTTGATGATCAGAAACATTTAAATGTCTGTATGTGCAGAAGAGCAGCTGCTCTACTCGGCAGCCGATATGACTTTTGTCGTTTTTTCTATACATGTTCATCTATCTTTCATTTTCTATATCAGACATTTTCTTTTGGAATAAGGAAGGATCAAATTTAAAAAAAAAAAAGTATATTGCAAAACGCAACTCTTGCAACACCTGACAGCAGCAAAGTTGAAAGATTTGTTACAGTAATTATGAGATCCCTTTATTTGATCTCGTGTTGTCAGCTGTCAGAATTAGCATGAAATCTGCACCGCGCAAAGCCTGCTTCTGTGGAGAACAGGCATGTCTTCTGACAGAAAACTAAAAGGTGGTATACGGTCTGATTAAAAAGCATTTATCTGTTAAAAACCTCTGTCAGTTTGATCACAAGACTGTGTTTGATCCTTTTTTTTCAGGCAATACTGCTTGAGGTTTCCTTTCTAGGACGCAGAACCAGGACACAGTTTGGTTTGAAACATCTTACATTGTATTAAGTCATTGTGCAAATACTTGATTCAATATAACTGGACTAAAAACATTGATGTGTAGCTGTAACATCACATATGAAAACTTCTATGTGCTGTCTTGACTCAGAGGATGAATGCGGTTCTAAGACTATAAGAGCATCCCGAGCTCTGATTCTGTGCAGCTAAAGGTTGCTCTCAGCAGGATGCCTACTCCCTGGGCTTTCCTCCTGTGCCGCATAGTCACTCAGATCAATGCGTTCTTTCACCGAACTTCACAGAGTACATGGTGTTTCCACCAGACAGGAGACGCACACAGCAGTCACACAAAAACAACCAACCTTGCCTCACAACTTAGACTAATCTCTGTGGAATGTTTCAGTGAAAGGATTTCAAGGCATTTGGAGGCTCGCTGTTGGTCTGAGTCTTTAAAGCAGCAATTTCTGTCTCTTGAGGAAAATCCCCTGGGATCAATCTGTAATTAAGAAAAAAAAAAAACAACTCAAGCTTAATATAGCTTGAAAAGAAAGTCGAAGGGGATGTAATACAAATGCAGGAGTAAAAGGTGAAAACAAGTCTGATCCAAAAGATAGAAACAACCCTGGCTTTAAAAAAGCACTAAGCAAAGTGGAAGCTCAGAAGAATCTGACACTGTCCTTTCTGGAGGAATTTCTCTGTTTTGTGTCACCATCAAGCAAAATCCCTTCATAAGGTATCACGGCAAAAAGAAAGGAGCGCACACTGGAAAGGAGCTAGTGAAAAATAACTAAAGAAAAAAAAGCTATACATCACCGCCCTGCTGCTAATAATGGCTATTTGTGTTATTGATAACATATTTATGTAGACAACTAATTTTTGAAAAAAACAATACAGTTCACTTTTAGAAAGGTACCAAATAAAAGTATGGCTTTTCATTAAAAAAAATAGGATGTGAATTAATTATTTAAAAAATTTTGACAGGTTCAAAAGTAACGTTTTGTTTATCTCTGTGGAAGTTATCCGACGCTCGGTTCCCACCTCGAACAAAGCTTGTGAGCCAAAAGTATAATGACGCTGGTGTGACATTAGCATCACATCTGGGCAATATGAAGTGAATATTTATCTTGGCAACAGCTTAATTGTCCAAACAACATAAACCCATAAAAATTACAATTCCTTACAAACCTTAACTAATGTGTTATCATCAGTTAGATTGTCAAATGAGAAAAAGGCTATGATAGCATCTTAGCAAAAGTGAAGGTTGTGTTCAGTTATCTAAATCCCAGTGTAACATCAGAGGGGATTTAAATGGTGGCCGACTGAAACATAAGTGAAATAACAGTAAGTAAATGGACTTACGTTTATACAGGGCCTTTCTAAAGTGCTTTACTTGCATGGCAGACGCTGCCATGTCAGGTAACAACTTTATATTTTATTTCTCTCAATGAGGAGTAATATTGGGTTAAGTGTCTCACTCAAGGACAACATGTGACCAGCAGCCGGGGGCAGGAGCAGCAGCGCCTGTCCACCCGATTGGTCGACGACCTGCTCTATCCTCTGAGCCACAGTTGCCCACCTGATGTTTCAACCAAACCGGAGTTGCTGATTGTTGGAAAAACTAACCAAGATGTTTATGGTGAGTTGTACTGTATTTTGTTTCTGTTGAGTTTGAATTAAGCTAGGCCTATCACTGCATGTTACAAAATTACTTTTCCTCTACCATGAGAGACTCATAACTTGACATGACTGTCTGTCTGAGTCTCCACTCGACCATAAAATGTGCAGGTTGTGCAACAAACTGGCAACCACTTGTTGTAAAGTGAACGGGGGAGGGACAGAGCAACATATAGTGGCTGAATGATATCAGTGTAATCAATAGAATGCAGTAGAAAAACACAATGTAAAGTTTAAAAAAAAAAGTTTGATCCTCTGTCATGACTTTTTAAGTGAATTTTATGTGTATATATACTGTATATATATTCTATATAGTCATGATATCATATTCGTATTGATGCACTCTGCTACACTCTCATGGCCACGGGAGGCTTCTCACTGCATTCCACTGTGCAGGAATGATCGTGATGGAGCGTCTCTTGTGTATTTGCCTGTTTGTGAGAGAGGACCTCAGCATGTGTGCATCAGGCTACAGCCCTGGAGGAGGAATGCTGTCCTCTCTGCGGTCTGTGGCACATTGTGGCTATTGCCCATGTGAGCCATGCCAAGGGAAATACCTTGCAAACTGCTGACTTTGATAACAGGAGGAAATCTGATTCTGCCTGCATGCACTCACTCTATCAAGGCAAGCATTAACCGTGCGGTTTCAAGTCCCACATGGATGTGTTTACTAATGACTTGTCTCTCAGAACATTTGTGTAAATGAGGGTCTCGGAGTGCAACAGTGCTTTGATAGTATTCGCAGACAACAGCACACACAGTGTTGTCTTGCTGGGGAGCTCTGCATGTATGCATGTCTTTTGTGCATTCAGCGCATTACAAGCAGCAAGGGGAATGAAGGGTGGAGAGAGGTGGTGTGTGTGTGTGTGTGTGTGTGTGTGTGTGTGTGTGTGTGTGTGTGTGTGTGTGTGTGTGTGTGTGTGGAGGAGGGTATACATGCTCACCACATAAATAGAGGACTGTGTTGTAGAAACAAGACTAATTTATTTATATGAAGTCATATTATGTATAACCAGACACTATATCCTTATTAACTACTTGTTTGTGCAAAAGCCACCTCACTGTACATCAGCATTGCTTTATAAATGTTTTACAGTAGAATCAAGTTTAAAAGAACCTGTTGTCTATTGTTTGACGTGCATGTGGTTCAACAGAGTGCCCCTGTTACCAGTTAGGTAATTTCCCATCTGCACATGGTTATTGTAGTTTTTTAAGGTTTAAAGGCAAAGCAAACACATAACACCTGTGGAAAACTCAAGGTCATGTTGGCCCTATCTTTGCTTGTACTGTACAGGATGAGAAGAGAAAGCAAAACCCTTGAAAGTGAGATTGTGTTATATGTGTGAATGCCTTTGCAGATGGTAATGTTGACTCTGGAAGCCTCATGGAGACCCGGCTGCTGCAGGCCAGGAAACATCACTAGCACTAGGGCCATGTGGGACCTCTCCTTAAAAAAAAAAAAAAAAAAAAAGTTTGAGATTTTTTCACAGCCCATTGTAAGCAATCAGGCAAATAGAAGCTTGCAGTCGTGTAGTGCACAGGCACTTCTTTCCAGAAGGCACAGAGCAATGCTCAGTCTAGTGACAGGCGAGCCAGCAGACCGACAAGAAGTCAGGACATATTCTCGTAGCGCTAACAGACGGCAACACCACCAGTGGGTCTTCTGAAGCCCACTCTCGCTCTCCTTGGTGTCATTGCTCCTGAAATTCAACCTCTTCTACTGCTGGCTGTGAAGAAGTGCAGATGCACTCAAACACAGGCTCACTTTTTAACCCTGCGTCTGTCTCAACGCTCACACCAAAGCTGTACCCACGGGAAGAGGATACACATGTTTTATTGACGGAGCTACAGGTGGTTTGAGTTTGAGCTGCTGGTGGACTGGAAGGGTTTTTTTCCTGTGTGGTGAGCTGTGGCATCTTTGGAGCCAGAATGTTGCCTATTGTTGTGGCATGTTTGGTATTCATCCTGCTGGGCTCGGGGCAGGCTCAGGTTGCCATACAGACTCAGGGACAGAGCCAGAGTCTGGGCCAGGGGCAAGACACCTCTGCCACCCCTTGGAGGCAGATGATTCAGTGGGAGAACAATGGCCGGCTGTTTAGCCTGTTGAACAGTGGAGCAGAATACGTCCCTGCAGGGGCAGGGTCTCAGGACAGAGGTCCCAGGGTGGTTTTATCAGACACTCGTCCACGCTCTTCACGGAGACCTCAGGGAGGCAATGTCCGCCGCCAGGCTCCATCAAGAGGATCCTCTGAGACTGTCCGTGGGCAGGCAAGGCATCCTTTTGGCTTTGGGCAAGTGCCTGATAACTGGAGACAAACTGCTGGAAGCACAGGGGGTAGCCAGTTCCAAGGATCCTCTAGCACTCGCTTCAGGCCATCCACAGGCTCTTCATCATCGTCATCCTCATCGTCGTCATCCTTTTCTTCATCTTCTTATAATATACCATCCTACCCACAGGTCCCATTTCCTCAACAGCCTCCCTTCCAAACAGGACCTTATGACTCTAGCTATATAGAAGGGCCAGTCAGGAGCTACGAGCCACCTTTTCAGCCTGTTCCTGGTGGAGGATATGGTGGAGGAGGAGTATATGGCGGTGGAGTATATGGTGGTGGAGGCTATGGTGCTGGACAGGGGTATGGTGGAGGAGTGTATGGAGGTCTGGCCCCACTGCTCCCAGGTTCTCCCTCTGATTTTACTGACGATGGCTACCGTTACTACCAGTCTTATGGCTACGGGCCCAATCCTGTGGTGCCTGCACGTGCTGCCCAACCACCATTTACAGATGGTCTGGACCACAGATACACCCACAGTCTCTTTAACGGGGAGACTGCTCCTGCTGTCCCTGCCCCCGATGCCAACCAAGCAGCTCCCGTGATAGTGGACAGGACAGGACCAGTCAGGAGCCCTCAGTATGAGCAGTTTCCTCCATTTGGAAGACCCCAGCCTCCCTTCCTGCAGCCCGTTCCTCCGGGCAGAAATTCTCCGAACTCTGGCCTCGAGAACCCCAGCGTTAATGTCGGGACCGTGTATCGACCAGAACAGAGAGGTACGGTAAGCTTTTTCTTCTGCGTTTCACAAACTAACACAATGTCTCCTTTATTTCAAACACATTGGAGCAATGTGTTTTCTCGAAAATTCAAAGGCAGTTAAAATATTTCACATTTTCAGTGGAAATGGGGATCATGTTCGCTTGTAGGCATTCACCCAAAAGGTATGTCTGTCTTTGATTTGATTTCTGTTATTGCTGGACATATGAATTTGAAATTTATAAAACCCAGGGGTGTAGAGACCTCACCGCCTCCTCAAGTACACTCAATATTCCTCTTTCATGTTTGTCAGATCTGGAGTAATCAGAATGAAACAGCTAATTAAATTTCTTTTTTCAGTTTACAACGAAATTAAAGTAGACACAAGGTTCATCTTTTCCCACTCGGATGCTTATTGAAACCAGGTGTTGAGCAATCCCTGCCAATGTAGACAGCACACACAAGAAACCACTGTGTTTTCATGAGGGGAATTCTGCGCTACATGAAAGTAGGTTGGTTCCCGCGGTGTGCGGAGTTGGGTAATGGTGGTGGTGACCTCATAGGGGGCCTGGTGACAGGGGGTGTTGGTGGGCCATGGCTGCCTCCTGGGCTTGTGGACAGGAGAGGGGAAACAAGGGAGGGGGATACAGTACTTCACCACTCTCAGAGGGGGAGGGAGAGCATGGAAAGTCCCTGTAACACATGGGGTCCATTGCTTCAGCTACAGGAAATCAAAGAAATATTTAGTCAGTTCTTAGGGGAAGAATTAGTATCAAAACATACAATACCCAAGCTTAAAAAATCTGTTTTCATAACCGATCACTGTATTCTTGAGCTCAATGTTAATGCAGAGGAAAACATGGCTTAACTAAATGCAAACAACATGTGAAGCTTTTCTATGTTCTGACCGCCAGAGGCTGTCTGGTCTGAGCTGAGAGGAGATGAGGACCTCCAACGAGAGTCTCAGACTCTTAATGATGCAGATTTACCTTTTTGCTTTTCTCAATGATCTCCCTAACTGTGCGGCTGTCTCCCCAGTGTGCTGTGTGCCTCGCAACCATCATTCATTAGCCACTCCAGTGCTGGGAGCCATTTCTACAGCACAAAGAGCCAACATGTGTGCAGATGCCATAGTAGTGCTCCCAGTAATCATTGTGAAGAAGATTCAACCATTGGGAGCTGTCATTTTTATTGCACTGCTTCATGGTTCGGCGTTAAGCTGTTATAGTACCATCATAACTATTGTGATCTACAATTTTAAAATTTACTTAAAACTATAGTCAGAAGACATATTTATTAAGCATATTAATGCCATTCTTAAAGGCAATGTTTTGTTGTATCCGAGGAAGTAAAGTATGTAAGATACATTAATGCATCAAAATGAGCGTACAGTATATTTCAATGACCAGGTTGCTCATTAAATAATATAAAATAAAACATTTTTAAAAGTACAATCCATCATATCATATGTGGCCGTATGTGGTCAGCTATTTAGGATAGGTTTAGATGAAGAAGAAGATGAAGATGAAGATCTACCTTTATTAGTCCCACAATGGGGAAATTCAATTTACACTCTGTTAAACTCATACATGGTACATGCAGACCTGAAACACACATACATGCATTAATGGAGAGACGTCAGAGTGAGGGGGCTGCTCCTGACAAGCGCCCCGAGCAGTTGGGGGTTTGGTGCCTTGCTCAGGGGCACCTCGGCAGTGCCCAAGAGGTATACTGGCACCTCTCCAGCTACCAGTTCACACTCAGTTTTTGGTCCATGTCGGGACTTGAACCGGTGACCCTCCGGTTCCCAAGCCAACTCCCTACAGACTGAGCTACTGCCGCCCCAAGTAGTGGATTAGTGTGGATGGACGACCAAAGTGAACAAATAATGGCAATAATTATAAGGCCATGTAAGTGTATTGAACTGTTCTCCAGTCCATCCATCCATCGTCAACCGCTTATCCCGTTAGGGGTCGCGGGGGGGCTGGAGCCGATCCCAGCTGGCATTGGGCGAAGGCGGGGTTCACCCTGGACAGGTCGCCGGTCCATCACAGGGCACATACACACAGACAACATAGAGACAGACAACCATTCACGCTCACATCCACACCTACGGGCAATTTAGAGTCATCAATTAACCTAAACAGCATGTCTTTGGACTGTGGGAGGAAGCCGGAGTACCCGGAGAAAACCCACGCTTACACGGGGAAAACATGCAAACTCCACACAGAAGAGTCCCAGGCCAGAATCGAACCTGCGACCCTCTTGCTGTGAGGCAACAGCGCTAACCACTGAACCACCGTGCAGCCACTGTTTTCCAGTCATTGCTTTTAATTATCAAATGGTTCAACAGATAAGTTATTCCCAGAATCACATACAGTGAATAGGGCTTGACCCGCAGCCAAAGCTTGGGAGAGGTCAACACACTGTACGGACTACAGTGTGTTTTCAAAGTGTGTGTTGTGTGAGTGTTTTCTCTCAGTCCTCATTGGCTTGAACATCACCCAGCAAGGCTCTTCTGCTGTTAACGAACTGAACTTGTGTTTGTAATGGGGCAATGACTTCAAGCCGTCTCCACTTGACATGAGGTGCACAACAGCAGCTCTAATACTAAGGCTGAAGAAAGAGACGGTGTGCTGCTGAATCTCAGCCATTGACCATTCTCTCTTTCTCCCCTGGGAAATTCCTATATGGTGTTCAAGCAACTGACAGAGAACAGATTCTGATGAACAATGAGTCATATTGTCATATTCAGTGTTAGCAGCACTCTAGTCCAGTTGTTGACTGGGGTAGCATAGATAGATAGATAGATAGATACTTTATTCATCCCTGAGGGATGAAATTCACACATTCCAGCTGCACACAAGATTAAGGGCATGCCATAAATAGTAAAAAGAGTTTAATAAAGTCCAGTGCAAAAGTAGAGCTAGCTGTCACAGATGTCAGGCTGTCCAGCTCCGAGCCTACCACAGAGCCCGCCTTCCTCACCAGTTTGTCCAGACGTGAGCCGTCCCTCTTCTTGATGCTGCTCCCCCAACACACCACTGCATAGAAGAGGGCGCTCGCCACAACAGTCTGACAGAACATCTGCAGCAGCTTTTTGCAGATGTTAAAGGACGCCAGCCTTCTGATGAAGTACAGACGGCTCTGCCCTCTTCTACACAGAGCGTCTGTATTAGCAGTCCAGTCCAGTCTTGTCATCCAGCTGCACTCCCAGCTATCTGTAAGTCTGTACTAGCTCCACACAGTCCCCATTGATGGTTACCGGCTCCGGGTGCGGCCTGGGCCGTCTAAAATCCACCACTATCTCCCTGGTCTTGGTGGTGTTGAGTTGCAAGTGGAGCCACACCATGTGACAAAGTCCTGGATCAGATTCCTGTTTTCCTCCTCCTGTCCAGTCCTGAACGTCTACAGTCTACAACCAGTCTACAACCAACTACAGCTTTGTAGTAGTATCGGTTTAAAAAGTTTGCATATTGTCCCCACTATTCCCACTGTCATTTTATCTCACCCTTCCTTGCTCTTGTATTCCCAAAGTAAAAAAAAAAAAAGAAAAGGCCTTAATTTAAAGTGGCAGTAGCTAGAGTATTTTTGTCATCATTGGACAAAAACTCCATAATAAACTTTCAGCATGTTGTAATTCAAGTGTTCTGAGAGAAACTAGACTTCTGCACCTCCTCGTGGCTGTTTTCAGGTGTTAAAAACGGTGACGGTAGACTTCTGCCAATCACAGGTCTTTTAGAGAGACAGTACAATATTCTGTTACTGTAATTCCTACAGTATTTCTCGCATTTAAAATTTTCAGAAACATCTTGTAACGTACTGTTTAGCTGTAAAATGAGAAACATTGCTCAGGTTGGTGGGCGATGCCTGGTATTTCCTCAACTAAACAGTAACTACAAGATGTTTCTGAAAACATTTGATGAGAGAAATAGGCATTACAGTAACAGAATATTGATTCATATTTGATCAGCGCTGCCTAGTTTGACCATTTAATTGGAGTTTGTGAGTGATTGACAGCTGCTCAGAGACAGCAGGCTCCAGCTCGGCTCTGAACATGATTATTTTCAGATTACTTGTTTCATGCACTACTGTTGTTTTATAAAAATAACTTTTTATAGCTACGTTTTTACCCACTGCAGCTTTAAGTATCATGGAAAAGATTGTTAAAAAAGTTAGCATATTTTAACCACTACATCAATTGTCATTTCATGTCCCTTGCTCTCGTATGCTCTGACAAAGCCACAAGCAATCATAAGTGAGAATCATTGACTGTATGATTAATTATTTAAGGCAGCTGCAAGGCGCTCACTCATTACATATCTTCAAATCAAGAAAAAAAGGTTTTAGCATCTCCCTGTTGCTTTACTTAATCTGTTATATATTAACTGACCACCAAAAGTAAAATGGCGGATAACAATGAAAATAGATAAGATGTAAAAACAAGAGAACATAAAGAGTTTAATAGACTAAATGGCAAATGAAGCTGTGATATACATGATCCTTAATTGTCAAACGTTGTGATTTTTCATTTTAAAATGACCCCAGTGAATTTCAAGTATTCCACTCCAACTGTCTCCTTCTGCTAACATACAACAACATCTATCTCTTAAAGTAGGAGTATCTAGAGAGGGAGCCCTTGTGTCTTTTATTATGCTGTATTAGATGGTATAAAAAGCATGGCTGGGTTCACTTTCTTTTCTCCGTGCCCCACTTAGAGTGTAATGTGTGGCTTTGTCACATGCTGTCGAGAGCTGATCAGCTTTGGCTCCTCAATACACTTTATCCCTCTGAAAGACACCCAATTTCACATTTCAAAAGATTAGGCAGCAGAGAACAAAGCCTTCCCAGGGTGCAGATGGAAAAAAAAAAAAAAAAAAGGGTTGAGAGTGCCTCTGCGTTTCACACTGGTCTTACAGTGTTTACATCATGGTCTGCCCAGAAGGCTTCCCCCTGTCCTTTACCTCGTAGAGAGCTGTCATATAGGATGTCTACACAATGCCCGCAAAGACAAAGCCCTTATTTAAACTTGCAGCTGAGGAGGGAGGACTCACCGGGATGTTAAACTGGGCAAATAGAAAGTAGAAAACACACCGTAACTTAAAGCCCTTCATGTTGATCCAAAATCAAAAGCCATTGTTTCATTATCTATGTTCCTTTTCATATTTTCGTAGCTTTCTGCGACAAAAATTAAAGGTTGTACATGTTTGTGGTTTTATTAACGTTCCCAGGCTTAGAGGTCAGACGGTTTGACTTTCAGTTGCTCGAACAAGCTCACGTTAAAGCGTGTCTGGCCTTTGTGAGCGAAACAGAGAGCGGTGATAAGCCACACCAGAGACCCGTGCTGGCATGGCCTTTGCTGGGAACAGGACAGACAGACATTTACTCTGACAAGCAAGGCCTGCTTTTTTTCTACTCATTCTTCAGGTTTTCTGACAGCCTTGGTCAGTGGCCCACTTTAAAAGCAGCAGTGGTGTGAGATCACTGTTGTTTTTGCCCCGGCAAGCACGTTCTCCCTCTCTGTGTCTCTGTCTGGCTCTCTTTGCTGTATCTCTGTGCACCGACGCCTTCCCCTCATCTCTTCATCTCTGTCACTTGTTTGCAGAATCCAAAGTATGAAAAACACAGGCTGCATTGCAACAAGCTCTCCTGTGATACTGCAACTCATATATTTCCAAGTTAAGCCTTATCCCCGACTGATATGACGAGTCATCCTGTTTACTATTTTAAAGGTTAAACTGAAGTGACACGTTCACATATTAAGATCATTGCACATGGAAGATTTAGCCTTATTGGTAAGAAAAAGGGTTTCCTTTTGCAACTCTTGTGCTCCCTCACCCCAAACTCACCCCTGTCTGACTGGCCAAAGTGTCTCATTAGAAAACCATGATAATAATCTGGAATGCACAGTAATTAGTGGCCAATAGCTCTTTCTCTAGAGTGACCCAGTCTTGAACTGCGGGCCCATCATATCTTCCGATCAGCACCACCATAAATACCAGGTAATAGGACGTTGATGACAAATATGCAAAAGAGTTCCTCTGTTTCATTGGTAGCGTCAGGAAAGGCTGGAATTTGAAGAGATCAAAAGGTGACTTGTCACAGGTTACAGCAGGTTATAGCTGATGAATGTAATTAGTCAGCTTTAACTGCACATAAAATGTCCCTTTGACTTATCCAATAATTTCTCTTTTGTTTTCAGTATTTGGAGCAGGTTTGTGTGATTTGTGAGCAAGTGACTTACTTACTTCTTGAAATAAGGCTGTGTGTTATTTAAAGTGTCAGTAGGTGAATATTTTTGGTATTATTTGGCAAAAATTACATAATAACCTTTTATCATATTGTAATTCAAGAGTTCTGAGAGAAAACGAGACTTCTGCACCTCCTCATGGCTGTTTTCAGGCTTTGAAAAACTAGCCTGTGACTGGAGATTTTGACCAATCACAGGTCATTTCACAGGGCGTTCCTATTGGCAGTTCATTCAACAGAGGCA
Source organism: Pterois miles (assembly GCA_947000775.1). Classification (NCBI taxonomy): domain Eukaryota; kingdom Metazoa; phylum Chordata; class Actinopteri; order Perciformes; family Scorpaenidae; genus Pterois; species Pterois miles. The sequence goes on from CAMQGK010000318.1 coordinate 5,074,490, forward strand.
CCTGTCAGTCACTCGCCAACTCTGATCAGACAGTCAAACTAGGCAGCGCTGGTCAAATATGAATCAGTATTATATATTGATCCATATTTCTCACCTCAGATGTTTTCAGAATCGTAGTTACTGTTTGGCTGGAAAATGTGAAAGTTTTTTCCGGCTGGTGGGCGGTGCTTGGTATTTCCTCAGCTGATCTCAACATGGCTGCCGAGTCTGAAAACATTTGGGGGGAGAAATAAGCCTTAAAGTAACAGAATTTGATCAGCGCTGCCTAATTTGACCGTTTGATCAGAGTTCGCGAGTGTTAGACAGCTATTCAGAGACGGCAGGCTCTAGCTCAGCTCTGATTGGTTGTTTTCGTCTGGTCTGTGAAATTTTGCAGATGCAATTAGGAGCACTGGAGGACGCAGAGGCACACATTTTTTTTTTTTTTTTTTCAGATTACTGTGTATCTCTGTATCCTTTCAGGTTTGCCCGACCTGGTTCCTGATCCCAACTATGTCCAGGCTTCCACATATATCCAGAGAGCCCACATGTATTCTCTCCGCTGTGCCGCTGAGGAAAAATGTCTGTCAAGGTAAACCCGATCCTGGATGTCCTTTGATGGCTTGTGTTTATTTTTTTATTTATTTATATGATTTAACTTTTTTAGTGGGTTCATTCTAATGTCACATATCAGAAATGTTCGTGTCCCTTTGGGTTAGTGTTTTCATGTTTGTGACAAATGTTGTCATTTTAATGGTTTCTGCAATAAGGGTAGCTTGATGGCTATGTGGTTAGCACTCTTCAAAGACATGCGGCTGATAATATATATAAGAAAATTAATTATTTTCTTGATGTAGCCCTCTGATGTCCTGTCCAGGTTTTACCCTGCTCCAGATCATGCATTAACAGCAAAGAGCTAATTTTCATGAAAGATTAACATTCTCTATAAGCCACTTCACCTTTGGGTAACATTAACCAGCGAGTGAACCGTCCACATTTCTAACGTAGCCTTCAGGATTGTACTGGTTCTGTGCAATAAAATCTGAAAGAAGTAATGAAAAAAAAGTTGACCAACAGCACAACGCAAGTGAACCGGATCCTGGTCACCTTTGGGGATACAGCCTTATGTTAGTTTAATTTCTCTGTGTTGGTGGATAGCATCCCCTGAGCTCCAGGCCTGGGCCCTTTGACTGCCTCTGCACTAAAGACACTATTGAAATGATGGAAGTGTGCTGTCCCCATGGCTGCTCCATTTGCCCTCTTCCCATCATGAGTACAGCCATCCCTCAAAGCCCTTTCATATCCTGTCTGAGTTTGCAGCAATCACCGCACAGATGGGCTGTTGTAATTTGCCATACACTCCAATGTCAACAACAGCCACAAGATGAATGGTTTAGATCTGCAGTGGTGTTGTGAACTCCAGGTTGTTTCTCCTTTTACACACAAAAAAGCGAACCGTGCAACAGAAGGTTCCCTCTCCCTTTGTTGAAACTGTGTATTTGGAGAGATGGTTGTAATCTGTAGAATGAATTATTTAGTAGATATGCTCCTGCCTCCGAGCCTTTTTGGTCCTGCACTTTTTTTTTTTCTTTTCCTTATGAGAAACAGACATGCCGACATTCTTCTTGCAGCCACTTGTGCAGTTTTCCCTCACTGTTTTCTTTCTTGATGTATGTGTCCATTGTTCAGCTCCGCCTATGGCCCTGAGACCACCGACTATGATGTAAGGGTCCTACTGCGATTCCCACAGAGGGTGAAGAACAAGGGGACCGCCGACTTCATGCCGAACAGGCCACGTCATACCTGGGAGTGGCATAGCTGTCATCAGTAAGTACTTAATACAAAACAGATTTCACCCAATCAGAGAATCATGCTTTACTAGCCACAGTATTAGCTGTTGTGGAGCTAGTTGGTGTCTTTATGTCAATATGATTTAATCCTTACAGAGTATTTATGTAACTTATCTCTGTACATATAGACTGGTATATGTTGATTATAGACCTATCTCCACAGTGCCATGTCAGCACTAAAGAATGGTCTGCTATAGGGGAACACCATGCTCTGGCTTATTTTAAACCAATCAGAATTGTCTTGGGTGGTGCTAATCTCAGGATGGTGCCCTTGCAAAATACTGTAAATAGCAGCTAATGGCAGGCGTATACCCACAGTCTACATCTGCCTTACCCATAACAATGTTAATGCAATATTAGAAAATAGACAGATCTGATTGTTAGTTTTGCTTGTCTAAAAGTTGTAAAATCCTGATTTAGCTGAATTCTTAAATAATAATATTCCTTGAATTATATTTAATAATGCACTGAACCACGAGGGGTGATGATTTACATTTCCTGGGCCAATCCGGATGAGCTTTTACACAGAGGCAAGTCAAGGCAATTTTATTTATATAGCCCAGTACTTTATCACAAATCACAAATTTGCCTCAGATAAGGGAAAACCCCCCCAAAGGTCCTTGCAAGAAACCTCTGTAACTGGGGAGGGATTCTTCTCCCTGAACGGACAGACATGCAAGAGATGTGGTGAGTACAGAGCAGACCAACAGAGGACTTGAGTTCATGTCCAGTGAGTTAATGAGGCATTTGTCATTTCACTGAAGATAAATGCAGACTGGGTGTTATTGTGCCCTACAAGATCTACACTGTGTCCGACATGGATATATTGCAAGAAAAGACAAGACTTGTCCTGGTTGGCCAAGAAAGTACACACAATATATAGTCAGTGGCTGTTTTATTAGGTACACCTGTACAACACAATGCGATCCAATACAACTGCCATAAAGTCTGCTTTTATGATGCCTATAATCTCGAATTTTTGTCGATGCTATCTGTGACTGAGCATTGAGGTTATAGTCAGTGATGGTGTTGTACAGGACTACAGCTGTGTGGTAATATTCTGCTCCCCTTGTGTACTGCATATAAATGGGTATGACAAAAGGTACCTTTAAAGGTAGGGTCAGTAATCTGGAGAAACTAACAAGAGTATGCTAGATTTTAAAATATGAACCAACCAAAGAACCAAGCCCTGTGTTGCCAACTCTTCTCCAGTTAAAGTAGCGAGCAGCACTAGCGCCAAAAGATGCTAAATCTAGCTAGAAAGTCGCCAAGTTGGCAACATTGACAGCCCATCCCTTCAGGCCTTCCTCCAATGCCACTCCTCCACAATTATTGTAATGAGCTTAAGCATTGGTAGACAGGCAGGCTGAACGAAATGATTGGACTGGTATATTGGAACAGCCAGAGATACCAAATGTTTTTCTTTATTTCATCAAAGCAGTTTATTTATTGATCGCCGTCAGGATGTAATGAGAATTTCAGCAAATGTCAGAAAATGTTTCTTTGAAGAACACTACCGACCCTAGCTTTAAAGGACTACTGTGTAATCATTCGGGGGACCTATTGGCAGAAATGGAACATAATATTAATAACTATGTTTTCATTAGTGTATAATCACCTGAAAGTAACATCATGTATTTGTTACCTTAGAATGAGCCCTTCCATATCTACACAGTGGGCGGGTCCCCAGAGATGATAATATTACTCGCTCCCATCGCTGCCGCTCTCTCTCTCTTGCTTCACCACTCATTTCCCTTGTACTTGCACACTCTCTAGGCACTGGCTCTGCTTCAAATGACCTACGCTACTTTTACAACTGGCTCTAGAGAGGGCTGTTTTTGTTTTCGCGTCGGCCACCATAGCTCTCCAACATGCCTGGTACATGGGAGAAGTTTCAGGTAGTCACAATCTCAACCTAGATACTACGCTAGATCCTGCCAGATCCTGCACACTGTTCCTTTAACTATAACCTCTTAAAAATTTATGGCAGAGCTGTTGTATTGAATAATACCTAATGAAGTGGCCACTGAGTATATTTCAGTTCCCCGGTCTAAAGTAGAGAGGGGGGGTAATTAGAGAGCCAACTCTGTGTGTGCAAAACAGCAGGACACATACTTAAAATACCACATTACATACAAAATAATGGTATGTAATTATGCAGGTATGATTAATTTAGGAAGCACATTTCTCATTGTGTCTTTCTCAGTGGACATAGAGGTGATTGGCTCTGGGGGCTGCTGGTTAGGTGATTTTGGGTGTATCACCAGTGTTTTATGACATTATATTTCATAGAATAGCTTTTATCTCGATTTCTGCATGTCCGCCCACCGTCGCCAGTGCCAGGCTCTGTTTTACTAACCTCATCTTAGAGGAATGTTGACTGGCCGTTAGGAGATTGGCAGTGTTGTTTCTGTCTGACATCAGTCTGCATTTACACAGTGGTTCCCAGGAGGCATTAAGCCAAGACAATCATTCCACTGGCTGTGTGATCGGAATGACAAATCAATCCATTTTTCCTGTCAATCTGTGACACCAGATCACATAGCTGCTAAAGTATGATGGCATGGATATGGGTTACTGGGACAGAGTGTTTGTTAACAAAGAAATCTCTTTAGGGGAAGAAAATCTCTAGCCCAGATTCTCACTATAAACTTTCCTGCCCTACATTTCTGTTGAATAAGCTGTGCAGTTGACAGTTTTGCTTTTCATTACATTCACCCCTAGTTTTCCTCACTGGAGTATTGGAAGAAGGAAAGGGAACAGCATCCTCTTGAGTATCATGGTGCTATGAAAATGTGAGAATTATGTATGTATTTTTTTTTTTACACAAATGAGGACACAGAATCCCATGTAGAGCTTGTTTTGTTATGCCAATCAGTGTGGGGAAACAAGTGGAAGTCATTAAAATGCTCTGCTTATTTGGTAGAACTTTTCTCATTTGATTTATTTGAGTCCTTCAACTTTTGCATTATTTATCCCAGTCCCTTACGGTACAGCTTTATTAAAGTATGTGACCTTTGTGGTCAGAGATCATGGCTGCTATTTGTGCAGGTGCTTGGTCTTCATATCCTGGTTGCACTTTGTGGAAGGCAAACGTCAGGCCACTGCGAAATAGCTCTCAAAGAACCCACTGTGTTTTACAACCCGAGCCGTGATCTGAGAAACCCTCAATGTCTTGTTTTTTTGCAACACAAGTGGAAAATGACTCATGACTTCGTAGAAGGATGGGAATGTTTTGTGTATTACGATTACAAATTATTCTTGTTAAACCCTCTATGTGTCCTTCCAACATTACATTCTCTGTAGTTGACATAGTCTAGTGAGGGGATCCAGGAATCTGAGGAGGCAGGGGACCCTTCCAGGCACCTCGTAATCCAGCACCTCCCACTCTCAATCTTTTCCTCTGCTTCCCGCACTCGTTCTTTTTATTTCACACACGCATACGCACATATACTGCAGATAATCATCTCAAGACTGCCACTGAAATGAATGCCAGTTTCGGCAACACAAACAAAGACTGCTTCAACCTTCAAGGCCCCCCCACCCTGGTTTATACATGTGGGAATATATTCACTCACACGTTGCCCAAAACACATATGTGCCCCGTATAAAATAAGGCTATAAACACACTCTGTCACGTACATTTGCATGTTGACAGAGACAGCAGAGTAATGTATGGTCACAATACAGATCAAAACTGACAGGTTTCTACCTGAGAGCAGCTCATAATTGGTTGCCTCTCCTGTGGAAACAATGAGTCCTTGAGTGGTCACTTGCTCCATTAGTGGAAAGTACCCACATTTCCTTCTAAGTCATCCCTCAATCTTTAATGACTGTTCCAGTAAAAGCTGTTTTGTGTTGTAAGGTAAGATGAAAGGGCAATACTGTATTTATATAGTCTGAGTTTGTCTTTAAGTCAACACCACTTAAATATACTGTACGGAGCAATTTAAGAATCGAAGGATAATGGGAATAAATACTTTCAATAAATGTTAGAAGGTGTATTTAGATCCTGTATTTTATTGTTTTATTTGTGTGTCCCCTCTTAGAACACTGTCACATTGATGAAGGCCATTTTTGTATTAAAAGACTCAAGTTCAGCTACTGGGGTCAACAGTCAAGAAAGGCTTTCCTTTCTTCTCTAATCATTAGTCTGGTGGAGTGAAGATGTTTATAACTCGCCAGCTCAAGGGTCATCGTAAGTTTCAGAATAGTTATTTGGATAATCTTTGTGTGATGCAGCAACTATACAGTATGCAAAAATAGATAACTAACTAACAGGTATAGATTTCCCTACCTGGCTTCACCACACTGACTGAAACATATATTCAGGTCCACACAAACACCTGGACATAATGTTGCTTTTGTTTTTAACCTCCTTATATTCACTGGAAATGTACTTTATTGTTTTGTCAGAAATATGTTCAAATACCATGTTCGTGTATCTAAAATGAGGAAATTTAACAGCTGATGATATGTGTTTTTCATATATGTTATTTACAGTGACTCCCAGTTAATTGGGTACACTTTATAAGGCTCACAGTATGTCTTACGAGAAGTAAGATCAGTGCGCCTGCCCAAGCCCCTGCAGTGTAGACCATGTTTAGGCAACTGCTTGGTTTGGTTTAGGAAAAGACCATAGTTTTGACTTTTTTGTATAGTTATATTGTGTGAAAATGCAGGTTTGTAAAAAGTGAATAGCATCCAGGGTCACTTTAATATTTGGGAGGGGCCAAAGCTATACAGCAGTTCATCTCGCAGATGATTTCAAATGGACCTGGTTCAGTTGAGATGATCAGTAGCCATGTGCATTCAGGCTCTCCTAAGCTGCTAAAGCTGTGCAAACAAACACACATGGCAACCAGCACACAAATACACACATACTCTGAGACACACACACACATACACAGATATGTGCATGAACACATGAAAATAGCCACACAGATAAATGCATACACACCGACGCTCGCACACAGAGACACCTCTGATCTCGCCGACTGATACAAGCTAATTAACAACATTCATACATCATTAGGGTGTTAATGTGGTGCTTCAGCGATACTTTATTGTTGCCATTAATTAGTATCCATTGTCCTTTGATACTTTATGATGTGTTCAGTCAAGGTGCAACATCACTTGTTAGCAGATGAGGTCAGCGGGTCCATAAATTCACTTGATCTTTAAAGTCACACTTTAACTTGCAAAATTTAAACAAAATGGTAATTAACAAACTTAATAAACTGACAATAACGGTATCTGCTTAGATCCGGTTTCTAAAGGCACACGTGGCATAGCAGATAGCACTAGGATGAACTCTTTGATTGCTAACTAAAGATGTTTGACTACATTCACAGTCTTTTGCTTGTTTTCCAAAAGGCACTACCACAGTATGGATGAGTTCAGCCACTATGATTTACTGGAGGTCAGTACCGGCCGTAAAGTGGCGGAGGGACACAAGGCAAGCTTCTGTCTGGAGGACACCACCTGCGACTTTGGTCACCTGAAGCGCTATGCCTGCACCACTCACACTCAGGTAACACAGCAAAACAAAATGCAAAATTAGGATTTGCGCCTTCATTTAGTGGCCACCGGCAGCACTCTTGGTAGACTTTCACCACATGCTTTAACAACCACAAGGCCATTACCCATCTGCTGTAGTTATGCTCTGGCTTCAAGGAGCATACTTGTGTTTTGGGTTTCAAGTCAAGTCAGTTTTATTTGTATGGCCCAAAATCACAAATTTGCCTCAGACGGGCTTTGCAATCTGTACAGGATACAACACCCTCTGTCCTTTACAGTGCAACCCTAAGCCCCTTTGGACTGAATTAAACTGATTTGTTTCTACTTGTTTGTTAAAAAAAAAAGCTTTATTTTTCTCACACTGGCTGTGCTGCTGGCTGAGATGCTCTGTTTGACCTCTGGTCCCGCCCTCTCTCAACAAGCCCAGTCTGCTCTGATTGGTCAGCTGGCCTACTGTTGTGATTGGTCAACCGAAGCTAACTTTTCGGACTTTTCTCTTCAGCTCTGCCCTAACTAGCTCTGTTTTAGGGCGTGCCAAACTAGCCGCAAGGCAAAGTGTGTTACTTGGTGACATCACCACATTACGGAGGAAAGGCAGGACTTCAACGAGGCGTTTGAGGCAGTTCAGGACCAGTGTTTCTATGAGGGAGAGTAACTCCCTTTGGTGTGGACTTTGGGCTTTGTAACTTCAGACCTTTTTCATGCACAAAAAAAGCATAAGTCCTCTTTAACTTTTTGACCACTGACTTAACGTTGCAGCTGTTTTTGAGTCGGATAAATTAGTATTCCTCATAAGCATCTTTCCTCTCCTCTGTAGGGTCTGAGCCCGGGCTGCTACGATACATACAATGCTGATATTGATTGCCAGTGGATCGATATCACAGACATCCAGCCTGGAAACTACATACTAAAGGTGAGAATCAAGTGAGAATCTAGTGTGCGTGGCCACATTGAATTTGTGGACAGCACAATCGATGGAAGGGAGGAGTCTAGGCCACCAAAACAAATTGATCTGGGTTATAAAAGAGTGATAACGCTACTGAAGTTTTTAGGTTTATCTGGCATGTGAGCACTTCATGGCTCAGTGGTTTCCTATCCATCTTGTTGTTTGTTTTTCATGCATATTTTATTTTGTCAGTGTGGCTGCAAGATGAACACGGAAAAGATCCATACATGATTGTTCAGCCTTATCTATCCCAAATACCTTCATTTTTGAAGTATTGGGCCCATTAACTGTTTTAGCTTAAAGAACCAATATGTAATGTATTTACTGTAATAAATCATAAAATGGTCATGATATGTTATCAGAGATAAATGCCACAATGAATGCCACTTCTTTTTGTTTTGGCTGGCGTGATAATGTCCACTGCCCATTACAGTGCTCCAGGGATGACGTATTTTTGTAGACCATCCAGGAAGTTAGCATCACCCTGGTTCCCTTGAGAAAAAGCCAATGGTATGGGGTAATGGGGTATTTTTGATGTATTTTATGTCATAGAACAAAATTTTTAAATCTCTTCAGCTTGTGTTAACCACAGATAAATATAAAATAAATATAAAATTTTGAGATAAATATTGGGGTAATCTTGCAGTAATTCCAAAGAAATTTTACTTGCTATTTATCCCCTTATAAGAAGAAGAAGAAGATCTACCTTTATTAGTCCCACAGTGGGGAAATTCAATTTACACTCTGTTAAACTCATACATGGTACATGCAGACCTGAAACACACATACATGCATTAATGGAGAGATGTCAGAGTGAGGGGGCTGCTCCTGACAAGCGCCCCGAGCAGTTGGGGGTTTGGTGCCTTGCTCAGGGGCACCTCGGCAGTGCCCAAGAGGTAAACTGGCACCTCTCCAGCTACCAGTTCACACCCAGTTTTTGGTCCATGTCGGGACTTGAACCGGTGACCCTCCGGTTCCCAAGCCAACTCCCTACAGACTAAGCTACTGCCGCCCCTATGAAATTTTGCAGCCCTGTAAAATGAAGTGTTACCATGAGTTGTAATATGCTTTCTGTCCTTTGCCTCCCAGCTCCAGGTTAATCCCAAGTTCCTGGTGATGGAATCAGACTTCACTAACAACGTGGTCAGATGTAATGTACACTACACAGGACGGTTTGTCACAACAACCAACTGCAAGATAGCACAGTAAGTGGGACACAAAGGACCTTCTTTTATCACATAGTCGGTAATGGTTTAGTAAGACGTTACTGGGAGAGCGTTACATTCATTTGCAGTGTTCTCATGATCTGCTTTTTGTAGACACTAAAAGGCAAACCATAAATCATGGTTTTGTATGATGTTCCTACCACCAAGTAATGCTGAACCACCTGACAGGGTAGCAGCTAAATGCAGTTTTATGAAGAGCCTCGTAGTGTTTTGAATTACTTAGTGGACTTAATGGGTTCCTGGCTGAAATATGTGATGATTTAATGAATTATGTTCTCATTCTCCAGTTAAGATTAATAGCCTCTGAAACTTTCATGTTCTCCCTCTACGGGAGATGTAGGGGTGTTGAACTTTTGAATAGCGCTATTAGGAAGTGTATCATTGCACTCAGAATTACTATCATATCCTCTTGAATAGACTTTATATAGAGAGTGGCTATACATGAGGAAAGCATCATTATGTTCAAGTGCTCTAGTTGGTCTCCCTTAGATTCACTGGCACAGTGAAAAATACACTTAAAAATATGTTTGCCAAAGCATTTCCGGAGTTAATGAAAGCTGAATATAATAGTTAGGTAGTGATGCCAATAAGAGAATTGCATTAGCAGATGCCATGAGCCCTACTCTCATCATTAAAGTCCGATATTTGAAAAGATTAAATATCTGAAAAAAAGAAAAATCAACTCGCCATGTTAATGTCTGTAATTATGTCCACACTAATATGGTCACAGTATAACAGACATTTTCTGCCCAATGTGGTATGAGATGTGAATGTTGAAAATGAGTCATCTAATAAATAACAAATTAAAAACAAATTATCATCATTGCATATAAATTATGTTTGACTTTACTGCTTACTACATTTTAATTTGAAACAAAATAGCACACATGTTGATTACAGTATGTCTTAATTGAAACAACTGGCTTCAAATTAATGTAATTAGGATGAAATATATACTGTAAGCATTTGAAAATAGTTTTTGATATATTATGTGTTGATACACTATTGCTGATTACATAACAGTGGTGACATTTGTTTGTTGTAAAATAATTGCACAAGTATGGAAAACTAATTTGATTAAAGGTCTCAATACAGCAGCCCAGGGATTAACTATAATTTTTTTTATTATTATTATTGGTCCCTCCCCTGAACAGCAACTGGCCAGTCAACAACAGCTGATCCTCAAAGATATCAGAGTTTGTTATCAACTCTGTCCTGCTCTTGACACTCCAGCAACACCGACTAAACACATCAGATCGGCCGCGTCATAAAAGCGTTTACCCCTGGAACATTTAGTATGTACGAACAATCCTGTGAGCTATCCGGCCAAACTGGGCTTTGTTCAAATTAAATAGGAGTTTGAGCTCACATTTTTACCTATAATACGTACCAGAATAATACCAGAACTGTCAATGCTGGTCTTTATGTGGCGTTACATGTTTTCCTACATGGATCATGGAACGCTATTTGCAACATTCTCGTTATCTGACCAATTTGATTGGTTAAAGGTGCTAGATTTGATAACCAGAGCATTAATATAACAGCAAACAACTGTTAGCTATGTAAAGATATAGAGGAGTTATGTCTACCTGAGCAGAGAATGAAGTCGCTCTACCGTGTTGTAATCGTCTCCATGCTTGTTGACATAGCCGGCCCGGCTACGCCTACTTTTAGTGCATTTTCGGGCATGTGAGCGTGCACCATCTGGCCAGCTGCTGCTCTACACTGACTTCATACGGCGGTTACAGTTGATAATGCCATACCGACCTACAGTGTCATTGCGGAAGCATAGCGTCCCTCCGGTTCATCCCGCCGTTAGCTCCATTGATGAAACTGTTAGCTCCATTACCTGCGAGCATGCCGGCTACCTCTCACCGTGTTGGAATTCGTTGGGAAGCAACAGAAATGCTTCGTTAACCCCAATCAGATTATAAGAGGGATTGTTTTTGTGTAGTTTTGGCGTTACAGTGTAAATAAAATTGTATAAAATAGTCTAAAATTGTGAACAGAAAATATCTTTCATGTGATGGAAATTTTGGATAAACACTTTTTGTAATTCATGGGGTCAAAGATTGTTAATAAATTTATTTGAGCTGTTTATTATTTACAGTATGTACTAAAATGCTGCACCGAGTCTCGAGTGTTACAACTCCTCTAACAACAGTGTTGTCTGTTTATTTTGCAGGTCTTGATCAGGCACTGGAAGGCTGCCACACTAGAGTGACCCTGATTGCTATTCCATTGAAATGTGAATGGAATCCATTTGTTGTTGGTTCATTGTTGATGTTGTTTGTCTCTACTTTTTTGTGCTGTCTTGGTATCCTGAGCCCATGGCAAACAAGGCTTCTAGTGGCACTGAAAAAATGTGGGGGTTTAAAGTAGAAGCACACACACCTTTACATCATGAATATTGTACGTCGATATCCCAACAGTTCACATGTCTGCAATCTACGTTATAATATTGTCCTACCAACTACATTTCTCATATTGCAGTCTGGTTTGGTTAATGGTAGGACACATCATTGACTTTCAAAAGAGGTGTTTACTGTATCTGCACACAAACATCTTTGCACACCCCCGGCAGAGTGGCCCTGTTTGAATTATAAATATCGTGGTGCCGGTTGCTGAAATGAGCGGTTCCAGACATGTCAGGGTTCAGCTGCGATCCAACAAATAAAATTAGGGGACAAAGTCTTCTCGGCTGCATTCATCCATGCTGTGTGGGGACAGACAGAGATGCCCAGTGACTCAGAAGAACTAAAATGTGTTAGATTTTCTCTCTTCGCTGCCTCAGTGGGTCAGGCTGGGATACTGTGATTCTCTGGGCACATCCTGTTTAATGTTGTGTTAACAGCAAGAGGAAGACAGCAGGTCATATTTGCATTTGTCATCTCCATCAAATTAGAAGTCAACATAAAAACAGACTGTCAGTACTGGGTGCTGCACTCCTCTAAATCCTTACATATTTGTGTTGTGTCCCCATTTGTCCTTTCTTATTTCAGTAAAACAGGAACAGGAAGCTCAACTGGCAGAAAAGAGTGTTTTCTGGAAAACAAGATTCACAGTATGTAAGCTGTATATTTACACTGTCTTGGGGTCTCTTCTTCTACTACCAACACTGGTCAGATGGCACATATGTCATCTATACCTTTTGAAGAATGTATATACAAATATTCCACTGATGCATGACTTCAATGATGGAGATTGTTGTAACTGATTGTACTTTGTTTATCCAGTATGACCTGATACTGTAATTTGTGAAATTCAATGAACTTATATATATTATTTTTCTTGATAATCTGATAATCTGCCATTTCCACCTACCTCTCCAATTGAGTGAGCTGTTATTTCCTGTTAAGTGTTTGGTTTCTATTGGAAAACCCTGCAATGACTCACTGAGGCCTCCTACCGCTGTGTTGCAGCACACAGCTGAAAACCCACAAATCTGCTGAACATATCAAAGATCATGTGGGATGAAAACAGTGATTTAGTAATTAAGTAAAAGAGTTAAAATTTGACTCCTTAAGATCTGGATGGTTTGGAGACAACCTCTGGTTACTGATGGTAACAGCAAGTGTGGTTTAATACATCAAATGAAAAGTGAAGCAAATGCGGAAGTGCCTTAAACTTGCAGTCTTTCTAACAGCCAGCAGGGGGCGACTGGTCTTTTTGCAAAAAGAAGTCAGATTTTATAGAAGTTAATGAGAAAATGACCCTGCTTCTCACTTGATTTATTACCTCAGTAAACATTGTAGACATGAGTTTATGGTTGTGATCACTAATTTCAAGTCTTCTCCAGTACAGCATGATGTTCATTTAGTAAATTTTGGTCCATTTAGAGTCAAACAGATCATAAAGATCATTAATTAGAACACTTTGGTCACTTGACCAGAGCTTGTTGTACTTAGCTCCACTCTCTCGTGTCACGTCTGGTTGCAAAAAAACAGCATGGCGATGGCCAAAAACAAAGATGACGATGGCCAAAATGCTGAACTCAAGCCTCAGATCGGCAGTCCGTAAACCAAAGGGTGACATCACAGTGACTACATCCGCAGTACAGCAGAAGATCAATTGATGTATCTGTTTACAGTGGAACCAAACTACATCAAGTTTTAATAAAGAAGCCGGTCAATACTTGGCCTTCCTCCATCATGCCATGAGCAATGCAGGGCGAGTAGTTTTCAACACAACAGGGCAAAGTAACAGGAATTGGTTACCTTGCTGAGAAGTTTCTAGTTGTGCAGCCTGCAGCTTTTCATCAACAGCTCACTGTGACAAGGCATTCTTGTTCCTTTAATCACTGCAATATTTAAAACTCGTCTGCTGCCCAAACTTCCTGTTGTCTTGTCTTGTAGACACATTTTTGATAAATGATCGTGGTGACAAACATATTGCGTTTCCTGGGACTGTGATTACATGAAAATCTTAAGGATTATAACTTTAATATTTGTCAATGTGATTAATGAAGTTTAGCTTTCCAGGAACAATCTAGTCTCTACGTATTGATCCAACAATGGAGAAGCACCAAAATTTGTTTAAGGCCTTTGCATACCAAGTCCAGATTTTTCGTATTTTTTTTTTTCATCCGTCACCCAATTTAAAACAAGAAAAAAGTAACTCACAGAAACCTTGGACACTGAGTCTGATGTGTTTTATTATTCTATTTATGGAGAAAATTCACAGTAACAGACAATTACGTGGGTCCTGTGCAGTCCCAGGCGGGCCTAATGAATGAGTGACATTAGCTAGAAGCTATCGTTTAGCTTCCTAGAGCACAAACACTACTGTCCACTCATTCGTACATCCTTTTAGCAACCATCCTCGATTCCAAGCTGTTTTGCAATCACCTGCCACCATCTGTCTTTAAATTCTGCATATCTGTAGTCTTTTATCTCTTCACTATAAAGTGCTTTGTGCCGGGAGATGAAGTGCATGTTTTTCAAATGCCATTTTGGATGATGACCTTTGAACTGACAGTTGATCTGAGTGGTCATTCAACCCTCTTTTGCCTTTTGACGGATACAAAAAAACCTGTTCTGAAAACTTTAATGACAAAAGTTTAGGAGTTCGTGAACGTGATTGACCCAACATGAGGTCTTTTTTTTTTTTTTTTTTTTAAACATGCGACAATTTCAGATGAAAAATATGTACTGTGCAAAGGTTGGCGTGTTTGTAACAAATGGGTTTATTACTCTGTTTTCATTCTGCAATTTAAGTTTTTTAAATAGAGTGCTTTAAATGTATAATAGGAGTAGTCTTTGGTACCCAGTGTATTGCCCTTTTTACTGTAAATAGCCAGTTCTTTAATTTGATCTGCATTTTTTTCTATCTGGGTAGCTCATCAACATACTGTACACTCACTGACAAGATGCAACACCTTGTGATTCTGACATTCATTGGAACGACAGCACAAGAGAAGGTGACAGTCATACATTTTTGACGTGGTGATGAAATTTGTATTTTTCTAACAGTGAACACACTTGTCAAAAATGTCATATACAATAAATACATTTACACATCTGCTGTGCCCACTGGATGGAAAATGAACGCTATATATGCACTACGCTACAGCAGTGGATCCCTAAGCTTCATATGAGGTTTACACAGAATACTTATCAGTGGATTCTGAGGAAATGCTGTGTGACAGGTGTGACAAGTTACTGAAATCATCCCCTTCATAAGAGATTAGGTGTAATATGTTTAATTCATTAAGGCATTTTCCTGGGTACTGTGTGTCATTTTGTCATGCATGATTCAGGCAGGGATGCAAATCTGACCTTTATGAATACAGGAAAATACACACTGCATATAAGATGCCTGCAAACAACTGGGTGGCGGCACCGGTGCTGTGCATAAATGAATCAGTCACACTATTTTTTTTCTTTATGTTGTTGTCGATTTTCCACAATCTGACATGTTGGGATGTGTGTAGACCTTGAAAACAATCAGCTTGGGCCACACACTGTCACCAGGTTTATTAAACTTAAAATGAAACTGAACAATAAACAATAGTTTTACGTAAGTGAAATTAAATTAAAAATATATATATATCCTTTGACTAAAACTAAACTGAAACTATGGCCTGGTTAAAAATAATAAAAATAAAATAAGAATGATAGTCAGTTCATTTCGGTTTTACTTTTTTAACTATAATACATCCCCACCAGAAAAAAAAGAGAAAACATGACATTGAACTATAGTACATAATCTGAAACGACTTGATGTTCCAGATTAAAAATTAAACATCACGGCCATACCTACACAGCTCTTCAACCATGTATTTTTGTGTATATGTAGCTACAACATTATACCTGGCCCGAACAAAAACAAAGTAAAACTACTATAAGATAAAATATATAAATAATAAGGCTTTCTGAAAAACTGAAACTCAACTAAAACACGCGAAAACTGCATAAAATAAAACTTGAATGAAATCAAAAGTAATGTAAAATTAAAACTAATTGAGAATTTAAAAATGGCCCCAGATCCAGTCATTTCTTCAACTTCATTGTCTTCAGGACGTAAGTTGTTTGTACGAACAACTGACACTCTGACATCTGTTTTGTTTTGGTAGCAAACAGAGACCAGTCACATTACACATAAAGAGTCATTACATGGAGCACAACGCCGTTCTGCAGCTGTGGAAGAGGAGCTTTTAATGATATCAAAACTAAATACAGAACTACACAAAAAGTAATATTCTAGGTTTTCTCAGGAAAGGAGGTGATTGATTGATTATCTTCTGTTTTATTTTCTGCAAACACAGTTACAGATTTCCCCAAAACCAAACTGTAACAAAGAGTGAGCTACTTTCCACTTTGTCATGTGGAAATGGAAAATGTAGACTAATGAGCGATACTTGTGGAGTGATTACATGCTTCATCACACTTTTAGGACTAAAATTCAAGCTAATCTGTAGTCTCTTTTTAACAGAAAACCATTCAAGTGGGAATAAAAACCACAAGCTCTAAAGAAATAATCTACAGATGTGAGGATTCGCCCTCCAAAACATTGATTCAGTCTCAGTCGATGGGAAGAAAACAGAAAACACACCACACACAGACGCGTACCAAGCACAAAGTCGATCAGAGAAGAGGCAGATTGAAAGTTGGAAGTTTTTTTTTTCTCATCCAAATCAACTTAAACCCAGCTGTCTGCCCAAAATTTACCTTTAACTTCATTGAAACATGAACAAACATTGTTCATTTCTCCACATTTTTACTTTCAACCTTAGCAAGATGAGGATAAATAGATAAGAAGATGGGAATATGATAAAATACGTAATATTTTGTCTCATTTTTTAAGCCAACATGAGCCAGAAGTCCTTAAAATTATAGGAGTGGGGTAATATTAGGTACTTATCAATAGTCAGCGTATTACCTACAGTAGATGAGGGTCGATGTTCCCCCAGCTTGGAGAAAAAGACGGGAGTACCAACACCAGAGCAAAGCTGTGTACTATCGTGGATGGGTCCAGTAGCAAAACATATTTTAGACACCTGAAACAAAGGCTCAGCTTAAACAATGAATATCCATTGAAGTGTACAGTATATTTATAATATTTTCTTAGTAAACCATCAGAAAGGGCTGTCAGACAGCAAGATAAAGCGGTGAAATTATTCTAAATATAGTGCACACTTAAATGGATATAGTTTTATTTAGATGGGCCTTTCTGTTTGATGGCTAAAATATGTTTTTTCTACCGTCTCTGTCCACAGCACTGTAATGCTTTGCGCTGGTACTCCTGTCTGTTTCCCCAAGCTGGGGGGCACGCTGGCCGTCATCTGCTGTAGGTAATAAACTGATTATGGAAAAGTACCTCATACAACCCCACGATCCCTTCAGAACGTTAAAAACAAAAAAAATAATAATAAATAGAAATTTGAACATCTAATTCTAACCGAGCAAACTTCATCTGCTCCTGAGCTCCAGAGTAATTACTGATGGACATTGTGGCGAGATTGTTTTGCCTGCGAGGGCTGTTGTATTAAATTGTGCCGTGTACCTAATAAACTGGCAACAGCGTAGCTAGTTTCAGATGTGAAATATGATATTTGGAAAACAGAGACATTCCTCGGAGAAGTATTTCCTGTCCCCCCAGGAGAGTGAGAATCCATTATCTGGTTGTTTTGATACGCTGTTCTCACTCTCATATTTGGTCCGTCCTAAGAGAGCGCTGACCCCCGTGATGGGACTTCCTCTTGGTATGGACTGTTTGTTCAGGCTGTTCACACGAAATCACCCCATTCCAGCTCTCTATGCCACATTATGTTGTTTTGTGAAAGTGCTGCAGTACGCTCTGCCATGCACTCGACTTTGACCGTATGTCATTGTTTGTGTGTGTCTGTGTATATTTTGTGTGTGTGTGTGTGTGTGTGTGTGTGTGTGTGTGTGTGTGTGTGTGTGTGTGTGTGTGTGTGTGTGTAAGCGAGAAAGACAGATGGGTAACTCCTAATGAGGGAGGGAGAAGCCAAATGATGCAATGAATTGTTTTACTTAGAGGTATTGCTTTTCTGAAAAGAATGGACCGTCTTTGCCTGTCCTGTTGAAAAGTCTCACTGTCAGTCAGTATATCCATTTTTAATAAGCTTGCCTCTCTTTTCGCTTATTCTCATGCAGCTGCTGGTTAAGCAGCTTAAACGAAGCCTTTATATTCCTATGTGGGGTATAGGCAGTAATGCACAATGTCCACAAGGAGCCTCTTTTACAGCGCTGCCTTCGTGTTCTTCTAATGAAAAGGACATACTGTAGCGCATATTGCAGTCAGCGTCTGCAATAGCTGTCAAAGCATATGACTCTTGTAAAAGATTCAGGACCATTTCTTGTAATAAATGAATATGCAATTGTATTTATCAGAAATGTGCTAGAGGGTGTTTCTCAAGTGAATCCAAACAGTGTGCGAACAGTGAGTGGAGCACATGAAAATACCCCACGGGGTGTACAGAACAAAATCCCACACGTACTGTATCACTGAGATATGGATGCGTGATGCTGAGTGCCAGAGATGCCAATGCAAGCATTGATGCTATAAGAAACTAGAGCAGGAGGAGACTGGGGGGACAAATGAGCACACTCACATGATTCAGATCAGCTGACAGGATGTGCAGCATCACCGATCCAAGGCTTAAAGAGGACCTGGCATGCTTTTAGTGTGTAATATAGTTTTTTGAGCATGTAAAAGGTCTGCAAAATTACTAAGTCCACGCCAAAGGGAGTTACTCTCCCCCATGGGAAAACTGCTCCTGAACGGCCTGAAACGCCTTGATTAAAGTCTTGACTTTTCTTTAGTAACATGGTGATGTCACCAAGTAACACATCTGCTTTGCAGCTAGTTTGGCACGCTCTCTAACGAAACTAGTTATGGTAGAGCTAGTGCAGAGTCCGAAAAGTTTGGTTCGGTTGACTGCCAGTATGCGTATGTAAGAGTATGATAAGTGTTTTTCGAAAATTAAAGCATGTGAACCAGGAATTTCAACCGATTAAAAATAATCATGTTTAATCACATGACTTTCCATCCGTTCAAAATGCAACTTTAAAGGAAGATTTGTCAAATACTATTATGAACATGGGAGTGGGCAAATATGCAGTTTTATTCAAATGTATGTATATATTTATCACTGGAAATCACTTAACACAAAACAATGACAAATATTGTCCAGAAACCCAGAAAGGTACTGCAATTAGCATAAAAATATACTCAAAATCATAACATGGCAAACTGTAGCCCAACAGTCAACAACAGCTGTCAGTGTGTCAGTGTGCTGACTTGACTACGACTTGTCCCAAACTGCATGTGATTATCAGAAAGTGGGCATGTCTGTAAAGGGGAGATCTAAGGGTACCCATTGAACCCGTTTTCATTCCCGTATCTTGAGGTCAGACGTCAAGGGACCCCTTTGAAAATGGCCATACCATTTTTTCTTAACCAAAATTTAGCTTAAGTTAGGAGTGTTATTTAGCCTCCTTCATGACAAGCTAAATGTTTGTTGGTACCAATGGATTCCTCAGGTTTTCTAGATTCATATGATACCAGTATCTCCTCTCTCCTAAAACCGTTAAGTAACATTAGTGCCTTAAAAAAATAGTAGCGTTAAAACAAATTTGCATCAACGCATTATTAGCGCATTAACTTTGACATCCCTGATGTAAATATGTTCGAGTAGAAACCCAAAATACAAGTATGCACTTGAAAATAAACATAAAGGTCCTCTTTAAAACCACGGTATGGTACTCTATGTGGTGCAAAAGATTCTACACTTACAAAAGAATTCAAGAGGCAGAAAAGGGCTCGAAACTACCCTCTTAATAATACATTTTCTGACTATATCTGAAGCAACAAGCGTGTTGTAATTCCCCTTGAATGTTGCAGGTCCTTTCTCATTCAGTGCGTGCAGCTCTGCAAACATGCTGGCACCTGATCAAAGAGGGAGCATGTGGCAAGATGGCGTCGTAGTATCCTGAGAATAGGGAAAGACTCACACGGATGCGGTTGCAACATGATAAGAGCAAATCCATTACATATGTAAATACTCCGCTTTGGGCGGCAAAATGTTACATCTGATCGTCGATAAGCAGAAGATCTGTAGGGAGGGCTGTAAAGGACCTCAAGACAAATATTTCCCCTTACAATATGCCGCATTTACTTTACCAGCAAACCTGTGTAAAGCAACAACCGTTTCGCAGCTGCAAGCTTGCAACCTAATTGAGGAAACAGATCAAGTGAAATGAAGCAGGACTGATTAGATCTTGCAGCATTCTCAGTGGCGAGACGTCATTGAATACACAAAACCCCCGCGGGAACGGGAGCCATGGGTGTGATGCTGCTGATGCTGGAAATGGAAAAACACAAGGAAACACCTTTTTTTCGGGGGTTTCGAAGTTGTCAGTCACGACCAAATGAGTGCTGGGTATCGCGAATGGCCTTTGGCTGAAATTTCTGGCATTAAATTGGGATGATAGCGAGCCATTACATTTGATGAAGCTGGAAGGGGTCGGACTTTTGGGATCTGTGATGAGTTCGGGCAGATTGTTGGAGGTTGTTATGCCTGTCATGATTGACCTATCATCATCTACCGAGTCTGTGCTTTCCCCCTCCAACATCTATCATATCTTTGCTGAGATGTGTTCACAGTGAAGTGATAATGAACAAAAAATAATTTACTGAATACAGTAAATAAATAGAAAACTTGTCCTCCCAATGTCCAGCGACCTTTTGCTTCACTTTGAAAAATATTACTACATAATGACACTCCTGCTCCTATCTTCTTTGCTTTCTTTTTTCCCTCCCGTGTGTGTGCACCACCAGATAGTTTAGTTGATCTGACATTTATTTCACTCACGTGGCGCATAATCATAAGTTTGTGGTGACACTGGTGACAAGGTGACAACACTCAGCTTCAGTAAATTGCTCGCCCTCCCCACCCCTGTCCCATTTTAGCCACAGTGTGGATTAGTTCACAGCGAGGTCACGTCGCGAGGGAGTGTTTGTGCTCAAATTATAATTATTTGTGTTTAATCAGACTTTTTGTCTGGGGGAGCTTTGCCTCGATAATCCGCATGTAGCATGTGAAAGGGCTTAATTAAGCCTTTACTGAACGCATGCATCTTTATTTATTAGTTTGGACTATCTCTCAGGCAGTTTTGTGTTTTTATGTTAATGTGCAAGATTTATATGTGTAATCTTAAAAACACAAGTCCCTCCAGAGCAGAGTGCTCGACTTACTACCGCCCTCTTTGTCCAGCACAGTTTTCTAAGTTTTCTAACTGACGGTAATAAAGCATTAATGCAAATTTGTTTTAACGTCACTATTTTTGTGAAGACATGTCTCACTAGCTTGTTGCAAAGGTTAAATAACACTCCAAACTTGAGTGTTTGGCAAGGAAAAACTGTCATGGCCATTTCAAAGGGGTCCCTTGACCTCTGACCTCAAGATATGAGAATGAAAGTGGGTTCTATGGGTACCAAATCAGTCTCCCTTTTACAGACAGGCCCACTTTATGCCCACTTTAAGTCAGCACACTGATACGCTGACAGCTGTTGTTGCCTGTTGAGCTTGAGTCTGCCATGTTATGATTTGAGCATATTTTTCATGCTAAATGCAGTACCTGTGAGGGTTTCTGGACAATATGCATTGTTTTTTGTTTGATTGATTTCCAATGATACTCTAGTTTAACCAGCTGGCACAGGGCTAAAAGACTTGACTTGAGACCTTCATTCTTCACTCCAGCAGGTTTATGTGAGGATAACTGAATTTAGTAGAAACAGAGAATAGAGACTAGTCCGTGAGCCGGCATTGCCAAAAAGCCCACCTCCAGACTTGAGGTCTAATTTCTGCAGAGCCTACTGTGGTAGAGATTCAGTGGCACAATATCAAGGCCACAGGTAATTCATCTTCTGGCTCTAGCTCTGCTTTGCGACCTAATTAAATGAATAAAGATGTGAAGAAATCTTCATTTCCGTAGGGATAAACACATTGCTGCATGGGAAAGGTAAGAGGAAAGGCTGGCTTTGTACAGGAAGAATAGAGGCAGATGAGAAACCACTGGCTGGAAGATAACGAATGGCTCAAGACATTTGAATAGCGAGGGGGAAGAAAAACTGTGCTCTGATTTACATGCTGCTGCACTTGCTGGCTCATTTGTTTTGATAATACCTCATCCTGCGCACACTTTATGCAGAGCTGACTCCAGCATATACTGTATATCCAAGTTAACAAACATTTCACTTCTTGTGTTAACACCCCACATCGAAAGCGATGGGCGTTATACGAGACAAAGAAGCAGCTTGTGTCATAGGCACAAGACACACTTGAGTGCACTGCCTGACAGTTTAAATACCGCCTGCCTCATCACTGAAACATCTGGCTTGTGTTTGGTGTCGGCTGCAAAAGAAAAAAAAAAAAACGCTCTCTCTTGCAACTTAGTTCCCTCACTTTCATCAATTTTAAGGAGTATGCAAATGGGCAATTCCTCCAGCATCCCTACTGTAGGAGTCCACACGGTTACAACAACAGGGTAATAAATTCTCATTAAGGCTTTGCTTCCTTGAAACACAGAAACTGAAGTTGGGATATTCGTGTTTATAGTCCCAGGCAATTGGAACAAATGAGGAGATCTTGTGGAGGGAAGATAGGCTTCCAGCCTTAATCGGGTCCCTGCAAAAGCCCCGCAAACACCCACCCACTCCTCCGCTGGCTCCATGGAGAGTGTCAATGATGAAGCCAGCTACAGGGAGCGACGGCCCCGCACCACTGTGCTCAAGCCGCTCTGACAGGCCCATATTTCACCAGACTCATTCGGCAGCCTCCACTGTCACCGTTTCCTGTGTTGTCAGGGGGGGACGACTCCCATCATCAGATCGGTGATTTCACAGGCTGGTGGCAGCAGCACTCCCTCGCTGGAGCTGACTAACATGGCCCCGCTCCAGACAGCTGGGTGACCCCTCCTTAGTATCTGGCTGGATGCTCTCATCATGCACATGTAAAAATGATCTAGGATGGGATTTTCTTTTTTGTTGTTGTTGCTGAATGATGCCAGTCATTTTTGGGAGCTGCTGCTTTTTTGTGTTAGCACAAATATCAGAGTCAGCTGGGATTGCATCTTTGTTTTGTTCCCAAAGATGGGCAAAGCCATTAGTCACTGTTAAAGGGATAGTTATACATTTTGGGAAATACACTTATGTGCTTTCTTGCAGAAATTAGATGAGAAGCCTCTCTGAGAAGGTATGTTACTCTTTAAGAGTAGTAACATAAAAGACCTATCCAATGTCAGAGCTGGAGTGTAATCATGCATTTTTGTATAGTAAGCTGAAGTCAGTACTGTGCGTATGTCCAGCAGAAACTGTACTTCAAACCTGCAGCAGGTAGTATATTTTGGCATTATTGGGAAAAGAATCTATAAAAACCTTTCAGCGTATTTTAATTCAAGTGTTCTAGAGAAAGCTAGACTTCTGCACCTCCTCTTGGCTCTGTTTTCAGGCTTTAGAAAATCTAACCTGTGATGGGAGACTGGCCAATCACGGGTCATTTCAGATAGAGAGAGACCGTTCCTGCTGGCTGTTCAACAAATACAGATGCATATGCATGTCCCTTCAGTGAAAGCCTGATCCAACCAAGCCCCCAGGAGGAGCACTGGGTATTGACGCAAATTTTCTTAGAAGAAGAAGATTCAGACATTCAATTTTTTCACTCTGTTGTTAACTTATACACACTACATGCAGACCTGAACACACACATGCAACAATGGAGGGATGTCAGAGTGACAAGCACCAGAGTGACAATGCTCCTGACAAGCGCCCCCAGCAGTTGGGGGTTTGGTGCCTTGCTCAGGGGCACCTCGGCAGTGCCCAAGAGGTAAACTGGCACCTCTCCGGCTACCAGTTCACACTCAGTTCTTGGTCCATGTCGGGACATGAACCGGTGACCCTCCGGTTCCCAAGCCAACTCCCTACAGACTGAGCTACTGCCGCCCCCAGTGTGGCCAAACGGTGGAATTACAACTTCCGAGTCCATCACGTGATGTCATTGGGACCAAAAAGAGTTTTTCCAGTAGACTTACATTGGAGAAGAGACGTCTGTTACTCGGCAGATCATTTTTTTGAGATGACTCAATTTCTCAGAATGAACACTTGAATAGCCCTTATTTAAATCATTGTGTCCTAAAAGTTGTAAAATGTGCTAATAGCTGAATCCAGAGTTATTTCTCTTCCTCGGTCCATGTGAATGAGCCCTAGGCTGAGGCTGGGCCACTGGCTGAGAGGTGGAGTTACTGCGCCTGCTCTATAGGCCCAACACAGAGTGTCTTAAACTTCAACAGTTTTACAACAAACTGAGACTTTGTTGACTTGCAAAATTATGGTCATCATCATATATGTGATTCATGGCGCAATTCAAATGGGATGTTGACTACAGTTCATATTTTTTCAGAAATAAGGTCACATGGGGTCCACCAGAAGGGGAGGGACTTAGCCTCTCTATGGATGCGGAAGATCGCCGGATGATCCGGGTACTTTATCACTCAGCAGTTGGGCCATTTTGGCTTCATGTGCCACTGAGCAGCTCTCATAGGAATGAATGGAAACCCGCCTCCATTGCTGTATTCAGTTCTCTTTATACATCCATGGATTCAAAGGCGCAATATCCTGCAGGAAAGGTTGCTATTCCAGCATTGGCAACAACTGCCTACACTAAAAAACAACTCAAAAAAGGAAGACAAACTTATCAGAAAGACAGTCATGGCAAAGCGTTTCAGGGATAGAGAGTAAATGTTGCTTATAGTTTAGCCTTCTTTTTCAGCTGCAGCTAGCACTGTGAGCTTAGCCTTCCAACTACGATAACTACAGGTGTTACTCGGGGCAAGCATCATTTTCTCTCTATCTCTAACAGTTTAGCCGTCTGTGTTAACTCACCACTGAGGTGCAGCTGTGATGACTAGCAGAAAAACAAACTATTTGCAATATTTTCTCTCCATCTCTGAAATGCTGTGCCAATGTTGCGGCTCCCTGGAGCCTCGAATCACAGTATGTCATCTCAAAGTGCTTTACAGGCCCGCAAAGAAAACAGGATGGTAGGTCTCAGAACTGCCGCCAACAGAATAGGGATCACAATCACAATTGGTATAGTGGTGGATAGTGTGTGTTATGTCCAAATATTTTTTGATAAAAAAAGCAATTCACAGTTAAACTATATTCAATACCATAAAGCTGTGAAATCCTGAGGGTCACTGCTGTCTCATTTAGCATCTTCCATTGTTAGATTTCAACTTGACAGACTTGTCTGGCATAAGTGACTATTTCAAAACACAGCAAACTTTTGATGATCTTGGTGAAATTATTTGTTTTTAGTTGCTGTTTTGTTGCTAATGACATCTTGCAGTGTGATCATACAAAGGCGGAGAGGGTTTTTTGGGTCACCAGCTTTAAGGGCCATAACCACTTTACAGAGATGCAAATGGGCGATTTTGCAAACAATTATGAAGATAATTATTTTTGCTCCCATTTAATTTTTATTCTATTTTAAGCCAGCTTGATCATTAACT
Source organism: Pterois miles (assembly GCA_947000775.1). NCBI lineage: Eukaryota > Metazoa > Chordata > Actinopteri > Perciformes > Scorpaenidae > Pterois > Pterois miles. The sequence continues at coordinate 5,100,045 of CAMQGK010000318.1, forward strand.
GCCCAATTTGCAAAAACCCCAGGCTGCAGATGCAAATTCACAGAGGCAGAGGTAAATGACTCACTCGCAGACATTGATTCCAGTGTGTTTCTTAAGGTTATTTTTATGTTGGTTTCACATTCTTGTCATCCTCTCGCCATCAGTCTCAAACAAAAAAGGGAAGTCTTAACAGGGAGCCTATAGAGAATGGCAAAATGGCTGTGAGCTACATTTCCAACACTGTCTGAATTACCATGTTTTAGAGAGAGCACTTCCTGCCTAGCCTTCTTCCTCGTCTTAACTCTGAGTGGGTCTACGACCTCAGAAAACCGTTTTATAGGATACATGTTGTGTGGTGGGACCCCAGCTCCATGTGCACATGAGCTCTGTATGTGATACACAAGCAGAAATGAATGCCTGTGTGAGGGCATGACTCCACGTCTGTACACCTTTGTCGAGCTGGTAAAGTGTATGTAAGTTTAACAGCATGAAAGGCCACTCTATCTCCATCTCTCCTGAGAAATTAAACAAAAAGGCCCTCTGTGCTCCATCTACTTTAGGTCATACTGTGCCCTTTATGTGGACCTCGGCTCCTCCTTCTTTCCTCCAGTCTCACTGTTCTCTCCTGCTGGTACGACTGATAATGAGGAAGAGCTGACAATTGGTCTAAATGTAACATTAAAGCTAGGGTAGGCAATTTATTTGAGAACCTTTATTTTGTTTTTATCTTTTTATTTGTTGCTTTGTTCGCTGTTCATGATGATTATGGTTGGTGTTTCCTATGAGACTTGATGTAGTTGGATGTAGTTGGATGAAGTTGGCGATGATAACGATGCACTGCGCTCCTCTCAACAACACTCCCTCGTCGACTCGTCCTCCAGCTGTCTTTCATGTTTTTGGGGGCGTGGCTTTTGAGGGAAACCTGAAGGCAGGGGCTGGGATTTTTTTTATTTGGACACTTTATCTTACTGTAGCTTACGCTTGCGGGTTTCTCCAAAGTTGCCAACCCCAGCTTTAAGAGGAGTCATAAATACCTCAATCTCCATTTTCTTTATGGATTCCCACAAAAACTATCCTTTTCTCCTCCTGGTCATGCATCCATTGATATGCCTTTAACTGGTTTAAACACCAGGTTTTAAAATGAAAGAGTGGGCCCTTCTGTGTGGAGTTTCCATGTTCTCCCCATGTTAGCATGGGTTTTGTCCTGGTTCTTTGCCTTCCTCCCACAGTCCAACGTGCAGGTTAATTGATGACTCTAAATCACCCATAGGTGCATGACTGGTTGTCTGTCTCTATGTTCCCTGTGATGGACTGGCAACCTGTCCAGGGTGTACCCCACCTTTGCAACCCCCGCGAACCCTAACGGAATAAGTGGTTGCAGATGGATGGATGGATGGATATCCATCCATCCATCCATCTTGGTAAGTAACTGATTATTTATTGTAAAGAGGATTCCATCTGTGCTCTCTTCAGGGGTTTTCAAATGGAAACACCCACTCAGCCATTAGCAAATGTGACTGAGTAATGTGAACGCTACCACTAGCTGAGTCAAAGTTAGCTGTGTTAACTTTGGAGATAACTGAAAGGGTTAGTTCAGATTTGTATCTGTACTCCCCCGTTCTGCAAGTTATAATCACAGTTTTTGTGACTCTAGTCTGGTGGCTTTAAAAAGAGAGCAATATAACTGCTATATAATGGAAAGGCCTGTCTGTCTGGTAAAACAGCGGAGGACGGGAGTAGCAGAAAGACGTTTTAGCCACCTAAAAAAAAATCAGTATCAGTTTAAGTGTATGCTATATTTAGAATATTTTCACTGCTTTTCCTCGCCATCAGACAGCCCTTTCCAGTGTAGAACTGAAGCCTCATATCACTGTCTTCAAAGCCACCAGACTGCATTTACAAAAACAGTAATCTTACCCCACAGAACACAAGAGTTGCTGGTCTACCACTACATCGATCGGTTTGTTTGTGTTTTTTTATGACTTTTGGACCCAAACTAATTTGGTGTTCACCCAGCAGTACCTGTCTTAGCTTCAGTACTGGTTCTCCTGTCTGCTTCTCCAAACAGGGAGCATGCTGGCCGCCATTTAAGTTATAGTTTGTAATACACTGAACGTGAGGATCCTGTATATGAAGCAATGTCATCATGCAGAAACCTACGTCAGGTCACGTGGGACAAAGTTTTTAGAGGGACTTGGGAAAATAGCATTTTGATTTGATTTAAAGCTGCTATAATCAATATTTTTATCACATGACCATGGGTAAATGAAAGAGGTTGCTTATAGTGACGTGCCCACAGAGCATTATTATCCGACTATGTAGCGATTCAGCATCTTTCAACTCATAGTTTTGATTTTGAGCCCAGCGACTTCACTGTTTTGGTTCACTCGAGGAACATCAGCATACAGTACAGTGCATATGTCTGTGCTTTTATGTAAAAGACTCATAACAGCTGTTGGATGCTGAGAAGATGAACGTTGCTATGGTTGTTAAAATAATGAGTTTTTGAAACACAAATGTAAGAAACCCTCTAAATACTGTATATCTGCTGTGAAACAGGCAAGTGGAACACAAGACAGAGCGGGTTGAGACTTTTGCTTTCTTTACCCCAGAATGCCTCCCCCCTTTTACTTTACCAACACAAGACAGTCACAAATGAGCTACTGCAGCACCCCCAACACAAACAAACCAACATTAACAAACCAAATTTACTGCTTGTGACATGGCTTCAACATGTAATAGCTCACTTGGCATTTTGGTCAGATCTGCATTTTTTCTGTTCCAGCCAGACTGAAATGATGAGAGGCAGTTGGATGTTTTTCCACCCATGTTTTACAAGTGGACAGAATTGAATTTTAAAAGGAACGGCATCTGTGCGGTCTGGATTTTTTACAAATCAATGACTATATTCGGTCGCTGACAACCAGTCCTGTTTACCTGAAGGCACAAGTCTTTGCTGTCACCACTTGTCACAAGAGATTTCCATGCGTGTGGCAATTACAGTGTTTGTTGGTGGCTGCTGGTGGGTCCTCTGGGTATCTATATCGCTTGTATAATTTCATCCCCCCTCTCCACAAAGTGATTCTATCACTCTCACAACACAGGGAGAAGCAGATAGTAGGGAAGAGGACATCCACAGATAAATCCATTTAAAGTGAATTGTGAATCTAATCTACGATGGTCACCTACTCGCAGGACATCAAGGGAGAAATTGTGTTTGCCCTTGTGAAAAAAAAAAAAAAAAAAATTTTGATCAGGCAAGTATCAATCACCCTGCAATATCTCAGATTTCTTATGCACATGCATAGACTTTATAAACAGATCACTGGAGAGAAAAACAAGGTCATATAGTGCCCCCGGTGGACAGTCGGTGTGACTAGATGGTCATAGAGAACCAACACTACCACCTGAAGGCAGGGAATGTGCCTCCTATTTTTTTTATTTAAGTACGGCAGCAGAACCATTTGCTGTGTGTAATGTGTTGGAAACTATTTGAAATCACATTTTAATGATTGAATACAATGTCTTGATTAAATGGGGCAAATATAACTAAATGCTCAAACGAGAAACAAAGCGACTCTATGCAAAGCATCCTCGAATAACTGCAAAATAATCATTCAGTCTGTGGCAGTTACACTTAGCGGCTTGTCTCCAGATTTTTTTTAATAATGGCGTTCAATGTGCTAAGATCCCTGATTTCAGCCTAAGTATGACGGTATGTGCTGTACCTTCATATAGACACAATTTCTTCCAGGGAAGAAAAAAAACGAGGCACCTTCTGGCAAAACAAAATGTGGTTGGTGGTTTAGGTACCAGAGGTCAGAGAGAAACTGTGCGGTGTGAAAACCCCAGCTTGGTGGGAGGAGTGAGCGAGCCATTCACTACCAGCTGTCCTTGAGCAAGGTTTTTAACCCCCGCCTGTTCCTGTAGAGCTGCTTCGTGCCCAACAATGTGATGCAGAATACTACTAAAATAGAACACGATACTTGATATTTGTTGCTATGAGTGGGTGCGTAGTGATTACCTTGACTTCCATAGAGCTCATTCAGTGCGATAGGGAGGAGTGACACAAAGAAAGAGAGAAGCAGGAAATAGAGGGAGAGCCATAAATGCAGACTGTGATCTGTGAAGGATGAATGAAGGTAATCTGTACATGTTGGAGCTTTTTATTTCATACTAAAACCATCAGCGCCTCTCTGTGGTGAAATAGCCGTACTGCAGGTTCAGATGTTTCACTTGTTTTCTGCTGAAATTAAATACAACTATTAACACTGATGCAAATGTGATGCTCTCATGTCAAGACGAAGCTTCGAGTACATCAAACAGTCGGTTTCAAGTCAGTGAGGATGTTCTGTATCTGTAACTGATAATACTGTTTCTCATTGGGACTTCCTTTCAACATTACAGCACAATCTTTAGTAAACTGCATAGAAATATGATGAAATAATTCTGAGGTCGCATAAAGTAGCATGAGTTAAGTTACATTGGATCTTTGGTTTACCTTTGAATTTAAAAACTAAAGTAACTTTGCATCCACAGCAATTTATCATTCTAATAGTGCATTGGTGAATAAATAACATAATGCTAAACAATTGAACCTTCATCACAACAAAAGTTACTGTACATCACAAAAAAAATGTTTTTGCTTTCTTATGTAAAAATGGCTAAAACTGCAGGTCAACACAAAGAGCACATCAGCATACAGCTCTCACAGAACCCCTAAAGTAATAATATACATTCAAAACTAATTTAATTTCAACCTCCCAAACAGAAAAAACATATGAAATGATATAAAACACTACAAATAAATAATCAGTATGCCCTTTAATACAGGAAGGCGAAAACCAGCTTCCCACAGCTTTGTGTTTGTAAAATGATGAAACTGCTTGAAATCTCTGACGATTCTGCTGAATCAGTGACTTGCCCTAGATGTAAAAAGTGTTAACATATGCCAGTTTTCACCTTAACAATCAACAATATTGTGGGAAATGGTACAAATCTTCCTAATCCTGTTGCTCAGACTTTGGCATAACCGTCACATTACTTCTTTGACACCTCTGTCTTGAGGAGGCTACATCTGGTTGTCGTATTGTGGGCTGGAGTACTGGTCCTGCATGGCTCCAGTGGCCGCCCCCATGGCCGCCTGCTGGGCCGCTGCCTGGACGTGAGGGTTCTTCCAGGCTCCTGTGGCCCATTCCTCCTGAGCTTTGGACATGCTGCCCCCGCTGCCACGGTAGAAATTATGGATCTGTAGGCAAGGTGGTTTCACAAGTTATTATCGAGAAGCCTTCATGTGTAGAAGGCAAGTGTTTAGTTGACGTTGTCATGTCGATTTTTAGAGCCATGCAACTGTACTTCCTAATCAGTAAATCTGTTTGGGGAATACAGTTTTTTTAAGTTCAGCAAATGATTGAATGTAATTCTGGCTTTTATCATTTAAAAAATAACAACGCTGCTTTACTGATATGAGAGAAAATGAATGTCTCAAATCCTGGACTGACAAAGGCCTGTAAAATGCTACGACAATAAAAAATTACAGACAATGAGAGAAAATGTATTGTAATAAACAGCCTGTCTACATTTCCCTCTTTAGAAATGCACAATTCTTACCCTAGTGAGGGCAATGAAGGACAGCGAGGCCACTGCAGTGAACATGATAGTCGGGACCAACATGATCAGCGCAACCAAAATATTATAACTGAAGTAGGAGATGGTTGCCAGCCAACCGCTGAAAAATACACAGATGACTGTTAACACAGTTTCATAAAAACAGATTCATTGCAGATTACAAACACAACATGAACCATAATTATCTGTCACTGGATTGTCTGGCGTCCCTCGTCACGATGCCACCACCGAACATCTGGACGATAAATGCCAGTAATTTTTGTGGACTTTAAGTGCCGCCGTATAAAGTTTAAAAGTTTTATAGCTTATACATGAGAACGTCCAATTGCACATGGTGACATTTATAAACTTTATGGAGGCTGTCATAATATTAATTTCTGATCATCAGCCTGAGTGAGGTGACATTTTGAGCATCTCTTTTAACGGCCTCTCAAAATCTAATAACAGGGCCATCGTAAAAGTTATATGAGGGCAATTTCTGATGTTCCATCACTGTCGTGTTAATGAAAGCAGCGAGCAAGGTCTTTAAAAATATAGTCCTCCTGACAGGACTTATTGCTTGACCTCAAAGTGTTTCAGTCAAAAGTAGATTTTGTAGTCTTATTAAAACAACTTCTGATAATTCATGTTAATTAATGCATGAGAATGAATGAATCGCTTCTAAATGCTTGTAGAAATATCTGAAATTCAACAATAGCTCTGGTACTTGAGTTGCATTAGACTGGTGGCTCCCTGTACCTTAGTGTAACGGCACTCACTTGAGAACTTATTTTATCTTACTTAAGTACATTTTTTTGCAATTAAGTGAAGATCCAACATGAAAAGAAACCATTTGAATGAAAGACTGATAAACATACAGTGGCACTGCACCCAATTCGACTGTTACCGGGCCATTTAACAGGCGGTTATCAGTACCATAAACTTTGGTAATTAGGGGCCTACTATGTTGTAAAAGTGAAAGTGAAACTTAAAAGCAAAACATTCTAGCATGTTGTGGGGCGGCAGTAGCTCAGTCTGTAGGGAGTTGGCTTGGGAACCGGAGGGTCACCGGTTCAAGTCCCGACATGGACCAAGAACTGAGTGTGAACTGGTAGCTGGAGAGGTGCCAGTTTACCTCTTGGGCACTGCCGAGGTGCCCCTGAGCAAGGCACCAAAGCCCCAACTGCTTGGGGCTCCCTCACTCTGACATCTCTCCATTGTTGCATGTTTGTGCATGTGTGTGTTCGGGTCTGCATGTACCGTGTATAAGTTAACAACAGAGTGAAAAAATTGAATTTCCCCTCGTGGGACTAATAAAGGACTATCTTCTTCTCTTCTAAAACTGAATGAAATGTCACGTTTTAAGCACAAACAAAAACTTTAAGTTTAATTAACAAATGTACAAACCACTTGGTTAATTTTGGGGGAAAACATTGTGTTTTGGTTTAAAACAACTACACATTGTTGGTGTCCCATGGGATGGAAACTACGGTCTACTGGATGGGAAAAAAAAAAATGTGTTTTGTGTCCCATCCATTTCCAACCTTCACCCCTCATGGAGTCTGATACGCCTTGCGTAATTACTACGGTCACTAGAGGTCCCTGTCCTCTTCTTTATACTTACTTTTTGACAATCTATCATGTTAATAGATGATAAAACCTACTAGTGAGTGTAGAAGGGCCCTATTGACCCACATCTATGGGGCTTACACCAACTGATAAGGCCTATTTAATAGCCGGACAACAGGACAGAACTGGATTCTGAATCTCTTTGTATTCTGAATAATGTGTGTAAAATGTACGTCATTTTAAAACATCTAAAAATATTTGAGAGAATATTTCCACATGTTTTCAATCCCAGACTCTTACCATACTCCCCATCCAGGGATGCCTATGCTTTGGATGACACTGATGCCAACTTGGGCCATGAACACAAAAAAGAACTGCATGAAGTTGAAGGAGCTGTCACTCCTGAGGGAATAAAAAACAAAGAAATATTTACACGTGCATACGAAATGTATCACTACTATACATCTAAGCTTGTGTTGCATGTTATTCCTACAACTGGTTTGAAGGCATTCAAGCCCTGTACTGTTATTCTCTCGCTGCACCATGAGAAGCAATTCAGACACCACTTATGTTGAGGAATCCACACACTGATCATTTCTTGGTTTATTCTAAACTATTCGATCACATGCCTCGACATATTGTCACTTCTCCCTCATCTGCTTTTCTGTAGTGACGACAGCACAGCCATGGAGGGCCTTGTCGGATGACTGTGCTGGCCTGAAGGCTTCTTGCCCTGACTTGGCACTTTGGTTGTTCTAGTTTGATCTTTACCAGGGAGGAGGGTAAGACTTACATTACGCATCAAGGCATCATCTACTGTGCTAGACAAAACGTTGTCTGTCCCTGACTCAGCAAACTGGTCAAGGAGCAGGAAGCACACCTAAGCCCAGAAGATAAAGGGATGACTTAAGAAGATGTTTTACGCTGCCCTTCAATGAAGGGGATAGAGCGGATGTTCAGGGTTTCCTTCTGTCTCCAGAGGGAGTGATTGGATCATTTATCTCTGCTGCCACTCAACACTTTCAGAGAATGGAGGAGAAATTAGCGTAAAGCCACCATGTATAATGGATTATCACCGTAGATGAGTACACATACAATATACTGTTCAGCATGGCAAACACTCAAAGTAGACTATGTAGAAATGACTCAGCAAAAGGGGGAAAATATGTGAACACAATGAGCATCTCAGTTGTGAAGTTTGGAGAGAAAATCATTTTTTAGCATCTTCACGTCAAAGTCAAGATGAAATGAAAAATGCCTTTATAATCCTTTTAGATCACATCCCCAGCCATATTTCACACCTATTTAACAATATATCCAAAAATAAATTTCTTTGTGTTTTAACATCAAAATTTAATCAAATGCGAAGAATTACATTTAAATCTCTCTTGTAACTGTATACTGCTCTAATATTCAGCTTCACTGGGCCACTGCAGAAGCTAGAGATGCTCTAACTTCCATTTCATTGAGACTTCAAATGTTTCCTACATGGCATTAGAGGGAAATATCCTGTGATCTGTTGTAGTCCTCTGATCTACCAAGCCTGCACATAATTTTAGTGTGTCGATATATAAATAAGGGAGCAAGCCTAAAAAGCCTTATCAAAGGGATATGGCAAAGATCATAGAAGTACTACTGTATGTAACCATAATTACAGTCTAATGGCTAAACCAGGAATAAAATCTCTGTCACTCAGTGTCACTTGGTAACATGGTATGCATTATATATGATGTGCATTACTGCCTCTGAGCAGACAGAAATAGGGCTGCCGCTCTTAGTCGATTGGTCAACTTATTTGGTTGTTTTTGGTCTAAAGATTTCTTTAGATGATTAGTTGTTTTTTATGCTTTTTTCATGGTGAATGACCTATTTCACAGAGACATGCAGTGTGCGAACATCTCTGGTAAACTCAAGATTTAAAGTGGCGCTTTAATGTGATTCTTTGTGGAGATTAAACATACAACAAATAAAATCGTATTAGAGTTAGTCGACTAAGAATTTCTTTGGTGAAGGACAGCTCTAGATAAAATACACAAAAGCAGGTGTAAAGCAAAAACTGTACCCAACAAAATGCAGCTACACAAAACGACTTTATAATGAGCTGACAAGAAAATCTTCTGAATGTCAGCCCTTCATATTTGACTTACTTGAAGGCCTTGTAGATGGCCCTGAACCAGCAGACGTACGAGCAGGGAGTGAACATGATTAGCCAGATGATAGCCAGTCCAAAGTTCGTCACTCCACCTCCAGCAAACATCCAAGCAAAGCAACCAATGAGATTCACCACAAGAGTAGCAGTATTCACTGTAACACCAAACAGACATATTGTATTTTAGATGCAAAAAAAGCATCAGTGCGGTACGCTGACATGCACATGCTAGAACAGCATTTGAAAGAAGATTCATGCGTGGCTATGAAGGCAGCAAGCATGAATGTGAACTATGTAATCGCAATGCTTGACTCACCAAAATGGCTTGTGTTCCCTGAATAGCCTTTTTTTGCTGGCTTCCTTTTCTATTAATTCTCAGTAATGTTATGAGGCTACAGTACTCCCCGCTTAAGTTGCACTTAGTCCTAATTGGAGCTCTGTGCTTTGGTCCCATCTTTCTTCTATAAACTAGCAAAGAAGGCCAATCAGCCTCAAATTTTGGTCTATAGAGAAAATGCAGAGTGCTTTACAAGAGAATTATAAGGCCAAACACAGCTGCAACCTGACAGCTATCGAGGAACACTCTTGAATACATAAATGCTGTTGGCTTCAAATTACTTTCACACATGAAATGAGGACAAAAATGCTCCAAAAAAGAAGCTAAATAGCACTCAAATATGCAAGCAATGTGTGTAACATGCATGCTGAAAACTGAAAGAGAATAACGGCACATCCAAAAGCAGATTGGGACTTTGAATACCTGCTTTTGTTTATCGTTTACTGAAAAAGACGACGCCTGCAGAAAGAAAGGAGTTTAGTGGGTTGTTCAGAGTATTAGGTACATCTTTCTTGTTGTATCCATCCATCTTCAACCGCTTATCCCATTCATCCCATGTATTGTTTTTATGTTTTATGTTGTCGACTGGGCACTGCAAACACAGTGAAAATCAGGCCGTGGTTTACAGCAGGTATAATATAATGGAGAGGCACTTCTTTTTTGCTACGTTTGGCCATGATCAGTTGCATCTCTGCATCGACACACCATCTTCACCTTTATTTTCATTTTCTTCATGTTACTCTTCTGTATACCGGTGTATTGCCCTCCTCCTAACCGCCAGTGTCATTGCACCTGTGTAAATGTTGCAGCAGCTTTGAGCTACTCCTGTCTCTATGCACTCGGCTCCCTCGCATGCCTTCATGGACGGGCAGGGAGCTTCCAGACCAGAGCAATATCACAAACATCATTGTCCTACTTGTTTATGGTGCAATAAACTTTGATGAAAGTGCCTCTGGCAAAAATTGTTTAACACAATCTCAATGTTAACTGCTCTGCTCAAACCAAGGCCATCTGGTCAGCGTTATGACTCATTAGCAAATAAACCAGTCAGGATAACACAGCCATGGCCAATAAAAAGAATATATTTTTGGACCAAAGGGACCCTTGTAAACCATTGCCCTTCTGTTGCATAGTTCTTATGAGTTAACCACAGAGGAGAAGATAGTTTATGGGATTTCCAGGAAAATCATGGCTTCTGTTGTTATATTGGAGAGTCAAGCAGAAAAAAGGCAGTTTATAGGTGCTCTATATGTTAGAGCATTAATATAGCAGCAAACAACTATTAGCTATGTAAAGAGTAATGTCTACTTGAGCAGAAAATGAAGTTGCTCTTTCTCCGTGTGTGTGGCATACTTGCCAACCTTGAGGAATTTCGAAAGCAGGGTGTTTCACAGACTTTGTTTCCTGCATTCTGGTGACTTTTAATGAATTAAAATGATTGAACAATGAACAATGGACAAAGTGATGTTAAACAGGCCTTCTTTTAATCTGACTTTTAATTCTTGTGAAAGAAAACTGAGTATTTTGTCCCTCTTGTGTGAATTTATGTGAATCTCGAAATTCATCAATTTTCATTCATTTTTGCCTCTGCTGGAGTATTTTTTTTTCTCTTAGTACTCTCCATTTCTCTCTCCACCTCTTTCTCATTGAAGGCCATTTAAGACACAACAACAGTACCACTTGCACTCTGAAAAACATTATTATTATTATTTCCAATGCTTTGCGATGCTCCACAACAGCTTTTTTCTACATGGTGCAAAGCCCAACTTACAGGGCTACACACTGTGATGTGCAGGGAGCACAGCTCAAACTGCATTTTGTCAGTCACAAGTGTATATGAGCTGTATGTATGGTTGTGAGCAGCTCTCCTCCAGCCAAAAATGTCATTTGGTGTAGCTCTATTGTTGTCCTAGTGAAAACAGTAGGGCTTACATGCTGTACAGCATCAGAAACACAATGAAAAGTGTGAAAATCTAGAGAAAAATGGGAGAATTATGACACCAGGAGGCAACTGGGAGTGGGCAATGAAAAACGAGAGTCTTCCACGAAAATTTGGGAGGGTTTGTAAGTATGATGTGTTGTAATCTGAGCTTGCTTTATTTGCATAGCCGGGCCTGCCACACATGCTTTTAGGGCACATTCGTCCTTTGTGCATGTGAGCGTGCCCCGCTGGCTAGCTCTGCACTGCACTCATACAGCGGTCACTGCTGCAGTGGGTCACTGTTGGGGGCGGCAGTAGCTCAGTCTGTAGGGAGTTGGCTTGGGAACTGGAGGGTCACCGGTTCAAGTCCCGCCATGAACCAAGAACCGAGTGTGAACTGGTAGCTGGAGAGGTGCCAGTTTACCTCTTGGGCACTGCCGAGGTGCCCCTGAGCAAGGCACCAAACCCCCAACTGCTCGGGGCGCTTGTCAGGAGCAGCCCCATCACTCTGACATCTCTCCATTGTTGCATGTTTGTGCATATGTGTGTTCAGGTCTGTATGTACCGTGTATAAGTTAACAACAGAGTGAAAAAATTGAATTTCCCCTCGTGGGACTAATAAAGGAATATCTTCTTCTTCTTCTGCTGATCATCCTGAAATCGTAGCACCCATCCTCTGGTTTCCCCTCAATTAACTCTGTCAGCACTGTTGCCATTGTTTTACTATTAGCACTGTTAGGGGCTAGCTGCAGGCTCAGCTGTCACCCTGTTGACAGTTGATGCAATAAAAATGCTCCTAATCTCACATTTAGCATTTTAAAGTTTCACAGTTGGAATTTAAGCTCCAGAGTTCATATAGTAGCCTGATGCAAGGATAATGTAACAGGAAATCCCATTTATAACGATACAGCATCACTTTAAGCCACTCACACATCCACAGGTGGTACATTTTCTTGCACATGCTGCGGTGCTGTTCAGGGATTTCATCAAAGTCCTGGTAGAAGCATGGCTTGAGTGGAATGAATCCCGGCAGCGGAGGGAAGTTGGGCTCTGAGACAAATCATTTCACAACAGTTAGACAGAGCAGCTTGCACACATGGCATTTCCTTCACAGTGTTTCACTTTATAATCTCTGACCTGCCATGTGGATAAAATGTGGAGTTCGCTGTTTTGATTTACACCTTCAGTCTCTTGAGCCTGTCAAATAAGAAGAAAATGGAGGTTAGGACTTTATTGTTGGTGCTGACCTATTTCTGTAGCCCTTATGTTACTCAACCAGCAAACCTGAAGATTATAAAAAAAAACTTTAGATAAACTTCAGATATTTTTGTTTTGATGCCTACAAAACAAAATTCATTTTTTCCCCACACCGAATGATATAATTATGTGAACGGACTGCTTATCCTCAATGTGTGAAAGGTGGTAGAGAAAGGGGCCGGGGATGTGTTCAGGTTGGAGTTCATGTTTAGAAATTAAATTGTTAAAATTCAATAATATGGCTATGATACAATCTAATTATTGACAGTGTCCTGCTGGCTTTTAATATGTGTACATGGGTCTGTGCATGGACTACAGTAGCATATATGACTTTACCTTCTGTCAGTAATACAATGACAGTATAGACTCGGTGTTCATCCTCCTTAAGTCAATGAAGTTAACTTAAATAATTTCCCATTAAAACAAATTATTTTTGGTAGTTTCTGGGAACAACTGTGTTTTGGAATTTAAATAGCTGACATATGAATATTTTAAGTAGCTGCTTAGGGCCCCCAAGAGCTCCCGAAATGTCCCAGAGTGCTTGACACAGAGCCATGCGTTTCAATACTGGATAACCAATAATGATCAAAATATTTCAATTCTAACATTTGGAAATATAAAATGTGGTGTCCAACTGGAGGACAGGAAAACAGAGTTTGGCAATAACAATTGAATTATTTTATTTTGCAAAATATCTCACACACAATGTTTCTCAAAAACTACTAATGTATTTGCTTGTATTTGCTTTAATTATTGGTTATTTTTGTCTTGTGATTCTCTGCTTGTTGTTACTGCTTGCTCGGTTCTTACATGATTGTGAATCGCTGGGCGTCTCTATATGCTTACTATGCAAGTTGCGTAAAGTTACGCAAATTACGCAGGCCCCGCCTCCGCTCGTGTCAAAGGTCAAAGTGGATGTCAATCATGGGTGTCAATGTTTACAACTTCGATGAGAGGACGTGGCGGAAAGAGAAAATAAACAATTGGAGTGAACTGCAGGAACAAAAACAGGTAAACTTGTGTTTTCTCCAAGTTTGACTCCAGCGAACAACAGTAGCATGTTAGCTGATGTGCTAGCTTGTTGTGCATCTCTCTAGTCTAGCTTGTTAGCGAGCTAGCTAGCTAGCTAACTGGCCGGTGCATGTCTGTCTGTCTGTGTCTTGCTTTTCAGCTACTTCCGGGGCTGTTTTGTGACTTTGAGCCTGACAAAATTGCGACATTAAGGACTACTTATTACCCTGCGTTTCATAAAGTGTTTATAAACTGCAACTCGGAAAACATAACTGCGTCGCACGTGAACACGCGTTCATATGCGCGTGCACGAAATCAAACCCCAGCAGCAGCAGCAGCCTCTGTGGGAACCACAACACCAACTGTTAGCCTATCTAGTCTCCTGGTTAGCTGGGCATATATGGATGCACATCTGTCAGTAAATCACAACCATCACGTAACCTATTCAGCCAAGCCATAGTATTTTTTTTTGAGAGCGTATAAAGGGAAATCAGGGGGAGCCAGTCTGAAAGGGCCTGATGCAGCTGAGAGTAGCTATAATTTACAGGTGCTATGCTTAAGTTTGTCAGTAGAGGGGATGCTGGATCATCAGCCAGGGAAGCCAGCTACCAGTAATTTTCTACATTTTAATATTCTCTGCAGTTTCTTATATATATTAATATTATGCATAATAATTATATTAATAATAATAATAATAATAAGCACCATCATCATCATCAGCTTTATTGTCCGCAAATGTGGAAACCTGGCTTCGATTTCACAGGTTAGTTAAAACACATAGTAAATCGCAATACACAGCACAACACCACAGTAAAAACAATATGATGGTCCCAGTGAATGGTGTTGTGAAATTAGTAATGAAATTAATAAAGTTATTTCATCTTGTATGAAAGACATAGAGATATATATATTCCCAGTCATTTTACTGGCCGTGTTTGTCGGATACTGTAGTTTTGCTCTTAGCCCCCAGGTGCCCATACCATGTACACATATTATAAGATAAGACACTTTCAACAGTTTTCTTGACAATATCTGAGATGTTCTTGCTTATATCGGTTGAATCTAATTTTCTATAGATACATGTATTCCTATAAATAAAAATAAATGCAATGCATTGCTTTTTTTTTAAGTATTATGCGTTGGCTGTAAAATTTAAAGTACAAAATTTAAACTCTTCTGCTGTTTCAACGGGCTGATCATTAATTAAAACGACCCATAAGCTTATATAGAAAACGTGCTATTCAATGAATAGTTTGTTAATACCTCATTCTGTTCTGTGTAGCCTAAGTCTGCTTATTCTTAGACCGACAGATGGAGCAAACTGCTTTAAAGGAGGGAGGCTTGTAGTGGGAACACATGGGTGTGAGGTGTGACTGTGTGGCGTGTGCCCACGGGTCAGGTCGGAGAGCCGCCGGCAGGGTTTTGCCTCGGTCCCCAGGGTGGTCTGGCCCGGCTGGATGTAGCCGATCCCCCGCAAGAGGGTGGAAGAAAAGCTCCCGGCTGTCACCACGAGATGGAAACCGAACCGAAAACATGTGGTTATTTGTCCTTATTTTCCATGTCATTTATGTGGGAGCATTAGAGCAGAAGAACGTAGTTCACGGGTTTAACAGAGGGTGCTAGAAGCTAAGCGTCGCCGGGGGATTTAACGCGTGAGCCCTCCAGGGAGCGTCTCCATAGTGCTGATAAGGCTTGAATCCTTCCGGTTTTCTGTGAACCCACCAGAACATGCTCACACAAACCCCGGGAGACCGGGCACACATGTTGCAATCACACGCAAGCTCCGCTCCACTGCATGAAATGTGCCGCAATATTGTCTGGAGGCTGTATGTATAATATATATATGCACTAAGATATGTTGACAGAGAGCAGGTCATCATAGGCAGGAATTACGGATTCCACAGGAAACGTAATCTGCTTACCTCCTTCAGAGAGCACAGCCTCTCTGCTCAAAGTGCACGGTCTCCTGTGGACGCTTCAGCTGCGTGGCGAATGGAGCGGGACTGCCAATCAGTATCAATATATGCCAGCAATCTATTAGACTATTATAATACTTTACTTCTGTATGACCAGAGCGATAAATCATTACTGTCCTGACCAATCACTGCGCGTCAGCCTGCTGTCACTTTGATGCAGACCAATAGGCAGATTACTGTAATCCGTGACGTCGTTTTGTTGACCAATCACTGTTGAGCTCTCTGTCCATGGTGCTGAACCCGGCGAAGGTAAACAGTGTGGCGTTAAACTGTAAACCACTGGTGTCAAACATAGGTCCCAGGGGCCAGAACTGGCCTGCCAAAGGGTCCACTCAGGCCCACTGGATGACTTTGTATAAGTAAGTATGAGATTTTAATTTTTCAGGGCTCAATTCTGAAATACTTTGTCACATTTATGACCTTCAACAGGAATTATGTCAAAATTTAAGTTAGAATAAGTCAGAATTTTGACATAGAAAGCCAAAATGATGGCATATTAATTCAAGTTTATTATTAGTTACCATAGAAAGTCTTAATTAAGAGAATTAAGTTAAATGTTTGACTTAAACTTGGGGAGTCAAACTTAAAAGATACGACTCAAAGCTATGTGAAAACTGAGATTTTCATTTTTCAAGGCTTGATTTTGACATACTGTCACATTTAGACTTTATAGGAATTAAGTCCAGATTTTAAGTAAATGGTGTCTAAATTTTGACATAGTAAGCCAAAGTTATGAGATATTAAGTTGAATTTATTACTTTTTTTTTTTTAAGTCAGAATGAATAATTAATTCCACTTTTGCAGTTAAATGTACTTCAATTTGTATTTTGGGCTGGATTGGGGACATATGGATGTGTTGTTATTTATAGGTTACTGTGCAGTGGTTTTACTCTCCTACTGGACATAAAACTGGACTGAATGTGGCCCCTGAACTAAAATGAGTTTGACACCCCTGCTATAAACCATCAGCCTCATTACTGACCAGTTCCACATCTATAATTATGTTGTCACACTTCTGATCACAGGGTTGGGCTGTTTTGTAGTGTGATGTGTTTCATTTCAGTCCAGTCCAAATTTATTTATAAAGCACATTTAAAAACAACAAAAGTTGACCAAAGTGTGGTAAAATTAGATATAAAAACAACACAATAAAACAGTAAGGTTGATTTAAAAATTTAAATTTAAAGCCAACAGGACATTAAAATAATAGAAGCCTTAAGACCAAAATGAAAGGCAAGTCTTATGCTGAGCTAAAAGCCAAGCAATAAATGTGTTTTCAGATGTGATTTAAAAACAGGCAATGTGGGGGACAGCCAAACGTGGACACAGAGCCTTACAGAGCTTTGGAGCTACAACTGAAAAGGCTCGGTCACCGCTGACCTTCAACCTACACCTAGGGACAGTCAGAAGCAACTGGTCAGTGGATCTTAGTGTCCTTGATAAAAGGTGTGATTTTAAAAGGTCTGAGAGATAAGTTGATGGTTGCCCATTTAAAGCTTTATAGGTTAATAATAAAATCTTAAAATCAACCCTAAAATGCACAGGGAGCCAGTGAAGAGAAGCCAGAGAAGGGGAGATGTGTTCTTTAGAGTTACAATTTTTCATAACTTATTATTATTAATACTTATTTTATTTTTTTATTAATTATAAAAAAGTAGGGCTGTCAATCAGTCAAAATATTTAATTGTGATTAATCGCAAATGAATCACACATTTTTTTTGTCTGTTCAAAATTAACTAGCTAGGAGTGGGCAAATATTTTGCTTTATGCAAATATATGTATATATTTATTAAATCAGTTATCAACACAAAACAATGACAAAGTTTGTCCAGAAACCCTCGATGACTGGCCCCAAAGTGCAGGTCATCATAAAGTGGGCATGTCTGTAAAAGGGAGGCTTGTGGGTACCCATAAAATCACCTTGACAGTTTTTCCTCACCCAAATTGAGCATAACTTTGGAGCATTATTTAGCCTCATTTGTGAAAAGCTAGTATGACGTGGCTGATACCAATGGATTCCTTAGGACTTGTAGGAGCCCGCTATGGCCTAAAAATTTCAAATTGTGTTAATGCTGTTGAACAAATTAGTGATGTTAAAACAAATTTGTGTGGATGCATTTGACGGCACTATAAATAGTATAATTAATAATAGCTTTTAATCATTTTATTTTTATTGATTAAAATGAACAATGCATAGGGGTCCTCAGGGACCCCAGTCAAAAGTAGTCAATACCAGCCTATGGAGTTTCAATGGATAAAATAGAGTAGATAGATAAAGTGTTTGCTATGGGTCCTAATCTAAAGTATCACACACACTATCAGGGGGTTGGGGCACTGTCACCGTCAAGGACACAGATGCAGATGTAGCAGACACAGTTTTCTTAATGTACTCTGTCTGTTTTCATTTTACACCATATGCAAATTAACCGTAACTTCCCTGAAATAAGAATCTTTATTTATAAATATTTTGCTATGATGGTTGTTTCTTACAGTAGCTTATTCCTGAGGTCCCCAGGGACCCCAGTTGATAGTCCTTCTGTGTTAAATAGGTTATTATGATGAGGGTCGACTTTGGTCAGTTATTTCAGACAGAGAGCGTTCCTATTGGCTGTGCTCTGGCTGGTGCTTTGCATTTCCTCAACTGATCTCAACATAAATGCTGGGTCACAACCTTTCTCAGCTATTAAACAGTGCACTACAAGATGTTTCTTAAAATATTTGAGCGAGAAAGAGACATTACAGTAACAGAATATTGATTCATATTTGATCAGCGCTGCCTAATTTGACCATTTGATCAGAGTTTGTGAGTGACTGACAGCAGCTCAGAGATGGCAGACTCCAGCTCGACTCTGATTGGTTATTTTTACTAGTCTGTGAAATATTGCAGTTGCCGTTAGGAGCACCGGAGGACACAGAGGCACATCATTTTTTTTCAGGTTACATGTTTACATGTACATGTTTACATGTTTCATGCACTACTCTCAGGATATAGCGACTGTTCTATTAAATTAACTTTTAAAAATTATAGTTGCTCCATTTCTACCCAGTGCAGCTTTAAATAGGTTAGAAGTTTATATTTTTTTAAATTGTGCAAATTCAGCTATACAACACCCCACTTGGTAGCAAGCCACTGGCTCAAACCTGAATATGAGACTTGAATTTGTTGCTGACCTAAATTCTAAGTTGACTCCAGTTCTCCAGCTGGGGTTGCTGTTTCACTGCAGTCAGTGAGGGAAACTTGGTTGATACCCGAGGATACAATCTCTTGGCAGTAAACACTTGTTGGCATACCTTTTCTTTGCTAAATAAGAAGGAATTTTTCAACAACATAGTCATATATATTTGGTATGATACACCAGTACAAGTCCAGCAGAGAAGAGCAGGTCTTAAAGACGACAAACTGGTTTGATAAGAATATACATACAACCAGTGATGAAAGAGGTACTCACGTCATTTACTTTAGAAAAAGAAATAGCAATTTAGAAATCTCCAGTGTAGAAATACTCTGCTACAAGTAAGTCAAAATGCATTTTACTTAAATGTACAAAAGTATTAACATCAAAATACACTTAAAGTACAAAAATTACTCATGCAGAATGGGGCCATTTCAGAATAACGGTGCAGCTGGTAATTTAATTGCTCTGTGTAGCTTAATTTATAATAATATATCATATTGTATTTGTTAACAGTATTTTGTATTAATAATTTTAATCTGTAAAGCAACCAAAGCTTCAAATAATAGTAAAAGTAGATTAAAACGTAAAGTATTTCCCTCTGAAATGTGGAGTAGAAGTATGAAGTAGCATCAAATAAAATTACTCAATATAAGTACAAGCACAAAGTGCGGGTACAAGTACCTCAACTTTGTACGCAAGTATGGTACCTGAGTAGATGTACGTTTCACCACTGCATATAACTAAACAGAAACCAACATATAAATGGTAAATCAAATACCAGGGCCAGCACACTATGGCAATGACACCCAATGTATTAATTATTATCAATTGTATTTTCGTCAACTTTAGGATTCTTGCAGGGTCAGGTTTTTTTTAAACTTTTGTATTAATTCAGACCCAACATGTACAGATGACTGATCCCCCCTCGGCACACTACAAACCGTCTGGGTCAGTCCTTTCTTTTGGTGGCCATCAGGCTCCATAACCAAGGTCTGACCCCCATGTGACTCTGATCATCTGCTCCGTATTTATTCCAAATGTATATAATTACATAATAATACATAATACATTATATATTATACATAATAATTATATAATTACATATACATATGCTGTGCATATACAATACTCACCACCTGCTGCACTTTGCTTATTACTGTTACTGTTCTTATTTATTTTTATTGTCAATTATCTTCATTGCACCTTATTTCATTCACTGCACCTTCTCTTTTACTTTTTACTGTACTGTATTTATCTGTACTGTTGTTGTTGATGCTGCTAAGACACCCGAATTTCCCTCCGGGGATTAATAAAGGTTCATCTTATCTTATCTTATCTTACAACTCACAATTAGACCTTGAAGATTGGGTCCTGGATCCATAATGCAGATGATAAAATGGGAAATATCAGGATAGTACTCAGGGCGGATAGAAGGACGTCTTGCCCAAAAAATCATCACTGTGGCAATATTAAAAATTCAAATTGTTGTGCTGTCCCCATCTTTCCTTTTTTTCTTTTTAATTGCAACAATAACACATTTATATTATCACATAAGCCACATGAGTTATAGTATATAGTAGAAAACTCTGTTCTGACTATGAATCATTAATGTCAAGGCCCTTTGGTTTCAATCACATAACTTTCACTGACACCAAATGTTGTGCTTTCAGTAATAATCTAGAGAACTAGTGTCTAGAGATCATAATGTTATATGCTTTACTGGGCTTTACCTTGACGTGATTATTGAGTTCTGACATACAGCTTATCTGATGATTTGATTTGTCATTGACCAGTCAGTTGTCTGTCATAAGATGAACCAAAACCAAAAACTCTGTACAAATGAAAGTCCCTTAGAGAGCAGTGAAGGATCGTGAATATTAACACTACCATCCTTTGGCGATAATCTTAACTAGCTGTGGTGCCATACGGCTGATTTACTGTATATCAGAGTCTCCCATCATCTCCCTTTGGAGGTGGACAAAAGAACAGAGAAAGAAAAGATTTGTGTTTTTGTTAGCTTAGATTGAGCCTTTCATATCTACATAGGGAAATCCTGCACACTGCACCTTTAACTGAATATGTTTATTTATATAGCACCTTTTAAAGAGAAAATAACAGTGTCACTAAACATAAGTCAACAGACATAAATCACAGCTAATCATCATATCTTGTAATATTGTTATCAATGGAGATAATATACCACCAGTAGGAGCTATTTTCTTTAAATCTGTAGGTTTCATGCATGGCCAGAAGAGTATAGACCTGAAATAGAGGATTCACTTTGCTCACAGGAAGCCATCTGGTAATTCAATTTAATGGTCTAAATTTCAATGGTAATACACTGACTTGAACGATGAAAACAAACTGCTATAATGTGTATATAATATATTATAATGTCAATGGAAATTTTATCTAACTCTCACAAACTTAAGCTCCAACCTTAAAGTTATATCATTAATAGAAAATCAGATGTGTGTTGATGTATTGGTAAAACTGAAGATCAGGATGAGTAAAATATTATATAATAAGAATAATATATTACATTATTGTCATATTATTAATATGTCATAGATTGCTGTTACCAAATTCAATATGACTCAGTCAGTCATTCCTCTTGTCAAAATTTAAAAATAAATAGGACTCTGTCCATGGGTGTGTATATATATATATATATATATATATATATATATATATATATATATTAAGATTTTATCGTAAAAATGATAGCAAGATGATAATGCTTTGATATTTACACAATCACAATAAAAGCACAAATGCAAGCAGGGGAGGCATTTAAGTGCAGTCATCAAAGTTGAACTACCAGCAATAAAAAGTCAGTGATACTTTTTTGAAATGATTAAAACATTGTGATTGCTGAGAGTTTATACTTGTTGCTGGCTTGCAAAGCAATATTTTGTTTTAAAATATTTTTATTTTCTATTTTTATTGGGCAAAAATCCCATAATCTTTCAGCATATTGTAATTCAAGTGTTCTGAGAGAAAACTGGATGTCTGCACCTCCTGATGGCTCTGTTTTCAGGCTTTAATAAAATCTAGCCTGTGATGGGAGACTTTGGCCAATAACAGATCATTTCAGAGAGAGAGCGTTCCTATTCAACAGAGGTGGCTGTCAATCACTTGCGAACTCTGACCACGATGCTGCAAATGAAAAAATGGGCTTGGCATAACACAAGTCAGACTATACATCAGAAATTGTTTGTCCAATCAATACAAAACTCACAGGATATATGTTGCATAACAATTTGTGTAAAGCTATTTTGAAATCGTTCAAAAGGGGGTGCCAATCAGTTTGAAACATGTTCATGGGTCTGGCACAAGTTTGACCAGAAGTCATTCACAAAATCACCAAACTAATTGGATATTTTCAATGAATCTGTTGAAACATGTTTCCAAAATGCCAAGAAATACAGTTGCAGGAAAAAGTATGTGAACCCTTTGGGATTACTTGGATTTTTTTATAAATTTGTCATAAAATGTGTTCTTATCTTCATCTAAGTCACAACAATAGACAAACACAGTTTGCTTAAACTAATGCCGCACAAAAAAAATATATGTTTTCATGTTTTTACAAAACACAACATGTAAACAGTCACAGTACAGAGTGGAAAAAGTATGTGAACCCCTAGGCTAATGACTTTGCAGTCAGCCAACCTGGAGTCCAATCAATGTGATGAGATTGGAGGTGTTGGTTAATGCTGCCCTGCCCTATAAAAAAGACAAACCAGTTTTGAGTTGCTGTTCTCCAGAAGCATTGCCTGATGTGGACCATGCCTCGCACAATAGGGCTCTCAGAAGACCTACGATCATGAATTGTTGACTTCTATGAAGCTGGAAAGGGTTACAAAAGTATCTCTTAAAGCCTTGATTTTCTTGTGTCCACGGTAAGACAGATTGTCTACAAATGGAGAAAGTTCAGCACTGTTGCTACTCTCCCTAGGCGTGGTCGTCCTGTAAAGAAGACCACAAGAGCACAGCGCTAAATGCTCAATGAGGTGAAGAAGAATCCTAGAGGGTCAGCTAAAGACTTACAGAAATCTCTGGCACATGCAACATTTTTGTTGACAAATCTTCACCAAGTTAAACATTAAACAAGAATGGAGGACATGGGAGGACACCATGGAGGAAGCCACTGCTGTCCAATAAAAAACATTGCTGCATGTTTGAAGTTTGCCAAAGAGCACCTGGATGTTCCACAGCACTACTGGCAAAATATGCTGCAGACAGATGAAACCAAAATTGAGCTGTTTGGAAGGATCACACAATGATATGTGTGGAGGAAAAAAGGCTCAGCACACCAACATCAAAACCTCATCCCAACTGAAATATGGTGGAGGGGACATCATGGTTTGGGGCTGCTTTGCTGCCTCAGGGCCTGGACGGATTGCTGACATTGACGGAAAAATGAATTCCCAATTTTATCAAGACATTTTGCAGGAAAACGTAAGACCATCTGTCCGCCAACTGAAGCTCAACAGAGGATGGTGATACAACAGGACAACGACCCAAAGCATAGAAATAAATCAACAATAGAATGGCTTCAGCAGAAGAAAATCGGCCTTCTGGAGTGGCCCAGTCAGAGTCCTGACCTCAATCTGATTGAGATGCTGTGGCATGACCTCAAGAGAGCGATTCACACCAGACTTCCCAAGAATATTGCTGAATAATGAGCTGAAACAGTTTTGTAAAGAGGAATGGTCCAAAATTTCTCCTGACCGTTGTGCAGGTCTGATCTGCAGCTACAGGAAATGTTCGGTTGCCAGAGGAGGGTCAACTAGTTATTAAATCCAAAGGTTCACATACTTTTTTCCACATTGAGTGTGCAGTTACTGAAAGGCAGCATACATTGAAATGATAAAACAAGAGTATGTGATTGGTCTCACCCATTTAACCAGCTGAAGTGACTTTGCTCATTGCTGCTTGCAGCTTTGATTTTGGCAAATGAGCTGCATCCTTTTGTTGAGTGAAAACTGGCCTGAACCCACAAACTGCTGCTTGCAGCTGTCATTTTTTAATCATATTTGGTCCAACTTGCCTCCTTCAGCTTTCAGTAAGTCTAATCCTTGTCATTTTAACAAATAAATCATGCTCTGGTGAAAGTCTACAGGAACTGAAGAGTTGATTTTATATATATTTTTATATCAACTGTTGTCATTTGTCAAATCAAAGCCACTGGGTGAGGAAAGCTGGTAAAGCTGGCCCTTACCTCACACTGTCACTCCAGTCAGTCTCTCATTTTTCCTCCTCTCTCTCCATTAATATTTATCAGGCAGAGTTTCAGTCTACAAGCTCCCGACAGGTTATTCTGAGGCCACCATGATACTGGCCTCATACAGAAATCTACAGAAGAGTTGGCTATAAGTGGTCTCTCTTTCTAGCCTCTTTGTCCATCTCTCATTCTGCCTCTCTCGTCTCTACCCCAAACAAGGCCACTATTGACAGGACCATTGAGATGAGCTCCTTTCTTCATCACCTTGCAATTTTAAACTGAGATTCAGAATCTGCTTTTTAAGCTAATTAGGACAAGGCCTGCTTCTTTCAGCGAGTAATGGTCCCACTCTGTATTTACAGAGCCCGCCGTCTCCCTCCCACTTCAGCTCACCAACAGTGCTTCACTCTGCATAGATTAGAATGGGAAAGTCAGATTTCCCCCACCATTGATGCAACACAATGAGTCTTTTCTGGCTCCTCTTTGCTGCATGCTTTGTCATCATCCTGGATGGGATGGAGACAGAGGGCAGGATATTAAGTATCGCGTATGACAGTGAGAGAATGAGAGGGGTAGGAGGGAAAAAGACAGAAGACAGAGGGAAGAAAAGAGGAAATGAAGGGTGAGAGATGGGCCTGACATATTAACATCAACATTTATTGAACAACAGAGGCTGGGATATACAGTGTCCTATTTTTTGGAGCATAATGTTTACTCTCTGGAGCAAATGTGATTTAAAAAACATTATTTTTTATAAAACAGTCACTATATCATGACAGTAGTGCATGAGACAGGTAATCTGAAAAAAACATCATGTGCCTCTGGTGTCTTCCGGTGCTCCTAATGGCATCTGCAAGATTTCACAGACAGGAGGAAAACAACCAATCAGAGCTGAGCTGGAGCCTGCCGTCTCTGAGTAGCTGTCGATTACTTACAAACTCTGATCAAGTGGTCAAACTAGGCTGCGCTGATCAAATATTAATCAATATTCTGTTCCTGTAATGCCTATTTCTTGCCTCAAATGTTTTCAGAAATATCTTGTAGTTACTGTTCAGCTATTTCTTATTGTACAGCTAAACAGTAACCACAAGATGTTTCTGAAAACATTTGAAGCAAGAAATACGTTTGCAGGTGATTGACAGCTGCCTTCTTTGAATGAACAGCCAATAGGAAAAGCCAAAGTCTGCCATCACAGGCTAGGTTTTTTTAAAAGCTGAAAATTGCCATGAGGAGGTGCAGAAATCTAGTTTTCTCTCAGTACATTTGAATTACAGTATGCTGAAAGGCTATAGTGGAATTTTTGCCCAGTGATGCCAAAAACAGTCTGCTGCAGGTTTAACTGACAGTTAATTAAATTAATTAAACATTACACAATTGCATTTAAATTGAGTAAAAAGTTGATTATTCCTTGATCTATATTCAGCATCAACGTTTTTTGAAAAAATGTTAGATATTGTGCTTTAAAAGTGTTACAGACAGAGGTGCAACACCATGCCCAGACACTTTCTCTCTCTCTCTCACACACACACACACACACACACACACACGTTAGTCCACTTGTTTCACATTGAATACATGAATACATTTATTTATCTTCATCATTGGGTGTGTAAATGCACTTTAAATGAGATAAAAATAAGTGTCTGTTGTTCGACACTCAATATCCCTGCTTGATGCTCTCAATTGTGGCCTAAAGCCAGTGCACCCTAGTGTCATTGTCCTCCACAAGAAAAACCATTTGTCCAATCCCCTTCTAAGCCCATGTGGCACCGTTGTCTTGGTTTCTATGGAGACGCTTTCCTCCAGACCAAGCATGTGGAGGGCACCCCTCCAGCGGAAGGAGGTGGAATAACATTGTGGCGAGGCAATCATACACTAACCTCATTTGCATATCCAAACATGAACCATGGACCGTAGCATACAGTGTTTGTTCACTAAACATTTCTCAGTAGTTGCTGAAACCCAGCTGTAAATGGAGACAAGATCTATGAGTAGTATTTTTTTTATTGGCAGAAATGTTTGGTTCATTCTCAAAGTGTGTGAATAAAAGCAGGTTGGGGAAAACAAATGATAGAAAGTCACAGTAAAGTACTATTCTTCTCTCTGTATGCAGAAAACATCTTTCATTGTGTACTGGAATTGCTCAGCATTCAGGTCACCGTTGCTCCCTTTGTACCATTGACATGAATGATGCATGCTTGTGTCTGGACCTTATGTTGTCACTCCTCAGCATCTCCAGCTGGGGGCACTGTTTTATCTGTCTGTCAGTCAGGTTGTGGTGTTTTCTTACCTATTCAGGTGATGCTCTGCTGTCAGATGGAGCTGTGTGTCTCTGACCTTGAGGAAGATGAAAGACAGCCACCACTGAGGCTACTGTACTCAGCATTCAAATGCACAAACCTCACAGAGTCATGTAGGTGGCCTAGAGACAAGGACACAAACAAAGAGGAGAGGAGGAAAGGTGAGAAACTAATTTTTATTTCATTTTTTTTTTCATTTCTAGACACATTCTTACCTCTATCAATTCCTATTGCTTCCTTTTAAAAGCTTCCTTTTTGAAGCTGCACATCATTTTTTACAACTGACGTGAAAATCTTAAAAGAACAATATAACAAGAAACAGGATTATTTTGGTTCACTGATTAATAGTGCATAATAGAACCAAAGAAACTGCAGCTAATCATCATTAACATATTTCACTGGGGCCGTAATTATAGCGGTGACTGACTGCCACACAGTCACAATGATTTCTATACAATCCAGCACTGAATCTCAAACTGTAGGATCCCACGCTGTAAGGATGACAGTAATGAAAGCAAATGTTTTAATCAGTGAAATTCTCCTTTCTAACTCTTTAACATCATGAATAGATTTCAAATAAAAACTGAGACTCAATTTAAATGAGTTTATAATCATCCTGTCACCACTTATTTACCACATAAAATGCCAGCAAATGATTGTCTATGCATCACTTTTGGCATATGAGCACTTTATAATCCCTGCATTACAGCATGGCTAATGAACCTCATAATGACATCATCTACATACATTTCTTTACACTAGTCCTAAGGGAGAAATACACTCATGTAATCTAATGGTGCTTACATGTATGATGCTTCACCTATAATGTCTTTCTGCAATGATTTAATGTATCACTAAGCATACAGTATGCATTGTTTAATGATGGCGGTAATGATCAATAAGTATGTTATCGTCCTTAGACAGCCCACTTAATGTGCTATTAGCTTGAAAGATAACAGAAGATTTGAACTGTTCATTTTATCATGTTTTATAGAGTCCGTAATTTAGTCTCTTTTAGTGGCATGCAATCGGTAGAATAATATAACACTGTGCTCAGATAAATTTAATGCAAATCAAAAAGAAATTAATTTGTGTCTGTTAAAAATGCAAATGAGTTTTTAGATCCAGTGTTAATTTACATGTTGGCTTTTGTGGTTTCCATACCACACACGCTGGTAATGATTATACTGGCAAAATGTACCCAGCAGAACTCAAAATCTCATCACTAACTAGTACAAGTTCAAGGGCGAAAGTCTCTTCTGGAGCAGCAACATTAGGCTTGCGCAAGATCAAACAATTACAAGGTGCACCATCTCACCGTCACCACAGAGTCTGTACCAGTGTGTAGGTGCATACTGCAATGAACGGACAAACTGATGGAGTGGGCCTGGATTAGTTGCAAACCAGCCACGTCTAGATCACTGGTGCTGAAGAAAGGAAAGGTGAATGACACATTCTGTTTGAGCATTGGGGGAATTACCATCCACACCATCATCTTGGCAAGGTGTTTGACAGCACCCTGAGGAATGCATCATCCATCCCATCCACCCTGATTGAGCTGAATGAGAGCAGTGAACCAGCATGCGGTTCTGCCCAGAATGCTGAGGCAACTCCTGATGTGCTGGTCTCGACAGTTGAAGCCTTGGAGAGAGTAATACTTTCTCACATCAGAAGATTACATTATATGAGCGTAACAACAAGCTGTCACTCAGATCCTTGGAAGAGAAATTCAAACTGACAAGATCTAGGGAGGTGTTACAGTACATTGAGTTGTTTGACCCGAAGGTGGCCAAAGCTGGAACTGAGGTGAGGACTGAGAGGAAATGGTGAGCAGTAGAAGCCGTTAAACAGGCAAAGTCAAGACTGCACCAAAGCAAGCTGGTGGAAGTTGTAACTCGAGGAAGATTGGGGCTTGGAACTTTTCAACCTTTCCAGATTGACACTCAAAGAGAATGAAAAGCACTGCTTGGTTCAGGGGGACGTGAGGGCAGCAATAGAGAACTTGCAAGATGATGGCAGTAGGGCAGTAGGGTGTCCTGGACAAGGTGGGACAGTGTGCTTGAGAGGTCGCCGACACTGCAGGTAATGTATAACATGCTTCCCAGTCCATCAAATAGAGCAAAGCTTGGACACTGGCATTCCTGCTGTCCTTGAACTGGGAACCCTAGAGCATACCTTGGGTTGTTGCCCTGAGACATTTGGAGAGGGCTGATTCCCTGTTTGTGCCATGATCAAGTCCTGAAGATACAGTAACTGCAGAAAGCATCAGTGCCAGGGTTGAGTGGAGCAAGCTGCCCCACCCTTCAAACTAGGCCATCACCTTCCTCATGGCTGGGGAACAGCCCGGACCCTCATTTAGGTCAGCTGCAGGAATCTAAGCCTCTAGACGAAGCTGCTGGTGCATCTGGAGAAGTTCCCTCAGCACACCACCATCACCACCTTGAGATCAGATATCATTCTCTTGTTTGAATCTTCCAGACAAGTCATCATATTAGAGCCAACAGTCCTCTGGTAAGATTGCTTGGACAAGGCCTTTGAGAGAAAACTCACCAAAGACAAGTAGCTAGTTGCAGGCAAGGTGGCCGAAGGACAAGGTGCTTCCAGGTTGAAGTTGGATGCAGCACAATCCTTGGCCAGAACCTACAGCACAGAAAAGCTTCAAGGGGCTTATCAATCCATTCAGCATACAACACCCTCTGTCCTTAAACCCTCTATTTGGATAAAGAAAAACTTGCCCCAAAGATACCCTTTGTCAGAGAGAAAGTTGGAAGACACCCCAGAAAGAGCAACTGAGGAGCAATACCTCTTCCAGGATGGACAAATGTGCAACAATGTCAAGTGTACAGACATCTGCGACACCATAGATTTGGCAGAAAGAGCCTCAAGAGGGCTGTGGCTCAAGAGAGTAGAACCATGGGGCAAGTAGTTAAGATCTTGACACAAGCTGAGGTCTGATCAGCCTCAGCAAGGTTGCCTGGAGGAGCTTGTATGATGTTGAAAGACCTGAAACATCCACTGATGTTAAATTTAATTTCAGTTTCAGTTGATTCAAGAATATTCTTGAAACCGAGCAAGTGCACAGGAAACTCATGTTTAACATCATCCCATGCAGTTATTGCAAGAAAAGCATTTCTCTCACTGTAAATACAACAGTTACCAAGATGGAGATTTTCTGGAGCCGGTGTTGCTCAGCTCCTCGCCAACCAATTACAATATTGCCTGTAGTAGAAAAATCTAATTTGTTTTCAAAGAAAAACAGCAACACCAACCTAGCGTTTGCTGCCAAGAGAAACTACTAAAATCTCTTGCTGTTTGACTCAAGCCTGACAAGTTTACTATCCTAATTGGTCTCAGTGGGCAGAGCATCAAATGTGTAAATAATTTTCTCAGCACTTGGCCTGCTCTATCTTTTGGCTATCCTGGCTTTCCTTCTTTGACTGTGAAAAGCAAGCTGTGCTTGTTGGAACGTTGTCCCATAATTCCTAGAGCACATTGTTTTTATCTTGTACAAACGGCTTTAAATATGGTAATGAGAGACCGATGTTCAATCACAGAGCCACCAATCTTATGATACATATCAACCAGAGTGCACGGCCAGCAATGGCTGTCAGGGGTAACAAATTGCAGATGGGGTTTCAACTGTTGCTGCGGCATGTTCAGTGTGGGATTGTGGTTGAAGGGAATCAGGTTACTCATAATTAAGAACATAGCTCGGAGCAGGTCGTACTCTCCACTGGATCAGCTTTTGTGGTTCCGATGGAACACAAGTCATTTAACTTCTGTATGTCTGGACTGTCAGCACCGCAACATAAATTTAGTCACATTGTATAATCATGTCCTGCATTGCACACTGTATTTGTTAGCACTTTCTACACTAACGGTGCAATGGATAGCCAAAACTCCAGTAAATAGTGTCAACATTTGATGACCAAACCATACTAAAGCTATTTCTCATATTTCTTAGATGGTTTGTGCACTCAGATCATAGCGCTGTTGTATAGTCATTTGCGAGCAGCTGGTAGATTGTGTTCATTATTTTACTGGAGCTGGGAAGGAAAAAAGGAGAAGAGGGGAAATTACAGCTTGACCACAATCACAGAGGACACAGCAATGCTATTAGTTTTCCAATGCAATCGCATAATCCGACGGCCTCAGACATTTGCTTTAATCAGACACCTGGGAAATGCGTCCATCCCATTTCATTTCATTTCATCAGCTCAAATCAATCTCCTATCAGCATTAAATGAATACGTTGAGATGAGAAATCTGGATGGACAAGATATTATTACAAAAGGGAACTCCTTCATCACTGCCTTTTATGATTGCCTGTCTTTATTCTCCATGGTGTGTAGGCAATATATAAGGCAGTATACTGCTACATGTAGGGAGGAGGAGGCTGCATTTCAAAATACACAGTGTTCACTGAAATTTAAATGGTGCAAGATGACTCCATCATTTCCTTTGATCCCAAAAAGCAATTTCTCAGCCGATGTCACATCAAAAGGTGTATATCGCACTTTGGAACTCCAAAGAACAATGCTTTGTTCGTTGCAATGTTACAGCTTTGATATACACGCAGACCGCCGCACAGCCACATTCTGACTGGTCGAAAGCTCGCGGTTTCCTCCCCTGCTCTGTCGTCGTACGCTGGCGAATGTGGGGATGCTGCTGGTATCGGTGATGCTGAGAGTGCTGCACCAGGCGAGTCTTTGTCTGCGCCGGGAAGGCTGGGCTCCAGCTGGCTCCCGCTATGTGCAAAAGTCAGTGGGTCCCTCAGCACTCAGTGCAGGAGGCGAGCTGGTTGATTGATTGGGATGCACACCCCCCCCCCCCCCCCTGTTCCCACCACCACCTCCTCCTCCTCCTCTTGCCTGTTCTTGCTCAGGGAGCACATGTGCCTCTCCTACTCTCCATTTTTTATTTTTTATTTTTTTTTACCCAGACCCGCTTTATTACACACAAACATTCGTGCACCCATGAATATACGCCTGTGCGTGTATAAACAAAGGTGCCAGCACACACACACACACACACACACACACACACACACTGAAGAAAACTAAAAGTGATTAGATCACATGAATGAATGAGTGTAGATCTGTGCATGATTGGAACATAGGGTTATCAGTGGAGCATGTGTATTAAAATCAGCAGTGTCTGCAACATTGGGTTCATGCAGGGCAACACATTTGCAGTCATTACAGATAACTGCTTAGCCAGACCATTCTCCACACTTCGTTTTGCTCTAGCAGAGAGATCCCTAACGAATTCATCATTCCAGACAGAGAGAGAGGGAGAGAGAGGGAGAGGGAGAGGGCGCCTGGGGTAAAATATATTTTGACAGATTTGGTATTGCAAGTGTTTCTACAGCGTGTCCGCTTTGAATGAATCTTCCCAAGTGTTTGTGGGAAGCGTGGAGTTGAACACAAAAAAAGGAGGCATGAAGGGGTGTGTAAGAATCACCGACAGCTTTTCAGGACTCCAGCGACGACCAGCCAGCCAGTGTCTGGGTGAACGTGCGTGTGCGCGTATGTGGGCGCGCGTGTGCGTCCATGCATGCGTGTGTGTGTGTGTGTTGTGTGGACCAGCAGCTAACACACACTTAACATTCGTTCGCAACATGGCGTTGAAGCGCCGAGAGACACGACGGCTCTCCCCCGACTAATGCAAGCTTATTGTTTGGAAAGCCAGGGGACTGATAGCCAAAGAGACCTAAACATCCACAGAGAGTCCTTTACGCACCGGTGGAGACAATAGCGGATTCCAACATATGCATGTCGCTATAACGGTATAGCTGGTTGTAGCCTGTAGTATAGACGTACGCTGCTGCTACCCCACTGGTGGAAATCAAAGGCTGTACATGGCGGTGGAGAGCACAATTTGGCTGTTCTGTCTTCTTTCGCTGTTTTGTGGTCCATCCAAGCAAGGTAAAGCGCTCACTTTAATCATCTGCATGTTTTTCAGCGGAGTGCATGTGCGAGGCAGCGGGCCACTCGTGTTACACTGAAGTGCAGTTACTCCGAACATAAGTGGGGCTGTGATAAAAGATAGGACAGAGCTGCAGGGTGAGCGCAATATCCCCTCCGTGGTCTGTGTTCACCTCATGTGGCCTCTCCGGTTCGTATGAGGTAGTAGGGTTGTATTGTTACTCCGTGGCGTGTCTCTATCAGGACGCGCTGCTGCGAGGGGCTTTTTTTGGCGTTACGAAGTTGCAGCACGAATTGCCCGATGAGCAGCAGTGAATGGTGCCACGGAGCGGCCAGCCGGGGGTGGCGGGGGGCTATGAACCGACCGTGGAAGTTTGCGGATCAAACACGGGATGGGACTCATTATGAATGTGCTCGGGCTCGGTGTTTAATGCGAGTGGAGCCACATGGAAGCAGTTTTAAATGCGCCGATTGCCTTGTCAGTTATCAATATGAAGTTTATCTCACGGTTTAATAACCGAGAACGACGCATGTGCGCATGGGACGTCTAGTGTCACAGCCACTGGCTCAGAAAGTTGAGTGGGAGGATTTTGTGGAAAGCGTAATAATGCCATCAAAAGACGTCCTTATCCACGCACGATGTTGATAAACTTCAAGAAGAACACGTCTGGGAGCTGGTGATGGTGAAACGTGCACAGTAGCAGTTTTATTTCCGAGACATTGCGGCGGCTCCTGAGAGTGGAAGCGTGCTGGTTGGAGAGGAAAGTCTGCCTGTAGAGGCGGCGACGAGAGGGTGAAAGACCGACCACAGGATTTACATGACAAAGACCTGCGCTGTGGACTTTATACAGTTAAATGCTTTTCATGGCCAGGGAATAAAATCTAACATAAAACAGTGAACCTGCCATGCATTTCTCTTCTCAAAACTTCTACTATAGAGCTTGCATACAGATGTTTTGCCCCAGTGGCATTTTTCATTAAGCTGCTGAAACAAGAATGAAGCGAAATAGTCTCATTAATATACATAATATATATCACATTGTAGTGACATTTAGGGAGTGAAACAGGGCTGAAATTGCACCAGCTGTCATCAGACTCTATATGTACAATGTGTTGCAAAATCTCACATAGCTGTGTTTTTTCTACTTTTGACTGTGGCTGTATAAAGTTTGAAGTACTAGGTGTTAAGAGCTTGGTTTTTATCTGTCAAGAGCTTATAATGACGACCAGACAAGTGGACTGTGTGTATGTGTGTGTGAGAGATGGCACATTTATCTTCTTTGGACTACCAAGAGGTGGCATTCATGACCAGGCTGGGCAAATGGTTTGACTGAATCATTTCTAAAAACATACATAACTTATTTAAAGTGCCCGTTTTTGGCGTCATTGGGCAAAAAAAATCCACAATAACCTTTCAGCATATTGTAATACAAGTCTTCTGAGAGAAAAGTAGACTCAGACATCTCCTCATGATCTAGCCTGTGTTGGAAGACATTGGCCAATCATGTCATTTCAGAGAGAGAGCGTTCCTATTGGCTGTTCATTCAACGGAGGCAGCTGTCAATCACTCACAAACTCAGATCAAACAGTCAAACTAGGCTAAAATCTGAATCAATATTCTGCTACTGTAATGCCTCTTTCCCGCATAAAATCATGTAAGTTTGTGATCCGGCAGCCGTGTTGGGATAAGTTAAGAAAATACCACCATCCACCACCGGAGCAAACTTTCTCATTTTGTAGTTAAACAGTAACTACAAGATGTTTCTGAAAACATTTATGAGAGAGATAGTCATTACAGTAATAGAGTATTGATTCATATTTCAAGAAGAAGAAGAAGATATTCCTTTATTAGTCCCACAGTGGGGAAATTCAGTTTTACACTCTGTTGTTCACACAGTACATATACATGCGTCAATGGAGAGATGTCAGAGTGAGGGGGCTGCTCCTGACAAGCGCCCAGAGCAGTTGGGGGTTTGGTGCCTTGCTCAGGGGCACCTTGGCAAGGTAGGCAGGTAAACTGGCACCTCTCCAGCAACCAGTTGGTCTTGGTCCATGGGGGACTTGAACCGGCGTCCTCCGCGTCCTAACCCAAGCCTTACGGACTGAGCTACTGTGCTGCCTAGTTTGACTGTTTTAATCAGAGTTTGTTAGTGATTGACAGCTGCTCAGAGACGGCAGACTCCAGCTTGGCTCTGATTGGTTGTTTTCCTCCGGTCTGTGAAATCTTGCAGATGCCATTAGGAGCGCCGGAAGACACCAGAGGCACATGATGTTTTTTTCAGATTACCTGTCTCATGCACTATTATCAGGATATAGTGACTGTTTTATAAAAATATTTTTTCTAATGGTATTTGCTCTAGGGATACTAATTTTGAAAAAGATTAATGATAACCAACCCTCGTTAAATTATTAACCATTAACCAAGAAAATTAGTGCATTTTGGAAATTTCTCCACTGTGGGACAAATAAAGGAATATCTTATCTTATCTTATCTTATCTCATGTAGCGGTGCACCAGCTGTAGTATATGAGTCAACAACTGAGTCAACAGTTCACCCGTCTGGGAGCGTTACTGTAGCAGCCACGGTGTTGCGTGTATTATTAGACACATGCAGCCATTTTCTCAATAATAGTCGCCAGCAGCGCATCATTTAGTTTAGCTGTGTGTCTGCCCGGCATAACTTAAACGATTGTCTGACAAACAGTGTGTGTTTGTGCTACGTTAGCAGTGGTGGCTTCGCTCTCCCTGTAGCCACACATATGCTCTGTCAGTGCAGCGTAACTGTAGCGAGTTTCCGCCAGACCGCCTGTGTGTGGCGGCAGTGAGTGTAGGTATGTTGGTGGCGTTATAGCTGTGAACGTAGGTGCAGCAGTGTGTGTACAGTTTGTCAGTGAATAAATGCTACGAGGCTACAACGCTAAGCTTCAAGAAGAAGAAGAAGAAGATCTACCTTTATTAGTCCCACAGTGGGGAAATTCAATTTACACTCTGTTTAACTTATACATGGTACATGCACACAAACACACACACACATGCAGTAATGGAGAGGTGTCAGAGTGAGGGGGCTGCTCCAGACAAGCGCCCCGAGCAGTTGGGGGTTTGGTGCCTTGCTCAGGGGCACCTCGGCAGTGCCCAAAAGGTAAACTGGCACCTCTCCAGCTACCAGTTCACACTCAGTTTTTGGTCCATGTCGGGACTTGAACCGGTGACCCTCCGGGTCCCAAGCCAACTCCCTACAGACTGAGCTACTGCCGCCCCAAGTGAGTCGCCCCAAGTGAGCTCAAGACCAGAGCCACTTCCTGTATTTTGCAAAGCCAACTCAGACTCTCTTAAGGTGGACCAGCTTTCCTTCTTAAACTGACAAGCCACTCCTCTGAGTTTTTTTTTCTTTTAAACATTTAGGCGATAATGTTAATAGGTTGAAAATTTTTAATGTTGGTTAACGATTAAAAGGTTGATTATTAACATCCCTAGTTTGCTCCAATTCTGCCCACCGTTGCTTTAAATCTAAAGTGCTTCATAGTTCAAATTACAGCTACTAATATGAATAATTAATCAACAACTATTTTAATAATCTGTTTGAGAAAAAATATGACAAAACCTGGTTTCTGCTTCTCAAATGTGAGAATGTGGTGTTTTTATTTGTCATCAGTGAACTTATTATCTTTGGATTGATGGTCAGATAAAACAATTTACAGATATTCACATTGGTTTCTGACATTCCTCAATTTATATATATTTATATATTTAGTACTCAAGAAGGTAATTGGCAGATATATCATTTAAGAAAATGATTGCAGGCTACAGCTCTACTTTGAATTGCAGTTATTGTGGAACAGGAGCCCCAAATGAAGTGAACTGAAATCAGTTTAACTTTTGACTTCAGTTAAAACCATAACATGTCCTGGTGTGAGAATGGGGACACCATCACATCGGGCTACCTGTGCCCAATAACTGTGATGTCTACAATTTCTAATGTCATATTTTATAGCTCATGCAATTACTACACAAGCTATTATTTTCCACTATTTCTCACATTGACGCTTTTGTCCAATTACTTCTCTTGGCAAAAATCTGTGCTTTAAAGATTTGCATTGTTGTACCGTAATGTTGTTTGCGGGTGTTGTCTCTCTTCTTGCAGCACATTACGTAACACAGATTTGCTTCCAAATGGAGTGAACTTTGCTTGCCATGGCCTTTTTTCCTCACTCGTCAGCCAGTGGAGTTGTATTTGGTGTGTGTGTAGCTGCATTATTAAAGTTGTTTCACGGGATTTTATCCTTCTCTTGTGTCTGGAGATTGCCTGCACATAGTTTTGCTGCTACTGCAACTCTAGTGTGACACACTTCGCAGTAATTGGTACCAGCACAATGATGAGAAATAAAGGAATATTGTGCTCAAGGATCGGTGTGGCGGTGAAAAGTCAAGGGTGGCGGAATGAATATATCAGAAACTATAAAGCATTTTCACATATCCAGGTAGACACCACCTCCCTCTGAGATATACTGCAATTCTATCACATGTCCCATTATTCATGGTTCAATTATGCATATAAAGGCCTTTAAAGGGAGGCAACTAGAGGTATGCCTCCTTGACTTCCATCTGATATAATGGTAGAAGGTCAGAGGATACAATTTATATAGAGTCAGATTACCGTGGCCCGCAGACTCCAGCAGAGACTGAGTAAGGAATTACTCCCCTTGAGATCCTCCTGACAGGAGAGCGAGTGCCACACTGGGGGCGATCACATCCAGATGATGAAATCTCTTGCAGGTAAATGGCATTTGTGATGGAGGTTGTCTGTGATAAGAGTGAAGTGGAAATTGATTTATTTGCGTCGTGAGATTTATCACTGAACGTCAGTGCCCACTACCATTGATATTTGGTTGCTGTTGAAAAAGCCTTTAAATTAAAAAAAAAATATGACATTTATAAAATGACTAAAAGAACATTAAACAGACTTAACATTCGTTTAAATTAGAGCTGTCGATTAAATTTATTTAATTGTGATTAATTGCATAATTGTCCACAGTTAACATGGGAGTGACCAAATATGCTTGCTTTATGCAAATTTTTTTTTTATATATATATATATATATATATATATATAATATATATATATATACATTTATTATTGAAAGTCAGTTAATAACACAAGAGGACAACAAATATTGTCCAGAAACCCTCACAGGTGCTTTATTTAGCATAGAAAAAAGCTCAAATCATAACATGGCAAACTGCAGCCAAACAGGCAACATCAGTGTGTCAGTGTGCTGATTTTACTATGACTTGCCCCACACTGGATGTGACTATCATAAAGTGGGCATATCTGTAAAGGGGAGACTCGTGGGTACCGATAGAAACCATTTTCATAAACATATCTTGATGTCACAGTTCAAGAGACCCATTTGAAAATGGCCATGCTAGTTTTTCCTCGCCAAGATTTAGTATAAGTTTGGAGTATTATTTAGTGTGAAATGCTTGGTACCAACCATTCATTAGGTTTTCTTGGTTCGTATGATGCCACTATCCTCACTATAGCTTTAAAACTGAACCTGCTACAACCTACAAATCAGAAAATTCCATTAATCTGTTAGAGAAGTTAGTAGCGTCAAAACAAATTTGTGTTAACACATTATTATCGCGTTGACTTTGACAGCCCTAGTTTAAATATTAAAGAACTGTCACCAAAATGTGTTTACCTTCAGGGCAGAAGCCACATTTGTATCTCTCTGCAAGCGCTGACAGCAGCATCATGCCTGTGTCATTGCAACATAAATAATTACTTTGCATTGTTATTAGTCGTCAGGACCAGTAAACAACACAGTCATTAAAGGTGACTTGGTGTTTACATGTGTCTCTGTGTGTGTGTATTGTTGGGTTTAGAAAGTGGAGCATGAATGTCGTGGGTGTCGGCGGTTGTGGGAACGGAGGCCTGTGAGCGGGGGCTGGGGGGGATTCTGGGACAGGGATGAATTAGCGGGTGCTGGTGGGGCGATTTTGAGGGCAAGGGCCATTACAACATTCACAAACAAAGAGCTTGTTTTGTCCATTCTGAAGATCAAATGAAAGTATGTCATCTTCACTTAACATATCTAAAGCAAATTAATGAAACAAAAGTGTGTCTGTGTGTTCACAGCAGTGGCGCTCCCAGAAAGTTTTCAAAGGGTGGTCAGATGAAAATCTTGGGGTGGCACACCAATACTAAAAGCCATAACTGAATTTCAGGAATTTTATAATGCTGTTGTAGTGTAGGGCTAGTTGATAACTATGTCAGTTTAGAGTTAAGGAATCACATTCTGATATATTTTGATTTCTTATTTTACCGTTCTTACACTCACTCATCATCAGCCGCTCATCTGGGGTCGGGTCGCGGGGGCACCAGCTCCAGCAGGGGACCCCAAAATTCCCTTTCCCCAGGCCACATTAACCAGCTCTGACTGGGGGATCCTGAGGTGTTCCCAGGCCAGTGTGGAGATATAATCTCTCCACCTAGTCCTGGGTCTTCCCCTGGGCCTACCTCCCAGCTGGTCGTGCCTGAAACACCTCCCTAGGGAGGCACCCAGGGGGCATCCATACCAGATGCCCGAACCACCTCAACTGGCTCCTTTCAACACAAAAGAGCTCTACTCCGAGTCCCTCCCAGATGGCTGAGCTCCTCACCTTATCTCTAAGGGAGACGCCACCCACCTTCCTGAGAAAACCCATTGCTGCCGCTTGTAGCCGCGATCTAGTTCTTTCAGTCATGACCCAGCCCTCATGACCATAGGTGAGAGTAGGAACAAAGATTAAGCGGTAGCTTGAGAGCTTTGCCTTCTGGCTCAGCTCTCTTTTCGTCAAAAGGGTATGGTAAAGCGAATGAAATACTGCCCCCGCTTCATTGATTCTCCGGCCAGTCTCAAGTTCCATTGTCCCCTCACTCACAAACAAGACCCCGAGGTTGGGGTAAAGACTCATTCCCTACCTGGAGTAGACAATCCATCGGTTTCCTTTTACAATTAATGTTACTAATTATCTGATGTGCGTAGACTAATACCGAAACTCACTAGTTTATAGTGCATCAGTGACATGTTTTTCCTCACTGAGAAATGAATAGTACACGTTTGAAGATTCAGTAGGTTTAGGAAAGATGTCATGGTTGGGCTTATTAAACACAGCACAAACGTCACCAAACAAATGCTTTTGCCTTGCACATTATCGTATCATTCACACGCCTTTTTCGTGTGACCAG
The DNA here is from genome assembly GCA_947000775.1 of Pterois miles. Classification (NCBI taxonomy): domain Eukaryota; kingdom Metazoa; phylum Chordata; class Actinopteri; order Perciformes; family Scorpaenidae; genus Pterois; species Pterois miles. Next base: position 5,139,712 of record CAMQGK010000318.1, read on the forward strand.
GCTGAATACCGGTACAGTTAACATTTTGTGTTGCACAGCAATCATGTTTTAATGTGTTGTGTATCTATAAATATGTTAGGTGATTCATTGTTCTTCGAGTACTCTAGTTTTTCTTTTCCTTTTTAAAAGAAGATAAAGATACAGCTTTAATTTGAAGGAGTACACTGATTTGTTGGAAACTAGTTTAAAAACACTACACAGAGGCCTCCCATTTTATGCGTATGTGACTTACGATGGGGGGTGGGGTGGGGGGCAGAGACTGAATCAGGAGGTTCACTGTCCATACAGTTATTAATGGACATCATAAAAGAAAACATCTGCACTCCTGCAAGACTTTAAGAGCAAATAAATCTGATTATTGCAACGCCTTTGGCCTTTTTATATGCACATGAAAACTGTATAAACATAGCAACAGTTGCGTGATGAAGAGTTGGTGCTAAACTGACTGACTGTCACCAGATCATTTACCCTTGATGGACCAAATTAGTATTTACTGCTTGTATTATCAGTCTAGTGGATCACATTCACTGGTATTAAGAATCTTACTCCTCCTAGTTATTTGATTTGCACTAGCAAGTGTTGTTTGAGTTCACATGATGATTTTCTGCACCGTCTGGCTTACACAGTTACACAGTTGGGAGATGCAGCAACAGCAGTCTCCACTGGAGCAGCATAGTGAGATATGCCTTGATTTAGGGGAAAGATACTTCCCATTAATTTCATTTCCTGTACCAAGTACCATCCATTCTGTAAACTGCTTACTCTGCATGTCGATGAAACCAGCGTGCCTGCAGGGAAGTAGTCAGCAGATACAGAGAGAACATACAAACTCCACACAGAAAGGCACCACGCTGCCCATATGCAAGTTGATCTCAGTAATACCAGGTGGTATCACAGAGTAAACACCAAACTAAAAACACTAAAGACCTTCAACCAAGAAGAAGAAACTATTTTTCAATAGTTTATCAAGAACAATGTCTTCTAATTGGTGACTGGTGGTTGAAAAGTGGACTTTGTCCATTCTGAGGGGTCGTGATAGGACTGAACTCTTTGAAGCTTCAAAACTCCGCCCATTGCCATGGTAGTTTGCCTACGAAGCATTATTCTAATGCTTTGTTTCTAATTTTCAATTTTTATTTTTATATATATTTATGCAATAAATCCCAAAATAAGCCCATGACATAAGGAATAATCCCACAACATTATTCCTAATTCATATCCACCATGGATTATTATTAGTTATTCTCAGATGGTTGTTGCTGTTGTTGTCAGACGTGGGCACTGAAACGGGGAAAATGGAGACAGACCGACAGAAAAACATGTCAGCCTGTAGCACCATGCTGCTCCGCAAAGCTTTGAATACCTTTGACTATTTCTCACCGAAGCTTCGAAGCCCAAAACATGGTATTCGGTATGGCACTAGGTCACGAGCATATAGGTCAAAGCAAGCAAGGCTATTGAAGAGTGACCAACTGATGCTTTTGGCTGTCTCAGTTCATATCATGACTCTGGACATTGTATGAATCCCCCCTAGCGGCAGATAAAGAGGGTTTTTTGTCCACTTGGAAAGAAGCTGTGAAGATAACATTGACATATCATCACCTTTAAAGCTGATATGGTGAACCTGTTAGGAATCAGCTGCTTATTTACAGCAGCAACATTCATTTGGAGTCTTGATTCTGTACCTCTGTTTTTGGTCTCTACCAGCTCCCAGCCCCTTGCTTATCCCATTAGAGGTTGCAGGTGGACTGGAGCTGATCCCAGCTGGCATTGGGCGAAGGCAGGGTACACCCTGGACAGGTCGCCAGTCCATCGCAGGGTACATAGGTGAATTTAACTAACCTGCATGTCTTTGAACTGTGGGAAGAAGCTGGAGAACCCGGAGAAAACCCACGCTAACACAGGCAGAGCCTGTGAGGCGACAGTGCTAACCACTGCACCACCATGCAGCCCATCTCTACTAACTCCTGAGGAAATTATCTGGCTTTTTAGTGGCAAAATCCTTCCGTATGTTTAGCAGCTATAGTTGCTAACCGTGCTGAGCAGGTAGTGTACACTACAGTTGGTTTTTGAAGCTGTTTTGCTGCGGCTGAAAACAACACTATGAGAGCCCTGAGAGTAGAGGTGGGCAATATATTGATATTGTATCGATATTGTAATAAGAGACCTAGATATTGTCTTAGATTTTGGATATTGTATATTGCACCTGTGTTGTCTTCTCCTGGTTTTAAAGGCTGCATTACAGTTAAGTAATGTAAGTGATGTAATTTTCTGACTATTCTAGATGTTCGATTATTTTCCTTTACCCACTTTGTCATTATATAATCCACATTACTGATGATTATATATCAAAAATCTCATTTTGTAAATATTTTGTGAAAGCACCAAAAGTCAGTAGTTGAAAGTATTGTGATATTTAATTTTTTCACGTCGCCCAGCCCTACCTGAGAGTGAACCAAAACAGTTAAGTCAGATTCTAACTGTTTTAAATGTAAAAATTAAAAAAAATGTTGTATCCAGCAAAATGCAAATAACATTTCTACACCTTGTCCATTTCAGCAGAGAGACAGTTTTACTGTATTAACATGTTACAGTGTCCAAAAAGAACAGAATAAGCCTAATTGATTGAGGTCTAATTGGTGTTGCAATGCCTTTAATGCTACTGTTTTCTTCTTGCTGTTCACTTTATTTAATTGGGTCTCAAGCCCAAATTACATCTTCTGTAGTTTTATTTCCATGTTGTGAAATTAAATTAGAGGAAATTGAACAGCCTGTGTGGCTGTGACTTAATGACTGAGGAGAAATGTGGACCCTGGGGCGAGAAAAGTCAGGAACCACTAGTTTAAAGTTTAGAGTGGTATTAATGTGTCTCTGATTACATTATATGTTTATCACAGCTTCTACCTCCCTATAATAACTTGTAATGCTACCCTATACAGACAAAGCACTAATGTAGACGGTAGTGAATAGCTAATGTGAACTTACTGTAAATAAATGTAAATGAAAGGGGACAAATGGCTGACCACAGGTTTTTGAATATTTGCTGCAACCCAGTATAGCTCAGTTAATACCATGAGGACCTTCATTAAAAATAAAGATAATCCAAATTAGCAGCATTTGCTCACATGCTCTTGAGGGCTGTGAGCCAGCCCATTGCTTTGAAATCACCTCAGACTACCTCCATGTGATTTCAGCTCTAGGAGGAATTAAATTAGATTCTGTTATTGTGAAATTGATGGATACGTCTACAACTAAACATCCAGTTTCTGTCTTAGGCAAAAAAAACACAGTTATTCCCACAATGTTCTCAGGTCAGATGTGGTCATCTCAGCAGCTTGTTTCATACAAAGTTAATATTTCAACTGAACACCCGAGGAACATTAGCTGTAGGAAACCTACTGCCGAGGTGACCCTTTGCAGTGTTAGGCATGGTGGTGGGAGGGAAATGTTTTTTTGAGTCAACCATTTATTCCACACACTGCACCAGGGTACTGTGGGGGCAAAGTCCTTTCTCTAGCTTAAATATCATGGAGATGTAAAGTTACACAAGGGGTTACATTTTCGACTTGGCACAGTGTCAGAGAAAGATATTTTGGATCCAGTGAGGTTAGTGTGTTACAAACATGGTATCATTAAAATAAAGTCTGAACAAGGTTATTTGTCCTGGAATTTTAAGTTCAAGTTCAGTGTCAAAAGGCCAGAGTAATGTCTAGTAAAACAGAACAAATGCTGAAATGCATGTGTTAATGAATAATTGTTTATTTGACAATTCAAACAAGAATACTAACCTGTGAGATAAGCGCTTAATTTGTGTCATCATAGAAGCTGGAAACATCAATAGAAAGTGCAGCAATAGCTGAAGTTAGCAACAAGCCTTTCCTTTTCTTTTAGACACATTAAATTCAATTGCAAATGGAATCCAAAGCCAATTTATTGGCACAAATGCAACAGTGACTGTTGTATTATAATAATAATAATATTGCCAGTCAAGTAATAATGAGATTCTAAAAAAAAAAAAAAAAAAAAAAGATCAAGGTCCATTTAATAAAATCACAATAACATTCGTATAGCTAACACTGTGTAACATTTACTGTAGAAATGTTTTTTTTTTTTCTCTCCACCACATTTTAATGTAAGTCCAATACTCTTGTCTATTTGCCTCTTTTGGTCTTCCAAAAATTGAGGAAAAAAAATTTGGCTCGGAAATTAAAGTTTCCTTTAAAAGCTTGTTTTTTGTTTCTGGCTCTAGTTGTCTCCCTGCTGACTGCAGTTTTTGTCTAATGAGCTGATTCTGTTGCACCAGTCTATGAGGCATCAGCCAGCGATCAAGTTTTTTTTTTTTTTTTTTTTTTTTTGGAGGTTATCCTTCATTCTACACTTTCACATTCTCGGTATCAAAGTGGTACCAGAACTAAAAGTATAGAGTCAAGTTTTCAGCCAAGTACGCATGCCAGTGGCACTCAATGTACAGACTAACTAACAAACATAGAGCTGCAATGCAGAAATAGCCACAGAGAAAAGATATAGATATATATAGAACTGAATAAACAGCTCCTCTGGCGAGTTGAACTTCCTTAACTGGAGGAAGATGGAGTCAATGTTGATCTCCACCTTTAGGTCCCTAAGAGTTAGGGATGCTAATTTTTTTTTAACCAATAACTGATCCTTGTTAATTGACTATTAACCGTTAATTGATAAGATTAGTGCCTCGCATGCAGTGGCGCGACAGCTGCGGTGTATTAGCACAGCGGACGGTTGAGTCCCCAGTTCACCTGTCCAGGAGCGTTACCAGTCACGGTGCTGCTGTTAAAATGCTTAATGTTGGTTAACGGTTAAATGGTTACTTATTAACATCCGTACTAAGAGTTGACCTCCATGTCTCCTCTTGAACGCTTGTGTTATCTGTAGGCTGATGTTTAGAGCATGTTCAGCTCCAGCTTGTTGTGTCTACACCAGAGGGCCAGCTGTTCAACATCCCATATAGTGGCAGCAAGAGAATATTAAACATCGATTTTGTAGATGGATGTATGTTGTCTGTAGAACCACTTGCATTAGCCTTTACTGTTACTACTCCTGCCTTATATCAGTGTGGCCCTGAGGTCACCAGTCAATGTTCCTGTGTAAGTTTTATTACTATATCAAGTAAGTGCAGTGGGTAAGATGCATAGATGGATGGATGTAATAACAGTGACCTCACCATTTGTTTGTGTACTGCCGTTTTAAAACCTCAAGTTCAGTATTTTGCCCGTCGCCATTTTGGTTTTTGGCTGTCACCATCTTGATTTTTTTTTTGTTTTGTTTTTTGCAACCAGAAGTGCCACGAGAGGGTGGAGCTAAGTACAACCGAATGCTGACTAAGACATTTCTAGGCGACCAAAACTGTTATAATTACTGTTCATAAAGTAAAAACACACAGAGAAAGGGTTAAAATCCTAAAACTAAGACAACTCCCGAACCGAGCAAAGCTGTTAATCACAAGGTAGCCACATCCAAGAGCATATCCTGCTTTATGGTCTATTTGACTCTAAATGGGACCATAATTTACTAAATGAACAACATGCTGTATTGAAGAAGACTTAAAACTGGTGACTGAGACCATAAGCCCATGTTAACAGTGTTTACTGAGGTAATAATCTAAAGTAATAAATAAGTAAATAAATAAATCAAATGAGAAGTAGTCATTTTCTCATAGACTTCTATACAGTCACACTTCTATTTGCAACCAGAAGAGTCGCCCCCTGCTGGATATTAGAAAGAAAGCAAGTTTAAGGCACTTCCTCATTGGCTTCACTTTTCAGACCCCTAGGTAGCCCACTGGTACCGTGGAGAAAAATACATTACACCCATTCTCCCCTTATGTTTTCCCATGTCCTGTAGCAGATTCAGAGACGCCTTCCTTAATGACTTAATTAAATTGCATTTCTAATTTAATTGATGTATAATTGATGTACTTATGTAAATTGTACTTTTAATGACTATGTTCTAGTTGTTAGCCTTGTTTGAACCCAAACTTATCCCATGCTTTCAGTATTTCTGTGAACATACATGCCCAGATCTCTAGAGACTTAAAACCAGAGAGTTGGTCGGACAGCAGCGCCTGTTTGGAATAACTCACTACACATTAGCGGTAAATTAAGTATCTGCATGTGTGTGTGTTTGCTGAGGTACTTTCACCCCATGTGCCTGCCTGCCTGCTTGCTTGCTTGCTTGCTTGTGTGCAAGCGTGGGTGTGTCAGCTGCGATTTGTGAGTGCATCTTGATCCCCTCCCCAGAGAGTCCATGCTAAATTAGGATGCATATTATTTAAAGATGCCCTGGGCTGAGTTTCAGCTGGGTTTATTTGTGCAGTGAATATGTTGATTTTTTTTTTATGGTGCCCTGTGTGCACCTATTCATGCTGCCAGGGAGGGAATCTTAAGCACAGAAGTGTTTCTATAAAAGTAGAGGAAGTGTTGAGCTCAATTTTTGTCTGCAACGAATTCAAATCATTTACTCTCTTGGGATTTTCAAAGCACTTTGTTGAATTAATTTTTTTACTGCTTTTTTTTCCAACGGTGAATTGCATGACCTCAGAAATATCTGAAAATAAAACCTTGTGAGCTAATGAGTGTTTAAAGGAACAGTGTGTGACATTTTGAGGGATCTAGTAGCAGCAATGGAATATAATATTCATAACTACATTTTCATTAGTGCATAATCACCTGAAACTAGGGATTGTTGTGTTTTCATTAGCTTAGAATTAGCCCTTAATATCCACACAGGGAGTGGGTCCTCTTCACAGAGTCCTCCATGTTGCTACAGTAGCTCAGATCGGACAAACCAAACACTGACTCTGGAGAGAGACGTTCACATTTTACCTGAAGGCCACCGTAGTTCTGTGACATGCTTCTGAAACTGTGCTAACGTGAGCCATGGAGCGCAGAACTGTTGTCCCGCTAGCAGCCATGACTTTGGTTGCTCCTAAAGTAGTGCTATTATTGTAAGGATTAAGGCTGACTCATTAATTGTATTTTCATCGTCATCCTGATGAATACGTGTGATGAATGCATCACAAAAGGCTGTCTGAAACACACTGAATAAAAACAAAATCATTAACAGGCTCTGGGGCTAAAGACTGAAGGATGGCTCTGGATCAACTTTTTACATTGGTTGCTCTGGTGCGCCCAACTTTTTCATTTAGGTGCACCAGCACATAATTTAAGTGAACTCTGAATTTTTCGCTGCGCCTTTTGGCACTGCAATAATACAGTTTAAGCTTTTTGCGACTTCCCAAAGGGCTACACTAGGGATGTCACCATACCAGAAATTTAGTTAATTTAGTAACTGATACCAATACCAGTGACGTTCCATGATTCTCAATACCACGTTAAAAAACAAAAGTGAGATAATAAATGCCATGCACTTCAACATACACTCCTTTACTACAATTTGCATACTGGTTTTTGGTAGGAAGTTAAACAGGTCATAATTCCCTCTTTATTATCTGTTTTATATTGCTGTGGAAACATCTCATTCAGACTGGATTTATTCTAGTCAAAAACTACATTTTATGAGATGACATTTGAACACCTCATGATAATGTTAGAATTTACCTTTGCCCAATACTCCTAGAGCCTAAATGCATCATAACTTTAAATCAGTGGCACCTCCCGTTATGCTCTCGTGCTGTTGATTTCAACACTGATTTGTTGTTCGCAATGCAGCATTATCAGAGAAACAACAGGCTGGGACCCCTGGATGCAACAATAGTGAGTTTAACAGTCTTGTGAACTGAATCCGGCTCTGTGTTCAGGTTTAGGCATCTTATGGGGACCAGGTAGACAGGAGGTGGAGCGGTACTCCTCCAGTGATGCCGTTCAGGGCCGGGAACAGGTATAATGGGCACCGCAGCATTTTTCTTGACGAAAAACAATCGTTAGCTCTCTTCATTTTGTACTTCTGTTACGTTTTATTGTTGTGATGTTGCTCGAGGAGGAGTAGTCTACCGGGCGTGGTTTCTGCCAATAGCATCAGTGCACCCAATGAAAATATTTGGGCGTACTCCACAGATTTTTAGTCGCATATGCGAATAAAATGGTTGCACTCTGGAGCCCTGTATAGTATTATCACACTCCTTCCTCTCTCCACACACATCAACACACACAGCGACGTCAGTGAACAGCTGATCAGAGAGCCCGCGGTGACGTCAAGGTGACGACTATGCTCGTTACTGTAAGTAAATGCAATAAAACTACAATTTGTAAAGCCAAGATATGTTATCATTACGCCTGTTCAACAAGCGTAAGCAAATGGTTAAACATGTAGAAAAGCGACATTTCAATCTGCTCTGCTCTCAGTCTCGCATCCACCACCGCTATGTTTACACAATCACAGCACGTTAGCACGACACAACACGTCAGCTCGGCGGCTTACAGGGAATCGTAAACAGGTGCAAGTTAGTTAGTTGAGTTCTGAATGACTGTAGTTCCCTCCAGTAAGCATTGATCCAGTGTTTGTGTCTAGGGAGTTTATTGTGAAGCTGCGATGTGCTGTTATTGACAAGGGTGCAGACTATGGTGCCTCTGTGTTATTAATTTATTCTCTTCATAAAGTATACAAGCAACGTAACCCTTGTCTACACAAACTAAAACTAAAGCTGGCAGTAGGCTCTGTTGTCTGACTGTTTAGGTTAGTATGATGTTAGATCAGCTGGCTGAGACAAAGCAGCTCCTCAGCAGTAAAGGTACCTGCAGCGGTGAATTACAGGAGGACAGGAGGACAGAGGACAGGAGGACAGAGGACAGGGGACAGGAGGACAGGAGGACAGGGGACAGGAGGACAGAGGACAGGGGACAGGAGGACAGGAGGACAGAGGACAGGAGGACAGGGGACAGGAGGACAGAGGACAGGAGGCCATAAAACAGGATGAAGGACTGTTACTGACTTATGTCTGTTTACTTAAGTCTTAATAAACTTCTTAGTATTTTCATGTCAGGAATGTGATTTATTTTATTAACATTTTAGATTTGTTTCCAGGTAGATTTTAAGGAGTTTACAGAGTGATTTTGTTGTTATAAACGTTACTGTTGCTGCTCTAGAAACATGCAGCCTAGTTACTGTATATTTCAAATATATGTATATGTAGAGCTATATTGATATATATATATTCTATATTGAACAATGTTACCGCAGACTGCAGGCCTTTAAGGTTGGCCTCTGAGCAAGGAGAACAGCGTTACTGCGGTTTTGCACTTTGTGATTCACGTTGTTTGAAAGGGAGGAATAGGCGGAGGGGTTGTCATTTTGGTTGCAATCTGCAACCACATCACTAGGTGCCACCAATGCTACACACTGTACCTTTAATTTCGCAGTTAAGTATAAGCATACCTGCATATATTTATGAGTAGCTTAGTTTGTATCCAGGTTGTGAAAGAAAATATTTTTTGCATCTAAAACCTTTGACAGAGGTTATGATGATATGAGCTAATAATACATTTAAAGACATTCCTTCTGGCTTTCATTGTATTCTAATATGATGTAATTTTCAGGTATAAAACATTTCAGGGGTCATCTCTGTGCTAAAGTAAGGGCTTTTTGGCATTCACATGTGAGTCTCAGTGATGGAAAATTGCCATTTGACTTCTTTCAAACATGCCAGGAGGGTTACGTAGAGCTGCTTCAATGGTATTTGGAATTTGGCCCACAAGACAAGCCAGGTGCCAGGGTGAGAGATTGTTTATGTGCTGCTAAGCTATCTTGTTATCTTGCCATCTGAAGGAGAGTTGTTCTCTAATTTGGCCATCGCACCAAATTCCAGCCATTTTTACAAAAATAGTGTAGTGTGTCTTGTGAGTAGTTAGCCCACAAAAATGTCGTGTGCCTTTACAAGGTACTACTTTTCAGATGATTACGCATGGGACAAATAGTAATGTTCATCTGTAGCAGCTTTTGTTGCACGTATGTTGCCTACGAGGTCTTTGGCAGTGCTGTCTGTTAATTCTTTGATCCCAGGAGCATAAACACATATTACTGCTGCAATGATGCGACTTAGATAGATTGTGTTATTTCATTCTGTTGGTTTATGTCATTGAGGTTTGCGACGTAGTGTCATTGATAACATTACACAAGTGATTTCAGCTGATGCTTGGACTAGAGTCAGAGTAATAGTAGAGTAGAGTAATTTCATATCTTGATAATGATATATATTATGATATAGCATGTTTTCTGGTAAATCAATAACTAAATGGTCTATATGGAATATCCACGTTAAAGCCTATTTTGGTATACTCCTGTGTGAACTAAATCCTTGACATATGAAAAGTATTTTTTTCATTTTAAGAACTTGAGTGTAAACGAATATAAGAGTTTTAAGTGAAATTATAGAGTGAAAAGTAGGCTAGCCTATAGAAAAGTATATACAATAGACATGTTTATATCGCTTTGGTGATATACTGTGTGTTGTCATGCTGCCCAGCCCTAACATTGATTAGTAGGTTGCCACAATTAATCGAATATTTATCTCAATCACGACTTTGGCTTTGCACAATTAAATGACCGTGATTGACTGTGATATTAACGTTTAAAATGCATGCTCTGCTCATAGAAATGTCTGCTCCATAAATCAAGAGCTTCCTAAACTAACAGCTAGAGTTGAACCATCAGTCGGCAGCAGGCCAAAGCCGGATGGTTTTCAGCAGTCTCATGTTTATATATCCAAGTTCTTTGATAATCAAACACATGTGCAGCCGCCACATGATGGTTTTACGTTGGCACACAGCGGCACAGCACACACACACACACACACACACACACACACACACACACACACACACACACACACACACACACTGGTGTGGACGTTCTTCAGCGTGAGTGAAAAAGACATAAAGCTGCAATTTGTAACAACTTCAAATTCAAAATATTTCAAGTCAGTTTTATTTGTATAGCCCAAAATCACAAATCACTTTGCTTTGCTTCAGGGGGCTCTACAGTCTGTACAGGATACAACACCCTCTGTTCTTCACAAAATGACCTTCTCTTCGGATAAGGAAAAACTCCCTGACCAAAAAAAAACTTTTAGCACGGAAAAAAGAAAAAATGGGAGAAAACGCAACAGAGGAGGGATCTCCCTTCCAGGATGGACAGACGTGCAATAGATGTTGTGTGTACAGAGTAACATAATGAAAATACAGCATAGGCAATCTACATGACAAAAAGTCATACATATAATTGTGTAAAAGGTAGAAGGTGGATCCAGGAGAATATCAATCTGCTTCCCGGGATCGTCAAACAGATAGAACCTCCTCTCCACAATAGAACCCGGAGAGAGGACCAGAATTTGGTTTTTAAATCACAGTTGCTTAGTAATGTAAATTATGTTACCCAGCGCCAAAAGCTTAGATTTAAGTCATTTGTCATAGAGGCTCAGTCTCCTGGAGGACAGAGGTCCAGGTCTGTCATGTGGAATGGAAATAATCTGTGGAGGAACAAAATTAAACATTTGGAAGAACTAACTTAATCAAACGCTTATTGTCTTTTGAATTTCATTCCCATGCATGCTGGTCAGAGTAATTGCAGTGACTGGCTCGTCTGCTGACAGCACGGAGCACATTATGATGCGGCCCACCTCTGCTCAGTAAAAATGAGCGTTGGGCAGTGGTTAATTATAACTCTGTCACGATGTGTTCAAATGTAATGTTGCAGAATTTTTGGTGGGAAGCTATTAAATACAGTTGTTTGAAGGAGATGTTTTCACCGTTTAACTTCCTAAAACTAACTGTAAACAGCTTGTAATACAATATATAACTAGAAAAGCACTCAGAGAGCGCAGACCTCCGCCAAGCACCATAGTTTCCCCCATATTGTAATTCACTCCAAAATAAAAATCCTACATTTTTTAAAAAGAATTTTATATCAGTGGCAAACAAGAACATATATACAAGACACAACATAAAACTCACAATACAGTAGGCCAAAATGTAAGAGTACCCCCATTTTTTATATAAATTGCTTTAAAATCCGCCATCTGGATCAGATCTGGATCAGCCTTTGGGATTTGATAGAAGTACACATTGTAAATCCCTGAGTCAAATTTCATGAGCTTTGGGCAACAATTTTGAATATTGAGAAACAATATTTTGGGTCCCATTTACCCCGATGTTAACGAAAATTTCAAAGTGATCCAGAATCCAGGATTTCTTTCGGATCACCCCCAAAATTGAACACAGACAAACAGACAGATAAACACTGGCAAAAACATAACCTCCTTGGTGGAGGTAATTAGAACTACTAATGCCAAGACTTTATTTAATCAGAACAAACCGTTCAATAAAAACACACTAATTTATTTCAGAATCATTCGAATTGTGCTTTTTATGCAAATTACCACTATAGATATCAAGTTAAAGAACAACAATTATACATTTTGATGGTTGGAATATAGTCTATGAATGATCACTATAAATTATCATGATCTGACTATTGATCAAAGTAATAGTAATTATCATTTTGGCCATAATCATGCAGCCTTACAGATGTGTGCTATATAACTGAAGCAACTCGGTTTCACACTTGTTGTCATGACTGTGGCTTTGTGTGTGTGTGTGTGTGTGTGTGTGTGTGTGTGTGTGTGTGTGTGTGTGTGTGTGTGTGTGTGTGTGTGTGTGTGTGTGTGTGTGTGTGTGTGTGTGCGCGCGCTATTGTGAGAGAAGCAGCAGTCTGGCGGTGCTCTCTTGGTCAACCAACCTGCATTCACATTCCTTCTATTCCTCCCCTCCGTCTGCTTGGTTACATGAGTGCAGAGGAGTTACACTGAAGCCGGCCATGCAGGTGGGAAGAAGGAAAATATAGATAAATATTGCAGTGCCACTACTGAGTCGTAGAGTTAATGGCACGTTGATGAGTATGTGCTGCAGAGGGAAAGGCAGTTCAGGAAATTCATATGCACAGAAGGAGGAGGACTGACATTTTTAGTGCAAGTGCAGCAGCAGACTGTGCTTTAATTCCTGGATTACTCATATCACATTTTAACCGTCATACAATACACACATTTAGGAATCTCAGAAATCATTCGTGCATTCATACTGAGCGCACTCGCCCTTTAGTTCTCATTCAGACGCAGTATATATTATGCAAAGATCACAGCACATCTCTCTCACATCAACAGTGATGGAAAATGTCATTATTGAGAACCCCGGTGTGAGCATAATAATATCTGAAGCTCACTCAGTGCAGCGTGCCCTTCCTTCGTTCACGTACAAGGCAGTATCACATAGCAGTCTCATTCATCATTCTGACCTTGTGTGAGATGCTCAACCCTGTTCCTTGCACACGAGCTTTATAATGTACATGTGCCTCACTTCAAAGAGCAGAGTTGAGTAAGAGGAGAGTGTTTTTCCAAATAATGCCCTCCAGTATGTCCCACCTTTCTCTCCCGTACTGCATACTGTGAACCTGTACTTTACCAGTACACCGTCTCATCCGCCAGCGACACCAGCACAAATTCCTGTACATTCATCGTGCCGCCGTGTGAACATACAGATTCTGATTTGGATCTCCCGTGTTACTCCCATGTTGGTTTTATTGCTGGCTTTGTTGACTCATGCAAGTGGGCCTGGCACTTGACATGGCCATGTGGAGGCCCCATGCTGCTGAGAGGCCCTGCATGCAGGAGCGCCGCTCTGTGATTGGAGGAGGCCAGGCTGGGATGAATGAGCACTGTACATAGAGCAGGAGGCATGAGGGACCGCACTGGTACGCCCCCCTCCCCACTCCCCCGTCATTTTCTATCCCTCTCGTTCTCTGCTATGCTCCCATTCTCCCTCTTGTGCACACACATTCAGTGGGACACGGGAGCCATGTTTGTCTCACCACAACCCCTCTTTTTTTCCACTCTACACTCATGCCATTTGTTGTTCCGCTGGCTTTGAGAAGAGAGTCACTGTATAATCGTGTCAACTTTGCGGTTCATTACTGCATGCAAAACATGGAAACTTTTCATATTGGATGTCGGACAGTAGGGCTATTGTGCATCTAAGTACAGAGTGACAGGTGCAAAGGCAGGTTGACAAATAATTACACAAGTTTGAGTACCATGTGGAGCTGAATCAATGTAGAGTCTTTTTTTATGAAAAAGAAAATGCTTAAAATTCACTTGCTCCAGCTTCTGAAATGTGAATTTTGGCTCAATATCTTTGTCTTCTACGATAGTAAATTAGACATTTGTTTGTTTTTGTTACTGGTGGGACAAAGGAAGCAGTTTGAATATGTGAAGCTGGGCTTAAACCTGCAGTAGGCAGACTGTTTTTGCATTTTGGGCAAAAAAATCTATAATAATCTTTCAGCATATTTTAATTCAAGTGTTCTGAGAGATAACTAGACTTCTGCACCTTCTCATAGCTCTCTTTTCAGGCTTTAAAAAAAATCTAGACTGTGGCGGGAAACTTCGGCCAATCGCAGGTCATTTCAGAGAGAGTGTTCCTATTGGCTGTCCATTCAACGGAGGCAGCTGTCATTCACTCTCAAACTCTGATCAAACGGTCAAACTAGGCTTCACTGATCAAATATGAATCAATATCCTGTTGCTGTAAAGACTGTCTCTCTCCTCAGATGTATTCAGAAACATCTTGTAGTGAACTGTTAAGCTGTAAAATGAGAAAGTTGTTGGTGGGCGGTGCTTGGTATTTCCTGAACTGATCTCAACATGGCTGTCGGGTCACAAACGTTCTCATTTTACAGCTAAACAGTAACTACAAGATGTGTCTGAAAACATTTGAGGCGAGAAATATGCATTACAGTAACCAAATATTGATTCATATTTAATCAGCGCTGCCTAGTTTGACCGTTTGATCGCACTTTGTGAGTGATTTACAGCTGCTCAGAAACGGCAGGATCTAGCTCGGCTCTGATTGATTGTTTTCCTCTGGTCTGTGAAATCTTGCAGATGCCATTAGGAGCACCAGAGGACACAGAGGAACATGATTTTTTCCAGATTACCTGTCTCATACACGACTGTCAGGATATAGTAACTGTTTTATAAAAATACCTTTTTTTAATCCTATTTGCTGCAGTTCTGCCTACTGCTTTGTTAAGGAAATGGTGATAAGGACATTTTCTGATATTTTATATGACTAGACATAGAACTAATTGATTAATCAAACAGAATAATTATCAGAGTCATGATCATTTACACATTAATGTAAATGATTTTCTTTTACATCTGGAAAGGTCAATAACATGCTTTTGGGAGGTAATTAGATGGTAATAGTTTAGATTTGTTTGTTTGTAAGTTAAAGATTTTCAATATGACACTTGATACGGAGGCCAGCGACAGAATAAGTTTATGAAGATGCTGTAGACTGTTTCTCACAGCCCTTAATGTGAATAAAGCAGTTCTATTAATATTGCAGCCCTGTCAGTGTGTGCAAACTCGGTGAACTCTCCAATGCACCAAGTCTGAGTAAAACCTTTGATTCATTGTATCAGCTTTCTGACAGCGAGAGTGAATGTGTGTTTGGGGTTAAGATGACGGGGTGTGAGAAGAACCCTGCTGTATCGTCATGGGAGGAAACACAGCTTGAACGGTTAACACCTGACACGGCAGCTGTTCAGATTGTCGAGTGACTCACAGCCTCGCTGTGGATTCAGCGAGCCCTCTATATGCAGCATTGCTTAACTAGTAAATAGAGTTTTATTTGCCATCAGAGCAATTTAAGACTCATAAAGAGGGTTGAGTGTGTGGCATGCTTCAGACTCTTGACGCGGCTTCACATTTTTCACAAGCAGAACCCAATGCCCAAGGTAATATTTTTAACATGGAAAGCCAGCCAGAGATGAAGCACACTTGATAGAAGCCTAAATATTTAGACAGTAGTGAGGCGTATCTGTCAAGGGAGCAGACATTTCCACCTGCATACCGAAACCGGAGAGCTTCAATCTCTCTGCAGAGTTTATCGCTAGCTGCCTCTCTGCTCAGATTATCCCAACTGTGGCTTGAAAATATCGATTTATTCACACACCGGATAGTTTTCGGGCCCCAAGCATGTGTAAGTGCCTGGGCAGTTTAATACCTTGTTGTTATCGATGTAAGGTGATTGACTCAGCAAACAAAGACTGTGCTGAAGCAACAGGCGAGCACTATTTGAGCTTGATTTGAGGTTTGGTTTGTGGCATCCAGACCTACCCACACACACACACACACACACACACACACACACACACACACAGACAGGAGTTATCCCGCTGTAAACAGCCCAGTGCTATCAATCAGACCATCTGTCCCTGTCCGCTCTTCTGTATTTAGGCTTCAGTGCATGGTTATGTCCTACAACACTGTTTTACCAAGACAAGTACTACCTACATGTATGGTACGATACATTGCTAACATTGCAATTGCTAACATTATTCAGAAATAACTTGTAGCAATTATCTGCTGATGCTGTGTCAATTTAGCAGGAGGTACAAGGCAATGTGGTTATCCCTGCTTTTGAGTGCTTTAGTGGTCCCTCCTCACAAAAGTGTCTGTAATCACATTTCGCTGCTCTCTGTCAATTGAGTCTCAAGGCAGCGCTAATCTTATCTGCACTGTTCAGTCCTGTATTTCATTCTTTTAATTCTCTGGGTGTCTTTCTTGGCCTCTTGTATCTTCTTTTTTCCATTTCTCATTTGTAACCTCTTTCACCTTACTCGCCACTTGGGGGGGGCAGTAGCTCAGTCTGTAGGGGGTTGGGTTGGGAACGGGGGGGTCACCGGTTCAAGTCCGGAAAAGGAGAGAAAATTGGGGGGGAATTGGTGGGGGGGGGGGTGGCAGTTTACCTCTGGGGGGCTGGGGGGGGGGCCGGGGAGAAAGGCAAAAAACCACAAAAGGGGGGGGGTGGTCTGGAGCAGCCCCATCACTCTGACATTCTCCTATGCATGTGTGTGTTTGTGTGCATGTACCATGTATAAGTTCCACAGAGTGTAAATTGAATTTCCCCACTGGGGGACTAAAAAAGGGAGATCTTCTTCTTCTCTTGTTAACACAACACTATATTAGCCTGCTCGTACCAGTTTGAAGCCAAGCTTGCAGTGTTTGGTTGGCACTTGGTCTGTTGGTTGTTCTGCCATTTTGGCTCAGACTTAAATATCTCAACATACTAGCTGACATATTTTTGATTTTGGTACATTTTTGGTACAGGTATCCAAGTTCCCCTTTGGATGAATTGTAATAACTTTGGTGTTCCCTTAATGGTGTTCAGTGCAAACAACTGCAACAGTGCTGACAGAGTTAATGTTTACCTGGGCGGCATCCTTTAGGTCCGAAAAGTGAAGCCAATGCAGAAGTGCCTTAAACTTGCATTCTTTCTAATATCCAACAGGGGGCAACTCCTCTGGCTGCAAAACAAAGTCTGACTGTATAGAAGTCTATGAGAAAATGAGCCTACTTTTCACTTGATTTATAACCTCAGTAAACATTGTAAACATGAGTTTATGGTCTCAATCACTAGTTTCAAATCTTCTTCAATACAGCATGATGTTCACTTGGTAAATTATGGTCCCATTTAGAGTCAAATGGACCATAACGTGAGGTATGATTAAGGTGCAGCTACCCTGTACTTGACAGATCGCTACCACGGCGTTGTCCGTGATTGCGTCTTACAGCTTTAACCCATTCTCAGTGTGTTTTCAGTTCATGAAAGTTAATTAAAGTGTGATGTTCATTTTGTGAATTATTTGTGAATAGATGTTCAAGTCTGGAAAATGGTAGCTAAACATTATACCTGCTGAACATTAGCATGTTAGCATTGTTATTGTGAGCATTCTAGCATGCCAATGCTAAAGCACGACTGTGCCCAAGTATAGCTTAAGGAAGCTAACATGATGAATATCAGGACAAGGGAATAACTGCAAAACAGATAACATACAGTATGTTATACTGGGGTATCAGCATTGGGTTAAAAGGACATTCAATTCATTACTGTAAATGAAGCACCAGTCTTTTAGCTGAGTCTCTTTTGTGCATATCTCTGGTTCCTGAAAAGCCCAAGGTATTGTGTAGCTTCAGTTTAGAGACTGTGGAAACCCGAGCTGTGGCCTCCGAGTCATGGGGTGTCCAGTCTCTGTTGACAGTGAGCTGGTCCGGGTGAAATATTCACTGTGTTGGGTCACTCTCCTCCTCCTGCTCCTCCTCATTCTCCTTCTGTTCTCCCAAACGTTTTGTGAATAGCTGATCCATTAACAGAAATGGACCAGCGGAACAGTGTTGATGGTATCGAGAGCACTGCCCTGCTAACGTCTTTATTTCCCCTGCCTTTTCTCTCTTCTTCTTTCTGAGCGACACACAGGAAAGGTCTGTTTCTTTGTATGTGTGTTGCTCTTTTTTTGTAATCCTTTGTGAATAGTACTACAAATCAGTATCAGTTTAATCTATCCATTTATCCACCTGATATATAACAGTAAACATGCAATTTAATCTCACAAAAGTTTGGAGAGCCTACCTTTGCTGTATTCTTTATCCAAATCACTGTAATGGGCACAACTGAAAAGCTATTACAAATCCAGATAAGATGACAAGATTGTTAGTGATCAACTAAAGGGAACTGTATGGGTTGTTTGTGGTATGTTTGCTTTTTATCAGCCATGACAGTGATGAGCAGCACCTCTATTAGGCACATACACATCACACGCTGTGTGTAGGGCACCAAATGCCGGAGGGGCCATAACGTTGCCGTTTGCCACTGAGGCGTCGCGGACCTAGCGGTAAAGACAGCTGAACATTGAAGCGATTTACCCTCTTTCCCTATAAGCTAGCATGACATGTTTGGTAACAACGGATTCATTGCAATCTTAAGATTCATATGATACCACTGTGTGTCCACTGTCTTAAAAACTGAAACCCAGAATAACTTACAAAGACAGTAATGTTAATGCCAATCATTTTTAGAGGGTAGGCCAAGTAAACCTGAGGAGGAACATATTTCCAATTCAAAGATCATGGTGATCAATGAGTCTATTTACAATATAACCTATCTTCTATTTTTCTCATTTAGATGCATAAATTATGTTAGAAAGTTAATGCAGTTTAATTTTTGGCTGATTCAAACAAGACAGTTTCATTTAAAAGATATATATCAGCTTACCTTGTTTGTTTTTTTTCAATGTATGAATGTTACTGCTGCATTTTGGTCAGGTTCATTTTTATTTTCAAAAAAAAAAAAAAATCAAAAAATGGATCTTGAAAAAAGGGGATGTATCATAATCAAGGTAAGCAGGTTAATATGGTGCTGGAGACACCGACTGTATCAGTAACTACCACAGAAGTGGTTGTCAGTGCATAGCCAGGTATTTATGTGCCTGTCTGTGGACATATTTTATCACTGTGATAGCGTCACAGCCGTGTAAGATGTAGTCATGAATTTTTACAGGTGTGTAGTTGAGATCAAAAGGGAGCCATAGTTTGAAGATGGGTGTGGTCCAAGCAAGGGCATCGGGAGTAGTTGGGAAGGAGCACTCTATGCCACTGGTCCGATTTGGCATCACGGCTGCTGCGACCTCATCACAAGAGGGTTTCTAGCTGTTTCTCTTTTCTCCTGTTGTCTGTCAGGCTCTATTTTATCCTCTCCCTTTTGTAAACCACTGTCCTCTCTGTACTTAGAGTAAGCTATGATCCTCTTGGCACACTGCCATCACAATCCATTCACCAGAGCGCAGTGAAACCGCACAGCCACTACTATATCCCAGAGTGCACCCTGTCCTTTCCAGCAGCTCCCATTTGTACAGTAAAATGGCAAAATGGCCACTTCACAGAGCCGCCCCTCTTTAACACATCGTCCTCACGAGACAGTGACAGTTACTCTGTGTGGGTGCGTGCATGCATGCGTCTGTGTGTGTTGCAACGAACGTGTGGGTACATGTCAACGCGTGAATATATGTGTGTAATATGTGTATGTGCCGCACATGGCCACAAATCTAGGGCATGTTGAGGTTTCTGGTGCAAATGTGTCTCAGTATCAAGTGTTTTATTCCCAGATGAAATAGCCACCACTTGAAATATGTGATATGCTCATCATGCCTATTTCTTTTTTTTTTTTTTTAAAGGATAGCAGGTCGTGCTAGGCTTGTAACTGGACTTTGCTGTCGCAGGAACTTTTTTAGGCTGGACACCTGTTTTATTTCATCTAATTATATAATAAGGTTAAGCTGTCTAAACCTGAAAGAAAATGAGTGTTTTTCTGCTTTTTTTCTAATTTGCATGTTCCTCATCACACTTCTGCTCCAGTTTTGTGAGGCGTAATGGCTTCCATATCCAACACAGAATGATCCCCACCTCTCGCCAAGTGAAACCATTGGCAGTGAGCTGGGAAATGGCTGCTAACGTTTTAATGACTTAATGAGACCTAATTAGTTGAAATGGGAGTGAAGAAGAGAAGAGCCGGGGAGGTGATCTGTGTTAGTGTGTGTTTGCACGCCTGTACGCCGTGTTTCTGTTCCGACAAGATTGTGTGTGTGTTTTAGTGTTCTTTACATGTGTGTCTCTGTTTCTCTATTTGTGTGTTTTATTTGGTATGTGTGAGTGTGTATGCATGTTTATGTTGTCTCCATAGCAGGTGTGTGTGTGTGTGTGTGTGTGTGTGTGTGTGTGTGTGTGTGTGTGTGTGTGTGTGTGTGTGTGTGTGTGTGTGTGTGTGTGTGTGTGTGTGTGCGTGCGTGTGTGTGCGTGTGTGTGTGTGTGCGTGCATGTGCGTGCGCATGCCAGAGCACCATGCAGCCTTTCTCAGCATTACCCAGCCTCTTCATCAGGAAGTGATGGTGGGGGGTCAGGCCTCATTTAATCAAAGAAAAAAATTCCATCTCCCATTAACTTAATTAATCCAACGCTGGAGAAGGAGAAGCTGAAAGAAACCTGCGTGTGTGTATGTGTGTGTGTGTGAGCAAATAGCCTTTCTAAGTCGGATTCATGACGAGGTTCGTCAAATGAACTGTAGAAGGGAACTTTAAATGATATTACTTGCACAGGTACAGTAATGACTTAATGAAATATCAATCATTTAAAGTGACAACCTTAATTTATAATATTTGTGACGCAGGTTGTTGGCAGAAGTAAACAATCCACTATTAGGCTTGCTGTGGTGGTACCCCACTTCTAAAACCATGTGCTGTAATGTATGCAGAGGATTTCACTTGTTTGCCAAGCAACCTGTTGATTCAGTAGAACCTTTTGCATGTTGAAAATACAGTCATCAAATTAAGTATTCATTAAATGAAGACAAAGGTTTTAAGGTAAACTTAATTCTTTGACACACGTGGACCATTGTTGCTGATGCAAACCATTCTCCGCATACATCCATAGTGCAAACAATGGAGGTGGTAATGTGACACCACTGTTTGTAAAAGATTAAATGAAAAGATTTTTTTTTTCTAGAGCTGTCAAAGTTAATGCATATTTGTTTTAACGTCACTAATATCTTTTGCATTTTGCAATTTTTAGGTTGTAGTGGACTTTTACATTGAAGATACTGGTATCGTATGAAACTAGAAATCCATGACCACGTCATACTAGCTTGTAATGCTCCAAACTCGCACTGAATCTTGGTGAAGAAAAACTGTCATGGCCATTTTCAAAGGGGTCCCTTGACCTCTGACCAATGAAAATGGTTTCTAAGGTACATCTTTAACAGATACAAAACAAATGTATGATTCATTTGCGATTAACTGTGACAATCATGCAATTAATCACAATCAAATATTTTAATTGAAATAATGGACAGCTCTATTTTTAACAAATGGTTGGATGTCTTCTGGGCTGCTCCACCAACAAACTGAGACTTTGGAAATAGTTAATCATGTGTTCATTAAATGATGCATTTCTTTTGACTACACTGTAATAAATCATATATTCATAAGCCAGGAAGTAATTCCTGGTGGGTTTAATTGCTGCACTGCACTTTTACATCCACACTGTGGATGTGGGACAGAAGTGATAGCTAAATGTTATTTTCCCAAAGGTTATGTGTCAAAGCTAATTTGAAACAAGTGAAGGTTGAGAGTAAAAAAGCTCCACATTCACACAGACTGCTTTAATTTGACATCGGGTGACTGTCGACAACCCAAACATCTCTGTTTTTGTTGTCAGTGTGAATGTGTTTTAGTTGATTTCTGACACCGCAGTGATTGCGGCTGCACTTGAGAGCACAACACATAAATCAACCGGAAGGTTTGTCTGTAGTAGTGGTCAGACAATAAGAATGTAACGATTTATATTATATATATTTTATATCCATCCATCCATCTTCAACCTCTTTTCCTGTTAGGGGTCGTGGGGGTGCAGCCGATATATTGCAGTGTTTTATCCCAGTTTCTACTTACTGTACTGTGCGAATAAAAATCTGAGATCGAATCTAAGAATCCGATAATGAATAATGTGTGTACTGAAAGTAGAGCTATGCAGAGCTACTGTGTGTTGACCCTTACTTTTCATGGTTTTACCTTTTTTGTCTAATGCTATCCAGCCTGTTCATGAAAGACAATTAGCTGGCTGCTGTCGTTTCAGTCAAGGTTTGAAGTTTTTCAGCTCTTTTTATCTTCCATCGCCAGTTCCCTCTTGATCTTTCTCTTTTCCTTTTTTCAAGAATCCTCTTTTCTCTTAAGATGGTTTCTATTTGTTTTACCCTTCTACCCATCCTGTTCTTCAAAGAACTGAGTGTTGAAAAGTAGAATGCAGAAACACAAATAATATCAGCTCTGTAGGTGAGATACAGTAATATAAAGATAAACCACTGCAGGCACTGTGTTATGAATGCATTCATTTTAATTCTAAATCATTTGCAACTTACTTTCAAATTTGTTTTGTATTCAAAAAACATGATAGTTTGAAAGTTTTAGGATGGTAAAATTGCTGTAGTTAAAAAACAACACCTCCTGTGAGTGCAGTTTTTATAGCACTTTGCTGCTCATCTCACACCAGCTCATCAGCCTTTCACTCCAGGAGTTCGCCTGTCTCTCACACACTTTAATGTCCTGCTGCTGACATACACATTCCTTCATGCTTCTGCAGCCCTCTCATTTTCAGAGCTTCTCCTCCTCATCTTCCTCTTGGTCTGGCCTCCTCTCTGTCCCCAACACACCTTGCCTCTGGAATACATTACCCCCATCTATCTGTGCTGCCAGCACTATTGATTCTGTCGCAGTTATGCTTTAAAATGACAAATTTCTATATGCAGAAATTGATAAACTAAACTAAAATAGCCAAAAATGACAAATTCCACACGTGTGAATAATTGGGTCGATGAAGAAGAAAAGTGCAATATTAGATTTATAGTTTAGCTCTCATAGTGTTCACAGAGCAATAAAATGGTTCCCGTTACTCTAATCGACAACGGTCTGTCCAATCCTAGCATGTTGTTTGACATTGTGAGCCATGATCCTACCTCAGGCCAGATATTAGATGCTCCTGAGAAATGCGAAGAATATCAGAGATCTCAAATATAAGAGATCTGATTTCACCCCCAGGTTCTTCAGTTACAGTTGAGAGGCCCTGTGCTGTTTTACTCTGCTCATTTATTACAATTTCTCCTGCTACAATAATTGTTATGGTAACTAAATTTAAGCCCTCAGCCTGTCCTTTAGATATTCTTCCTGTAAAATTTGATTTTAACAGTGACACCAAAGCTGCTCTTTGTCAACAGGTTTTGTTAGTGAAATATTTAAAATAGCTTTTTTATCAGCCATCTCTAAAAAGTCTCTTCACTCGTCTGATATTAGCAATTTTAGACCTATTTTTAAGCTTCTATTTTTAACTTAGGTTTTCGAAAAGGTTGCAGCAGATCGTTGTAGCAGATGAGCTGCTAGTTTTTATTCATAGCTTTCCAATTTGGCTTTGGAAAAGAATTAATACTGATACTGAAACTGCTGTTTTTGGGGTCTTAGGGGGCGGCTGTGGATCGGTGGTTTGATCCCTGTGTCTGCATGTCGAAGTGTCCTCGGACACCACAGACTGCTCCCGAAGGCTGTGTCATCAGTGTGTGAATGAGTATTTAGATTACATCCTGATAGGGAGGTTGGCACCTTGTTTGACAGCGTCTTCTATCTGCCATCAGTGTACAAATGTGTGTGTGAATGGATGGATGTTGACATGTAGTGTGTAGCACTCTGAGTGGTCGGAAGACTAGAAAGGTGCTATATAAATGCAAGTCCATTTACCAAATGACTTATTGCTGTCCGTTGATTCTGGCCGTAAATCCATTCTTGTTCTCCTGGATCTAAACTCAACATTTGATACCATTAACCATGACATCCTCTTGGACGGTCTTGAAACCTGGGTTTGCATCAGTGTTACTGCTCTTTAGTGGTTAAGGTCCTACCTAAACCACAGCTGTTTCTGTGTTAGTGTTGGTTCTGTTTCTGTGAAATGCCCCAAGAGTCATTGCTACAGAGTTCAGTTCTCTTTTTCCATTTACATGCTTCCCCTTGGCTTTCTTATACGTTGATATATTATCAGTTTCCATTTTTACACAGATGACAGTCCTATTTATCTAGGCTGTGACCCTTCAAACAACTATCAGAACCTGCTAAACTGCCTTCACGACATCCTCAAGTGGATGTCACAAGAAATCGTTGTGTCATTTTTGATTAAAACCTCAGCTTAGACCAACATGGTAAATCAATGGTTAAATCCTGCTTTGGAAAAATTTCTAGGATTAGACAGTTTATTTCTCCCAAAAGTCTGAAATGTGAATGTGGGGGCGGCAGTAGCTCAGTCTGTAGGGAGTTGGCTTGGGAACTGGAGGGTCACCGGTTCAAGTCCCGACATGGACCAAGAACTGAGTGTGAACTGGTAGCTGGAGAGGTGCCAGTTTACCTCTTGGGCACTGCCGAGGTGCCCCTGAGCAAGGCACCAAACCCCCCAACTGCTCGGGGCGCTTGTCAGGAGCAGCCCCATCACTCTGACACCTCTCCGTTGTTGCATGTTTGTGCATGTGTGTGTTCGGGTCTGCATGTACCGTGTATAAGTTAACAACAGAGTGAAAAATTGAATTTCCCCTCGTGGGACTAATAAAGGACTATCTTCTTCTTCTTCTTCTTCTTCTTCTTCTTCTTCTTCTTCTTCTCCTTCTTCTTCTTCTTCTTCTTAAAACCAGTATCCACACCTTAACTAGTCCATTAGTCTAATGTAATTGCCCGCTCTCTGGCATCAGTAAAGCACCCTCTGCCACCTCCAGCTCATCCTGCTGCCAGGATTTTGACTCGGGCTAGGAAACATATCACATCACATTTCACAGATCCTGGGTTCCTTACACTGGCTACCTGTTGCTTTTAGAATAAATTTCAAGATATTACTGATTACTTACAAAGCCCTAAGAGGCCTCACCTCAACTTATTTATTTCTTTTGGTTCCAAGGTCCAGATTCATACATAAAGGTGACAGGGCCTTTGCACTCAGGACTCAGGGCTGCAGTCTCCTGTCTTTTTAGTCACTTTTGAAACCCCACTTTTAAAATTGCTTTTTGGTGATTTCATTCATGTTTTATGACATCTTGGTTTGTATTTCCGTCTGTGTTTTATTATGTGTTTAGTTTTATTCTGTTGGTGTTTTAGATGTGTTCTGTTTTTATTGTCAAGCACTTTGTAACTGCTGTGAAAGGTGCTATATTAACAAACTGTATTATAATAATTAGGATTGTGCAAAAAATATACTGACAAATGCAGTGGAAAGTTAATATTTTAACAAACTTTTCTGTCTTTGTCTCCCACAGAAAAGCCTGTTTCCGTGGAGCTGAGCTGTGGGGCTGGGCCCAGCCATGTAGTGTTGGAGCCAGGTTTGCCCCTCTTGCTGGACTGCAACCTTGGGGCCAGCGATACACCTTTCAATGTCACCTGGCTTCAAGATGGCAAGCCTCTGCCTCTGGAGGGGGCTGACTTCCTGCAGTATTTGGCTAACGGATCCCTCCTCCTGCTGCCGACCTCTAAGGATGGCCGGTCCCCCCAGGGCGTGGAGGGGGGCTACAGCTGTGTGAGTGCCAGCGCCCTTGGAGCCCTGACCAGCCGGACTGTCAATGTTCTCCTAGCAAGTAGGTACCCAGCATGCACATTTACCTGCAAGTCCTGCAAGGCTCTCACATGCTCATGCATAGGTAGGATTACCTGGATTAACTGGAAGCACAAAATTTAGTAATATGAGAGGTTTATTCTGTCTTTCTGTAGTAAGTAAGTAAAAATTTATTGGTTCCAGTTTCTCAGATTTGGATATTTGCTGCTTTTTAAGATAAGATAACATGAACCTTTATTAATTCCCGGAGGGAAATTCTAGTAGGAGTAGTGTACACCGTTTTCAGCTGCACTGCAATACCGAGTCGATGCATGGAGTGAAAGGAGCAAGTCCCCTTTTCAGCTCCTGATGCTAAAAATCCATTTAATATGGTGTCCCCTTATAGAAGACATATCAGATATTAAACTGATAAGAAGAAATACTACACTTGATCATAGCCAAAAGGCCAAGAAGCGTCTATTATGACAGTAAATTGCGCATCTCAGGTCACCTTGGCCTCTGGGAGATTGTGAGGGACATGTTTAGCTTATTTATTGAAAGTAATCCTAAGGTGGGAGCTACAAAAGTAATCTTTATGAGGTTAGATTGTTGCACAAAATAATGACAAGGGATAAGAGAGGAGGTAGCAAATATTTTGAAGGGACTCAAACCTAAAAAAAATGTGATTATAGCGCACATGAATTCTGTATACTACATATGGCAGCACAATATTTCAAACATTAATCGTGATCACGATTTTGGCTTCCCACAATTAAATGAACATTATCGACTGCAGAAAAGCTCTGCTGCATAAATCAAACGCTTCCTAAACTAACAGCTAGAGATGCGCTGTCAGCCAGCAGCCGACGGACAGCGGTCATATGCAGCCTCCATATGATGGTTTTACATCAGCACACAGCGGCACAGTCAGTAACCACACACACACACACACACACACACACACACACACACACACACACACACACACACACACACACACACACACACACACACACTCTCCATGTTGTAGGTCTGGAAGTTCTTCAGCATCGTAAAGCTGCAATTTGTAACCACTTCAAGTCCAAAATAAGCCTTGAAGGAACAACCTTAAAATATTTGGAACAACTAACTAATCAGACTCCGATTATATTGTAATGAATTCCTATGATGCTGCTCAGAGTAATCACAGTGACCGGCTCGTCTGCCGACAACACGGAAGAAGAGCTGGAGGTGCGTTCGAGCTCTGCTCAGCGAGATGATTGTTGGACAATGGTAAATTATAATGCTGTCATGATGCGTTCAAATGTGATCTTGTAAAATGCAGTTTTTGATGAGAAACTTGAATAAAAACTGTTTTTTAAAGGAGACGTTTTCACAACAATGTAAAGTAGATATTATACAAGAAATATGACCTCTTTAATTAACATTTGCACAAAGCAGCTTATAATGTATAATTGGAACTACTAATGCCAAGAATTTTTTAATCAAAGTTAATCATAGTCAAATAAAAATACATTTATTTATTAATCATTTGAATGGAGTGTTTTTATACAAATAACCAATAACAAAGTAAAAGGATAATATATTTTAGTATTTGTATTTTAGTTTTTGATGGTTGGAATGTAGCACAGCAGTGCGCTGTTTATTTAAATGTGAAATTGCAAAGATACGTTCTATGTTGTAGTTTTCTCTAAAATCTATGACGAATTGTGATAATAATCGTGATCTCAATATTGATCAAAATAATCCTGATTAGTACTTTGGCCATAATCGTGCAACCCTAATATTACAGCAGCTTTACTATCATTACATGTGTTGTTGTGTGTCTGTATATGTATGTTTGACTGAATGTGGCCAGTCAAAATGCTTGAAAATGCAGGAGGAGGTAGATTGCAGCGTCACTGAAGTCATGGAAGAATATTGGTTTGGTATATTCATCCATTTAAAGCATTCAGTCGGGTATGCATGCACACACAGCTATTTGACTTGTCAGATTTGTCAAGGGAATTTCCTTGCATGGATGGAGATGAACTTGGTTCTCCTCTGCCTCAGATAGACGGCTTATCCTCTGGTGGAGCGCTAACAAGTGTCCTGGGAACAGGTACACTTTTAAACAACGGTCCGTTAAAAGGCAGTGAGTGAAGGAGGGAGAGTGGGTGGAAATGAAAGAAATGACCAGAAAGATGCGAGTGTTAGGGAGGAGAGGACGGGCTGTAGATATTTAATCGCCCCTCTAAGGAGGCCTCTTTTCACTCCCACTCCTAAGTGGTAGTCTTTATTTAGTCATTAGCTTTGTGTAAAATGAGACAGTATCCTTTGTGGATGCCCCTGCTTTTGTCAGCTGTCACATGCCTATTTATGAGGATCTCTTGTTTGAGACAATAAGGAGTAAAGGAGTGCTGGGGGGGTGGGGGTTTGGGATGAATGGTGAGAAGGCGGAAAAGGCTGGTAGAGAGTTTGCGGTGATGGTGAAAGGAAAGGCTTGAGAGACTATTAAGGATGACCTTCAGTTTGAATGTGTGCATACGAGCATTTGTATGTGCACGGCTTTTGAATGAAATCAGTGGTTAGGGGCTCTGAGTGAAGATAGATGTGGCCAGTACGCAGGAGGTCGAAGCCGAACGGCCTCAACGTTGACATTGAGCGGACATTCTCATTTCCTACTGCGTCTTCGCCAGCGGAAACAAGACTAAAGAGAGAACGTGGCAGAGATCACATCTGTGAAAACACATTACGAAACCCACCTGCTCCAGTTTCCCTGTCGCAGTATATGATGCATGTGGCCTCGTCTAACAGCAAGTGAATGTGTTGGAAAGGGAGAGACACAGTGGAAGAGGCCGGCTCCCTCTCTAGATACACAGCGGTTCAGCCTCTAAGTCACTCACCAGAGGCAGCATACAGTCTGCACATTACATTTCCCAAACACATCCACGGGTAGATGATGACGCAGGGAAAAAAAAGCCACTCTCAATGTTAATTAGACCAATTAACCTTTCTTATTATGAGACTGCTGAGGTGAATGTCAATATTTCATAATTCTTACCAGCTTTTGCAAGCAATTACAGTCAAGTAGCTGATGTCATGATCATAAAAAAATGGACTCTCTGCTCCATACAAACAAGTTGTGTGTGCTTGACACGTTTATGTTTTTAACAGTCATTTATAAAAGACGTTGTAGAAAAGTGCATTTTTTTTTTTATTTTAAGCTTCAGAGATGGATATTCTGCACACATCGTTGGAGTTTTCATCACAGTGTACCTACACCTTTTTAATGTCAACTCACATTAGAGTCACATGTTTTAGGTAAATTGTAATTGTGAGGCAGCCTAATATCAATGCACACAATCTTCTTCAGACTCAAAATATAAAACGTAGGCTGTCAAAGTTAAACGCCAGAATAACGTGTTTGTTTTAATGCCAATAGATTCTGCAATGCATTAAAGCAACCTATGATTTTTAGGCTGTAGTGGACTCAGTTTTAAAGCTAGAGTGAAGATACTGATATCAT
Source organism: Pterois miles (assembly GCA_947000775.1). Classification (NCBI taxonomy): domain Eukaryota; kingdom Metazoa; phylum Chordata; class Actinopteri; order Perciformes; family Scorpaenidae; genus Pterois; species Pterois miles. The sequence goes on from CAMQGK010000318.1 coordinate 5,169,198, forward strand.
ATTAAACTAGAAAATATAAGAAATCCATTGGTACCAATGTCATACTAGCTGGTTGAGAAGGAGGATAAATAATGCTCCAAACTTCTGCTAAATTTTGGGGAGGAAAAAAATGACAGTGCCATTTTCAAAGGGGTCCCTTGACCTGAAAATTGGTTCTGTGGGTTCCAACGAGTCTCCCTTTACAGACATTGACACTGACACACTGACAGCTGTTGTTGCCTGTTGGGCTGCAGTTTGCCATGTTATGATTCATTTTAAATGCAGTGCATGTGAGAGTTTCTGGACAATATTTGTGATTGTTTTGACTTGTTAATTGATTTCCAGTAATAAATATATATACATACATTTGCATAAAGCAAGCATGTGTCCACTCCCATGTTGATAAGAGTTTTAAATACTTGATAAATCTTCTTTTATGGTACATTTTGAACACATAAAAACAGGTGTGCAATTAATTTTTGATTAATCGGGATTATCTATGGACAATCATGCGATTAACTGTGATTGAATATTTGAATCAATTGACTGCCCTAGTAAAACTCGATGCAACCCATGCCTTTGAAAAGATGAAAAGCAGACGAGGAGAATCACTATTCAAAAGGAGAGGAGATCATTTGTACATCTAACACACCATGAAAATTTCCAGGCTGAAACATTTAAGTACCACAAAATTACTGTAAATGGCTTCCTTTGTTAATGTTTCTTTACATGAATGCCCAGACTGACAGATTTGAGCACCTTTGTAATGCTAAAAAGTGTACTGCTGTGAACTGTAAATAGGAAATAAAAATGTCATACTGCACATATTTTCCATTTGCTATTAAAAATATCTGTTGAGGCGGGGGAAGGTTATGCTTGATGGGTTTTCACACTGTTAGTCAGTCTGAAAGCTGGCTAGCAGAGAGGTCACGGGTGGAATTATCTGCTTGCACAAGGGGAGGGGAAAAACGCTGCAATCTGATAGCTGTGGGGCCAAAGAGTGGGGCATAGATAGAGGGATGGACAAAGACAGAGAAAGAGTGCGGGGTAAAGTCAAGGGCAGGAGAGAGAGAGAGAGAAGCAATGTAAAAAGACAAATGAGAGGGAGCAAAGAAAGACAAGATGGGGACTTTTTATGTAGTGCATTGGAGAGTTACACACTTTTCATAGAGCAGTGCCCAAGGAGCTGCCTGATTTTTTTTTTTTTTTTTAACATGGAAAGACCTTGTTGCTAGGAAACAATTGGACGTGTTTTTTGACCCTGTGGCTTGATATGTCACCTTTTGTTTGCAGTGTTACTCTGAAAATCGGCATGGTGCCGGGCGGCTCTGTTATGGAATTTCATTGTGGGGTGCACTCACAGAGTCCTGGGAAAAGACTAATATGATTATGCTTTGACAGAGTGGAAGCCCAGCCAGTCACCATTGTTCCATCACAGCATGAGCACAGTGTCTTTTTCTTTGCATTAAAGTGTGCTCATGTGCACTCTCGCTGATCAGCTGTTGTTCACCGCTCATGTACAGACCCCCACCCCCCCTTCCCCCAAGGCCCCTTTGTCCCACACTCATACACATAGATGCACACAGTGATCCAGTGATGTAATCACAAACAGTCCATGTACAGGCATCAAGGCACACAAATACTGAAGTACAAGTAGCTCAGCACACATGCACCCAAGTTCAGGCACATGCACAATCTCATACACATCAGAGTCTGGCACCCTGTCAGGCACTTCTCTGGCAGTGTTACAGGTGGTGTGATAACATGAGAACATCATATTGTGTAATGGCTAGAAGTTAAACAGCTCGCTGAGCAACAATCATTGCAAGTGTTTCTGAAATGAATCAAATGCTTTCTGCTAATATGGCCAGCCTCTGTGTACTCATTGAGAAACTTTGTTCCCTTGGCGCAGTAGAAAACACAGATGGCCAGTTTGTTGCCATGACTGAACAGTTGGTGTGACTGGGGTGAGGGTAATCTCAGATAGTCTGCCCTGAGTCTCCTTGAGTTTACAGTGGTTTGGAGGAGAGTTTGTCCAAAACATTGTTATAGCTTGAAATCTTGCGGCAGCCATGTGATTGGCTGTAAATTTGAAAACACCCATAAACAGCAACAAGTTTGGGAGCTAATGTCAGGCTCTGCACTTAGTCCTCCCATCCATAGTTTGGTTTGTTTAAAGTCAGATGGCTTCCTGCTGTCTCCACTCTTTTGCAGCTTTATAGCCATGCAAGTGGTGGCTCCATGGATGGATGGATGATGTGCCTTATCTGGATGGCAATGTTGGTCGGATGGTCAGTCCACCACTGACATATCTGGACAACTACTGGCCAGATTGCCATGACTTTTGTACAGAAAGCTATGGTCCTTAGACAATGATCGACTTTGGTGATTCCATAACTTTACCTTTAGTAACACAAGTGGGTTTACATTTTTGTTTTTTAGTGAAATATCTAGACATGTGCTTTAGTGATTATCACAAAATTTGTTATGACCATGGTGCCCAGCGGATGAATCGTACTGACACTGGTGGTTCTCTGACATTTCATCTAGCGCCACCAGCAGGTAAATGTTCTAATAAATCTACCAAATGGATTTGCACAAAACTGTGCAAGACATTCATGATTCCCGGATGATCTATCCTAATGTCTCTCATGACCCCCTGACATTTCTTCTTGCATGCCCACGTGGTTGAACATTTGTGGTTTTGAGTTCAGCAACTATTGGATGTATTGCTTTGACCTTTGGTACCAACATTATTCCCCCCTCAGGATGAACTGTAATATCCTTTAACCTTTCAACTTGGCGCCATTGTCAGGTCAAATTTTCACTGTGTCCAGTGTTACAGTTTGTGACATTCCCCTCAGCCTCAGCTGTACTTTTTGTTGTGCTAATTAATAAATATTAGCATGCTAACGTGCTAGAATAGGATTGTGAATATGGTAAACATTATACTTGCTAAACATCTGCATGTTATTGTCAGTGGATGCCTCTTATGATACAGACATTAGTATTTAGCACATAACACTACTGCTGCACTCTGTGTTCACACCAAATGTGAATCAAACTTTCTGGCAGTTTGATTACATACATAGTCAATGCAAAGATGTGAGTAGACACAAATGTGTGCAAGTTGAAATATTTTTAGCGAGAATGTGCATGACGCTGTGTCGCGAAAACCTATCAGCATTGAGATCCTCCTCCTGTCGTCACTGACGTCCTGATATTGAATCAGAAGTGAAGGAAGTACATATTGTAACTGTCTGTGGGCAACCAGATCTATATTTGTGCAGAGACCAGACAGAACTCTGTGTATATATGTATCTATATAAACTATAGACTGTCTATGATACAAACAATAACCTCTCTACCGTATTTATACCTAGTTGGCGTTATTTTGAATGTTGGAGCAGCTACAATGTTAGCGTAGCCTAGCACTGATCCATTCAAACCCCATTCAGAAAACAAGCATTTTAAAAGTTGTTTGCTTGCTGTCTTGCGGACAGACCTGATAAAGCTTCAATTCAGACTTTTTCAGATCTGCGTCATTGTAAATTTCTCCACTGTGGGACTAATAAAGGAATATCTTATCTTATCTTATCTTATTATGTAGTTATTTTGGCATACTTTTATCCATATGTTGCAATTAAATCACAATTCTGATTATTAATCATCATTATTTTGGGTTCATACCGTTGTACTAAACCAGCCGACCTGTGGCTTGCTAGACACAGTGTATACAATTGGTAATTAGTAGTAATAAAGTAACAGAGCGGCTCCGGATGATATTATGATATGATATGATATTATAATCCAAACGTGACGGTGTTTTCTAACGTGTCTTCGACTTGCTCAAAATGTGTAAATCAGCAACAGCAGTTATTTCAGCCATAGTTGATGAAACGTTGTTGGTATCTACATGGAGATAAGCCCCTCTCCTACAAGTGATCCCACCTTCAAACTCATGCAAGGCAAAAATTTGCTTTGTGTTTGTTGTGAACACAGCATTGAGGCACGGTCACACAACATTCAGCTCCCATTCACTTCCGTACTGTGCGAGCGAAGGTGCAAAAAAAAAAAAAACATTTGCTCGCAGTGGCTTAATTCGCATCTTGTCTGTATCTGTGCCTGGCGCTGAAAAGTTGAGCGTATGTTACTTTTTATGCGCATTTTTAAAAAAAACATGAAAATCAAGACGCGCAGCACAAGAGAGAAGTGCACGGCAGGACCTCCGCACTGGCGACACGTCGATGTGATCAGCCGTTTGGACTCTTAGCTTTGTGGGAACATTTCTTTCTTTTGGTCCAAACCAGAGTAAAACAAACTGAAGAGCATCCAGAACTGCCATGTTACCCTTAAGTAAGATCGAATGTATTGTAAAATGTTAACGTAAAGAAGGTGTGCAATTTGTTCAACATCTAATCCATCATGTAATACAACAGTATCTCTGCTACAAGCAGCCCTTTGAAATGCATGAATCAGCTTTGTTCTTCCTGCAGGGTAGATTTCTGGATATGGATAATCTTTACATGTTTTCATGCAGTGCAGATCTGGTCTGAATCAGTTCTGCGATTAGCCTCACATTTAGGAAATGCATTCCAGACCTGGACAAAGAAACCAGAAAGAGTGACTGATTAAAATCCTTATTGTGGTGCTTTTATTTATTCAGACACCTCACCTTGTCTTGGTACATTTTACTGAACACAAAATGTTTGTGATATAGTGATTTACAGTCTGTTACAGCATGTTGCTATAGCTGGTTTTCTGCCATTAATACATACAGTCTATGCTGTATTTTCTAGCCTAGTTGTATCAGTTGGGTTCTGGAGTCTCCTTCTGATGCCGTCCTGCTTTCTTCCTGCCTTTGGTTTCCTTCTCTGTCTTCTTTCTCTGCTCTCTCCTTTGATCCACCCCCACTCTCTCTTCCTCAGTCAAAGCTACAGGCGAAGTGGCTGGGACAGCCAACCTGTTTTGTTCTCTTCTCCAACAGTCTGTTGGGGTCAGAGGTCAGAGGCCCTCAGACACTGTTCACTGCTGCCCCCTGGTGATCAGCATTATCTCCAGGAGGAAGTTTTCCTGTTTGTGAATGCATTGAAGCTGTGAGCCCTGCCAAGACCCAACCTGGACAGAGAAATACTCAAGCCAAGCCTGATTAAATCCCCAAATTTCTCCTAATCAGGACATTCACTGGTATTTACATAGTGAACAAGTCTTTAATTAAATTACAAAATTGAAAACGGTACCTTTTTAAAGGTGCTTTCACAAGTCCACATTTAGTCTAATAATCAAACTCTGGTATGGTTCGTTTGGGCGGTTTTAATCATACACTGGTGCCAAAACAACAATTTGAGACCACTTATGAGAGTTGGTCTCGGACCGTTTCCAAGTGAACCAAAAGGCAGGCTGCCTGTGTGGGCGTTTGTTGAGATGACAGGTTAACATGAGTGGGAGAGGACCAACTTGAAGAGAAGTCCAATGTTTGCTTGACATCTCGGCCACAGATAACATACAGAATATGCTAAATAAAGTCCACAAAAATGTTGTTGTGATGTTGTGATGTTTATGAAGTCATAAATCGGAGGAGAAGGAATCCGTGCGCAGTCGATCAGCGCCGAGTGAAAGTGAAAAAACTTCAACAGCATCGAAGTCTGCAGTTCTCTGCATAGAAGCGGCAGATCATGAGATGAAAAAGATAAATTCGCTCCTACGTACACGCCCCTCAGCAACTTAATGTTTTTTATTTAGTCTGCTTTGATTTATGCAATGGGAAACCGAACCATGCCAGGACACACACATGTCACGTCATTAGAAAAGGTCATTTGCACAAACTAGGTTAGATATGGGCCATTTTTTGTGTCTATCCTCGGGGAATCACCAAGTCTGCTTTGACTGATACCCCCCCTGACCTCTATCACCTCTATACCCCCAGGTCTGTCCAAGTTCCATCAGGAGCCATCACCCCAAACGGTGCCCACTGGGGGAGCCGCTCGCTTCGAGTGCCAGATTGAGGGAGTACCCACACCTGTCATTACCTGGGAAAAGGACACAGTGGCCGTCCCTGAGGAGACAAGGTGAAATTTTTTATGTGTTATTGCTGACCTGTATCTTCTTCTGATTCTGTCATCTCCTGTCTTTCCATTTTCTTACAATGAAATGTGATTACTCAGGTTTATTTCAGGATTTGAGTGCATATTCTTTTTATTATTCTTTCTAACCTGCTACTTTTCATCATAACCTCAAATATATTTATTATATATGTTATTTATATTTACAGACAGCAATAACAATGCAAAGCACAGACATTATATTTTTTTTCTGCTGTCCACAGCTCATTAGAAGATATAGAAATGTCATACATTTCGGGAGAGTGAGAAATGTGCATCCAGAAACAGTGTGAATTAAATCTTAAGGAAAAAAAAAAACAAGCAAAAACTACATTGTCATTCATTGAACACCTCCACAAAATCTGGCTGTAAGGGCTTCACATATTTGACCCACTTGGTCTAAAGTTTAAAGTTTACTACATTTTTCTTGAGTTGGAGAGAGAAGGTAATCCACTCCACGACATACTGTAAATCATTATTATATCTATCCACTGATACTGTGTAGGGGCTCAGGAAGCAACTAGCATCTTGTGAGCACTTTTCTTCAAGCAGATGTCAGGATGCCAACCATATTTGTCAGCATGTCTTGCCTGAAAATCAGAATCTCCTAAAAATTTAAATGGAGAACTCCAAAGGCATTTTTGAGTCAAAGATACTTTGCTTTGCTTTTTGAAAGTCCTTGGGCAGTTCATAACCTCAAGTAATTTAAATGATTGACATGCTAAGTCATATGAGACATGACTTTCTAGTTTAATTACTTCCTGTAAAGGCAAACTAAACAACAGTGTAGTCAAGTGTCTTATCTGGGAAACACACACAGGCGGTGTGATTTTTATGTCAGCTAACTTCAGTGAATGTGATGTCTGCTGAACTGTATAGATGTCTGCTGAACTGTATAACTCAAGCTGTGGCCCTCCACATTCAGGTTTAAGGTTAAATCCCAGTGCAGATAAAAGCTAGTTACTGTAACAACAACAGATATAGTGTCACAGTCAGTTTGCAGTTCATTTGGAAAAACTCTCGAGCTGAGTTCCACAAATTCAAATCAAAATCAAATCAAATCAAAAATGGAAGCACATGCCACAATAAAATGACCTTGTTTGTCAAGCTCTTTTAGCTCCTGTGCTTTTCATATGTTTTTCTTTTCAATAAATGTGCTACAAAATTAAAAAAATAAATAAATAAATAAAGCCCTTTCACTGGAATACATTGCTTTGGATTTTCAAGATGAAAAATGGAAAGTGTTCTTATATAATTTGCTTTTTTTCCCTCAATGCTACACTGGTGTTAATGGAAGAATAAACTTTTCATGCGCTCATAAAGGGCCAGTCGTTGTCCCTTTTTGGAAACTTAATCAGTCAATGGCACCTGTTTGTACCAGGTTAAAAAATATGTCAAGGTAAAGGTACAGCACAGTTGCATTAAGGAGTCACTTTTTGATTACATTTGAGTTTTTCCATTTCTTTTAGTTTTAATTGAAAATGGACAAAGGACTTTAACATGCCGTGCTGTCCATACCCAGCTGTGAATGTGAGTGTGCTGAATTTACAAAGAGACCCTGGAAAATCAGAGAATATTTATATAATATTTTTCAATGTTCATCAGATACAGTTGCCAAAAAAAGTATGTGAACCCTGGGATTACTTGGATTTCTGCATAAACTGGCCATAAAATGTGTTCTGATCTTCAGCTAAGTCACAACGATAGACAAACAGTCTGCTACTAATACCACAATATTGAACACAACATGTAAAGATTCACAGTGCAGGGTGGAAAAAGTATGTGAACCCCTAGGCCAGGGGTGTCCAAACTTTTTGCAAAGAGGGCCATTTGGTGAGGTGAAAATGTGTGAGGGCCAACCATTCAGCCTGGGGCTGCCGGACTGAATTTGATTTTAATATCTAACGTTGAGTATTTGTGTATTTGTGTATTTTTTTTTTTTTTTTAAATTTTAGTGATGATTAATTACAGTCTCATCATTTGTATACTCCATTGAAGCATACTGTATAGAAATACAAGCCTCGGTCAGAGTGAAGATATTTCTAAGTACTCTGATTTGACCAGAACAACACGATGCAATACTTACTAATAACAGTAACAATTAGGTTTGGAGTGAAGTACAAAAACGTCAGGTGCAGTGTTTGACCAAGGGGGCATTAGGGTAGAACGCCCTCATTATTCAGTCTTCAACCTCCCAAAATTTATTTTCAAGTGAAAAAAACAAAAACAAAAACTGATTGATTAACATTGCACTGAGTATTGGGGAAAGTCTTCACAGCTTATGACCAACAGCAGCAGTTAAAAATGTTGTTTTGTCATGAGTGACGACTGCTGTTCTTATACTAATATACCCATGATTAAAGTGGACTCCATTTCTTAACTATGCTGTTTTCACATAGTCATATTGTTTCGTTGACAAAATATTATATGTTGCCACCAAGATGTGATTTACCATGATCAAGGACATTATGAAAGTCTTTTGCACAAAAGCCTGATTAAGCCTGATTAAGTGCAATGCAAATTCATTGCATGCATGAATTCAGAAAATCACATTACATTGAAAAAATAATAGCCTCATAAAAAACTAAAAAACTCTTTCATCTACTCCTCCCTGAATTCTGTCCAACAATATATATAAAATAAAATGTATGAAATTAAATGTAAATGTTTAATGTGCATTAACCCCATGAGACCAACTTTACTGTCTTTCAGAGGCTGTAGGAGGCCTGTTAAAGCTAAGGAATCCATTGGTGCCAACCGGTGTCATGTTAGCCTGTCGGGAAGGAGGATAAATAACACTCCAGATTTAGACCAAATTTTGGCAAGGATAAACTGGCATGGCCATTTTCAAAGAGGTCCCTTGACCTCTGAAGATATGTGAATGAAAATGGGTTCTATAGGTTCCCATGAGCCTTCCCTTTACAGACATGCCCACTTTAACATAATCACATGAAGTTTGGAGCAAAAACCATGCATTTTTTTGAATGCAGTATAAATGTGTTATTTTTGTCTATTCCAAAATTATGTATTTTGAGTAGTTCTGCATACTGGGGTCCCTAAACAGTCTTGGAATTACATAAATTTGGTATCACTATAAAGCTGAGACTCTTGTGTATCCAAAGAGCCCAATTGTTTTCATGTGAGATGGTTTTAGTGCCCATAGTAGCCATTTCATTATAGAGAGACTTGACCTCACTGTATAAAGCCTTTAACCTTTGGTGACCTATAGGATAATCACAACCTCATGAGACTTTACAGCCACAAAGTAGAGACCTAGAGCATTCAGAGGATGGATGATGTTCGTAGATAGATTGAAAATAAGGAGGTTTCTGAGCAGTTTCTCAAACAGAAGTGCAATTTTTGCAGAAATCGCTAAATGTCAAAAGTTTTTGAAACCAAATCACAGCATGGCTTTTTCTACAGTGTTCCTCAAGGTATTGTTGTGTTAGTGTAGTATTTTGGAGGAATTATTGATCATTTCTATCAATTCTTGAGTGGTATGACAAATGGTATCAACCTAGAATTGCATAAGTATTAGTAAGTAAGCACGGGAATGACAATCACAAACTTCTATCATCATTTTCTAATCCCTTACACACTGTCACAAGTTATTTTAATTTGACACGCAGTTGTGAGCTGCATCTTAAATTAATCTTCAGGTTCCCAGCTTTCAGATGATGTACACCACTTCTATGTGACATCTACTGATGACCTGCCATCTCCCCCTAAACCCCCCTGCACCCCACTAAAAACGACAGAAATGGGTCTATTGTGGGTTGAGGGTTAATCAATGCTTAAAAAAGGCAACTGGTGAAAACAGATGCCCACCCAAGAAATTTCCTCTGCCTACAAGACTGTTTCAAAATAAATATTCAGAAGAGCATAGTAGAATCACCTTGATACTCACTATAAACCTTTGGTGCTTTTACAGATAAAGAAAAAACATTTTCAAAATGTACGTCCTCGCCAGATCCTCGACAGATCTCTCTCCGGCAGCTCTCCCTCACAGATAGTCTCATTTACGGGGCCACTTAACGATATTGACATTTCAGTGAGTCTACTGGCTCCGGCGCCTAGAATTTGTTTCTAGCCTTATTGCTGCAGGACCAAGTGCTAATGGCTGCTGTAGCCCTGCCTGACCCGCAAACAGCTCACTGCTTATGAGGTCTTATTGGTGGGATGTGGTTCTCTGACCTCAGGCGCTGTTAATGGCCTCTCACAAAGATGAGCCAAGGGATGGCTGATACATCACCGTCTTTTCCTCTCTCTGTTTTCTCTCTTGCTCTAATGTACCTTTGTCTTTCTCTATTGGCCCTTCTGCCATCTCTTGCTCTTTCTCTTTACTGTCATCCCCTTTACATCTCTATTTTTGTTACTCTTCTATCCCTGTTTATCTTCATCCATGCCTCCCCGTCTTCCTCTCATCTCTTTCTTTTCTTATTCTTTCTTTTTCCCATCTGCTGCCTCTTTATTCTACCTCTCTTTTTCTCACCTCCTCTCCTGTCTGCTCCCTTTCCCCTGCCTCCCTCCTGAACAGGCTACCATTGGTCACATTTTTGTGGGATTAATAGGCTGTGATAAAGACGATAAGAGGTTGTGCGGTGGCATTACATTGCCAGGGCCTCGGGGGCCTGGAGTAATATGTCTGGAACATGACCTCCATAAGAGAGGGAGAAGTAGAGATACTGTATGTAAGATTAAAGGAGAAATAGTAAATATCAGCCACACAAATAGACACCGTACCCAAAAAGATGATATACACAGATGTAAGAATTATTTTTATATACAGCTTTTTGTGCTGCTGTGAAGCTCAAGAGCTTGTCTTTGTCTAGAAAACAACTTTCACATTTATATCCTGTAAACCTGCAGTAGGCAAATGTTTTGTTAACATTGGGCAAAATTAGTCTTTATATTGTAATTCAAGTGTTATTAGAGATGACTAGACTTCCACACCTAAAGTCTTTTTAGTTTGGCTGTATATTAGCACTGCCCAGGTGCTTAATATTTCCTGAACTGATCTCAACATGGCTGCCAGGTCACAAACTTTCTCATTTTACAGCTAAACAGTAACTACAAGATGATTCTGAAAACATTTATGCGAGAAATAAACATTACAGTTACGGAATATTGGTTTATAATTGATCGGCGCTGCCTAGTTTGACCGTTTGATCGGCGTTCGTGAGTGATTGACAGCTGCTCAGAGACGGCAGGTTCCAGATCAGCTTTGACTGTTTTTTCTCCGGTCTGTTAAATCTTGCAGACGCCATTAGGTCCGCCGGAGGACACCTGATTTTTTTCAGATTACCTGTGTCATACACTACTCAGGATATAGTGACTCTTTTATGAAAATAATTTTTCAAATCATATTTGCTCCAATTCTACCCACTTTAGTCACTTTTTGAGTTGCATGACTTGTAAAAGCAGCCCTTCCTTGTTGTAGCTTCATACAATAGCCTCTCTCCTGAATGAAGAAGGATGGTGTCCTGGAAGGGCTCAGCACGATCCCTGCGGAGTTGATCAGCTGGATGTGCCATGCTGCAGGGCACTAAGCCATTTATTCAGTTGTTTTTCTCTCTCTGTCATTCGCCTCCTGACTCTCTCCCTCTGCCACCTCTCCTCTGTTTCGCCCCTGTGTACAACAGGTTCATTTCCCTTCTCAACGGGGTGCTCCAGATTCTTGAGGTGACCAAGGAGGATGAGGGTACCTACCGCTGTGTCGCGTCCAACTCTGCCAGGAAGGACATCAGTCATGAAGCCAGGCTCACTGTCACCACAGGTGAGGTCTGTTGCAGTGCTTTATAGTGTTTGAATAGGCAGCCGGGCCCCGCTGGGAGCTGCCAGGCCAACCTCAAGAGATCTAACGTGAGTTTTAGGACTAGATGCTTGAAATGTATTAGGTCTCTCTCCAGTGCCAACAAAATGGCACTCTCTCACAGTGTAGTGTGTGTTTGTGTTGTTGTGACTAATCTAATCTAAACTGAAAAAATATTGTGTCTGGAAAATGTTTTGTAGACTTAAGTAGCAAAACAGTTTTGCATAACAATGTGGAATTTGCATTATTTGGGCAATGATAATACCAGGTTTGTATAATACTTAAATATCCCTTCCGGACATATTTTTAAGACAAAATACTCTGCTTTGAATAATAATTTGTTTGTGATTCAAGCCTCCACATCAATTCTCCACATTACACTTGTGTAAGCTGCATTTTGAACCATTATTGTCTTCCAAACACACAAAATCATCACAGAGAAACTTTCCCTCTTCAGCAGATTAAGGTGAAAAAAGCCTTCTAGTGTCAAATTCTGCTCGTATATCTGAACATTGGAGGTAAAGCATTCAAGTGAAGCAAAGCACATGCTGCATTTTGAGTGGAGGATGTATTATCATGGATTGCATTACAATAGAGGGGCTCTGTTCTTGTTGATAATACATTTGTGTGTGTTTGAGGACTGTAGTTACTCCAGCTGTAAGAACAGCTGATGCTGCACACATGGATGGTTTCAGTGAATGGGGAACATACATTATCTAGACCAAGGGTGTCAAACATACGGCCTGAGGGCCAGAACCAGCCCACCAGAGGGTCCAATCCGGCCCACTGGATGACTTAAAAAATGCAGAAAAGTATGAGATTTTAATTTTTCAGTTGTCAAATACTTTGTCACATTTATGACTGAGTTAAAATTATGAAATTATGTTAAAATTTAAGTTCAAATAAGTCATAGACATAGAAAGCCAAATGATATGAGATATAAATTCATATGTATTATTAGTTATCATAGCAAGTCATAATTAAGAGAATTGAGTTCAACTTGATTTAACTTGGGGAATCAAACTTAAAAGATACAACTCAAAGCTATGTGAAAACTGAGTTTTTAATTTTTCAAGGCTCGATTTTGAGATGTTTTCTCACTTTTATGACTTTGCGATTTTAAGTTAATTGTGTCTAAATTTTGACATAGTAAACCAGAGATATTCAGTTGAATACCTGACATTTTAAGTCTGAATGAATAATTAATTCCAATTTTGCAGTTAAATGCACTTCCATTTGTATTTTGGGCTGGATTTTTCATTAAATGTGAATCTTTATGATGAGAATGTACTTGTACTTCTTTACACTAACTGGAAAGGAACATTTGGAGGTGTTGTTATTTAAAGGTTACTATGCAGTGGTTTTACTGTCCCACTGGACATCAAAATGGACTGTATGTGGCCCCTGAAATAAACTGAGTTTGACATCCCTGATCTAATCCAACCTCTTTATCCATTCCTTTCTAAAATACCCAGAAAGAGGGGACATGTGATGAAAATAATGCATTGATAGAGCCACATAGAATTACTTGAGCACCTTGGTCTTTTCTGTGTATTATGATGGCTTAGGGACCTGCAAATATGAGACAGTTAACTTTCTGTTTCTATTAGAAAACATACCTTAGCCACTGCTTTCATTAAGTTGGACAGCAGATAAAAACATGTTTTGACATGGTGAGGTGATCTTCAGCTCAGAGTAAAACATTTTTCTGCATAATTTATTGAAAGCAATTAGGAAAAGATTGCGAGCCAAATTGCTTGTCTGAAAAGATGTCTGAAGCTCAGGTCATCCCGAGGCCGCTCTCCATAATTGTTCCCTTAATTAAAACAAAACAAAGTGACGCATAGATCAGTTATGTAATTACAACACATTTTCTAAAGATCACAGACTTTTCTCAACTCTGACTACTTGCCATTGGAAAAACTGCCGTTTTAATATGACCTCAGCCTACTATAACTTCTATTATTTCTACATATTACATTTCTCATTAAAAGCATTTCTATTATGCAAATCATCTTAAGTGGCTGGTGTTTTTTTATGTGCATTTACCCAAACTGTCCTTCAGACTTCATTTGCTGCAACACATACTGTACGGGTATCAAGAAAATAGTGTTGACATACAGTAAACTCACACTTTCAATTGAGCCTTCCATTAAGCCTCAGCACTGTTTCTTCATCTCTTCATCCACAAGACTTAATCTCACATATGAGCGCTATAAATTAATCATTGATTATCTTTTGACATTTAATAATGGTGACTTAGATATCATTGCGATGATGGATTGAATGTGCATGCGTTGAATTAATGGTACGGGAGCTATATATATAATCGCAGCCGTGTGTAATGGTCGCAACTTGCACATGAAGACCGCTGTTCTTCTAATCTTCTATAGGGTCCAAGGATTGTTTCCTGGTCCTTTGTGCCTAGTGCTTAGACTGTGTATAGGAAATGGACGTAGTCTCCATGACCTCACCCATTGGTTTGTGGAGTGCAATTTTGAAGCCTCAAGTTCTGAAGTTTTGCCAGCGCCGTCTTTGTTTTTTATGACACAAGAGGGTGGAGTTAAGTACAACGGAATGCTGAATAAGACATTTTTAGTTGACCAAAATGTTGTAATTAACATTCATGAACTGAAAACACACTGTGAAAGAGTTAAAACTGTAAGACGAAAACATCATGGTAGCGACCTGTCAATCACAAGGTAGCCATGCCCCTAAGTATACCCTGCTTTGTTTGACTCTAAATGAGACCATCATTTACTAAATGAACATCATGCTGCATTGAAGAAGACTCGAAACTAGTGATTAAGTCTTTAAACTTATGTTTACAGTGTTTACTGAGGTAATAAATCAAGTGAGTATAAAGTGTGTAGACTTCTACACAATCAGCCTTCTTTTTGCAACCAAAGGCCCCCTGCTGGCTATTAGAAAGAATGCAAGTCTAAAGCACTTTAGCATTGGCCTCCCTCACAAATTATTGGTATTTCCTTTTTAATTTTTAAGGGACATGTAATGTTTTACACTTCTGGTGAATATAATCGAATCAATCTTATTTCCATATATGTATTTTGTACAGTTCCCTTTGTTAACGCCTTATTTTGAAAACCAGAGGCAGTCACATGTAACAAGTCCATCGCTTGCACTCCCCGTCAGCTCTGTTCTCTTTATACATCCATGGTCAGCTCCATCTGGGCCATTTGAATGCATTTAACATAAATGTCAGTATATTAGAGTGACGGCTGGCTCGATCGCACATTACCACAATACCACAATACCACAATTACCACAATATAATAACATCTCCTATCCATGACAGAGTTAGCATGTAGCTTTAGCCATGATGTCTAGCTCTGCTTTTCCTGCAATGTGTGAGACCCAAAGTGTTTTCATACTTTACTCTATATGTAGTCTTAACCACTTTAGATTTATGTGAGGGTGCAGGTCGTATCCATGTGGACCCTCCGCCATCATATCTGCTGTTATCTGCTCGCTACAGCCAGCCGGCTACTGTTTATTTTTGAGTTACTGATATGAAACAGATGACGTCACTTTACTTTGACTATAACGACAAAAGAGGCACCATCCTTCTACTGCCGCATAGACTCAAATGAAGCAAATATATTAGTTCTGGCATTAAAAAAATCAATTTCAAAATTATTTAAAAAGTTGCGATTCATACATTTTTTTCCCACCCTTAATCTTAACATTAACATCCTTAATGTTGAGTGCTAGTCAGAAGCCTAAATCCACATTGGCTTTGTTTTCTGCAATTTACCTCAATTTGCTATGATCAAAAGTATTTCTTATTTTGATATCACAGGCAAGAAATCAAATCCTCCAAATGTCACGTAGATCAGTTCAGAATAATATGGCACCAAACAAAGGATAAATGTTACACAGGCGTAATTATGCTCCAATCAGTGAGACTCAAGGCTGTCAGTTACATTAAATGAGTAATGCTCTATATAAAAGCATATCTTTCAGTATTATGTACTCTACACTATTTGTATGTCCTTCTCCCTTTAATTTAAATCCTAGGGTGACTGCTTCCTACAAGGACTTGCATTAGTGGATTATATGGTGGCAGTGAATCAGTGAATAGTATTGTGAGGTGCGATTTCACCATTAGGCAGCCCACATTAAAGCCATGTTGTATTGTCTGCCTCTGTAGCTAGAGATCACTCAACTGTAATTGGCTGCTCTGTGGGAGCCATTGTGTCTTTTTTGAGTCACATCTTTTGTGTCCTTTTAAAAAGAAAGACAAAAGGAAAGAGGGAGGGAGACAGATGAGGCCAAAGGAAGTGAGTCAGAAACAGCATTTGGACTTTTAAAAGTTTTTACACCATCTTTACAGCCAGCTTTCAAGTCCTCAAATGTTCTTGTCTTTTTAGTACAAAATATACAACAGAGGGTAAAGTATCATTTCTTTAATTTACAAAACAGGTGCTCTGCTCTTTGCATAGTAAAGGAGTTTACGAGAACATATAAGGCATTTTAATGGATTTTCACACCTGTAATGAGAAAGGGGCTGATGTTTCTGGGTTATTTTCCCTTGGCGGTTTTCCTGCTGTTGCTGAAGCCTATAAGGGAACTACTTATGGCTCTATTGTGAGTCATTACATGTAACAGATGTTAGATCTAGTGCCACCCCTTCAATCACTTGCTCCTCAGATTTCTATGAAAAGGATACCTCAACACCCCCAGCCAAGCTTTGATTGCTTGATGTTGAGGTGCTCAAGTCCACGTACTTAACACATACTCCAGCTGCCTTAAACCTCCAGTTTATCTCCTCCACCTATTCTTCACTTTACCCTCAGCTTTTGACATGCTTTATGCTGCACCCACATCCACATAACGCTCCGATGAAGGCGCACCCTGCAGTGCAGTTTCTGCAAAGGTGGACTGACCCACTTAAAGCCTTATGCATAACCAAGGATTGCTGTATGTAATCTCAATGATTAATTTATAATGTGTTTACAGAATGCCAAGCCTCTCTCTGGAGGTCATTTGCATTATGTGCTGCTGAGACTGTCTGGGTTGAGCGGCATTGGCCCTCTCACACCTGTGGCACCTTGGGGGACTGATACACAAGAAATGTGTGTCTAGTGCCTATTCAACCCTTAAATAATATGTTTTGAATAGCATCCTTAGTCACAGAAGAGCAGTGATGTGTCTCAATTTTATCAGCTGATGAGAAATATCCTTTCTGTTACGTTCTGTTTTTCTCCGTCTTGTTCTTGTGTCCCAGACCCTTAGATTTCCTATTCAGGTCATATCCATATTCACCATCCACTAAGAATTCATTTATCCTCAACCAGTTACCAGTCAGCCAACTTTAGGCATTTTCATTGCTATTTTGTTGCTAGGGCAATAGCTTTGGTCCAAGTTTATTTCTTGTTAGCTACTGCATTAGTAAACATTGCAGCAGGGAATACGAAGCAAAGGTCTGTTTTTATGGTGAAGTGACTTGCTGTGTTAGAAAGGATCTCTGTATCATGTAAATGCTCACTGAATCCCAGAAACCTCCTCCAAGGTCATCCTCGTGTCTTGTCTTCTGTCACTTCACTGCTGTGAATACTAGCTGTTGATCTGAAGGCTAGTAAAAAGCTAACGCAAATCAGCATTTGGGTAATCACCTACAATTTCCTTTGCAGGTCAGAAAGTCAGTAATCTCCATGGTGGCTCAATTGGCGTTTCCTTTTCTTTTCAGGCTTTTTAGTAGCTAAAATGAAGGTGCAAATATTTCTGTCTCGTGTTGTTCGTTCATTGGTCAAATAGAAAAGAGGAAACTTATTTCTTGTCTCAGGTTGACAGTTAACAGCAAACACATGCATACTGCCACCCACTGGGCAAGGAATGCCCCTGTGTTGTAATGAGCTACCCCATAAATTTGGAAATTCAGCTTGAAGTGTGTGTACAGTAGGGCTGTCAAAATAGGCCAAAATTGATGTTTGAATATTTGGTCTAATAAGACACATAAGTTTGGTTTTGACTAATCTTTCCACCGATCACTCACTAACTCTGTTTTGGTAGAAATGAACCCTTATTTCACCAAATTAGATGATGACAGACAGACATTAGATTTGATGGCAGCCTTAGAGTACAGGAGTGTAAAGTGTTTGTTCAGGCTATATATTCATTTATTAATCATTCATTCATTCATTCATTTAACGTCTGATGTCTCATCCTCTTAAAGAGAGAAACAGAACTCAGTGAGGAGAGCGAAATTGTGAACAAGTATTGTAAAACAATCCACCACCCTTTATTGAACTGTTTTTTCTGAACACAGTCAGTTATCATCTGTGTTTTGGTGAGAACGCAAGCTCTTAGTTTACATAAATATCGTATACACAAGAGGGCCTGGAAGCTTTTCCAGGGTCCTCGCAGGGTCTCAAAAACACATAAAAACAAATAACCTGAATTTAAGGCCTCCAAGTCTTTAAATCTCACAAAATGTCTTAAATACAATTTTGTCAGGTCTTAAAAATTCATAAATGTTACTTCCATTTAATAAAAGACATGCATGATCTTGCTTTTAAATATTTAATTTTGTTGAGCATGCCCTAACAAAACATATATTATATCATAATATATATATTTTCATTGTGGGTTGCAAGCAAATATTAGTTCAGAAATTAAAACCAGCAACGGTGTATTTTTATCCAGGTTTATGGTGTTTTTAAGTAATTCCATTCAATTTTTTCTGTTTATTTATAGTTAGCATTTTATTTATTTATTTGGTTATAAAACGGTGAAAACCTGGATAAATACTCCTGGAAGAAATGTGTTTCAGTGATTCATTAATTTACTTTGCCAGTAATTCCAGGGCTCGAATTTTCTTTCATATCCTTAGTTCTTTCTTGCCTGTATCAACGTGAAGTAGGTCTTAAATTCCATTCGTAATGGTCTTACAATGTCTTTAAAAGTCTTAAATTTTACTTGTTGTAACCTGCAGATACCTTATTTCAGCTCACGCTTATTGTAGTCTCTACATGCTGGGGTTGGGGAAACTTAAACAATAGCTGGTGAGAGATGGGACAGCAGTGTAGCCCGATAATCAGATAGAATTGCCATTTTGTGTTACGTAATTGGTGAAAAATGAAGTATTTGAGTTGCTTTACAACTGGATTCAAACAGGCAACTTTCCAGCTACAATCACAAACATATCTAATGTTTACTGGTCCATAATACCAAAGTATACAGTTGTTTTTTTTTTCTTTATAGGCTCTTCTGAAGCCCTGAACGGAGTTGCAATTGTTGCACCACCTCAGAATGCAACAGTCGTGCTCGGCCGTCCCGCTGTGATGGAGTGTATGGCACAAGGCTGGCCGAAGCCACTGGTGTCCTGGAGCAGACAAGGTAACTCCGGCAAATGCTATTACTTGCTTTTTTTTTTTTCTCTCCGTGGTTCTCATCCTGTTGGTTTTTCTGTCTTTATTTATTTATTTATTTATTTATTTACTGCATCTGTCAAATTTCCGTTATCTGTGTCTTGCTCTCTAACTGTCTGTCTCTCTCACACAAAGAACAAACATCAGTATATCAGGAACAGGTCTGCGTACCTGTGGCTGTAAAGCAGTTGTTTCAGTGATGATAGCTGCCCTCTCTACGCTAGTCCTCAGTTGTGCTATTGTGCACTGAGTCATGCTTTACCTAAGATTTGTTACGTTCATTGATTCACACCGTGCAGCTTTGACACACACACACACACACACACACACACACACACACACACACACACTTGGTGAGAATAATGTCATGTGAAACTTTTTGACTCCCTTAACGCTGCATTTGAAGTTCTTCCCTCCTTTAACATTCCACTATACAGGACATACTATACATCGGTTCATGCGCTACACTATTCATGTCATGTCCAATGCAAAGTGGTAGCTGGTGCCTTGTCAGTACTTCTTTTTGACATGGCATTGTGCAGTAATTCACTATGTAGGTGGTGATCATTCTGCACAAAGCATCAAACAACCGCACAAAATGGCGGACAAACGAAATAGTGATCTATATAGTGAACAGTGAAGGATTTTACATACAGCCTCAGAGTGTGCCACTGTAGACGCCTCAGTGAACCCAGTCTAAAAAGTCACAGAGCCATCTGTTGGTCGACTTGTGGGATTACAGGTCAAATTCCCTGCCGCCTCTCTCCTTTGTGTCGTTTTTCAGGCAAATAAAAGAAATGGTCTCCGCTTTTCTCAAGGCCGATCTCTTGTTGTCTTCATCTGTGTGATCTGAGAGTGTCCTGCTGATCTTTGCTCTGTGTTTTCTTCTTTGATAAGATGGAAAGCCCATTTCCACTGATGTGGTTGTCCTCGCAACAAACCTGGTGATTAGGGACACAAGGCGTCACCATGCCGGCGTCTATGTCTGCCGGGCCAACAAGCCCAAGACCAGAGAATTCGTCATTGCTGCCGCTGAGCTGCACGTGCCTGGTAGGATTCATGTTTTGCACTGTATATAATGACTGCTCCGTATTTATTCCTGGATCAAATGTATATAATTACGTATAATTATATAATTACATATATGTTATGCATATACAATACCCACCCACCTGCTGCACTTTACTTTACTTACTATTTTACTTATCTTATTTATTTTATTGCCATTTCCTTCTTTGCACCTTCTCTTTTACTTATATTGTATTCATCTGTACTGTTGTTGCTGCTGCTATGACACCCGAATGTCCCTCCGGGGATTAATAAAGGTTCGTCTTATCTTATCTTATCTTATCTTATCTTATCTTAGACATGACTGAGAGCTGCTGCCATTGAGAATCACAAGCTTTCCCTGAAAGGAATAATTCACCCACAGAATGACCATTTGTATACCAACCCTGTGTTACCATGAAATCTTGAGCAAAACTTTCTTTTTCTCACATGCTCCAGGGTGAACAAAGAATTTGAATTTGGAATTTTTTTTTTCAAAATATTGCAAGTTATGTATGATATGTTTTACAGAAAGTAGTAAATATGTGCAAAAATCATGCTGAAACACATGAGCTATTAAAGTCCAGGGGTTTGCAAATGCATTCAAATTAATTAATATGTCATTGACATTGATATGCACATTTAAAGAGGTTACTTCCCCAAACATAAGACACAAAAGAGGAGGGAAGAGTTCACCATGCCTAAAACTCAGCAGAGATAACATTGAATGGCAAAAGTTGATACAGGAGAATACATTTTTAAAGCAGTACAGCATGCCTGAGAGCTTCACTGCATTATATCTGAATTGTCACCTACCACCAGAATTTTGTGTTTTCCTTTACATAAATAAAGACATTTCCACCATAAATTGGTGCATAAAAATTCACCAGAATGCAGGAAATTAAGTATTTGACACTGCGTAATACACTTCCCCCCTCCATGTTGAAACAAAACCTATTCCTTTGAAGTCAGTGCTTTGTTTCCTACTTCCAACAGCCCCTCCAGTGATTCTCCAACCCCCTGAGACCGTATCCCTGTCCCGGGGAAACACAGCCAGGTTTGTGTGCAACAGCTCTGGGGAGCCTCCTCCAGTGTTGCACTGGCTTAAGGATGGTCAGCCCATCAAGTCATTCAGACGGGTGAAGACCCAGAGCCCTGGCGTCCTGCTCATCAACCAGCTGGCGCTGGAGGATGAGGGCTACTACCAGTGCATAGCAGACAATGGGCTGGGCACGGCCTGTGCCACTGCCAAGCTGACGGTCATTGTGAGGGAAGGTCTGCCCAGCCCTCCTCGTCACCTGTCTGCCACACCCTACTCCAGCACCACTGCCCTGCTCATCTGGGAGAAACCTGAGTACAACTCGGACCAAATCATCGGCTACTCTGTGCACTGCCAACGCGCCGCAGGTGTGTCTCTGTCCATATGTGTGTGTAGCCAGCACATTTTCTTAAAACTGTGTTTGATTTGAATGTATTCATCCTTTTCAGGCTCAGATAATGTGGAGTACCAGTTTGCGATGAACAATGACACTACAGAGTATCACGTCAAAGAGCTTCTCCCCCATACTGCCTACACATTCTTTGTTGTGGCTTACTCTCCCATGGGTGCGAGTCGCCCTTCCCTGCCTGTTACGGTAGAGATGCTGGAGGACGGTGAGCGATCAAACTAGTACTGTTGGTTAAATAAGGCCAGTCTTAGCTTGGATGCTTCACAGACTCACAGAGCAAAAATCACAGCAGGCCAACCTTGTAACTCCTCTGAATTTTTAAAAGCTCATGAATCATCAGTATCATCAGTTCATAAAGTGTTTAGTTATTTAAGAAATAGTAGTGGAAGTAGCTCACTTGAGACTCAACTCTGCTTATTTTTACTTTAAAATCCAACTGACATTTGATCCACTCTTTGGCCAGTTTTTCAAGAAACCACTGATTTGGTGCTGATTTTTTAAGGTTTACACTATAGCTAGACATAGTGTCTTAAAGTTATCCAGTACTGTGCAGATCTAGGCTATAGGGTTTGCCTTGAATGTGCAACATCAAACAGTTCACTGTCTTTTTTTTTTATCTCCTGCAGTGCCAAGTGCACCTCCTCAGCTGTCTATAGCCAGCACCTCCCCCACAGACATCCGGCTGATGTGGCATCCGTTGTCCTCGCAACACAGTCGAGGAGCTGTTACCCGCTACCGCATTGAGTACAGCACTCTGGATCAGGGTGAGTAATCCCAGCAGCACATCAAGTTGACCTTAACTGTCCGTGAAAGCACAATTTAGTAACAAGCAGAGCAAATTTCAGGATATTTACTCAGCTTAGTTAAAGTTATTCATAAAAAAGAACAAATATTGACGGCTTACTTCACTAATTTTGTATGTTTCTGGTCTGTTTTTGATAATAGGTCTAATTGGCTTAAGAGTTCAGAACCACAGATCTATTTGTCTGCATGTATTTTATATATTTATCTGTTGAATCATCAACAGAGAAAATGAAATATAATTGTGCAGTTTCTCTGAAGAAAACATCTAGAACATCAGAATAATTAGATAATCCATTAGCAGATACATATATAGAAATGTGTCAGTATGTGTTCTGTGTTCCCACAGTGGACACTGTGTTCTCAGTGGAAGTGGGGGGTAATGAGACTCAGTTCACGCTAAGAGAGCTGCAGCCCAACCAGGCCTACCGGCTGAGGATAGCAGCTGGGACAGGCGTTGGCTTTGGGGTTCCCTCAGAGTGGGCCCAGCACCAAACGTTAGCCCACTACAACCACAGCGACTACAGCATGGGTAAGGAAAAAAACAGACCTGGCTGTCTTACTCTCTCACCATTTGTCCTTTCCTAAATTTCATATTGGAGTTGTAGTATCATAATCCAGAGCTCCATAGTGTTTGAGCTAAAATGGTAAAAGTACGACCCCCCCTTTGTTTTTAGCCTGGCCTGTGGGATAGCAATTGGAGTAATCTTGGTGCATTACAGTACTGGGCCGGCTGTGGCTCAGAGGGTAGAGCAGGTCGTTCCCCAATGGTAAGGTCGGTGGTCCGATCCCTGGCTGCTCCAGGGATGTGTTGATGTGTCCTTGAGCAAGACGACGGCATAGCTGTATAACCATCGGTGTGTGAATGAGTATTTCACACACCCCTGATGGGCAAAGTTACATCAGTGTGTGAATGGGTGACTGTGACATGTAGTGTAAAGCGCTTTGAGTGATCCGAAGACTAGAAAAGTGCTATTCCATTTACCATTTTACCATATTGAGTTATGAGTTCAGAAATATGAGGGTGCCGTGGCATGGAGGGCTATGAGTTATTTGAGCTGAATTCTGAAGTGCACAGGAAGCCAAAGTAAGTGGGCCAGAGTGGGGGTAATATGCTCTCTTCATTTAGTGATTGTCAAAAGCCTGGCTGCCACATTCTGAACCAATAGAAGTCAAGCAACTGCAGACCCACTTACACAAGAAAGTAAGTTGCAGTAGTCCAGGTGGGAAGAGATGCACTCTTGAACCAACCCTTCAACGTCTCTTCTCCTTCCTAGTGTAGGAACCATTGATATTACGTAACACTTGAACACCCGCACATTTTGGATAGACATTATATGAATATGAATTGTCACAATATCAGTTTGTCACTACACGCTTATCGTGGCCAAAATAGTTCATGATAATATTATTGTAAAAAATATTTGGAAAAAAATAATGCTATCAGTCAAATTCATCTTTAATGTTTATTGTGCATTTTGTTTATTTTTTTGGTAAAAGATGAGTGTAGGGAGGTGGAGAGAGAGTCAGTTAACATAACTGTATATATAAATTGATAGAAGAGGCACTGGATTATTTGCAGGATATTGTTATATGTATATTATTAACATAAATCTTTCATTTTTAGATATTACGTTATCAGTATATTGCAGCACCGCTACACTATACACGATAACTGGAGTGAAAGTCCGGTGGTTAGTGATAATGCGGTCGTGAGATTCTTGGTCACGTCATTTTTTTCCCCTTTTCCAAATGTTTTCAGTGCTCTTTGCCCCGACGGAGCTGAAAGTCAGAGCCAGAGTGAGCACACTCAATGTGACATGGCATCCCTCACCCAATCACACGCTGGTCTCCGGTTACAAGCTGTCCTGTCGGGAGGTGGAGGCTGACAAAGCAGTCAATGGAGAAAGGACAACGCAGACCCACACCATCCGGCTCCGTAAGAAGGCCAGGTATCATCTCCTCACTGGACTGGGTAAGTATCTGGCAGAGGCCTCTTCAGATGTAATGTTTATTCTGCTTTCATATTTTCATGGTCACTTTTCTGTTTTTGCATTCAGCTACCTTTGACTGAATATTAAATGATGCCCACTTTGCTTTGGAAAAATAGTTGCTGTTTTGCACACTTAGAGTACGCGCAGCTTTTTGACAGCCTCGTTCAATTCTGAGTAAAGGAAAAGCTGTCATAGCCCTGTCCTCTCCAGACAGGGTGTGTTTCACTCAAAGACTGATTTTACGAGCAGTCTTAATTATGAAGAATAAGGATCAGAAATAGACAGTCACCTCTCTTGAAATGTAATCAATAGTTCAGCATTTCATCCAAGATTGCAGGTATATTTTAGTTTAGTTTATTAAGATTCCCCATCAGCCACAGCGTTGTAGCAGCTCGTTTTCCTGGGGTCAACAAACACACTTACAATGTGACAATGTAAGAATAATAAACAGGTGGCAAAAACACACACACACACACACACACTGAATAACATAACACAGCATTACAGAATAAACAGCACAAGACTGAAACACAGACTCAGACCAGACAAGCTGACAATCAGATAATCCTAAAAATTTGAAGTACGGTAGTCTGTTACACTCCATTGTCCCGCAGTTATTAGAAATCATCCACTGACTCAGACAGCCCTTCCACATCCACCAGACCAGTCAACATAAGACAACTCACAGTATATTACATACACACAGTTAGCTCAACACTACATTTACTCTACATTTACTACATTTTTTTTTTACCATCTCTGATTAAAAGATGCTGTTTTACTAAAATTTGGTATTGAATCTGACTGTTCTTGTGCAATATTTGTAGGTAACAAATTCCATTCATGGGTAGCTCGGTACCGATCGTTTGATTGCAGTTGTCCTTGCTTTCGGTAATATTTGGTATATATTTTCCTTCAGCAGCATGTCTGGTAGAAAAGTCATGTCTGTCTAAACTGAAGGATAAATTCTTAAACAAAATAAGTGGCGTCTTTGTATCAGACATATTTGAATAGAGTAATTTATTTTTAGCGCAAAGCTAGACATTCATTAGACCTTCCAATAACACTTGTTCTGCATCCACAACGGAGCACTATAACATTTGTAATTTCTTTATCTTCACTGTAGCATTAGGCCATACTGTACGGCAATAGTTAAGACTAGACAATAATATTAAAGCCTGAATCACCTGTCTAGCTGAGTCCATCCATCCATCTGCAACCGCTTATCCTGTTAGGGGTCACAGAGCCGATCCCAGCCGGCATTGAGCACAGGTCGCCAGTCCATCGCAGGGCACATAGAGACAGACAACCATTCACACCTACGGGCAATTTAGAGTCATCAATTAGCCTGCATGTCTTTGGACTGTGGGAGGAAGCCAGAGAAAACCCACGCTAACGGAAGGGCCTCAAGCCAGATTCGAACCTGCGACCCTCTTGCTGTGAGGCAACAGTGCTAACCACTGCACAACCGAGCAGCCCGTCTAGCTTAGTTTTGTGTTCCAAGGACTTTGGTCTCCTGGATTTAGTCAATAGACACATCGTTTATGATAAGATGTAACTCTGGATTTCTCCATTTGTAGCTCACATGCCATTCGTGTTACACTAATATCAGAATGCAATTTAGATGTCTGCATTATTTCTAGGGCCTAATGTCAATGATTAAATGTGTTGTCTTTGTAAGAGGTAACATATGTATACGCCATGTATGGGAAAAAGATTTACATTTCATCTTTATCTCTCTCTGTCTGTCTGTCTGTCCGTCTGTCTGTCTCTGTCTCTGTGTGTACCAGTCCCTGACCGGCAGTACGAGGTGAGAGTTTGGGCGTTCAACAAGCAGATAGACGGAGCAGCTGCTGTGTGGAAGGGAAGGACAGACAAGGTCCATGACAGAAGTAAGATTTATCTTACTGCATAGCACTGGGTGCATGTATACATAAATTAATGAATGAGTGTCTTGTTAAAAAAAAAAAAAAAAAAAGATACCCTCCATTTATGTGATTTATGTGATGTCCTTTATGTGATGATAAATAATGACAAATTATATCAAGGCAAATAATGCGTATGTGTGTGTTAAAGCATCGTCGCCGCTCATGCGCCCCCCTCCGTTGCCCCCGAGCAGCATCCAAGCCATGGCCAACAGCTCCACCTCCATCTGGCTGCGCTGGGAGAAACCGCGGTTCAGCAACGTGCGCATCATCAACTACACAGTGCGCTGCAGCCCAGCAGGAACCACCAACGCCTCTCTGGTCTCCTATTACACCAGGTCAGAAACCAGGTTGAACAACAGAAACATATTCATTGTCTGTGATGTTGAGGAGATAATGTCCCTGGATGTCGCAGAACTTATCACCATAGTTCCCGGTCAACATTTGAACAATACTGCTCTCTGCATTACTCCCTATCTAATTGTTTTACATTGCAAATCCAATTTTAACAGTATGTGAGCTCATCTTCAAGACTGAGACAAACCTAAACTGTGATGAAATAAACACTTTTAGAAGCAACATGACATTATTTACAAAACCTAGCCACAAAAAAGACTCTTTAAGTACTACATAAAGAGTCTTTATGTAGTTGAGACATTCCTTTCAAGACCAGTTGGCCCTGACCTCTGCATTTCTTTACATAAAAGAGTAGTTTATTTCTAACACCAAACAAACCAACACATTTTCTTGTAAGAGTTGTATTATATTTCAAGTAGCTCCATTATCCATCCATTCCACCACAAAGCTCCTGGTACTTTTCCCAGGACTACCTTTCAAGGAGCCAAAAGGTTCCTTCAGCCCATTGTTGTCTGCATATCCAAAGCAGTCGAAAGACCTGTAAAAAAAAAAAAAAAAAAAAAAATACTTTGCAGCCTACAGTTCAGTGTGCCCACATGTTTCATTTCAGAAACATTGTGACAATATTCACTGCTGAATGTAATGAATGAAATGCAGAGGAGGAAAATTAAATTAAATCCACAGTAAATCATCTGTTGACAGAGGGTTATTTGTGCTTTAGATTGTGACCGTCATGCAACAATACAGACAGTAAATTTTCTTTCTATCATTCACTGCACCGTCTGTCTCTTCTACCGCTCAGTGTCTCCGCTCACTCAGTCTCTCTCCATTTCTCTCTGTCTTATTTAAAATGAGTCGGAAAGTTGACAGCAAAGCCTAACTTCTTTTGATTTTATCAAACAAAGACAAATCGTCCGAAAGTGGTCCTATCATATTTCCTTGTTATGATTGAAACAGTACAGTTGAAGCAGTGGTGTGGTGTGTGTTTCATCAGAGACGGTCATGCCTGCAAACCCTACCCCAAAAGCTCCTGTGCTTTCAGAAAGCACTACCCCCTGACCAGGACCTTTTTGGGGAGTAAACAGGTGGCATCAGGGGAAGTGCCAAAAACTGCACTTTTTTTGACTGGCCACTTGAGGCTGTCTTCATCCATCCATCGTCAACCGCTTATCCCGTTAGGGGTCGCGGGGGGTTGGAGCCGATCCCAGCTGGCATTGGGCGAAGGCGGGGTTCACCCTGGACAGGTCGCCAGTCCATCGCAGGGCACATAGAGACAGACAACATATAGACAGACAACCATTCACAACCACACCTACGGGCAATTTAGAGTCATCAATTAACCTAAACAGCATGTCTTTGGATGGTGGGAGGAAGCCGGAGTACCCGGAGAAAACCCACGCTTAAACGGGGAGAACATGCAAACTCCACACAGAAGAGTCCCTAGCTGGATTCGAACCTGCGATCTTCTTGCTGTGAGGCGACAGAGCTAACCACTGCACCACCGTGCAGCCCAGGCTGTCTTCAAAAGCGGATCAATTCCCATTGGCCCCCATGTTAAAATGCCTGCAACGAAAAAATGGTTTTGGACTTGATAGCTAATTTCCCCATTCATGACAACTGTACAGGGTTTAATGTTTATATAACGCACCCATTTAAATTATATTAAGGCCTAAAGTTCTGCATAATTAAGGGCATGGCTGCTTTGAGTTACAGGTGGGTGCCGTAGCACATCGATAGCGGCTAGCTGTCCACTCTGCTGCGTCACCCGAGCTCGCCTCAGCTCCACCGATAATCCACCTCTTTGCCCATTTGTGGATCAGCCGTGAATTAGGCTGTTTCATCACTGCCAAGATGGCGAAGGTCGGAGCCACCCACTATGAGCTTTACAACAGCTCCTCAGAAACCTGTGGGTAATGCCGGTCTGGGGAGGGGGTAAACTGTCCTCTCAACTTAATTTAGACCCTGGTCCTGCAGCCAAAACCAATGAGTTTCTCAAAAGGTTGCTAGGTCCAGGGGGAAGGTCCTGTGGTCAAAAGAGGGCTAAAATAAAGCACTGTTATCCTAGCATTGATTTTACCCTCTACTCTTAAATTGGTACTACTACTATATATAAAGAGATATACCCTATATTCCTCCTGTCCTCACCATTCCTGATATGTGTTATATATTCAAGAATTGTCTGAGGAAGGTTGTGGAGTTCTTGGATTAAAGGAGTGCATGCATACATACATAATACAGTCAATGACTCTCAAGCAGGAGGCAGGCAATAAGAGTTAATAATATAAAGATTACACATATTGTAGTCTAGAGCGGCCCAACTACACAAAGTCAGTTATTTTTTACCATCAGCCCAGAATAAATACAGCACACACTCAGGACCCTCCTGTGTTTGTGTGTTGCAGCTCTGCTCAGGAGATACTGCTCGGGGCATTGAGGCCCTTCACCCGCTATGAGCTGGCGGTGCAGTCTAATGGAGTGGACGTGGTGGGACCCTTCAGCGGCACAGTGGAGGAGTCGACCCTGTCTGACCGTGAGTTTGTATTATGTTTTAGTTTATGAAGACCCAAAGATTTTCCTGTAGTATTTTATCTTTAAAACATGGTTGCTATTGTTAGCATTATACTTGATTTTTAATTCATTTTATTGACTTGCTGTTCTTTATTTTCCTGTTGAAAAGGTTTTTGAAGGTTGCTGCATAAATAGTTATTATCGATAGGTTTCTGACGCTCTTGCCGATCTATGACAATTTTTTTATGTTTACTTGATTAGGAAATTAGGAAGTAAACTCACTTAAGTGCGGCCTTCAGTTCTTTTTTTCCACTCTCTTGATAGTGAAAACATTCTCCTTGCTTTCACAACCTTTGCAGTGTCCTTAAGCATCACTTTACTTCGAAACTGCTCAAGGGGAACTTCACTAAGCCAAAATACAGAAGAGTGTAGTTCTACTGGGCAGCTACTGTCCAAGGTGTAGTCATGTGTAAATGTGTGGGAGCATTTCCTTTTGAATAAAGGTTAAATGAATAAGTAAGGAATCATTTTTCAGGGTCTTGATCCTTTTAAATGAATTTAAAATCAATCCAAAATATGGTTATTAGAGACCCTTAGAATTTTAGCCTTAATCTACTCTTAGATTTACAGTTGGTCTTGAAATATGTCACACATATAGTTTTTAGGGCTGGGATGATACGCCTGTCTCTCGATTCGATACTATCATGATACTTGGGTGCTGATTCTATATGTATTGTGATTTTTAAGTTATCATTATGATTCTACAAGTATTGCATTTCGATATTGCGATTTATTGCAATTTTTGATAACTTTTAACTTTACTTAAAGACTAGACCAATGGAAAAAGTTGAATCATACACTTCTAGGGACTCTGACTTTGGAAAATATCTAAATTAATAGTCAGATGTCCTGAAGTCACATATTAGTCACTGTCAGGAATTATTTATTACATTTTTTTTCCAGCGACCCAAAAATCAAAGAATCAAGACATTTAATCATCATAAATTAGTGGTATTTTCAAGACGCACAGATATGAGACATGTAATGTTTTAGACTTCTGGTGAAAATAATTAAATCAGTCTTATTTCCATATATGTATTTTGTACATACCTTTGTTAACACCTATTTTAAAATCAAACGTAGTCACACGTATGTATTGTACTTCCGCTGACTTTGCCAAATCCATCGCTACTGTCAGCTCTGTTCTCTTTATACATCCATGCTCCATCCAGGCTATTTGACCGGATTTAACATTAATGTCCGTATATGGGTGCTCTACAGCATCGGCTGATTTGACCACAGAGATTAGAGTGACGGCGGGCTTGACCGTACCTTACTGCACAATAACGTTTCCTGTCTATGACGGATTTAACATGAGGGTGCAGGTCATGTCCACATGGACCCGCTGCTGGTTTCTGCTTGCTGCGGCCGGCAGATTACTGTTTGTTTTGAGTAATGGACACTGAACGGATATGACTTCACGTTACTCAGACTACAACGGTAAAACGATAATCCTTCTACCACTGCATAGACTCAAATAGAGCAAATACTGAATATCGATTCAGCATTAAGAAATCAATTTTAAAATTGTTAAAAAAAAAAAAATAATAATCGCAATACATAGGTGAATTTTTTTTTTTTCTCGCCCCTAATACTGTGCATTCTGCCTGCTAAAATAATTGCCTCATGTCGCTTATAAATAATTTATTTCATGTTCATCATCTGATTAGCTGCAATTGGCTTTTATGTCATTATTTTAACCTTGGTCTCCAGCGAGCAAGGTAGAGGTGTTTCATTGTTGTGCCTGTGCATGCAAGTGACTGTGTGCTCACTCATGTGTGGATCAGTGTGTTGCCTGGCCAGTTGCCAGTGGAAATGGGAATTAGTAGCTGGCATTGATGGCTGATAACTGGCTGTAATGAAATACACAGGTGTAGTAGTGGCTCTTGTGTTGGCCAGCAGCTCTGTCTGGAAGCCAAGCGAGGGTGGAGAGTGCAGAGTGGGCTGCTTTTAATGACATTATTACCACCAGTCACCCTGTTACGCTCTCCACTGCCATGTATCATCACCTGAGCCCCAGCCCATTCCCCTCATTGCCCTGGTCGTCCCCCCTCTCTTGTACCCAGGTGGCGGGGACACGAGGACCCAGATGGTTGTCACACAGCATGTCAAATCCCCCACCAAGACAATATACATTCCACAGCTGTGAGGCCTCATTTCTGGGCTCTAATTACTGACCCAGTCCTCCTCTCTCCTTCAGGGCCCTCCACACCTCCTGAGGAGCTGCAGCTGAGCGCTCTGGACTCCTCCTCTGTGCTGGCGAGCTGGCGCCCTCCGCTGGAGCCTAACGGTATCATCATCAGCTACAGGATCTTGTTCAGCGGCAACCTCAGTCAGCCAGAGCACTTGTGGGAAAACCTCTCTCAGGACGGTGGGTGTATCATATTTCATATTTTTATTCAGTTTAAGAGCAGCTTACAGTCTTATAATCTTGTTTAATATTTAATCAACTGTCATGCCTGAGTGAAACTGATTTACGATGGGCCCTGTTTCTGTCTCAGGGAGCATTACCAGTGTGGAGGTCCAGGGTTTGTCCAGTGGCACCCGTTACTTTTTTAAGCTGGGAGCGTCTACCGAGGTGGGCCCAGGGCCTTATTCACCAGTAAAGGATGTTCATATCCCCCTTCAGAAATATGGTATGTGTGGTATGTGAATAGCACATATATAGGTGCTGAAGGGGTGGGAACGAGGCAGTCTCAGTGTCTGGAGGGTTTAGGGATGCAAATGCTTAATGAGAAAGGCTCAGCACTTTATTAGGGTCAGAGGCATTTCAGTTGCTGTGGGCTGAGATAGAAATTGACTACCAGGAAGATGAAGAGGAAATGTAGCCTCTCTCTTCTGACATGATTGCTAATTGTCATTTTTTGACCTTCAGTCTATAGAAAACAGAAGTATCATAAATAATTTTGTTTTTGTTTATTAGCATCCTTTTGGACACAAAATTTTCATCTCATCTCACAAGAAGATATGGAAGCAAATAATTCAAATAATACTTTTAGAGGGCCCTGAATACCTTATTGCAAAACTGACTCACTACTGTGTAATTTTGAAATAGAAATAACGCTGAAAGTATTGCATTGAAATAACTGAATTTACATGGTTTGATTTACCCAGGATATTTTTCCCCTTGTATTGAGGATCAGCTCATCGTAGATTATATGACTCATAGAACAAAACCACGAACGTCTGATTAATTCTCTACAGGCTTGATTACTTATCCTCTGTTGACCGGATGTTCAAGTTTGGATTTTTTTAAACTGGATTTTAGGAATCTGAATTTTCACTAATCTAACTTCCGCGACAGGATTTTTGGGTTTGCCTTGAGTTTTGTAAGTCAGAATTTGACTAACTGTGTTTAAGCAACTTTAGTACCGAAATTTTAACCTTCTGGAAACATCAAACCAGACAAATTCACATAGATGATGTTTTTGAAAGTAAAATAATGAAATGCTTTAAATTCTGGTATTTAGATTTTAACATTAAAGGTGCACTGTGTAATCTCTGGCCACATGCTCCAAACTAATAGGGGGCAGCATTTCACCTCTACTATGGGGTCCATTTACTAACAGCAGGGCAAGAACACACACATTTCAAACAAACTGCTGAAACGCTGCAAGACGGCCAAAATAACAGCTGCTATCTTATGATCTTCATCCATCTGTGTATTTGTGCCACTAACTGGGTCTGTGAACATTTTGAAACTTTTAATTTATTCAATCCAAACTGGCAGAAACAAGAAAACAACCCACACCTTTGTCTCATCCTTCCTGTGGACAAGAGACTTCTCCACCGGGAGGAGAGGGTGCGGCAGCTCCAGGACACGGACCCCAGCCAGCGGCCACAGCAGCTCAGATTAAGCCAGCACAAACCCCAGTGCTGGGAGCCTCAGCAGGCTGGTGGAGCACTGGGTCTAACCTGTGTACCTGTAGCAACTGAAACATTGTTAGCAGGGAGTCGGGGCAGTCCCCTGGGATTAGACACATAGTGCTGGGGTTTGTTCTGACTGAATTCGCGCTAACGGAAGGTCCCTCCGTTTCCCGGAGCTGCCGCATGCTGCAGGGAGGACGAGGGAAGGTTGCGTTATTGTCTCATCTCTGCCGCAAATAAACAAAATATCAAAGCGCACACAGACCCTGAACCTTCAACATGATTGACAAGCCCTTACAGCTCAGCTTCTTTGTCCTCTCTTGAGGGCAGACTAGATTGAAGACAGGACAGGCTTCTTCACATTCTGTTGATAATGCTAATTCATTTTTTTAAATTCCTGCTGTATCCTACACATTACCTGTTTAAGTTCAGTAGTGGTTAAATCTCACAATAAGATATTCAGTTGCTTCTTAGACTCAAAACATTACGGCCATATTGCTCCCATAAGCAGACACAAGCACACACCATGCATTCACACACAGACATGTGCTTTCACAACCATACTTATGCGCACACACACACTTGCACACAGGCACGCACACACACACACTTTCCCGTTACTGTAAAGTGGGTAATTTGTCCCTGCCAGCAGAGAAAGTGTAGCTCGGCAGGACACTGTTATTTCGCCTCTCCGACTCTGTAGCGTTTTGAGGAGAATTATAAGTGTGGGTATCAAAGGGGCGCCTCGTCAGCGACCCCCCCAGGGGACAGCTTTAAATTACTGCTCTCTGTGCCTAGCAGAATTGCTGTGAAAAGCACTTTCTTTACTCTTATGTCATTGTGTTTAATCACACTATCTCATTATATACTTTTTAATTCCATCAGCAACATTTTAGCCTTACTTGTAATTATTAAACGCCCCTTTTGTCTTCAAAGTGAGTTAAAAACGCAGAACTGTTATCCAACATTAGGCTCATACATGCATAAGAGGAATATTGTTGTGTACATGCTGTCCACCAAAGTGTGTTACGTACACATACGGTACTTTGTTTTCTTTTAAGTGCATAATGGGTTGGTTGTCAAAAGGATCATATATCTGGAATATCTGAACATTAAAGTTACCTGATGCAATAAGCAGTGAATGCATTATTTCTGTGCCCAAATCCTTAATACAACAGAGTAACAGGTTTATTTTGTTCACATAGGCTGTGATAGTGTTGCCAGTGAGCAGTGTGAATGGGAGTGAGGTGGCTGGTGGGTGGGTGAGAGCTCCAGCCATCTGTTTCCTCTCCTCTCTATGTCCAGACTGCCAAAGATATCCAGCATACATGAATATCAATGAAGGTCTGCTGCCCGTAGTTCAGTGTTGCCTCATATCTTTTCAATATTGTTGCATTGTTTTAAATGACGGTATCAAAATGCAGGGTCTCTTTACATCAAGTCTGAGACAAATAGTGTTTCAAACTAGATATGTTATTATAGTTCTTAGTAGTTTTTTTTAGATAGGATTCTAGATATGAGCCAAATAATAGCTACTAGCAACAGATCACATTTGAAAACCAATATGGCATACATCAACATGTCTGCCTTGCATTAAATATGTGTTGCCGTCTTTGTTGTTTACATTAATTCTAACATTATTTTTCTCCTGTTCCATGATATCCGGACAGAGTTGGACATCCATGCAGTGACAGGCATCATAGTCGGTGTGTGCCTGGGACTGATATGCATCCTCCTCTGCATGTGTTTCAGCTTTCGTAATGGCAAATCCAGGTAAGATAACTCTAGTGTCAGTACTCTTACGGTACATGTCGAGCATTTTAATCTGTTTAATAGGGCTGTCAATTGTGATTAACCAAAAATGAATCACACATTTCTGTCTGTTCAAAATACACCAGTATTTAATACTCTTAACAACATGGAAGTGGGCAAATATGCTTGTTTTATGAAAATGTATGTATGTATTTTTATTGGAAATTAATCAACAACACAAAGCATTGATAAGTATTGTCCAGAAACCCTCACAGGTACTGCATTTAGCATAAAAACATGCTCAGATCATGACTTGACAGACTGATGCCAATCAGGCAACAACAGCTGTCAGTGTGTCAGTGTGCTGACTTGACCCAAACTGCATGTGATTATCATAAAGTGGGCATGTCTGTAAATGGGTGACTCGTGGGTACCCAGAGAACCCATTTTCATTCATATATCTTGAGGTCAGAGGTCAAGGGACCCCTTTGAAAATGTCCATGACAGTTTTTTCTCACTAAAATTTAGTACAAGTTTTCTTTTTCACATGACACTAGTATCTTCATTCTAGCCTTAAAACTGAGCCCACTACAACCTCAGAAAGATCAGTTGTGTTAATGTGTTTTAGAAATTAGTGGCATTAAAACGCATTTGCATTAATGTGTTATTATTGCTTTAGCACTGACAGCCCTAGTGTTTAATGTTTTACTGACAACAACTTTTGTCTTAATAGCTATAAGCGAGGTAAAACAACCCAGGCAGCTCTATTAACGTTCAGTCCTCTGTAGTGTCGAACTGTTCTGTTATTCCTCTCATCTCTGATCCAAATAGGGAGGTGTCTGGGGGCCTGGACTCCACAGCTGTGACCCCTCAGTACAGGCGAGGAGGCTGCCCTGTTCCCTCCAATGTGCCAGAGTGCAGCGATAGCCACGAGCTGGAGACACTGATGCCCCCAGGCAGCCAAGAGTCTGGTCAGCCGCTAGAAGAGGCCCCAGAGGAGCAGAGCCTGATGGCAAGTGCTAATCCAGGGGAAGGGGAGGATGCCCCTGCACCTGAACCCAAGGTCAAAACCTGCAAGGGGGGAGCTCTCCTCCAGATGGGCCTTGGATACTCTGTTATTTTTTCACGTGTTGATAGAGGGATACTAGTTGTAATTTTGGTGCATCCACTGTCTTGCAGGCTGCTTGGAATGGCTCTGTGAGTCATAACTGGGCCAACAGAATCACTAGATACAGAGACACCCTAACAGAAGACTCTCCAACACTCATTAATGGAGCTCTCAACATGCTAATTACTGATAACGGCACGGTAAATGACTGAACTAAAATTCAATGACAAATCTATTTTAGCTATCAACCTGTCTCCGACAAGCAACTTTAGCTGTGTCGTCACAGGGTCAAATGGCATTTCTAATTAACTGTTTGCTCACCCCCCCCCCCCCATACCATAACAAAACATATCAGGCCTGCGCTCCAGCTGACTGATTTTAAAAACAAAAAGTCTGTAAAGGTTCTTAAATATGCACCTGACCGCTACATATATGATATTGCGCTGAATATAAGGCTGTGTATCAGCAAGAATCTAGCAATGCGTTAGACATCATAATACAGCAGTTACAATTCAATATGTTGCAATATGTTGTGATACAGTGAGCAAGGTGATATATTGCAGTTTTTTTTAATCTAATTTTAGAAAAACTGTCAAAGTATAAAGAACACACCATCCTAAGGATAAATCAAAGTTTAAGGGTTAAAGCTAGGGTTTACTTTTTTATGCAATCTGAGCAGTAGGATATGTATTTATCACAGAGGCTGCATATTGTAGCAAATGAAATAAAGCATTAACTGAGTTAATCTTTGGATGTAAACCATTGAATAAAAATCAATCCAGTGTTTTTGAGAATCAACAATATTTTCTTACACCCCTAACTGAAGCTAGAGGCTAACGTTGTATGCCTGTTGCAGAAAGTCAGCAAACGTAATGCTAGCTCAGTTTACAATGCTATGGTTGCTTTTCCCAAATCTAAGAAAGAGCAGGAGAGAGCCGCTAACCTTACACTGTGACAGCAGGTCGACTTCCTATTACACAGTGGATGTGCTAGTCACGACCGGGGCTTTCTTCAGCATAACCTCTAACCTCACAAACTAATTTAACCTTAATTATGTGCTCCTTGGCCCAGGCAGTAACACTTACTACTACTGATGCATTGGTCAGGGGTTTTTATAATCACGCACCCAGCCAATCCGCACCACCCAACCTGCAAAAATATACGTTAATCAACCACGCAAACCTGGCCTGACCCGCAAGTCGCCATCTTTATGCATTATAGTAGCACATTAAATGCCAGGAGTGAGGTGAGGTGGACTTGAGCGTCGTGGCTCATCATGTGGGTGATCTCACAGAAATACATGAAATGACCACGACCTCTTGCGTTAAAGCGTTAAAATTACATGCCACCACCGTGGCTGGTGTGTGTTTGAGAGAGAGAGAGAGAGCCAGAGAGGGAAAAAATATATATTTTTGTAAGTTATGAATAACTTACTCAGAACGCTGCTTTGTCACTCTTTTACCTGCGTGAACCTGCGATATTTTCTAATAAGCTCACCTGAACCTGCTCGACCAGCGAGTCAGTCACTACATGTACTTATCACTACTTACTAGAGTACACAGTAAGCTAGTTAGTTAGACATGCAAACAGTTGAAGCTTAGAGTTAGAGAGTAAATAAAAACGCTGTTTAAGCCACTCCTTACATGTTTGCTCTTTGTTTTTGAAAGGGGCAAAGTATACACCACTCACTTTCAACATGTGGAAAAATCTGAATCTTGACAGCCCAGTTGCAATTACTAAACTACGACTGGCCCATTGCTGTAAGGGGGAGGGGTTTAGCAAACAGTCCATTGTGATTATAGCTGATATCTATGTAAATGTTCATCATATACATGTACTTAACCAAAAAACACTGACTGTTTGAGTGACCTTGGTAGATCATCTCATAGAGCAACCTGACGTAACAGTGACATTGTTTTGTTGCAGGACTTAGAAGATCATCTCTGCACATCCGTGTGCAGTAACCAGGTGGAAGCAGAAGTCATTGTTCACTCAGAGCTGTCAGACCCAGGGACGGAGAAGGAGGAGGAGGGCAGCGAAAGGGAGAAGGATTCTAACACCACCAGAGGACCCTCGTTATCAGAGGACAGGTATTCCTCTTTGAGTCAGCCAAGCCCACCAGGAGAAGGGGACGCTCTTGAAAAACTATCACTAGCCCAAAGCCCCTCGAGTCTTCCCTTGATAAAGTTGGTGGCCAATCACAACGGGGAGCTTCAAGGCACGGTAGACCAGCCGAGCGCAGACATAGAGCCACAGCAGGACATGGGGCTAACCAATGGCTTCCACTCCCCAAAGACGGTGCGTTCTGTGTTGAGGTCAGAGCACCTAGAGAACAGGGACTCCAGACACTGCCCGTCGGCACCAGGGAAGGCCATCTCTGCCGGGCTGTCCCCTTCCCCCTTTGTCAGCTCTGGCCTGGTCCACTCTACCTCAG
The DNA here is from genome assembly GCA_947000775.1 of Pterois miles. Taxonomy (NCBI): domain Eukaryota; kingdom Metazoa; phylum Chordata; class Actinopteri; order Perciformes; family Scorpaenidae; genus Pterois; species Pterois miles. The sequence goes on from CAMQGK010000318.1 coordinate 5,207,782, forward strand.
CAGCACACAGTTATCTGTGCCCGTAGCCCCTGCATGTAGGGCAGCGACCCTTACACACACATACAGACATCAGACTGATTTTCTTTCTTTTACGTACCCAGGAAGAATCCCTACGGATTATTTTTATGCACCTCATTATCTGATTCTTTTCTCTTCCGTGCAAAGTTTTTATAGGTAATCCATTGTTTCATACGTGTGTATATACAGTATACATATACGTATATTTTTAGTGGTAGAGTATATGGTTATGCATTCTCTGGCATCACAAGCATATTTTCCTCTGGAGTTTTTTTTTTTTTTTTCCTATCTTTAGGAAAGTAAAGAGAGATTTAACTTAACCAAGCATATGGAAGTAGATTGAAGGAGGCTATTCCCACTGTGTCGCACTTGGCTTCGTTCCACTCAGGAATGAGAAAGCCTGGAATGTTCTGTGAGCGAGTGAGACAGACTGTCATCATGGATGGGAGGATCGGAAACGCAGGCTCGATGGGACTCCCTGGGCTTTGCCGCGTGGATGCTACTTTACCGCGGCACCGACGAATAAGCCTTAAAGGATATCTGCACACTCTGAGAGTGCAGAACACCTGTGTCTCTCTCCAGCCTCCTGCTGTCTCAGGGTCCCACACACACACACACACACACACACACACACACACACACACACACTGAAACACACAAAAAGCTAAAGTACAGCTGATTCCACAGTATCACACACATTAACACACACATTTCCTGACTGGAGTGTGGGGGTCTCAGGTGCCTAATTATTGTAGGTGCATTTATAACCTCTGTATATTTCTATAGATGATGCTATTCAGTACAAGTACAAAACACCAGTCGACATGAAGAAAAAAACAGTCAAATGTAAAAAGACATGGAGGATACGGATTTGGTACACATGAAGTTTTCTTTTCCAAAATGCCATATATCCACATGGTATGATTTTCTAAAACAGGGACACGTAAAAAAGGTGTTTTTTTCTGTATTTCAGATGGTGGATATCTCATTTTGGAATGAAAGTATTTACATGTTCGTGTTGGTACTGGTTTAATTTTGTTGGTGGGAGAACTAGAGATGTTATAACAACCCATCTGTAGACCACTCTTCTGATTTGGCTCCCAGTTAGGGATGCACCAGTAAGATACTGTGCCATTAGTTGTCATTTAAACTCAATATAATATACATATATATATATATTTTGTTTTTTATGTGACGTTATGAGTGGAATTCAACTTGACTACAGTCGTATCTGATTCCAGTTGAAGATTTCCACACTCTTGCTATAGTACTGGAAATCAACATAAGCTGATATCTGTATTTATCAGATAGGAAAGGCATTTGATGAGAAAAAAATGTACTCCAATTTTTTAAAATAGACCCCAAACCGTTCACACGTATTCTTTAAGTATTCAATTAGATTTCTTTCCGTAATTGACTGATATGTGAAGCTGAGTGAGTCAGTATTGGTTTTGGCAGTGTAAACGGTGCATCCCTACTCCTTATCAACAGCACTACCTCATTTCTTTTCAGGATGGTTTCCAGTGTGGTTTTATCAGTTTTATGTAACTAGTACCTTTTTAAAAGTTTTTCTCAACTTTGATTTTACAGCATTTGGTACTTGGAGAAATAATCGTCCGACACTGACTGTACGTTCTTGTGTTATGTCAAAGGAATTTATAACGCTTCAGTGCATTGCAGCTTCCTCTCAGATCTCTGAAAGATTGTGTCACTCAGTATTATGTTGCTGTTAAATCCCTACAGAAAACATAAACTCCCTGTCTCTTTGATATGAAGCACCTCAAACTACAGCTAATTTTATTAGGGCTCTCAAAGATAATGCGATAACGCAACTTTTGTTTTAAGGCCACAAATTTTTTTTAATGCATTAACGCAATTGAACTTTTGGAGCTTGTAGCTGGCTCTAAGTAAAGATGCTCTGGGAGATATTGTGACTGACTAGCGCAAGTCTACCTACTGAGTTAATGGTTACCTTGCCAGCTATAGCAATTCACCAAGCATCCCTGTGAGTTGACACTACGTCACCAAGCTTCCGACCCATCTATTTCGTATGGATGTAGTGAATGTCATTTTGTGGTGTGGCTGCCAGTTCACACTCATTTCCTGCAGGTGGCAGAAGTGTTAAAGTGACAGCAGCTTTAGCATTCTTTGACCCTAGGAGGCCATAATGGACTTGTCTTTACTGAGTGAGTTTGTGAGTTAGTTACAAGCTGGTGCCACTAGGTGCTTCACATCAAAAAGATTATTTTAAACTCATTTCACTAGTGATGGACAGAAAGGACCAGGTTTACTGTGGATGAGTGTGATATAAAGTATTGATCAAATTGTTGTACATCTGTGTGATTCTGAGAGAATGGCAAAATTGGCCAAATTTGCCATCAGTTAATAATATTCATATATGTCCACTTCAAAGATTGACAGAATGAAGCAGATCACTGAGTCCAGCCCTGTTGTACATGATGTCTCATCTTCTCTCAGGTGGCTTTCTTGTCATCCAGCAGTGATAAGGGAGTCGATAAACTCCTTCTGTCCTGCCCATGTTTCTACCCATGTCCATGCAAGTGTCAAAATCTCACCAGCTCAACTCAGTCACATCAGCAACAGAAATGTAAATGGTTCCTTGTTTCAGACACGATGAACATGTTTCTCACCAACATACTGTAACTGTGTTTTCTCAAAAAGACATATATTCTTGATTTTCCGAACAAAATGCATGGTTGGTACCTCAAAGAGAATTATTTTTTTAGCCTTGCCATGTATGTACTTTAAAAAAAAACAAGATTAACATGTTTTTGCTGCAGTAGCAGTCATATAGGGACAGAAGTGAATGTGTTCTTAGCAAACCTGGGTCAAACATTAAATGCTTTTGGGGGTGAATAAGTGGACTTTTGTGAATCAGAATCCAGCTGTCAGTGACTGAAATGTTTATTAGACTAAAAAAAACTGTATGGCACTGACTGTACTGTGCTATTTGGCAAATGAGCAATTCAACAGCAAGCTCACCTTGTGGCAGGAAACGGCTGCTGCACCACTCACCTCATTAATCTACAGTAAGAGACAAGTTATTACTTGTGGCCCCATTCAACTCAGTGATACCAGAGCAGCTTTCCATCAGCTGTTAAAAGTAAAACATCTGCTGTGATATCATTGATTTGAGTGACAATTTAAAGGAATAGGAAGCAATGCAGCTGCAGCTTTCCACCCTGTGGTTTGATGATCATTTTTATATGCAGTAAGCTAAAGCAAACCACCAAAACTGTGTGTATGTTTTTGATCCAGGTTCTTTACTGATACTGTTCGATATTGATGCTGTTTCTCATCATCCTCAAAAGCCTGTATATGTCCAGAAACAAGCATAATATTCTCAAAAGCATTCCAGTTTGATACTTTAAACGTACCTCTGTCAGTCCAGGTCAGCCGTGACGATGAACCCTAAGAAGAGAAGTGCTAAAATCCCAGACCCTGTTCCTGCTCTGCTCTGATAGGTTTCATGCAGACCTGGGTTCAGTTCTTCCATTCACCGTTTGCAGATACTGGAGCCTGAGCTGCAGAGTGTGCAAAACTGCTTGGACTGCAACCAAGTGGATGGAGGTCACTGAATCAGAGCCAGTGAGATAATGTTTCAAGTAAGTTGTCAGTCACTGTGACAAAAAATGAAACTGACCTTTCAAACATTTTCTTGTGATAGTTGAAATGTTTTGCATAGGGATGCATCAATCCAACTTTTTCCAGTCCCGATATGATACAATTCCTGGACTTCGGCTATGATCTGATACCAAGTACCGATCTTATACCAGTGTTTAATTAATAACATGTACGCCTCACTGTGTGGAAGTGACTGGGATCATTCTTTTATGTGTAATTACTCTCCTAACTTCAAAAAAAAAAAAAAAAAAAAACAAATAGATGCATAGATATAAATTTACTGAATTATTAAAATAAATCATACGCCAGTAACTTGGTAAAAAAAATCTTCAAAATTAACAGGCATTGCAATTCAAAACCTTTAATGCAGCAACAAATTAGTCAAAACTTAAACAGGAATTAAAATTACAGTATATAAATTATATAATGTATAAACATAGAATTGAATAGAATAGATCGGCCCCATTGTCATTAATATCCGATCCAGTGTCTGTATCAGTGCATCCCTACTTTTTAGGACAAAGTTTGTAAAGTTGTCTCTCACCCAGCGTAGCCATTTTCAAGAGAAAATCATCAATCATTTTGTATTTACATTTCGAAATGTTACTGCTGCTAAGTTAGTGGTTAGCGGCAGTTTCACTATGGAAAGTATTCAAAAACATGTGAAAAAGTCTCGATTGTCACTGCAGACAGACCATGGCCACTTGGCAATCAAGCAGACACACATCTGTGATGCCGGAGTTAGATTTAATGATAATGTAGCTGCCAAACTCTAACATAGAGCCTTAGATGTGAATTGAAATGGTGCAGTGTAGACACATTTAAGTAACATGCAGTATTTAAAATGAGGGGGTTTCACAAATATTCACTCAGATCACGCTGTTTTGCCCCCCGTTTCAAGTCTTGATGCAGTAGTGGATCATTACGGCGTGTGGAGCCGACACAGAGGGCCTGAAATGGGGATTAGCATAAAACCTGCCTCCAGCATAAAGGATGTATGCTCTCCTTATAGGAGCTCTATTAACTTTTGTAGCCACTATCTTTTAAATACATTCTTCCTTTTGTTCGTCTTTTTGTCGGCTATAGAACAATCAGATTTTTGTGGGGGGGGAGGAAAATTACTCATGCTCCCATTTTGTAGAGATGATAATTACTTTGATAATTTTGTTTATTTCATTCTCTTTTATAAGGTTTATTAAACAGTATACCTCATGTTGGTAACTTGATTTGATTCTGATCAGTTTCTTCATACTGCACATTTTGTAACGAGTATAATCGTAAGCATCCTGTTGATTTGTGAGCCGAGAGAGGACAGGATCGACTGTTTCATTTTACCTCAGTGAGAGTTTTGCTCATTACAGTGGCCTGCATGGTCCAGTGTAGTGGTGAAGGGGTAAACAAATGAGGGGAAGAGGGGTGGTGCGGGTACCCGAAATTGACTTTTACATTGTTATCCTGCAATAGTAGTTATTGCCAGGCTTTTTTAAAGCATGGGTTCACTCAAATGGTACTCGTGCTTCAAGCAAAAATCACAGGCTTCTGCTGAATAACAGTCAGCGCTATTTGGTACAAAGAACGCCACTTTGACACAACCCAGGCGACTGATTTGTTAAGCAGGGAGAAGGGCTAAAGGGACATCCTCCCCAGGCAGGTCATACCTCTCAGTGCAGACAGCCATTGAAAAATAATTGTCTCTTCTCTACTCAGGTGCCCCATCTTTGCATAAAATTGTAGAGGATCACGGCAGCATATCCGACTCAGATACATGTCATTTGTTGTCAAACAGCGCCTCATTTTTGTTCTTTTGGAGAGTAAATCAAGGAATCTCTTATGCATAAACGATATCTTGTTTTGTACAAATCGCTCAGTGTATTTCTCTGTCTCTCTGGCTTTTCTCTGTACATTCTGGTGCTTTGGTGGTGAGCTGCTTTGTCCAGTGGTGTCACATTGTTGTGCATTTTTTGTACGTCTTCTTCTCTAGTTTTGTGTGAACCAGCTCAGTCGTGCTTCTCAGAATGTGCTAGCACAGACTCTGCGGTCATGTGCCACCAGCGACGTTCTGCGGCTACTCAGACGCCTCTGTAATCATTGTGTGCTGAACGCGACCTCATCCATGTCAAAAGACGCTACTGTAGGAGCAAACTGTAGGAGCACTTAATAGATTAGCACTTCTTCTTGGGCCATGAGCAACTTTGGATTGTCATCTTTACATTTCTAGAAGTGCAATTTTTTTAGTCTGTAAAACGACAGATGGATTACTCAGTGTTAGTCATGGCGACCGTTGTCATGATTTGTGATAGAAACATTGCTTGTTCAGCAGTATCATCACAGGATAGGTAGTACTTGTGGTTTGTAGAAATATTTCCACTGTGTTACCATATGTGAAAATGTCAAAACTCACAGCAACTCTCAAGATGTCTGTGGAAACTACTCTTCTGTAAATAAACATCAAAAAAAGAAGAAACCATGGTTCGCCGTGATTTTTTTTTTTTTTTTTTTTTTTAATGCTTCCAGCCTCCCCTGTTGCCGGCATGGATTTTTCCTTCTGTCCGTCTGTCTGTACCATTATTGTGAACATGATATCGCAGGAACGCCTGAGGGGAATTTCTTCAAATTTGGCACAAACGTCAACTTGGACTGAAGGATGAACTGATTAGATCTTGGTGATCAAAGGTCAAGGTCACTATGACCTTATGTCATCCCATTCATGTGATAGCGATATCTCAGGAATGACTGGAGGGAATTATGTCATCCCATTCATGTGATAGCGATATCTCAGGAATGATCAGAGGGAATTATACTACATGTGGCACAAACGTCTGTTTGGTGTGAAAATCTTGATAATGATTTTGGGACAATGACATTGCTGGATAGAAGCTAGTTGTTGTTAAACACACTTTCAAATTATATTTACTGTTTGTCAAACGTACACAGTGTTGACTTTGAATCTTGCTTACTTAAAGTTAGCTTTATGTTAGCCTTATGCTAACCAAGATTTTGTGAAAATCTTTGATTTTGGGACAAAACATGGCTTGATAAGTAGTCTTGTTGAACATACTGCCAGATTATTTTTAGTTTATGTCAACCCTTCACAATGTTAATGACGTTGAATCTTCTGGCTCATAGCTGAGCCGTAGGGTTCTATGAGCTGAGCAGACTAGAAACATCTCCTCCATGTTTTGTAAAAACAGGAGCCACAGAGTGGAAAACCGTGGTACCGCCAGCCTCCCTCTGACTTAAAGTAGTATTATTATGATAAGGATGACCTGCGAGTGCAGCGAAAGGCATGGCGGAGGTGTAGTTGGCTGCAGTCTGCAAACACAACACTAGATGCCACCAAATCTTATACTGTCTGTAAAGAAATAGTCTGTCCTGTAAAACCACATTTTTTTTTTTTTTTTTTTTTTTTTTGGTTACACTTCCGCTCCTGTACGGATTAAACAAAGAAAACATAACATGTTAAATATTGAGCTTCGGAGGTGCTGGTAGGCAGATTGTGTTATCTATGTACAGAGGACTGAGATATTATGGGATGGCTGTTTCCACTGTTTCGTCTTTAAGCTAAGCTATTAATCTAACTAGCTGCTGGCTGTAACTTTATGTACAGAGAGAGGAGTATTGATCTTCTAGTTAATCATTAAATGTTATGACGTGGGGCTTTTCTCAGTCAAGTTAGCTGAGTCAAGAACATTTAGTCGTAGGATTATACTATTTGTAAATCAGAAAATTAAAAAAAAAATTTTAAGTCAAGTCAAGTTGGAGCCTGTGTGACTGTTTCTCACCTTAAATGTTTTCAGAAACATCTTGTAGTTACTGTTTAGCTGTAAAATGAGAAAGTTTGTGTCCAAGCAGCCATGTTGAGATCAGTTCAAGAGACAGCTGGAGCAAACGTTCTCATTTTACAGCTAAACAACATCAGCTAAACTCCAAGATGTTTCTGAAAACGCTTGGGTCCAGAAATAGGCATTACGGTAGCAATATTAATTCATATTTGGTCAGCACTATGTTGACCATTTAATCTGAGTGCGCGAGTGATTGACAGCTGCCTCTGTTGAATGAACAGCCAATAGGAATGCTCTCTCTGAAATGATCTGATTGGCCAAAGTCTCTCATCATGGGTTAGATATTTTAAAGCCTATAAACAGAGTCTAGTTATCTCCCAACTACAATATGCTGAAAGAGTATCATGGGATTTTCGCCCAATGACGCCAAAAACATTCTGCCTACCATCGCTTTAACAGAATCAACAATAGCCGATAATATATAATTTCATATGCATGCTATGAATGGAAACTGGGGCTACTACCCCACCTACAGTTAACCGCTGTGCCTCCCAGCTTCCCTTTGGGCAACACACATCACCCGGGTACATGTCCTCAGTGGCTTTGTGCCCCACCCTTTTCATTCCAGCAGAGCCTCTGGGTAATGATCAGTCATACTAAAAGATATCATTCTATTATTCACCACAGGGGGGCAGTGTGATCCTTTCCAATGATTATTGAAAAGAAGCCTTGTAACATGGTGCCACTCCCATTAGGAGAGATTGCTGCCTGAGTGTTGGACTTCATGTGCAGCGCTGGCTTCATACATGCCTTGGCAGGATTTTGCAAATGTATAAAATACCGTATATCCCTTCCTTCCTCATTACGGTTCATTACCTCAAGCAGAAAAGAACCTCTCCATCACATCAATTTACCCTCAAAAAACTCCCCCTGATGTCATCAAATATAAGGTGCGAGAAATGTGTATGTGCGTTTTTCTGTATGCATGCCGTTGTCTTGTTGTTGTCTGTCTATACGTCACTCTGTGTGCATGCATGTGTGCACAGGGGAGGCAGACAGACTGAAAAAAAAAAAAAACAAAACAGGAGAGGGAAGTGACAGGGATAAAGGGTGAGATGAGGGCACAGAGTTAAGACAGGAGCAGTGAGGTGACATCAAGTGGCAGAATCCCCAGAAGAGTTAGATAAAAGCTCTCGCCGAGTGACAGAAGGGTCGGGCTCGCTATCTTCAGCCACTCATCGCCATTAATCAGAGGGCGAGGCTCCTCTGCAGAGGTCTGAGAGAGGACGCATATGCACAAACCTATGCACATGAACACACAATATCACACACAAGCATAGACAAATACAAACACTGTTGTCATACTCTGCTGCACTCGCCATTGCACCTGTCTGAATGTGTATTGTTACTGTGTTCATTGCATCCTCCAGCAGTGTGGAGTGGTCTCTGGGCCTCATATTTCATCAGAGAGGCAGGCAAGTGGAGCGCAGCGAGTCAGGTGAGGGCTGGACTCATGAGGTACAGTATAGCTCACTGCCTGTGGGGAAATAACTGTGCGAAGCTCTTGAATCAGCCCATTCATTCGGCCTCTTTCTGCTTCTGCTACTGTAGTAGTGTACTACTACAGTCCCCAGTCTCCACCTTCAGTGTCAGCTCTGCTCGGTTCTCTGCTGAACTCTATGTGCTCTCTAACAGTTCAAAGCTTGCAGTAGAAGACCCCCTGGGTTGGCAAGTATTTGAATTTTTTTTTTTGTGCTTGTGGAAAATGCTGAGTCTACTATCCAGTTAGGCACAGTACATTAAAGAAGAGATCAGGTTCAAAACTCCACAAACAGAAATGACACCACAAAAGTGTCTGTAGGTATAAATGGATGACTTCATTAGATCCCAGTCATGTCTTGTGTTTTTATTAGGGCTGTTAAGGCGTTATTATTGTGTTAACTTTGACAGCCCTGATTTTCATGCATTATTTTTTTAACATCATGTCCCCTATTTAGGTCAAAACAAAATGTTACTGTCTGCGCATTAGGTTTGAAATGTCACAGTTTATTTATCTTTGTATATTGGCGTTTTCAATTTCAACCTCTTACACTAAAAGCATTATATTGACCACAGTCCTTTTCCTTTGACTATCCCTGTTTCACATCCCCATATAAAAGCTGCCGGTGTTGTAGTTTGTGTAGGTGTACGACAGGTCTGATGTATGACCTTAGCTGAATGTCATTCCATCTCTGCTGTCTTTCCGACTGTTTGCCTTTTAAATAGAGCAGAAACACAATTAAAATAAATACCTAAGAGTGTGCCCTTTGTAAAATATGCTTGGGGATACAGTATATATCCTGCGGTGATTGTACTTGATACTTTAAGTTATTTTCTTATCTTTTTGTGACAACTTAAATAATGTTCTCAAAGCAGCACATATGCAGTTGTCTACATGCATGTCTACATTTGTGTCTGCTCTCTTTGCCTGCATTCATTTGACTATTCTCTGCAATTACTATAAGAAGTCAGATAAGACATTTTCTCAATGTCAGCCCGACTGGCGGGTTATAACCTGCCAATCAAATATTCCCCAAACTAAACAGAGACAGCCTGAGGGGAGAGAGAATGAAGGAGGATGAGGTGGAAGATAAATGAATGAAGTCGGGGAGCGAGTGGGGGATTTGAGAGGAGAACGAATGTGGGGAAAGTCATCTGCTTTATTTGGACTACATATCTCTGGAATTACATTAAATCTTGTGTGCTCTACAATAAGCTTTAATATACCCTATAAAGTAGCTGGAAAAGGTGAGGTGACGGGGGCACGGCCGGCAGAGAAACCACAGAGCTGTCAGTAATGGCTGTGAACTGTTTGCCCTGCTTCTTCTCTCCCCTGGGTTCTGTGTGCCACTCTCCATTCACCGCTGGCTGGCAACAATAGGACCCCAGAGGGGGAGCAGCTTTAAAACTCACTGTATACCAATTTCGTATACTACAACCATGGGCAAAGTGTGACACTGTTATTTGAAGTGAAGGAATCGTGCATGCTTGACTCCCTCGTCCAGACAAGTGAGAGAATTGGATGAAGGACACAGGAGTTTTATTATAATTCAAGTGCCAATGTAGGATTTTTTTAAAAAATAATATGGTGTTGTTTTTTTACCTTTTCGTTTTTAATTCTCTTTGTTTTATCTTTCATTTTCCCTCTCCTACTTGCGGTCCAAACCACACAGGCCTATGGCTGATAAGGGAATGCCTTGAATCTGACTGACAGCATGCCTGTCTCCCTGGCTTTACACTGGGCCAACAGCGAGTTGATCCAACTATCATTGTGAGCCAACCATGGCAATGAAAACCTTCAGCTCTGGGCGACACATGTGGATTAAAGTCTGCATGGTGCCAGCCAGTGAGGGCTCGCTCTGAGTAAAGTGCTGGCTCCTGGCCATCAGTCATCCGACAAGGCTTTTACTTGCCCTTACATTATATTCAACTCTGACCTGATGTGAAAGCTGCAGGAACTCAAATCCCTGCATGCATTACACCAGGCCTGGCAGAGTCATGTAAACACACAGCTTCTCTAAACTTGAGGGATGTAACTCTATCAATAAATGCCTGTTAGCAATACAAAGTTATGCGTTTCTACTGTTTTACAGTCTGTCAACAGCAGCGACAGCCACGTTTATGTGGCTAACTCTGTCTGAAATATGCTGTAACTTGCATGAGAGTTATGAGATGGACACACAGCACCCTCTTTGTATTTCCCCCCTGTTTTTGTTGTTGGTTTTCCTGCATTAAGGCAGCATAAATAGGACAGAACACTACAGAAATAACTGGGTTTTTTGTTGCCAATGAGAAATGGCAACAATTACACAAAAGTCATAAAGCAATTCCTTGGAGAAAGAACAACATTTATGGGCATGTGTTGCATCCAGTGGTAATAACCTTAATGCTAAACTCACAGTTTAACAAAAACATTTTAAATTTCGAGTGCACAAATTGAGCTTGTCATCCAATATCCATTATGATTTTCTTTCTTGAGGATCCTTAAAATACCAGTTTTAACACAATGTACACAGTTTGAGAGCCACATGCTTCCCTCTTGACACAACACATTATCTACTCAGCATGTGTTGAAAATTACCAATGACTGTAGTTAAATGGAGATGTGGTGAGAATGACTCTTTCCTTGTAGAGCTCTGTGCAGTGCAAAGCTGGCTACTGACAGTGGCAGTGTTTGGTAGTGCAGCCTTGCAAGCTGGGCCTGATGCAGGAGACTTATTTCCACATCAGTGAATGGTACAGGCTAAATCTCAGTGGGCTGGGTGACCCACTTTTCAGCTCTCCAAGTGTATGTAAGCATTGTGTGCTGCACATCACACAGCGCTCGGCCGTTATCTAGATTCACTCACATGTTTCTGCCAGCTTCTCGTGGTAAAAGGCAGGGATGACAGCAAGGCATGCCAGCTATTAACGTAATATCCTAAAGAGCTTCAAGAACACTGATAAAAATAATTTGTTGTAGCTTTATACAACATATTCTTCATTGTGACCAACACAGACCTGATGATGTTTTATTACTATGGTGAATTGAATTGGCTGAGTTTGAAATTAAAGAACAATGTCAAGAGTTGGCTAATTGGTCACCTTATGTTATTCTAAGATAGTTGGGCAACCACTATCATCTGTTGTATCTCCAGATGCTTATACCTCCAGTATCCTAGAGTATGCTAACTGCCCTACTGCAGAAAGTGCTTTATAAAGTAACTAGGAAAACTAAGGAGCGGTTTGGGGTAACTGTCAGTAGGCAGAATATGAACCGGTAAGAACACAAAAACTGGAAACTGGAAGGCTACAGCAGCAAAACAACATAGACTTAATGGCAATAGCATGCTCTCCTGCATTTGTATACTGGTACTGATTAGACTGCTGATGATGAGCTGCAGCTGGGCAGATTCAGGTATCCCATTACCAGAAGTGACACAAGCTCGTTCTCCCACCCATGTTTCTGGCAAAAAATTGAATCAAAGGCAACTGGACTTAGATTTGTCTCTGAAGACGTTTCGCCCCTTATCCAAGTGGCTTCATCACGCTACAGTCTGACTAGTCCCCACTAGTCACAGTCACAGTCTCCCACCTATGCCACAGGAGAAAACCAGAAGTAGCCCAGTATCTGACAGAATGTGTCCCCTAAATCCAGGGACGTGGTGCCAGAAAAGACCAGCAAAAGGTCTCCAGGATGCAATGCACTGGGGCTAATAATGGCAAAAACAAAACCTGAAGCAGACAGTGTACAGAGGCCAGGAAGCACCAAAGAACCAACAGAACTGGGTACAGAGAAGAACCAAGACGAAACACCAAAGGTGGAGGAGCTGGAGAAGAGGTGGATTCAGCCAAACCAATCACCTGAAAAGACCAGAAGAGCAACGGATTTAGTAAAGGAGCCAGTGATGATGTCAAGAAGATACCAGGACACACTGGCCCACACTGACACCAGTTCCCAAAACATCAACACCTACAGATCAGGCTTCAACATCCAGTGTCGCCGGTAAGCACTCCAAACGTCAGAGTATCAGAAGTTACATCCAAGCTTGTTCCACCTATTCCACAGAGGAAAACCAGAGGTAGCCCTGTGTCTGGATGTGTCCCCTAAATCCAGGAAAGGGTCACTAATGAACAGGGAGGTGGTGCCAGAAACGACCAGCTACAGGTCTCCAGCATGCAGGGCATTAGGGCCAGCAAAGCAAAAATTAAATATGAAGCAGGCAGTGTACAAAGGCCAGGAACCAACGGAACCAGGAACAGAGACAACCAAGACAAAACCAACCGAGCCAATGGCCCAGGAGCTGTAGAAGAAGTAGATTCAGCCAACCCCGAGAGGACTAGAGGAACAAGGCGTCTGGGTAAAGGACCCACTGCTGATATCAAGAAGTCGCCAGGGCCACAATATCCAGTGCCTCCAGTAAACCCTACAAACTTCTGTAATGTACCAGGACCAGAAGTGACAAACAAGCTTGTTCTCCCACTTATTCCACAGAAGAGAACCAGACCAACACCAAAGAGAAGGTGGATTCAGCCGAACCGATCACCTGAGAGGACCAGAGGAGCAATGGTTCTGTGGACAGTCAGAGCTATATAGTTAAGCCAGTAGTAGAGGAACGTTGGAGGTATTCAAGGTGCAGCCTTCAGTGAACCAGCTCCTGTAGCAGAGGGCACAAATAATTTAAATCAAGCAGATACTAGCTCTGCTAACCGCCCTTATTCAGAGCATGTTATCCATATCATAAGATACAGATGTATGCAGATAAGATCCTCATATTTAGGCCACAGTAATCCTCAGTAAGTTCACATCATCATTATGGATTATAATGAGGATTCCTAATAACACTGATGCTAGTTACCCATAGTCATTTTGAGATGATAATGGATGATAATGGTTGTCTGTCTCTATGTGTCAGCCCTATGATAGTCTGGTGACCAGTCCAGAGTGTAACCCGCCTTCGCCCAATGTCGGCTGTCATCGGCTCCAGTCACTATGACCCTGTATGAGATAAGCGGTTACAGATAATGGATGAACCAATGGAGGCCACGCAATCCACCAGGTACCCATTTAAACAATTATTTTTCTGTATTACAAGCTTTGTGAAAATATATGTTTAAATGTCCAAATGGGGCATTATAGCAACAGAATCAAAATTGCCAAATGTATAGTGTACACAGGAATTTGACTTAGTGATACAGCACAGTGAAAACCAAATAAGTCAAAAGGTTAAAGCAGCAGTGGGTAGAGATGGAGCAAATATGATTTAATAAAAGTTATATACATAAACATATATCCTGACAGTAGTACACAAGACAGGTCATCTGAAAAACATCATGTGCCTCTGTGTCCTCCGGTGTTCCTACCGGCATCTGCAAGATTTCACAAACCAGAGGAAAACAACCAATCAGAGCCCCTGTTGAGCAGCTGTCAGCCACAATCTGTACACATTGTAAAGCCCCTGAGGTAACGTTGTGATTTTGGGCTATACAAATAAAGTTGATTTGACCCGCAAACTTCAATGAAATGGTAAAACTAGGCAGCACTGATCAAATATGAATATTTTACAGTAATGTTACTGTGATGCCTATTTCTCACCTAAGATGTATTCAGAAACATCTTGTAGTTACTGTTTAGTTTTAAAATGAGAAAGTTGCCACATAATGCCAAAAATATTCTACCTACTGCAGGTTTAAACTAAAAAGTTAAAAAACAGATAGACAAAAACAATAATTATATACACTTAAGAATGATAAAATGCTACATTACACTAAATATTCTGTTTAAGTACTGGCAAATATTGCACATATATATACATCATACTGTATATAGGGGGTCATTTTATCAAATATATGCTAATTTACATATATTTATCAGAACAGAAATCTGAACATTGGATAAAGCCAGGTTCACAATTCTTGTTTCATTTTGTTGACATATTATAGTCAAAGGTTTTTACAAAGGGAATTTTGGATATCTCTTTTTATCACTCCATAAATCACAAATGAATGTCAGCAGCCATTAAGAAAAAGCATTTTTTTGTGATGTTTTTAGGGATAAAATGTTGTGTAAGTCAAGCTACGAATGATATATGGACAAAGCTCTCAGATATCTTGACAATATATGTAAATGAAAATGTCTCTTCCAAATTAAATTCACATATTTATACTAAGAAAAAGATAAAGAAAGGAAATACGATTATGGGTTCTAACTGCAAATGTCTATGCAGACACTTCTTCCAACTCACAACCAAGTCTGATAAACAAACAAAAGAGAGAGGCCCTGCATTCTGTATCACGTCTGACTCAAGGTTTATTTTGTAGTTTTGAGGTCTATAGTACTGAAATCTCTCCCTGCGAGTTACACACTCATGGTCCATACATATATTCCCTTATATTGCCTGAGTGGGCATGTGCACTGTTTGATTGACAGCTCCCTTACATTCACCTTGTTATCATGGTTTTTGGCCCAAAGGTTTTTGTGATACCACATAATTCCCGGCACAGCTCCACTAAGCTTCTACCTGACTAGAAGTATAATCAGGGTATCACATAGTAATCAGGCTCTTATATAATGAGACGGACATGTCGTCATTGGTTAATCTCTGTGTAGCATGAACTTGACAACTTTTGACAGGTAATACTAATCAGCCACTAGATGTCAGTGACATCTAGTGGCTGATTAGTATCAAAGTGTCAAAGTCCTAAAATGCAATCAGGACATTCGCTCAAATTTTTTAGATTTTTTTGGGATGCATTTTTATACATTTACACAATAATACACAGCTGCTGTACATTTAAAGGGAAACTCTTGAAAAACAGTTAAACAGCATCGTTGCTGCCACTGAAACACATGCATGTCTGCAGCTTTTACCAAATTTTATGAATCAAAGAAAAAGGGACTGAGGACCTGCTAAATGTAGATTTTTTTACAAGTTTTTTTTTTATTTGTTTTTGGACTCCATACTTACTCCATACTTTATTCAAAACACGTAAAACAAATATCTTGTGTCATCATAACAGTGCCTCCTTACCTGCAGCCATGATACCAATAACTGGGAATCAGTTGGCTAAGTAAGACCTATAGATTACACCTATGTATTTTATGATAAATACTGTCCAGCTACAGCAGACAGCTGCACATCCTGCTGTCTCAGAGAGGCGTGGGTCTCCACACACACACCACACACACACACACACACACACACACACACACACATGCAATGTGAATACACAAAAAACACATTCTTTCACATACAGAACAGAAAGACTGTAAAATATTTTGCACTGGTAAAAGCACTGTTTAGTTTAACATTTAATCAACAATAGTATTGTGAAGTATGCTGCTAGAGACTGACAATAGCTCAATAAAACAACATTCAAGACAAGTGCTAACAGTAAAATTGTCATTGTAAACTTAACTCTGAATGTGATAAAATAAGAATGGCACGTTGTTGCCTTTAGTTATTTTAAATAAAATAAATTTTTTTTTTTTTTTTCAGCTAATCAAATCTAGAACAAAGTCTGCTAACAAACATTATTTTTCAAAGATTTGCTGGTGTTTTCTCCCTCTCTGAAATGTCCAACTGATGCTTCACTGCAGTCCTTGTTGCTGCTAACTCTACCTTTTGGGCGATTTCAGAACCGATCGGCTATCTGATGATTATTTAGCCTCTGGGGGCAAAGGATAATATTTCAGGAGGGTCCAGCGTAGCCAGAGGATATCTGAATAACAGATAACAAATATCTAGGCCAAGACTTCCTCTTCCGGGCACCGCTCATTGTTTACAGTCTGATTAGCAACTTGAGACATGACACAGTTGGAGTTGAGAAATGACCTCCAGGACCAGATCATCAGATGATAGCCGAGCAGGCATGCACCGATACCGATAGCGATACCTTGGCTTTGGGTATCAGCTGATACCAAGTATAATTAATAAGCTGTTTGCCTCACTGTGTATGGGTGACTGTGATCATTCTTTAACGTGTAAGGCTTAATTAAACACAGCTTTTCTAACTTTGTTAACCTAACAAAAAAGTAACATATTTAATATAATTTGAATTAAAAAATAAATAAATATTTTTTATTTATTATTTAAATAATAAATTGTACACCAACAACTTGGCAAAAAAAAATCTTCAAAATGAACAGGAGTTACAGGAAATTGGTTTAAAGCAGCAACAAATTAGTTAAAACTTAAACAGGAATTAAAATTTCAGTATATAATGTGAATAGCATGTAAACATAGAATTGAATTTAATAGATTGGCCCCACTGTCACTGATATCCGATCCAGCTATTTGAGTCAGTACCGGCCCGATATTGATATCGGTGCGTCCCCAGTTCCTAGATTGCATTTCAGCCAATGCGTTCTACCTCTTTTGCTCTCCGTATGCCTTTCAGTTGCATGCAACTAAAGCCTGCTCAAACGTGATTGGACAATGCTACTTGGACTACAAATGGACTACAAACAGAAACCAGAGCGCTTCCATTGCCAAAATCCAAATCTTGTCCTGATGCCTACAGATTCTGCATTGATATGATGATATCTGTTTATAGAGATGACCTTTTTAGGAGGTGCTGCCTCTGTGACACAGTAGGAAGTACAGTAGTACATCAGTGACAAGAACAAGGGCCCTCAGTGGCTTCCCACCAGCAAATACAACCTGTTGTGTGTTGTATTGCTCTTTGAAACACATAAAGTTTCTGCAGAGATGATCATAAACTTACTCCTGCATGTAGAGCCAGTTTATACATTCATAGTTAGCAGGCTGGATGCCCCATCTCAAGCAGACTGCACAATTACACAGTAAACTTTACATTTGCATTTGAGTCTGTTCAAGCTGCAGTGAATCAGCACAGCCCCAAGGGTTTCACACAAAGCTGTCAAGAAGATTGCTCAAGGGCTGAGCAATTTATGCATGGCTTGTTTATTGCTGGGCTTATGTCCGTGAGGTGCTTTTAGAACCATGTGCCTGTAAAACGTGTTATGGAATTGCAGTGTTATCTGCCCAATTATTATTATTGCTATACCATTCACACGTGTGGTGATAGTGGTAGGAATAATGGAGGAACGGTGAGTCTCATTACTTGGCAACCTCTGTGTGTCATTGTGTCAGTCATTAGGGGTAATGGCAGACATGACTGGTATAAAAAAATCATGGCTTGCCTATTTTGATGTATGAGATGCAACGCACTGCTGTGAAAACAGCTCTGCAGTGTGCATATCTAATCTGGTTTTCCCTGCTAATGCAAAAAGGCTGTCAGGGAGGAGGATGATGTATCCTTGCTTACTAAAGGCTTATCACTCATCGACAGGGTCCATGTGTAGCCCCCACCCTGTAATGTTTACACCAGAGGGTCTCAACATGGGACACATGAGATTATTTACAGCCCTCACTTTTTCATTCTTCCCTTAGCTTAATTATTTCACACCAAAGTGGACAGATGTGGACATTGTTATCATGCTTGATAGAGAGATGGAGTACTATTTTACTGCACTGTTTGGTTCTGACAAAAATGTAGAAATAAATGAAAAAAAATATATGCATGAAATATACTTCTAAATATGGAAAATCATAATATCCATCCAGCTGGTTGGACTGTTGTCAGACTATTAAATAGGTGTTATCATTTGCTTTAAACACCATAGATATCGGTCAGTAGGGGCAGCACTACACCCACTAGTAGGTTTTAACATCTTTTCACATGATAGATCACCGAAAGAAGGCATAAAAAACACAACAGCAACCTGTATTGACTGTAGTAATTATGACACTAATTATTACAGGTGCTGTAATATAGACAATGTGAAATTCCATAAGGGGTGGAGGTCAGGGATGATGGATGGGCCACAAAACATAGGGTTTACGCCTAGGAGACTTGAGTTTGCATCCTGCATGAAACCAAGTAGCTTTTTTTTGTAGTTTTGTGGCCTAAACCCAAAGAAGTTGTGGTTTTGTTCCCTAAATCTAAAGAAGTTGCAGTATTGTGGTCTAAACCTATAGAGTTATAGTTTTGTTCCCTATGCCTAAATAAGTTTTAGTTTTGTCCCTAAACCTAAAAAAGTTGTGTTTTTTCCCCCTAAACTTTAATAAGTTGTAGTTTTGTGGCCTAAACCTAAATAAATTGTAGTTTTGTGGCCTAAACCTAAAAAAAATGTGGTTTTGTTTCCTAAACCTAGAGTGGTTGTAGGTTTTACGGCCTAAACCCAAAGAAATTGTGGTTTTTTTTTTTTGTCTAAACCTAAAGAAGTTGTAGTTTTGTGGCCTAAACCTAAAGAAGTTGTGGTTTTGTTGTCTAAACCTAAAGAAGCTGTAGTTTTGCGGCATAAACCTAAAGGCTTTTTTTGTGCATTTTTGACGTTTCATCCAGTTATACAATGTGTAAAAATGTGCTTTTAAGTTTCACTTTCACTTTTACAATGTAGTAGGCGTAGTCGGCCCCTAATGACCCACATCCATTTAACGTCCTGATGATAGTCAAATCAGGTGCAAATTCAGAGCTCTGAGATTAGTAAGATGCTTTGCACCTTCCCTTTCCACTTGTCTGACAAGAACAGCTGGTACATTGTGTGGAAAGATACAGGAAACAAGAGGCAGAGGTTAATTACACATTTGAGATGCATTGCCATGTACTGCATCATTCTGCATCCCTCTGATGGATTTTAGATTGAGGAGATCTTAGGAAACCTTCAGAAGAGTCTGTATATGACAGTCTTGGGAAGCCACTTCAATTTCATTGTTTCACTTCTAACCCAGAAGGAGCTAACAGGCTGTTTGATATTGGGTTGAACCCGAGAGCATTTGCAAAGCAAAACAATTAAAACAAAAGATTAAACACGGAGGCAGGGTGATTTGAATCATGGTTCTGGGCAGTGGCTTTCTATTCACCAGCTTACATCTGCTGGCAATCTCACCGAGGCTTGATACAAGACTGGCCTGGGCTTGACCCTTATTTTCTATTGGTATTGTAAAGAAAAGATTTGGCTCCCATCCAGCACCCTGGAGAAATACCCTGCACCTTGTTATCAGCTAATCTTCCAGGGAGGTGGCGTCAGACATCCTCTAAATGTCTATTTCTGGTTCGTATATAGAAAGACAGACAACTGGATTGCCCTGCATCAAGAATATTCAGGTCAGAGGTGTTTCTAGCACTGGAGAAAAAAAACATACTGCTTCATTTTTTATTTCAGCATGAATGGTGGTGCATTAAATATCTTGTTTGAAGCCATTAATATTGGTTGATCTAGTGGATAAATGGCACTCTGTGTGTCTACTTTGAGTTATTGTAAGAGAAGATTGAAAGTTTACTTGAAGGTTCAAATATACAGTCTATAGCACAAAATGTGCCCCATTGTGTGTTAACGGTTGTTTGAAACCATTTTGTATGTACATAAATCACTGCCTCTCCTGGTTTTTGCTGCAGATGTATTGGTTTCACCCCTGATATACCCACCAAACAAGAGCAAGCATATATCAAAAGGCTGCTGCAAAACATTGCACACTACTGAGAGGAAACATCATTCAGCCACAAACTGTTGCAAACCCTTGAAAGCACCGTGAGTAATGTGTCAGCGGTAGGGTAGTGCTGCAAGCTGTCAATCATAGAATCCTTTATTAAATTGACTTTCAAATAATATAATGGCTGAATTTTTTTTTTGTTTTTTCACTGCCCTGTGTGGCAATTCCAGCCCCTGAAAACAAAGTCATATAAAGCATTTGCAAACACTATTTGACTTGGGTCAGCACAATAAGGACACAATGACATATTGAAAGGCTCTAATCATTTTATAAGCGTCCCGTCTCACCTGATTTTTCAGGTGGGGACATTAACAGAGTATCATTGTCCTGTAGAGAAGGTTCCGAGACACTCCCAGCCAAACAGATGACTAGTGCCACAAGGCCACAAGGACACTAGCTCAGCCCGAGCGTGCTCAGTTGATTTATGATTTCTGCGCTCTGCCTGAGCTGAGATGATTATGCAGGCAGCTCCCTGGGCCCCAAGCAGCACCATAAAGGTTATTAGAGGTGCTCCACCACTCCACACCCAGCCATATGGAGGGACCGTGGACAGATGAGTTTTTAACTGCCGCATCGTGGATCCAAGCCCTCAAAAGAGTTTGGGATCACTTCTGTGCAGTCGGTCAGCAGAATTCAATACAGCACAAACACTTTCACTTTCTCTTATACAAGTTTCTAATCTCGGGCTGAGCCTGGGCTTTTCACAGCACAGCTGCTATCTATGTGGTTTCCACCAAGAACCTGACTAGCTCTTGTGTGCAGGGCCTCAGGGGAGAGAGGGAAATCGATGTGAGATTGACTCTCCCTCTTTCGTACTGATCCTCCCAGGCTGTGTCATGTAAAGCCATTTTCTTTGCCAGGGGTGTGTTTATTGGGACTGCAGCTTATTGCTAGTCAGCCTGTGAAAATATCCCCCTTCTTAGGAGAGATCACCAAACGTACTCTCAGTGGCTTGTTAAAGGAATCTTCATTTGGAAGACAAATGACCAGACAATGAATATAAAAGGCAATGAATATCTATCTGAACAACCTCTGTGCCCTGCCCTGAACTATGCGGTGAATAGGGTATGATATCTTTTATGACATTTTTGGCTGGACCACAGATGACCAGACCTGGAAACGCAAAAGTCAAAATGATGAAGTTATGCGATTGGTCAGCTGAATGTTGAGTTTCCTCATTGGCCGTCGTTCTTTCAAAATAATGTGGGGAACAGTCAGTTATGCAAACGAGCCCGTCCTGCGTGACCTGTCTGTCTCATGAAACTTGGACCAAGCAGTCAACTAGGTGATCTACATCTAAAACGAAATAGTAGCCATAGCCTGTCTCACTTAAATGTTTTCAGATGGATTAACAGAAAGTTTATGAGCAGGCCACCATGTTGATTCCTGTTTGAGACAGCAAGCAGAAAACCAGGGACCAATCACATGCATTCAGTGATAGAGTTGAGCAGCTCCCTAAGTGGACCAACATGTCCCGTAGTGTCCTTGCTGTACCTGGTGGACATGTACCGTGGATTTAACATTAAAGACATGACCACTGTAGAACAATTTAGCCACAAATTCACAGACTGACCATACACGGTCCAGCCATTTTTTGACAACTCAGTTAATTTTAAATTATTTGTAATATTATAAAGTCATTAATTAACAAGAATAAAAATAAATAGTGGAATACAAAACCGTGGGGTATTTATGTTTAAGCACCTTATCTGTTAAAAATTTCAAGCCTGCAGTCAGTCCAGTGAGACCAAGTAATGTGAGCAGATTCACCTTCATTATCAGTGGGAGGAGTCTAGAGAAGAGGAAGTGATATCACAGCTGGGCGTGTCCTCTTCAGATCCTTTTGTCTGAAACCATGCTGCCACACCAGCAAAGTGTTTGGATAAATCCCTCTGTTTGAGCCACCTGCCACCCCAGTAAGTTTGTTGACAATGATTTTGATAATTTGTTTAGACAACACATGGTTTATATTCTTTGAGTTATTTCTACGTGTTCTCTATCATTATTTAATGTATCTCCAACTCCTTAACAGATCATGGTGTTGCTCCGGAGCTGTGTGATATAAACCACTTACCCACGAACGGAAGTCAAATCCAGCAAGTAAGGCAATCTGTTCATTTTATTAGAAAGTTGTATATTTTGTTAATTGGTATTATGTTTGTTATAATTAGGTTCCAGATGGAGAATGCTAAGGTATTTTATCCTTAAGAAGTTGATGCATTAATAATGTAAGATAATTTATGTACCCCTTGTTTATTTCTAATTATGTAGATGTTTATTGTGCAGGAAAATCATCTACATAAATATCACCATCAATTATCCATACCATTATCATCACTGAATAAATGCTTAAATGGCCCCTGGATCCTGGTGTTGTAATGTGCACACCAGCTAGAAGTTCAATGTTCCAGTCAATTAATACTCCCAGACAGCGTAATAATTATCCAGTTTAGGCGTAGATTATTAAGTCTTTATTTCATTATCACTTCACTTTGCAAGCTTATCACACTTGCACGCTGTGAAACACTGCGGTAATGTGAGCCGCATATTTCAAAATATATTATACTCAATATATATCATAGCGCAGTGGTTCTCAACCAGGGGGCTCCCCAGAAAAACGGAGACAATATTATTTTAATTATTTATGTTTTTAACTTCAAGTGAACCCAATGTGTGTAAGAGTCATAACAGTGATTACAAGTTCCTCCATGGTTGTAGTTGTTTTTGAGGTATTTTATGGGGTTGTATACTATGACTTTTTAATTACTTTTTCAACATCATAATATAGTATGGTGAAAAAAATGAAAAGTAATATAACACTACTTTTTGATTTTTGAAAAAAAAAATCAGCATACTATACTATCATTTTTTAATTATATTTTTTCAACTTGCTATATTTTTTTCAGTTATTTCCGGCATACTACACTATGACATTTAAATTACTTTTTAAAAATACTATACCATTTTTTTAATTTCTTTTTTTCACCATACTATGTTATGACTAAAAACAAATACCACATTCTATACTGACATTTTAAAAATGTTTCAACATACTATACTACTTTCTGATTTTTTTTTTGACATACAATACTATTTTTTTATTTACTTTTTCAACATACTATACTATGATTTTTATTTTGATGTAGTATACTATGACTTTTTAATTACTACTTGATCATACTATACTACTTTTTGACTTTTTTTGCCTTATAAATTTTATGACTTATTAAAATTCCACATAATATATTTTGACTTTAAATTTTTTCAACATACTATATTTTGACTTTTCAAAAAATGTTTCAACATACCGTACTATGACTTTTTAATTATTTTTTCAATATATGATGATCTATGATGTTTTATTACTTTTACTTCTACTGTGTATACATATGTATACTATGACTTTTTAATAACTTTTTCACCATATTACACTATGATTTATTATGTTCACTATACTATACTATGACCTTTTTTGACTTTTTTCAACACAGTATTTTTATGAGTTTTCTGTTGTTCTATGACTGTTTTTAACTTTTTTTGACACTGTACTACACCTTTTTTTTCATTCAACATACTATACTATGACATTTTCCACATACTAAACTATGAATTTTTAATGCTTTTTTCAACATATTGTGTTATTACTTTTATTATATTATTATGTATTATTATAACATTTTTCAACATATACTATGACTTTTTAAACCTTTTTGACATACTGTATTAGGACTTGTTTAAAAGTTTTTTCAACATATTATACTATGACTTTAAACTTTTTTCGAAATACTGTACCATCACTTTTTTCATTTTTTTCTGACTTTTTCTGACATACTATACTAGGACTTTTATCGACATATTATACAATGACGTTTAGTTTACTTTATTTGACATACCATACTATGATATTGTTGACATACTAGGACTTTTTAAAGCTTTTTTTGACAAATTATACTATGACTTTTCCTTTAATTTTCAACAGGCTATCACTTCAACATACTATACTCTGATTTTTTTCCCAACATACAATACTATGACTTATTTTTTACTTTTATATATTATATTTTATTTCATTTTATTTATTTTATATTTACTTTTTTATACTATGACTTTTCAACTTACAATATTATGACTATTATTATGACTCTGACACAATATTATCAAAATTATATTTTACTTTTTTCAACACAATATACTATGCCTTTTATTGACATACTAAACTATGATTTTTTTGTTTTACTTTTGTCTTTTTTTTATTTTTTCCGACATACCATTCTGTGACTTTTTACCATGACTTTTTTTCATTCTATATTCTGACATTTTATGACATTTTAAAACATTTGTCATTCAACATATTGTACTATGACTTTTATTTACTTTATTAGACATACTATACTATGACTTTTTTCGACGTACTATACAATGACTTTTTTGACATACTATAGTCTGACTTTTAATTTTACTTTGTCGACACATACAAGGATTATTTTTGACATACTATACACTGACTTTTTTAACGTTTTTGATGTACTATACTACAATTTTTTTTAGACATACTATACTATGACTTTTCTGACCACCTATACGATCTTTTTCTTGACATGCTATGCTATGACTTTTTAAAATATATATTTCTTTATTATTTTTTTATACATTCATCATACTATACGATGACTATTTTTTTTTAACTTTTATCAACAAACTAAGACGTTTTTTATTACTTTTTTTACATGACATATTTTACTTTTTGTCAACATACTATACTAAGACATTTTTCGACATATTATACAATGACTTTTCATTTTTACTTTTCAACATACTATACTATGACTTTTTTTTATACTTTTATGACATAGTATACTATGTTTTAAAGCTGTTTTCGACATATACTAGAACTTTTTGTCTACTTTTTTTGACATACTAAAGTTAAGTAAAGCTTTTGTCAAGATATTATACTCTGACTTTTTTTTTTTTCACTATTTTCGACATACCATACTGACTTATTTTGACATACTATACTATGACTTTCTACATACTATGACTTTTTATTTTTTTCAACGTACTATACTATGACTGTTTTTTTTAAATGTTTATGATGTACAGATCTGTGACTTTTTCTGACATACTATGATGTTTTACATCATACTATACTATGACTTTATTAACATGCTATCATCTGACTTTTTAAAGCTTTTCTTGACATATTAAAATATGATGTTTTTACTGTTTTTTACAGACTGTGCTATGACTTTTTTTAGAATTTTTTTTGACACACTATACTACGGTTACTTTTTCAGACATACTATGCTATGAGGCTTTTCGACTTTTTGCTTTACATTTTCCAACATACTATACTATGACATTTTTACTTTCAACATACTGAACTATGACTTTTTTTAAAACTTTTTTGACATGACTTTTTTCAACAAATTATACTGAAGTTATTTCACTTTTTGTCAACGAACTATACTAAGACATTTTTCATCATACTTTACTATAACTTTTTTATTGTTGCTTTTTTTCAACGTACTATACTATGACATTTTTTGGACTTTTTTCGACATACTATACTTTGACTTTTTTGACATACTATACTATGACGATTTACTTTTTTCAACATACCACACAAGGACTTTTTTACTTTTTCCGACATACTACACTGACATTTTTCGACAAACTATAGTATGACTTTTTTCAACGAATGAAGTTATTTTGCTTTTTGTCAACATACTATCAGATGTTTTTGGACATACTTTGCTATAACTTTTTTATTTTTACTTTTTTCAACATACTATAATATGACCTTTTTTGACATACTATACTATCACATTTTCGACATACTAGACCATGACTTTTTCAGCATACTATACTATGACTTAAATTACTAATAAATTACCATGACTTTTTAATTTTACTTTTATCGACACACTACACTTTGACTTTATCGACACTCTAAATCATAACTTTTTTTTACTGTTTTTGATACACTAAACTATGACCTTTACTCACTTTTATCGACATAGTATACTATGACATTTTCGACAAACTATAGTATGACATTTTTACTTTTTTCGACATGCTACACCGTGACTTTTTGAATATACTATACTGACTTTTTTCTTGAAATTTTTCAACATAATATAATTTGACTTTTTAAGTCATAATATTGTTTAACATACTATAATATGACTGTTAACATGAAATTTTTCAAGATTCAATACTATTATTAACAAAAATTTCCGACATACTATATTATGACTTTTTTTCATGAAATTTTTCAACATAATATACTTTGACGTTTTTTAATCATAATATTGTTTAACATACTATAATATGACTGTTAACGTGAAATTTTCAAGATTCAATACTATGACCTGTTTTTCGTGAAATTTTCCGACATACTATACTATGACTTTTTTTCATGAAATTTTTGAGCATGATATAATTTGACTTCTTTTTTTTTATCATAATACCTTTTTACAAACTATAATATGACTGTTAACATGAAATTTTTCAAGATTCAATACTATGACCTGTTTATCATGAAAATTTTCGACATACTATACTATGACTTTTTTTCATCAAACTTATCATTCATTCATTCATCGTCAACCGCTTATCCCATTAGGGGTCGCAGGGGGGCTGGAGCCGATCCCAGCTGGCATTGGGCGAAGGCGGGGTTCACCCTGGACAGTTCGCCAGTCCGTCGCAGGGCACATAGAGACAGACAACATAGAGACAGACAACCATTCACGCTCACATCCACACCTACGGGCAATTTAGAGTCATTAACATGAAATTTTTCAAGATTCAATACTATGACCTGTTTTTCGTGAAATTTTCCGACATACTATACTGACTTTTTTCATGAAATTTTTTTTTGATTTTTTTGAATCAGAATATTGTTTAACATACCATAATATGACTGTTAACATGAAAAGTTTCAAGATTCAATACTATGACCTGTTTTTCAGGAAATCTTTCGACATACTATACTATGGCGTTTTTTTTATAAAATTTTCCAACATTTTACGAAATGACTTTTGCTCACCATAGAATCATTCTACATTGTATAATTTGACCATTTTCATGTTTTTTTTTTTTTTCAACATCAAAAAAAGTTGACGTTTTAATCGAAAAATTTCGGCATCCTACACTTTTTTTTTTTTTGTAAAATTTTCCAATATTTTACGGAACAACTTTTGCTCACCATAGAATCATTCTACATGCTATAGTACCACCGTTTTCATGTTTTTTTTTCAACATCAAAAAAATCTGACGTTTTCATAGAAAAATTTCGACATACTATACTATGGCGTTTTTTTTTTTTGTAAAATTTTCAAACATTTTACGAAATGACTTTTGCTCACCATAGAATCATTCGACATGGTATAATATGACCGTTTTCATGTTTTTTTTCAACATCAAAAAAATCTGTCGTTTTCATCGAAAAATTGACATACTATACTATGGTGTTTTTTTGTTTTTAATTTTCCAACTGTTCACGAAATGACTTTTGCTCACCATAGAATCATTCTACATTGTATAATATGACCGTTTTCATGTTTTTTTTTTTTTTCAACATCAAAAAAATTTGACGTTTTAATTGAAAAATTTCGGCATACTATACTATGGCGTTTTTTTTGTTAAATTTTCCAACTTTTCACGAAATGACTTTTGCTCATCAAAGAATCATTCTCCATGCTATAATACGACCATTTTAATTGTTTTTTTCAACTTCAAAAAATTTGATGTTTTCATCGAAAAATTTCGACATACTATACTATGGCGTTTTTTTTTTTTAATTTTTCCAACTTTTCACGACATGACTTTTGCTCACCATAGAAACATTGTACATGCTATAATACGACCGTTTTCATGATTTTTTTCAACATCAAAAAAAGTCTGACGTTTTAATCGAAAAATTTCGACATAATATACTATGGCGTTTTTTTGTAAAATTTTCCATGTTTTCAAGAAATGACTTTTGCTCACCATAGAATCATTCGACATGCTATAATACCACCATTTTCATGATTTTTTTCAACTTCAAAAAAATTTGACGTTTTCATCGAAAAATTTCGACATACTATACTACGGCGTTTTTTTTTTTTAAATTTTCCAACATTTTACGAAATGACTTATGCTCACCATAGAATCATTCAACATGCTATAATACGACCGTTTTCATGATTTTTTTCAACTTCAAAAAAATTTGACGTTTTCATCGAAAAATTTCGACATACTATACTATGGCATTTTTTTTTCTAAAAATTTCCAAATTTTCACAAAATGACCTTTGCTCACCATAGAATCATTCGACATTCTATAATATGACCGTTTTAATGGTTTATTTCAACTTCAAAGAAATTTGACGTTTTCATCGAAAAATTTCGACATACTATACTATGGCGTTTTTTTTTTGTAAAATTTTCAAACACTTTACGAAACGACCTTTGCTAACCATAGAATCATTCTACATGCTATAATACGACCGTTTTAATGTTTTTTTTTCAACTTCAAAGAAATTTGACATTTTCCTCGAAAAATTTCGACATACTATACTTAGTGATGGCCGAACGAGGCTTTGTTGAAGCTTCGACACTTTTTACAAAACCTGGTTCATTGCACGAGGCTCCAATGACACAGTGCTCGAGGATGACATCTGGTGGTCATTAAAATGAAGCGCAGACTAGACGTGTCGAAGAGTCAAACTTCTTTCTATTCTGCAGCATACGTATTTAATGCTCAACACATCCCAGTGGTTCATGGATTGTTTTGGATTTGATTGTCCATGCACATTCCTGCTTGACTACACTAGATGATTATATGTTTGTAGCGGACGCAATAATGATATTACAGTAATTATGACAATAATTATTGAAAACCATGATCCTAATTTGGAATATCTGTATGTAACCCTCAATAGATCTTCACCTGTGGTATGGGATATTTAAATATTGCTGCTACATTCATGAGATGTACAAATTGAGACTGGTGCCATTTCACATGGGGTTGGTGCAAATACAGATCATATTATGGATTTGGGCAAAGTATGTTTTCAGGTTCATTGATAAATGGGTTCATGTGTGTGTGGGTAAAGTGGCTGTGCTTGAAAGACAGGGCAGTGACAGTGCTTGTGTAACTTTTATGAGTTTTTAATTTAAAAATAATAGTTTCTCCATGCCTTAGCATGGACGAGGTGTTGTTGCCGTATGACAGCCCCGCATCACACAGCATACACTGGACCTGTGAAACAGTCCGTTAGAGAGGAGTTTTCCAATGTAAATACAGCTGAAATAAAAATAAAACCTTATTATTATCCGGCAACATTTGGAAACTATCTCATACACGGGACCTTTTCCTTGATGGCTTCATCTATCTATGTATCTAACTATGTATCTCACTATCTATCTATGAATCTACAGTATCTATCTGTCTGTCTGTGTGTCGGTGTGTGTGTCTCGCTAAATATGCAATCAATCTGGAACAACACTACTAACTGTCAAAGCAACGAACTGAAACAACACAAAACCAACCTACTCTGCGAAACAAAAATTCTAATAAACGCCATTAAATAGGGACTCCAATCCCAGAGCACATTCGATCCCGTCAAGTGACTCACATGACAAACCAAACCAATCAGGTGATTCGAAGCACTCAGCTGCTTCATACGTAACTCAAGTGTGTCGAACGTCACAAGTCACGTGACCAAACCACGCCTCGGCACTGTGCTTGGATACATTTGCTTCATGAACTACAACGCGTGCACCGGAGCTTCGCGTGTCAGCAGCCCATCACTAACTATACTATGGCAGTTTTTTTTTGTAAAATAAAATTGTAAAAAACATTTTACGAAATGACTTTTGCTCACCATAGAATCATTCGACATGCTATAATATGACCGTTTTCATGTTTTTTTTCAACATCAAAGAAATTTGACGTTTTCCTCGAAAAATTTCGACATACAATACTATGGCGTTTTTTTTGTTAAATTTTCCAACTTTTCACGAAATGACTTTTACTCATCAAAGAATCATTCTCCATGCTATAATACGACCATTTTAATTGTTTTTTTCAACTTCAAAAAAATTTGACGTTTTCATCGAAAAATTTCGACATACTATACTATGGCGTTTTTTTTTTTTTTTTTTTTAATTTTCCAACATTTTACGAAATGACTTTTGCTCACCATAGAATCATTCGACATGCTATAGTACCACCGTTTTCATGTTTTTTTTCAACATCAAAAAAATCTGACGTTTTCATAGAAAAATTTCGACATACTATACTATGGCGTTTTTTTTGTTAAATTTTCCAACTTTTCACGAAATGAGTTTTGCTCATCAAAGAATCATTCTCCATGCTATAATACGACCATTTTAATTGTTTTTTTCAACTTCAAAAAAAATTGACGTTTTCATCGAAAAATTTCGACATACTATACTATGGCGTTTTTTTTTTTTTTTTTAATTTTACAACATTTTACGAAATGACTTATGCTCACCATAGAATCATTCAACATGCTATAATACGACCGTTTTCATGATTTTTTTCAACTTCAAAAAAATTTGACGTTTTCATCGAAAAATTTCGACATACTATACTATGGCGGGGTTTTTTTGTAAAATTTTCAAACATTTTACGAAATGACTTTTGCTCACCATAGAATCATTTGACATGCTATAATATGACCGTTTTCATGTTTTTTTTCAACATCAAAAAAATCTGACGTTTTCATCGAAAAATTGACATACTATACTATGGCGGTTTTTTTTTTTGTAGAATTTTCAAACTTTTCACGAAATGACTTTTGCTCACCATAGAATCATTCAACATTCTATAATATGACCGTTTTAATGGTTTATTTCATCTTCAAAGAAATGTGACGTTTTCATCGAAAAATTTCGACATACTATACTATGGCGTTTTTTTTTTTTTTTTAATTTTCCAACATTTAACGAAATTACTTTTGCTCGCCATAGAATCATTCTACATGCTATAATACCACCGTTTTCATGTTTTTTTTCAACATAAAAAAAATCTGACGTTTTCATAGAAAAATTTTGACATACTATACTATGGCGGGGTTTTTTTGTAAAATTTTCAAACATTTTACGAAATGACTTTTGCTCACCATAGAATCATTCGACATGCTATAATATGACCGTTTTCATGTTTTTTTTCAACATCAAAAAAATCTGACGTTTTCATCGAAAAATTGACATACTATACTATGGCGGTTTTTTTTGTTAAATTTTCCAACATTTCACAAAATGACTTTTGCTCACCATAGAATCATTCAACATGCTATAATATGACCGTTTTCATGTTTTTTTTCAACATCAAAGAAATTTGACGTTTTCCTCGAAAAATTTCGACATACAATACTATGGCGTTTTTTTTTTTTAAATTTTCCAACTTTTCACGAAATTACTTTTGCTCATCAAAGAATCATTCTCCATGCTATAATACAACCATTTTAATTGTTTTTTTCAACTTCAAAAAAATTTGACGTTTTCATCGAAAAATTTCGACATACTATACTATGGCGTTTTTTTTTTTGTTTTTTTTTTAATTTTCCAACATTTTACGAAATGACTTTTGTTCACCATAGAATCATTCGACATGCTATAATACGACCGTTTTAATGGGGTTTTTTTCAACTTCAAAGAAATTTGACGTTTTCATCGAAAAATTTCGACATACTATACTATGGCGGGGTTTTTTTTTTTGTAGAATTTTCAAACTTTTCACGAAATGACTTTTGCTTACCATAGAATCATTCGACATTCTATAATATGACCGTTTTAATGGTTTATTTCATCTTCAAAGAAATGTGACGTTTTCATCGAAAAATTTCGACATACTATACTATGGCGTTTTTTTTTTTTTTTAATTTTCCAACATTTTACGAAATTACTTTTGCTCACCATAGAATCATTCTACATGCTATAATACCACCGTTTTCATGTTTTTTTTCAACATAAAAAAAATCTGACGTTTTCATAGAAAAATTTTGACATACTATACTATGGCGTTTTTTTGTAAAAATTTCCAAATTTTCACGAAATGACTTTTGTTCACCATAGAATCATTCGACATGCTATAATATGATCGTTTCCATGTTTTTTTTCAACATCAAAAAAATTTGACGTTTTCCTCGAAAAATTTCGACATACTATACTATGGCGTTTTTTTTTTTTTTAATTTTCCAACATTTTACGAAATTACTTTTGCTCATCAAAGAATCATTCTCCATGCTATAATACGACCATTTTAATTGTTTTTTTCAACTTCAAAAAAATTTGACCTTTTCATCGAAAAATTTCGACATACTATACTATGGCGTTTTTTTGTAAAAATTTCCAAATTTTCACGAAATGACTTTTGTTCACCATAGAATCATTCGACATGCTATAATATGATTGTTTCCATGTTTTTTTTCAACATCAAAGAAATTTGACGTTTTCCTCGAAAAATTTCGACATATATGGCGTTTTTTTTTTTTTGTAAAATTTTCCAACATTTAACGAAACAACTTTTGCTCACCATAGAATCATTCTACATGCTATAATACCACTGTTTTCATGTTTTTTTTCAACATCAAAAAAATCTGACGTTTTAATAGAAAAATTTCGACATACTATACTATGGCGTTTTTTTGTTAAGTTGTCCAACTTTTCACGAAATGACTTTTGCTCATCAAAGAATCATTCTCCATGCTATAATACGACCATTTTAATTGTTTTTTTCAACATCAAAAAAATTTGACGTTTTAATAGAAAAATTTCAGCATACTACACTATGGCGTTTTTTTTTTTTTGTTAAATTTTCGAACTTTTCACGAAATGACTTTTGCTCATCAAAGAATCATTCTCCATGCTATAATACGACCATTTTAATTGTTTTTTTCAACTTCAAAAAGATCTGACGTTTTCATAGAAAAATTTCGACATACTATACTATGGTGTTTTTTTTGTAAAAATTTCCAAATTTTCACAAAATGACCTTTGCTCACCATAGAATCATTCTACATTCTATAATATGACCGTTTTAATGGTTTATTTCAACTTCAAAGAAATTTGACGTTTTCATCGAAAAATTTCGACATACTATACTTAGTGATGGCCGAACGAGGCTTTGTTAAAGCTTCGACACTTTTTACAAAACCTGGTTCATTGCACGAGGCTCCAATGACACAGTGCTCGAGGATGACATCTGGTGGTCATTAAAATGAAGCGCAGACTAGACGTGTCGAAGAGTCAAACTTCTTTCTATTCTGCAGCATACGTATTTAATGCTCAACACATCCCAGTGGTTCATGGATTGTTTTGGATTTGATTGTCCATGCACATTCCTGCTTGACTACACTAGATGATTATATGTTTGTAGCGGACGCAATAATGATATTACAGTAATTATGACAATAATTATTGAAAACCATGATCCTAATTTGGAATATCTGTATGTAACCCTCAATAGATCTTCACCTGTGGTATGGGATATTTAAATATTGCTGCTACATTCATGAGATGTACAAATTGAGACTGGTGCCATTTCACATGGGGTTGGTGCAAATACAGATCATATTATGGATTTGGGCAAAGTATGTTTTCAGGTTCATTGATAAATGGGTTCATGTGTGTGTGGGTAAAGTGGCTGTGCTTGAAAGACAGGGCAGTGACAGTGCTTGTGTAACTTTTATGAGTTTTTAATTTAAAAATAATAGTTTCTCCATGCCTTAGCATGGACGAGGTGTTGTTGCTGTATGACAGCCCCGCATCACACAGCATACACTGGACCTGTGAAACAGTCCGTTAGAGAGGAGTTTTCCAATGTAAATACAGCTGAAATAAAAATAAAACCTTATTATTATCCGGCAACATTTGGAAACTATCTCATACACGGGACCTTTTCCTTGATGGCTTCATCTATCTATGTATCTCACTATCTATCTATGAATCTACAGTATCTATCTGTCTGTCTGTGTGTCTGTGTGTCGGTGTGTGTGTCTCGCTAAATATGCAATCAATCTGGAACAACACTACTAACTGTCAAAGCAACGAACTGAAACAACACAAAACCAACCTACTCTGCGAAACAAAAATTCTAATAAACGCCATTAAATAGGGACTCCAATCCCAGAGCACATTCGATCCCGTCAAGTGACTCACATGACAAACCAAACCAATCAGGTGATTCGAAGCACTCAGCTGCTTCATACGTCACTCAAGTGTGTCGAACGTCACAAGTCACGTGACCAAACCACGCCTCGGCACTGTGCTTCGATACATTTGCTTCATGAACTACAACGCGTGCACCGGAGCTTCGCGTGTCAGCAGCCCATCACTAACTATACTATGGCGTTTTTTTTTTTGTAAAATTTTCAAACATTTTACGAAATGACTTTTGCTCACCATAGAATCATTCGACATGCTATAATATGACCGTTTTCATGTTTTTTTTCAACATGAAAGAAATTTGACGTTTTCCTTGAAAAATTTCGACATACAATACTATGGGGTTTTTTTTTTGTTAAATTTTCCAGCTTTTCACGAAATGACTTTTACTCATCAAAGAATCATTCTCCATGCTATAATACGACCATTTTAATTGTTTTTTTCAACTTCAAAAAAATTTGACGTTTTCATCGAAAAATTTCGACATACTATTCTATGGCGTTTTTTTTTTTTTTTTAAATTTTCCAACATTTTACGAAATGACTTTTGCTCACCATAGAATCATTCTACATGCTATAGTACCACCGTTTTCATGGTTTTTTTTTTCAACGTCAAAAAGATCTGACGTTTTCATAGAAAAATTTCGACATACTATACTATGGCGTTTTTTTTTTGGAAAATTTTCCAACTTTTCACGAAATGACTTTTGCTCACCATAGAATCATTCAACATGCTATAATACGACCGATTTGATGCTTTTTTTCAACTACAAAAAAAATTTGATGTTTTCATCGAAAAATTTCGACGTACTATACTATGGCATTTTTTTTCTAAAAATTTCCAAATTTTCACAAAATGACCTTTGCTCACCATAGAATCATTCTACATGCTATAGTACCACCGTTTTCATGTTTTTTTTCAACATCAAAAAAATCTGACGTTTTCATAGAAAAATTTCGACATACTATACTATGGCGGGGTTTTTTTGTAAAATTTTCAAACATTTTACGAAATGACTTTTGCTCACCATAGAATCATTCGACATGCTATAATATGACCGTTTTCATGTTTTTTTTCAACATCAAAAAAATCTGACGTTTTCATCGAAAAATTGACATACTATACTATGGCGTTTTTTTTTGTTAAATTTTCCAACTTTTCACGAAATGACTTTTGCTCATCAAAGAATCATTCTCCATGCTATAATACGACCGATTTGATGCTTTTTTTCAACTACAAAAAAATTTGATGTTTTCATCGAAAAATTTCGACATACTATACTATGGCGTTTTTTTTTTTTTTTTTTAAATTTTCCAACATTTTACGAAATGACTTTTGTTCACCATAGAATCATTCGACATGCTATAATACGACCGTTTTAATGGGGTTTTTTTTCAACTTCAAAGAAATTTGACGTTTTCATCGAAAAATTTCGACATAGTATACTATGGCGTTTTTTTTTTTTTTGTAGAATTTTCAAACTTTTCACGAAATGACTTTTGCTCACCATAGAATCATTCGACATTCTATAATATGACCGTTTTAATTGTTTATTTCAACTTCAAAGAAATGTGACGTTTTCATCGAAAAATTTCGACATACTATACTATGGCGTTTTTTTTTTTTTTAATTTTCCAACATTTTACGAAATTACTTTTGCTCACCATAGAATCATTCTACATGCTATAATAACACCGTTTTCATGTTTTTTTTTCAACATAAAAAAAATCTGACGTTTTCATAGAAAAATTTTGACATACTATACTATGGCATTTTTTTGTAAAAATTTCCAAATTTTCACGAAATGACTTTTGTTCACCATAGAATCATTCGACATGCTATAATATGATCGTTTCCATGTTTTTTTTCAACATCAAAGAAATTTGACGTTTTCCTCGAAAAATTTCGACATACTATACTATGGCGTTTTTTTTTTTGTAAAATTTTCCAGCATTTTACGAAACAACTTTTGCTCACCATAGAATCATTCTACATGCTATAATACCACTGTTTTCATGTTTTTTTTCAACATCAAAAAAATCTGACGTTTTAATAGAAAAATTTCGACATACTATACTATGGCGTTTTTTTGTTAAATTTTCCAACTTTTCACGAAATGACTTTTGCTCATCAAAGAATCATTCTCCATGCTATAATACGACCATTTTAATTGTTTTTTTCAACATCAAAAAAATTTGACGTTTTAATCGAAAAATTTCAGCATACTACACTATGGCGTTTTTTTTTTTTTGTTAAATTTTCGTACTTTTCACGAAATGACTTTTGCTCATCAAAGAATCATTCTCCATGCTATAATACGACCATATTAATTGTTTTTTTCAACTTCAAAGAAATTTGACGTTTTCATCGAAAAATTTCGACATACTATACTACGGCGGTTTTTTTTTTTTTTGTAGAATTTTCAAACTTTTCACGAAATGACTTTTGCTCATCAAAGAATCATTCTCCATGCTATAATACGACCATTTTAATTGTTTTTTTCAACTTCAAAAAGATCTGACGTTTTCATAGAAAAATTTCGACATACTATACTATGGTGTTTTTTTTGTAAAAATTTCCAAATTTTCACAAAATGACCTTTGCTCACCATAGAATCATTCTACATTCTATAATATGACCGTTTTAATGGTTTATTTCAACTTCAAAGAAATTTGACGTTTTCATCGAAAAATTTCGACATACTATACTTAGTGATGGCCGAACGAGGCTTTGTTGAAGCTTCGACACTTTTTACAAAACCTGGTTCATTGCACGAGGCTCCAATGACACAGTGCTCGAGGATGACATCTGGTGGTCATTAAAATGAAGCGCAGACTAGACGTGTCGAAGAGTCAAACTTCTTTCTATTCTGCAGCATACGTATTTAATGCTCAACACATCCCAGTGGTTCATGGATTGTTTTGGATTTGATTGTCCATGCACATTCCTGCTTCACTACACTAGATGATTATATGTTTGTAGCGGACGCAATAATGATATTACAGTAATTATGACAATAATTATTGAAAACCATGATCCTAATTTGGAATATCTGTATGTAACCCTCAATAGATCTTCACCTGTGGTATGGGATATTTAAATATTGCTGCTACATTCATGAGATGTACAAATTGAGACTGGTGCCATTTCACATGGGGTTGGTGCAAATACAGATCATATTATGGATTTGGGCAAAGTATGTTTTCAGGTTCATTGATAAATGGGTTCATGTGTGTGTGGGTAAAGTGGCTGTGCTTGAAAGACAGGGCAGTGACAGTGCTTGTGTAACTTTTATGAGTTTTTAATTTAAAAAAATAGTTTCTCCATGCCTTAGCATGGACGACGTGTTGTTGCTGTATGACAGCCCCGCATCACACAGCATACACTGGACCTGTGAAACAGTCCGTTAGAGAGGAGTTTTCCAATGTAAATACAGCTGAAATAAAAATAAAACCTTATTATTATCCGGCAACATTTGGAAACTATCTCATACACGGGACCTTTTCCTTGATGGCTTCATCTATCTATGTATCTAACTATGTATCTCACTATCTATCTATGAATCTACAGTATCTATCTGTCTGTCTGTGTGTCTGTGTGTCGGTGTGTGTGTCTCGCTAAATATGCAATCAATCTGGAACAACACTACTAACTGTCAAAGCAACGAACTGAAACAACACAAAACCAACCTACTCTGCGAAACAAAAATTCTAATAAACGCCATTAAATAGGGACTCCAATCCCAGAGCACATTCGATCCCGTCAAGTGACTCACATGACAAACCAAACCAATCAGGTGATTCGAAGCACTCAGCTGCTTCATACGTCACTCAAGTGTGTCGAACGTCACAAGTCACGTGACCAAACCACGCCTCGGCACTGTGCTTCGATACATTTGCTTCATGAACTACAACGCGTGCACCGGAGCTTCGCGTGTCAGCAGCCCATCACTAACTATACTATGGCGTTTTTTTTTTTTTTTTAAATTTTCCAACATTTTACGAAATGACTTTTGCTCACCATAGAATCATTCTACATGCTATAGTACCACCGTTTTCATGTTTTTTTTCAACATCAAAAAAAATCTGACGTTTTAATAGAAAAATTTCGACATACTATACTATGGCGTTTTTTTTGTTAAATTTTCCAACTTTTCACGAAATGAGTTTTGCTCATCAAAGAATAGTTCTCCATGCTATAATACGACCATTTTAATTGTTTTTTTCAACTTCAAAAAAATTTGACGTTTTCATTGAAAAATTTCGACATACTATACTATGGCGTTTTTTTTTTTTTTTTTAATTTTACAACATTTTACGAAATGACTTATGCTCACCATAGAATCATTCAACATGCTATAATACGACCGTTTTCATGATTTTTTTCAACTTCAAAAAAATTTGACGTTTTCATCGAAAAATTTCGACATACTATACTATGGCGTTTTTTTTTTGGAAAATTTTCCAACATTTTACGAAATGACTTTTGTTCACCATAGAATCATTCGACATGCTATAATACGACCGTTTTAATGGGGTTTTTTTTCAACTTCAAAGAAATTTGACGTTTTCATCGAAAAATTTCGACATACTATACTATGGCGTTTTTTTTTTTTTTTTGTAGAATTTTCAAACTTTTCACGAAATGACTTTTGCTCACCATAGAATCATTCGACATTCTATAATATGACCGTTTTAATGGTTTATTTCAACTTCAAAGAAATGTGACGTTTTCATCGAAAAATTTCGACATACTATACTATGGCGTTTTTTTTTTTTTTTAATTTTCCAACATTTTACGAAATTACTTTTGCTCACCATAGAATCATTCGACATGCTATAATATGATCGTTTCCATGTTTTTTTTCAACATCAAAGAAATTTGACGTTTTCCTCGAAAAATTTCGACATACTATACTATGGCGTTTTTTTTTTTGTAAAATTTTTCCAACATTTTACGAAACAACTTTTGCTCACCATAGAATCATTCTACATGCTATAATACCACCGTTTTCATGTTTTTTTTCAACATCAAAAAAATCTGACGTTTTAATAGAAAAATTTCGACATAATATACTATGGCGTTTTTTTTGTTAAATTTTCCAACTTTTCACGAAATGACTTTTGCTCATCAAAGAATCATTCTCCATGCTATAATACGACCATTTTAATTGTTTTTTTCAATATCAAAAAAATTTGACATTTTAATCGAAAAATTTCAGCATACTACACTATGGCGTTTTTTTTTTTTTGTTAAATTTTCGAACTTTTCACGAAATGACTTTTGCTCATCAAAGAATCATTCTCCATGCTATAATACGACCATTTTAATTGTTTTTTTCAACTTCAAAAAATTTGACGTTTTCATCGAAAAATTTCGACATACTATACTATGGCGTTTTTTTTTTGGAAAATTTTCCAACATTTTACGAAATGACTTTTGTTCACCATAGAATCATTCGACATGCTATAATACGACCGTTTTAATGGGGTTTTTTTTCAACTTCAAAGAAATTTGACGTTTTCATCGAAAAATTTCGACATACTATACTATGGCGTTTTTTTTTTTTTTTTGTAGAATTTTCAAACTTTTCACGAAATGACTTTTGCTCACCATAGAATCATTCGACATTCTATAATATGACCGTTTTAATGGTTTATTTCAACTTCAAAGAAATGTGACGTTTTCATCGAAAAATTTCGACATACTATACTATGGCGTTTTTTTTTTTTTTTAATTTTCCAACATTTTACGAAATTACTTTTGCTCACCATAGAATCATTCGACATGCTATAATATGATCGTTTCCATGTTTTTTTTCAACATCAAAGAAATTTGACGTTTTCCTCGAAAAATTTCGACATACTATACTATGGCGTTTTTTTTTTGTAAAATTTTTCCAACATTTTACGAAACAACTTTTGCTCACCATAGAATCATTCTACATGCTATAATACCACCGTTTTCATGTTTTTTTTCAACATCAAAAAAATCTGACGTTTTAATAGAAAAATTTCGACATAATATACTATGGCGTTTTTTTGTTAAATTTTCCAACTTTTCACGAAATGACTTTTGCTCATCAAAGAATCATTCTCCATGCTATAATACGACCATTTTAATTGTTTTTTTCAATATCAAAAAAATTTGACATTTTAATCGAAAAATTTCAGCATACTACACTATGGCGTTTTTTTTTTTTGTTAAATTTTCGAACTTTTCACGAAATGACTTTTGCTCATCAAAGAATCATTCTCCATGCTATAATACGACCATTTTAATTGTTTTTTTCAACTTCAAAAAATTTGACGTTTTCATCGAAAAATTTCGACATACTATACTATGGCGTTTTTTTTTTTTTTTTTTTTAATTTTCCAACATTTAACGAAATTACTTTTGCTCACCATAGAATCATTCAACATGCTATAATACGACCGTTTTCATGTTTTTTTTCAACATCAAAAAGATCTGACGTTTTCATAGAAAAATTTCGACATACTATACTATGGTGTTTTTTTTGTAAAAATTTCCAAATTTTCACAAAATGACCTTTGCTCACCATAGAATCATTCTACATTCTATAATATGACCGTTTTAATGGTTTATTTCAACTTCAAAGAAATTTGACGTTTT
Organism: Pterois miles; assembly: GCA_947000775.1. Lineage (NCBI taxonomy): Eukaryota > Metazoa > Chordata > Actinopteri > Perciformes > Scorpaenidae > Pterois > Pterois miles. The sequence continues at coordinate 5,249,077 of CAMQGK010000318.1, forward strand.
CATCGAAAAATTTCGACATACTATACTTAGTGATGGCCGAACGAGGCTTTGTTGAAGCTTCGACACTTTTTACAAAACCTGGTTCATTGCACGAGGCTCCAATGACACAGTGCTCGAGGATGACATCTGGTGGTCATTAAAATGAAGCGCAGACTAGACGTGTCGAAGAGTCAAACTTCTTTCTATTCTGCAGCATACGTATTTAATGCTCAACACATCCCAGTGGTTCATGGATTGTTTTGGATTTGATTGTCCATGCACATTCCTGCTTGACTACACTAGATGATTATATGTTTGTAGCGGACGCAATAATGATATTACAGTAATTATGACAATAATTATTGAAAACCATGATCCTAATTTGGAATATCTGTATGTAACCCTCAATAGATCTTCACCTGTGGTATGGGATATTTAAATATTGCTGCTACATTCATGAGATGTACAAATTGAGACTGGTGCCATTTCACATGGGGTTGGTGCAAATACAGATCATATTATGGATTTGGGCAAAGTATGTTTTCAGGTTCATTGATAAATGGGTTCATGTGTGTGTGGGTAAAGTGGCTGTGCTTGAAAGACAGGGCAGTGACAGTGCTTGTGTAACTTTTATGAGTTTTTAATTTAAAAATAATAGTTTCTCCATGCCTTAGCATGGACGAGGTGTTGTTGCTGTATGACAGCCCCGCATCACACAGCATACACTGGACCTGTGAAACAGTCCGTTAGAGAGGAGTTTTCCAATGTAAATACAGCTGAAATAAAAATAAAACCTTATTATTATCCGGCAACATTTGGAAACTATCTCATACACGGGACCTTTTCCTTGATGGCTTCATCTATCTATGTATCTCACTATCTATCTATGAATCTACAGTATCTATCTGTCTGTCTGTGTGTCTGTGTGTCGGTGTGTGTGTCTCGCTAAATATGCAATCAATCTGGAACAACACTACTAACTGTCAAAGCAACGAACTGAAACAACACAAAACCAACCTACTCTGCGAAACAAAAATTCTAATAAACGCCATTAAATAGGGACTCCAATCCCAGAGCACATTCGATCCCGTCAAGTGACTCACATGACAAACCAAACCAATCAGGTGATTCGAAGCACTCAGCTGCTTCATACGTCACTCAAGTGTGTCGAACGTCACAAGTCACGTGACCAAACCACGCCTCGGCACTGTGCTTCGATACATTTGCTTCATGAACTACAACGCGTGCACCGGAGCTTCGCGTGTCAGCAGCCCATCACTAACTATACTATGGCGTTTTTTTTTTGTAAAATTTTCAAACATTTTACGAAATGACTTTTGCTCACCATAGAATCATTCGACATGCTATAATATGACCGTTTTCATGTTTTTTTTCAACATCAAAGAAATTTGACGTTTTCCTCGAAAAATTTCGACATACAATACTATGGCGTTTTTTTTGTTAAATTTTCCAACTTTTCACGAAATGACTTTTACTCATCAAAGAATCATTCTCCATGCTATAATACGACCATTTTAATTGTTTTTTTCAACTTCAAAAAAATTTGACGTTTTCATCGAAAAATTTCGACATACTATACTATGGCGTTTGTTTTTTTTTTTTTTAAATTTTCCAACATTTTACGAAATGACTTTTGCTCACCATAGAATCATTCTACATGCTATAGTACCACCGTTTTCATGTTTTTTTTCAACATCAAAAAGATCTGACGTTTTCATAGAAAAATTTCGACATACTATACTATGGCGTTTTTTTTGTAAAAATTTCCAAATTTTCACGAAATGACTTTTGTTCACCATAGAATCATTCGACATGCTATAGTACCACCGTTTTCATGTTTTTTTTCAACATCAAAAAAATCTGACGTTTTCATAGAAAAATTTCGACATACTATACTATGGCGTTTTTTTTTGTTAAATTTTCCAACTTTTCACGAAATGAGTTTTGCTCATCAAAGAATCATTCTCCATGCTATAATACGACCATTTTAATTGTTTTTTTCAACTTTAAAAAAATTTGACGTTTTCATCGAAAAATTTCGACATACTATACTATGGCGTTTTTTTTTTTTTTTTAATTTTACAACATTTTACGAAATGACTTTTGCTCACCATAGAATCATTCAACATGCTATAATACGACCGTTTTCATGATTTTTTTCAACTTCAAAAAAATTTGACGTTTTCATCGAAAAATTTCGACATACTATACTATGGCGTTTTTTTTTTTGGAAAATTTTCCAACTTTTCACGAAATGACTTTTGCTCACCATAGAATCATTCGAGATGCTATAATACGACCGATTTAATGCTTTTTTTCAACTACAAAAAAAATTTGATGTTTTCATCGAAAAATTTCGACATACTATACTATGGCATTTTTTTTCTAAAAATTTCCAAATTTTCACAAAATGACCTTTGCTCACCATAGAATCATTCTACATGCTATAGTACCACCGTTTTCATGTTTTTTTTCAACATCAAAAAAATCTGACGTTTTCATAGAAAAATTTCGACATACTATACTATGGAGTTTTTTTTTTTGTTAAATTTTCCAACTTTTCACGAAATGACTTTTGCTCATCAAAGAATCATTCTCCATGCTATAATACGACCATTTTAATTGTTTTTTTCAACTTAAAAAAAATTTGACCTTTTCATCGAAAAATTTCGACATACTATACTATGGCGTTTTTTTTTTTTTTTTTTAATTTTCCAACATTTTACGAAATGACTTTTGTTCACCATAGAATCATTCGACATGCTATAATACGACCGTTTTAATGGGGTTTTTTTTCAACTTCAAAGAAATTTGACGTTTTCATCGAAAAATTTCGACATACTATACTATGGCGTTTTTTTTTTTTTTTGTAGAATTTTCAAACTTTTCACGAAATGACTTTTGCTCACCATAGAATCATTCGACATTCTATAATATGACCGTTTTAATGGTTTATTTCAACTTCAAAGAAATGTGACGTTTTCATCGAAAAATTTCGACATACTATACTATGGCATTTTTTTTTTTTTTTAATTTTCCAACATTTTACGAAATGACTTTTGCTCACCATAGAATCATTCTACATGCTGTAGTACCACCGTTTTCATGTTTTTTTTCAACATCAAAAAGATCTGACGTTTTCATAGAAAAATTTCGACATACTATACTATGGCGTTTTTTTTGTAAAAATTTCCAAATTTTCACGAAATGACTTTTGTTCACCATAGAATCATTCGACATGCTATAGTACCACCGTTTTCATGTTTTTTTTCAACATCAAAAAAATCTGACGTTTTCATAGAAAAATTTCGACATACTATACTATGGCGTTTTTTTTGTTAAATTTTCCAACTTTTCACGAAATGAGTTTTGCTCATCAAAGAATCATTCTCCATGCTATAATACGACCATTTTAATTGTTTTTTTCAACTTCAAAAAAATTTGACGTTTTCATCGAAAAATTTCGACATACTATACTATGGCGTTTTTTTTTTTTTTTAATTTTACAACATTTTACGAAATGACTTATGCTCACCATAGAATCATTCAACATGCTATAATACGACCGTTTTCATGATTTTTTTCAACTTCAAAAAAATTTGACGTTTTCATCGAAAAATTTCGACATACTATACTATGGCGTTTTTTTTTTTGGAAAATTTTCCAACTTTTCACGAAATGACTTTTGCTCACCATAGAATCATTCGAGATGCTATAATACGACCGATTTGATGCTTTTTTTCAACTACAAAAAAAATTTGATGTTTTCATCGAAAAATTTCGACATACTATACTATGGCATTTTTTTTCTAAAAATTTCCAAATTTTCACAAAATGACCTTTGCTCACCATAAAATCATTCTACATGCTATAGTACCACCGTTTTCATGTTTTTTTTCAACATAAAAAAAATCTGACGTTTTCATAGAAAAATTTCGACATACTATACTATGGCGGGGTTTTTTTGTAAAATTTTCAAACATTTTACGAAATGACTTTTGCTCACCATAGAATCATTCGACATGCTATAATATAACCGTTTTCATGTTTTTTTTTCAACATCAAAAAAAATCTGACGTTTTCATCGAAAAATTGACATACTCTACTATGGCGTTTTTTTTTGTTAAATTTTCCAACATTTCACAGAATGACTTTTGCTCGCCATAGAATCATTCAACATGCTATAATACGACCATTTTAATTGTTTTTTTCAACTTAAAAAAAATTTGACCTTTTCATCGAAAAATTTCGACATACTATACTATGGCTTTTTTTTTTTTTTTTTTAATTTTCCAACATTTTACGAAATGACTTTTGTTCACCATAGAATCATTCGACATGCTATAATACGACCGTTTTAATGGGGTTTTTTTTTCAACTTCAAAGAAATTTGACGTTTTCATCGAAAAATTTCGACATACTATACTATGGCGTTTTTTTTTTTTTTTGTAGAATTTTCAAACTTTTCACGAAATGACTTTTGCTCACCATAGAATCATTCGACATTCTATAATATGACCGTTTTAATGGTTTATTTCAACTTCAAAGAAATGTGACGTTTTCATCGAAAAATTTCGACATACTATACTATGGCGTTTTTTTTTTTTTTTTTAATTTTCCAACATTTTACGAAATTACTTTTGCTCACCATAGAATCATTCTACATGCTATAATACCACCGTTTTCATGTTTTTTTTTTCAACATAAAAAAAATCTGACGTTTTCATAGAAAAATTTTGACATACTATGGCGTTTTTTTGTAAAAATTTCCAAATTTTCACGAAATGACTTTTGTTCACCATAGAATCATTCGACATGCTATAATATGATCGTTTCCATGTTTTTTTTCAACATCAAAGAAATTTGACGTTTTTTCTCGAAAAATTTCGACATACTATACTATGGCGTTTTTTTTTTTTGTAAAATTTTCCAACATTTTACGAAACAACTTTTGCTCACCATAGAATCATTCTACATGCTATAATACCACCGTTTTCATGTTTTTTTTCAACATCAAAAAAATCTGACGTTTTAATAGAAAAATTTCGACATACTACACTATGGCGTTTTTTTGTTAAATTTTCCAACTTTTCACGAAATGACTTTTGCTCATCAAAGAATCATTCTCCATGCTATAATACGACCATTTTAATTGTGTTTTTCAACATCAAAAAAATTTGACATTTTAATCGAAAAATTTCAGCATACTACACTATGGCGTTTTTTTTTTTTTTTGTTAAATTTTCGAACTTTTCACGAAATTACTTTTGCTCATCAAAGAATCATTCTCCATGCTATAATACGACCATTTTAATTGTTTTTTTCAACTTCAAAAAATTTGACGTTTTCATCGAAAAATTTCGACATACTATACTATGGCGTTTTTTTTTTTTTTTTTAATTTTCCAACATTTAACGAAATTACTTTTGCTCACCATAGAATCATTCAACATGCTATAATACGACCGTTTTCATGTTTTTTTTCAACATCAAAAAGATCTGACGTTTTCATCGAAAAATTTCGACATACTATACTTAGTGATGGCCGAACGAGGCTTTGTTGAAGCTTCGACACTTTTTACAAAACCTGGTTCATTGCACGAGGCTCCAATGACACAGTGCTCGAGGATGACATCTGGTGGTCATTAAAATGAAGCGCAGACTAGACGTGTCGAAGAGTCAAACTTCTTTCTATTCTGCAGCATACGTATTTAATGCTCAACACATCCCAGTGGTTCATGGATTGTTTTGGATTTGATTGTCCATGCACATTCCTGCTTGACTACACTAGATGATTATATGTTTGTAGCGGACGCAATAATAATATTACAGTAATTATGACAATAATTATTGAAAACCATGATCCTAATTTGGAATATCTGTATGTAACCCTCAATAGATCTTCACCCGTGGTATGGGATATTTAAATATTGCTGCTACATTCATGAGATGTACAAATTGAGACTGGTGCCATTTCACATGGGGTTGGTGCAAATACAGATCATATTATGGATTTGGGCAAAGTATGTTTTCAGGTTCATTGATAAATGGGTTCATGTGTGTGTGGGTAAAGTGGCTGTGCTTGAAAGACAGGGCAGTGACAGTGCTTGTGTAACTTTTATGAGTTTTTAATTTAAAAATAATAGTTTCTCCATGCCTTAGCATGGACGAGGTGTTGTTGCTGTATGACAGCCCCGAATCACACAGCATACACTGGACCTGTGAAACAGTCCGTTAGAGAGGAGTTTTCCAATGTAAATACAGCTGAAATAAAAATAAAACCTTATTATTATCCGGCAACATTTGGAAACTATCTCATACACGGGACCTTTTCCTTGATGGCTTCATCTATCTATGTATCTAACTATGTATCTCACTATCTATCTATGAATCTACAGTATCTATCTGTCTGTCTGTGTGTCGGTGTGTGTGTCTCGCTAAATATGCAATCAATCTGGAACAACACTACTAACTGTCAAAGCAACGAACTGAAACAACACAAAACCAACCTACTCTGCGAAACAAAAATTCTAATAAACGCCATTAAATAGGGACTCCAATCCCAGAGCACATTCGATCCCGTCAAGTGACTCACATGACAAACCAAACCAATCAGGTGATTCGAAGCACTCAGCTGCTTCATACGTCACTCAAGTGTGTCGAACGTCACAAGTCACGTGACCAAACCACGCCTCGGCACTGTGCTTCGATACATTTGCTTCATGAACTACAACGCGTGCACCGGAGCTTCGCGTGTCAGCAGCCCATCACTAACTATACTATGGCGTTTTTTTTTTTTTTGTAAAATTTTCCAACATTTTACGAAATGACTTTTGCTCACCATAGAATCATTCTACATGCTATAGTACCACCGTTTTCATGTTTTTTTTCAACATCAAAAAAATCTGACGTTTTAATAGAAAAATTTCGACATACTATACTATGGCGGTTTTTTTTTTGGAAAATTTTCCAACATTTTACGAAATGACTTTTGCTCACCATAGAATCATTCAACATGCTATAATATGACCGTTTTCATGTTTTTTTTCAAAATCGAAGAAATTTGACGTTTTCCTCGAAAAATTTCGACATACTATACTATGGCGTTTTTTTTGTTAAATTTTCCAACTTTTCACGAAATGAGTTTTGCTCATCAAAGAATCATTCTCCATGCTATAATACGACCATTTTAATTGTTTTTTTCAACTTTAAAAAAATTTGACGTTTTCATCGAAAAATTTCGACATACTATACTATGGCGTTTTTTTTTTTTTTAATTTTACAACATTTTACGAAATGACTTTTGCTCACCATAGAATCATTCAACATGCTATAATACGACCGTTTTCATGATTTTTTTCAACTTCAAAAAAATTTGACGTTTTCATCGAAAAATTTCGACATACTATACTATGGCGTTTTTTTTTTGGAAAATTTTCCAACTTTTCACGAAATGACTTTTGCTCACCATAGAATCATTCGAGATGCTATAATACGACCGATTTAATGCTTTTTTTCAACTACAAAAAAAATTTGATGTTTTCATCGAAAAATTTCGACATACTATACTATGGCATTTTTTTTCTAAAAATTTCCAAATTTTCACAAAATGACCTTTGCTCACCATAGAATCATTCTACATGCTATAGTACCACCGTTTTCATGTTTTTTTTCAACATCAAAAAAATCTGACGTTTTCATAGAAAAATTTCGACATACTATACTATGGCGTTTTTTTTTTTTTTTTTAATTTTCCAACATTTTACGAAATGACTTTTGTTCACCATAGAATCATTCGACATGCTATAATACGACCGTTTTAATGGGGTTTTTTTTCAACTTCAAAGAAATTTGACGTTTTCATCGAAAAATTTCGACATACTATACTATGGCGTTTTTTTTTTTTTGTAGAATTTTCAAACTTTTCACGAAATGACTTTTGCTCACCATAGAATCATTCGACATTCTATAATATGACCGTTTTAATGGTTTATTTCAACTTCAAAGAAATGTGACGTTTTCATCGAAAAATTTCGACATACTATACTATGGCTTTTTTTTTTTTTTTTAATTTTCCAACATTTTACGAAATGACTTTTGCTCACCATAGAATCATTCTACATGCTGTAGTACCACCGTTTTCATGTTTTTTTTCAACATCAAAAAGATCTGACGTTTTCATAGAAAAATTTCGACATACTATACTATGGCGTTTTTTTTGTAAAAATTTCCAAATTTTCACGAAATGACTTTTGTTCACCATAGAATCATTCGACATGCTATAGTACCACCGTTTTCATGTTTTTTTTCAACATCAAAAAAATCTGACGTTTTCATAGAAAAATTTCGACATACTATACTATGGCGTTTTTTTTGTTAAATTTTCCAACTTTTCACGAAATGAGTTTTGCTCATCAAAGAATCATTCTCCATGCTATAATACGACCATTTTAATTGTTTTTTTCAACTTCAAAAAAATTTGACGTTTTCATCGAAAAATTTCGACATACTATACTATGGCGTTTTTTTTTTTTTTTTAATTTTACAACATTTTACGAAATGACTTATGCTCACCATAGAATCATTCAACATGCTATAATACGACCGTTTTCATGATTTTTTTCAACTTCAAAAAAATTTGACGTTTTCATCGAAAAATTTCGACATACTATACTATGGCGTTTTTTTTTTGGAAAATTTTCCAACTTTTCACGAAATGACTTTTGCTCACCATAGAATCATTCGAGATGCTATAATACGACCGATTTGATGCTTTTTTTCAACTACAAAAAAAATTTGATGTTTTCATCGAAAAATTTCGACATACTATACTATGGCATTTTTTTTCTAAAAATTTCCAAATTTTCACAAAATGACCTTTGCTCACCATAAAATCATTCTACATGCTATAGTACCACCGTTTTCATGTTTTTTTTCAACATAAAAAAAATCTGACGTTTTCATAGAAAAATTTCGACATACTATACTATGGCGGGGTTTTTTTGTAAAATTTTCAAACATTTTACGAAATGACTTTTGCTCACCATAGAATCATTCGACATGCTATAATATAACCGTTTTCATGTTTTTTTTCAACATCAAAAAAATCTGACGTTTTCATCGAAAAATTGACATACTCTACTATGGCGTTTTTTTTTGTTAAATTTTCCAACATTTCACAGAATGACTTTTGCTCGCCATAGAATCATTCAACATGCTATAATATGACCGTTTTCATGTTTTTTTTCAACATCAAAGAAATTTGACGTTTTCCTCGAAAAATTTCGACATACAATACTATGGAGTTTTTTTTTTGTTAAATTTTCCAACTTTTCACGAAATGACTTTTGCTCATCAAAGAATCATTCTCCATGCTATAATACGACCATTTTAATTGTTTTTTTCAACTTAAAAAAAAATTTGACCTTTTCATCGAAAAATTTCGACATACTATACTATGGCGTTTTTTTTTTTTTTTTTTTTTTTTTAATTTTCCAACATTTTACGAAATGACTTTTGTTCACCATAGAATCATTCGACATGCTATAATACGACCGTTTTAATGGGGTTTTTTTTCAACTTCAAAGAAATTTGACGTTTTCATCGAAAAATTTCGACATACTATACTATGGCGTTTTTTTTTTTTTTGTAGAATTTTCAAACTTTTCACGAAATGACTTTTGCTCACCATAGAATCATTCGACATTCTATAATATGACCGTTTTAATGGTTTATTTCAACTTCAAAGAAATGTGACGTTTTCATCGAAAAATTTCGACATACTATACTATGGCGTTTTTTTTTTTTTTTTTTAATTTTCCAACATTTTACGAAATTACTTTTGCTCACCATAGAATCATTCTACATGCTATAATACCACCGTTTTCATGTTTTTTTTCAACATAAAAAAAATCTGACGTTTTCATAGAAAAATTTTGACATACTATGGCGTTTTTTTTTTTGTAAAAATTTCCAAATTTTCACGAAATGACTTTTGTTCACCATAGAATCATTCGACATGCTATAATATGATCGTTTCCATGTTTTTTTTCAACATCAAAGAAATTTGACGTTTTTTCTCGAAAAATTTCGACATACTATACTATGGCGTTTTTTTTTTTTGTAAAATTTTCCAACATTTTACGAAACAACTTTTGCTCACCATAGAATCATTCTACATGCTATAATACCACCGTTTTCATGTTTTTTTTCAACATCAAAAAAATCTGACGTTTTAATAGAAAAATTTCGACATACTACACTATGGCGTTTTTTTGTTAAATTTTCCAACTTTTCACGAAATGACTTTTGCTCATCAAAGAATCATTCTCCATGCTATAATACGACCATTTTAATTGTTTTTTTCAACATCAAAAAAATTTGACATTTTAATCGAAAAATTTCAGCATACTACACTATGGCGTTTTTTTTTTTTTTTGTTAAATTTTCGAACTTTTCACGAAATTACTTTTGCTCATCAAAGAATCATTCTCCATGCTATAATACGACCATTTTAATTGTTTTTTTCAACTTCAAAAAATTTGACGTTTTCATCGAAAAATTTCGACATACTATACTATGGCGTTTTTTTTTTTTTTTTTAATTTTCCAACATTTAACGAAATTACTTTTGCTCACCATAGAATCATTCAACATGCTATAATACCACCGTTTTCATGTTTTTTTTCAACATCAAAAAAGATCTGACGTTTTCATCGAAAAATTTCGACATACTATACTTAGTGATGGCCGAACGAGGCTTTGTTGAAGCTTCGACACTTTTTACAAAACCTGGTTCATTGCACGAGGCTCCAATGACACAGTGCTCGAGGATGACATCTGGTGGTCATTAAAATGAAGCGCAGACTAGACGTGTCGAAGAGTCAAACTTCTTTCTATTCTGCAGCATACGTATTTAATGCTCAA